>OY776673.1:214397332-215597332 GCA_963675555.1 Leptura quadrifasciata
ATTTTTTGAGGCAACCTCTTAAACATACAAAAAAGCAAACTTTTAACGTTTACATTATTAGATAATGATCAACCTTCTAAAAGAAGAGAAGAGAAGAAAGAATATGTTCGCAATAAACAAATTGTGGGTGCCCTATTATCGAAAAAGTTAATAAAATAAAGTGCTTAGGAGTTATGCTTGACCATCACCTAAGATGGAATGAGCATGTATCTTATATCACAAAGAAAATTAGACAACTTACACATAAATCTATGAGTCTATAATTAGGTACTGTATTATTGTTATCTGGGGAGGGCTTTACAATAATGTACTAAAAATTCTACAAACAACTCAAAATTCTATTCTAAAGATAATTTTAAAGAAACTGTATTCCTCCACACTATTATACATAGAGGCAGAGGTATTTAATATAAAACATATTTTTGTCTACCAGTGTCTAATACATATCTTTGACAAAAAGACTCCACCACCCCTTCCTAGTTATATAATAATAAACACCACATAAATTAGCCAATCCCCAATTCCAGGAGCCAGGGCTTGTGCGGAAGGGGGTTACACATTGAAAAAACGCGGACATACAACCATTTCCTCCGACAGTGCCAGTGTCGGAGCCAGGATTCGAACCCGGTGGTGCGATATCCGTGTGATTAATCGCGATTGCCACCTCGCGCCTTAACCCACTCGGCTATCGACCACACAAATATAACTAGATTTACTGAAAATATGTCTGTTGCTTTACCATTGGTTAGTAAAACCCATACACAAAGATCTGTCTTTTATTGTGGCATAAAACTTCATTTTTAACATTTTACCACTTCACATAAAAAAATAGGAAAATTTAATAAATAGGAAATTGAATTAAGAAAATGTATTACTTAAAATCAAGATTGTATAAAGAATATTCCCAATTAATAATGTAACTCCATCCTTACCTGTTTAATTAATTTTGAAATATTGTAGTAGTAGGCTAAGTGTGTCTGGGACACCCTGTAGATATAAGTAATATAAGTATTTAGCATAGCTTGCAATAATCAATATAAAATAGTAGGGATAGCGACAGGTAGGCGAGGTAACAAGTAGTTGTAAGAAGCATGTAAAAAGAAAGAAACATGATTGTAGAAACGAAGTACTATTAAATAAAAAGTATTCAAAGGACAAGTTAATTAATTACTAAAACCCAATATTACATGGCGATCCTGCCAGTGGCATAATATTTAATGGTATGGAAAATGGAATTTAAATAATAATGGAATATAATCATGGGTGGCTCTGAGTCAAAAGAAGAGGTAATTATTGCTCAGGCAGCAAGTGGAGATGTAAATTCTAACATTGAACGAATTTCCCGCATGGAATGGTTATTGATAGGCTTAATTGTAATATTACTATTGGCAGTGCTCTATGAAATAAGTAAATTGGGCAGGAAAAAAATAAGGAAAATTATTAGGCAAGAGGTTCATAGAAACGACCTGAACAACTCTATGGACCAGGTATAATAATCTAATTACATACATTTTAGGCATTTCACCACAAGGAAGAGGAATATAGTTATTAAAATTAAAGTCCCTGAGGATAAATTATTAATGGTTTAATGGAAATAATTCAGGATACGTATATATTTAAAGGACAATAAAGACATTTTTGGAAGTCAAGTGAAATAAAGCAATACTAGATAAGTAGGACAGTTAATATTGTTGTAATATTAGGAAATCATGACGAAGGTATTTCATAATTAAGTAGTGTTCTAGGCAGTTATAATAAACTATGCATATTTTACATTTTTTATGTAACCTACTTTAAGTTCATGGTGGTTGATAATAATTTTGTGAATTTTAATGGGAAAAAATAAGTTACAGACAATTTTTGGATCATTGAAAGATATTAGAGTATATTTAATCAAAATTGGTCAAGATAGACGTAAAGGTGAAATATTAGCTAAAAAACAAAATGAAGCAAAAATTATTTTCAACCAACTAGAAAATATTATAAAAGAATTAAACGAAAAAATCGAAAATTCTGAAATAGGTGAAGTTGAAATAATTACAATTAAACAAATTGTTAAGGACATAAAAAACGTTTATTCAGAAATTTTAGCTTTTGGAAACACGGAAAACTCTGATACAAAAATGAGTTCATTTGATTTAAGAGTGGCTGTTAACCGTTTACTAGTTATGAATGGAAGTGAAGATGTGACAAATCAACTAATAGACGCGATAGAGTTGTATGATTCAATGCTTGATGCTAATAGTAAAGCACAGTTAATTACATTTGTTTTAAAAATTCGCTTATCAACAGGTGCTAAATTACGATTAGCAACAAATTACACTACAGTAAATTCTTTAATAGCAGACGTGAAAAAACATTTACTTACACAAAAATCGGATACCGCGTTACAGGCAAAATTAATACGTGCAAAGCAAGGTTCCAAATCAATCGAAGAATTTGGTAAGGAATTAGAGGAGCTGTTTGTTGATCTTACAATTTCTCAAGCAAAAGGTGACAATACGACCTATACTATTTTGAGACCTATTAACGAAAAAAACGTTGTTAAACGATTCGCGGACGGTCTAAGTAACCAAAAACTTAGTACAATAATAGCTTCACGGAATTATTTATCATTAAAAGATGCTATTAGAGCAGCTCAAGACGAGGAAGTTCCTCATCTTACATCGCAAAATTCTCGTACCGACAATTCCCAAATCATGTATATGCATAGGCGCGGAAGAGTTAACAGAGGAAATTTTTACAAAAATAATTTTAATCGGAATTATAATACAAATAGAAATTCTTATCAAAGAAATTATATGTCAAATCGAGGTAAGCAAAATTCAATGTCAATTAATCAGCGCTTTTATAGGAATAGGAGAGGACAACAAACGCGTGCGAGCACAAGGTCAAATAATATTAACTTTGCTGAATCAAGCGTTAGGTTAGGTCAGGAACAAAACAATTCCCCTCGTGAAAATTCAGATACAAATGAATTAAACTATTTTTTTCGAGAGAATGGTAACTAATCAAATGTACATGTGTCAAAATGGTTGTATGAGTTGGGTTAAATTTGGTGTGAAAGGTAAAAATTTAAATTTCCTTGTAGATACAGGAGCTACTTTATGTGCAATTAAGTCCGAATGTTTAAGTTGGGATACCCCAATACAAAAAGATAGATTAGAAATAAAAGGAATTGGTGGATGTATAGTGTCAGAAGGATATACTTATTTAAAATTAAACGTAGGTAATATAATATTTGAACAAAAATTTTATGTATTTAAATCTCTATCCTGTACAAGTGATGGAATTATTGGCGAAAATTTTCTCAGAAAGTACAACGGAATAATTAATTTTGAGCAAAATAAATTGCGTTTGATTAATGACGATAAACAAATAAAATTAATCTTAAATTCCAACACTGAAAATTTTCTGTCAATACCACCGAGATGTGAAATTATTCAGTATTTACCTTCAAGTATGACAGAGGAATGTGTGGTTCTTCCAAGAGAGCTGTGTGAGGGTGTGTTTATGGCTGGAAGTGTGGTACGGCCGAAAAATGGTAAAATCCCTGTTAAAATTCTCAACACCCGAGAAAACGAAGTGTGTTTAAAGAATTGTATTCCAAAAACAGAGAAGCTCAGCGAGTATGAATCTTGTAAGTTTGTTGGCGAGGATATATCAGCGGAGCGTGTGAAGAAATTATTTAGTCTATTAAATTTGACACGATTGAATAAAGAAGAGCAAATCTCAATAGAAAATATTTGTGCGAAATATGCAGATATTTTTCATTTACCAGGTGACAAGTTGTCAGTTACTAATTTATCCAAACAATCTATTCGGTTGAAGGACAATACCACGTCCGTCTATGTAAAACCATATCGACTTCCACATTCACAAAAAGATGAAATTAATAAGCAAATTTCTAAAATGTGCGAAGAGGGTATAATTGAGGAAGCGCAGAGTGAATGGTCATCCCCATTACTCCTTGTTCCAAAGAAAATGGACAATAGTGGTGAGAAAAAATGGAGAGTAGTGATAGATTATAGGTTACTCAATCAAAAAATTTACGATGATAAATTTCCTTTACCTAATATAACAGAAATTCTTGATTCTTTGTCAGGTGCGATATATTTTTCACTTTTAGATCTTAGTCAAGGGTATTATTAGGTAGAATTAGATAAGGAGAGTAGGAAATATACAGCTTTCACAACAAATCGCGGGCAGTGGCAAATGACTCGTTTACCAATGGGATTAAAAACAAGTCCTAATGCTTTTTCACGAATAATGACAGTTGCTATGTCAGGTTTGAATTATGAAAAATGTTTTGTATACTTAGATGATTTGATAGTGTTTGGTAGAAATTTACAAGAACATAGTAAAAACTTAATTAGTGTTTGTAATAGACTTAGGAAAGTTAATCTAAAACTGAATCCTACAAAATGCGAATTTTTGAAAAAAGAAATACTATACCTAGGTCACGTAATTACTGCGGAAGGTATTCAGCCAGACCCTGAAAAAACTAGAGTACTAAAAGAATATCCAGTTCCACAAAATGCCGATGACGTGAAAAGATTCGTAGCTTTCGCAAACTACTATAGAAAATTTATTCCAAATTTTGCTACAAAAGCTGCATGTTTAAATAAATTATGTAGGAAAAATATTAAATTCGAGTGGACAGGCGAATGCCAAAATGCTTTTAATAATTTAAAAAATGCTCTTACTGAACCGCCAGTACTAGAATACCCAGATTTTTCAAATGATAATGAATTTATAGTGCAAACAGATGCTTCAAAATGGGCAATTGGAGCAACATTGCTAAATAAAAATAAAAAACCTATTGCATATGCCAGTCGAAGTTTAAATAAAGCTGAAGTAAACTACCCTATTATACAAAAAGAATTATTAGCCATTTACTGGGCAGTTGTTAAACAATTTAGACCATTTTTGTATGGAAGACATTTTAAAATTTTAACAGACCACAGGCCTTTAGTATATTTATTTAATCTCATTGATCCATCAAGTCGCTTAACAAAATTCCGTCTAGGCTTAGAGGAATATGATTTTCATGTAGAATATATAAGGGGGAGTGAAAATGTGGTAGCAGATGCCTTATCTAGAGTGATTGTGACATCTAAAGAATTAAAAAGTATGAATGAAAATTAAATAGCAGTCATGACGCGAGCACAAACAAAAGAAGTAGGAAAACAACTCACAAATTGAGAATTATGCAAGTGTTTGGCCTGATCAACCAAATTTTGAGGAAATTCTTAAACAACCAAAAGATAGCATCGAATTGGTAATAATGTCAAAGCAAGACATGAAAGAAGTGAATAAATTGGACCACGTTTCCACTAAAACAGGAAGTTTTTATTTTATACCATCTCGTTCAACGCTTTTTCTAAATCCAGATACTCGATCAGCATTGACGCCAGACGCATTGTTGAGAGATTTGGCTTTGATAAGTAATGAAATGAATATTGATGAACTAATTTTCTTAAAAAATGAAAATAATGCGCAATTTATAAAAAGGTTAGCTAATCAAATAGGAAAAAGCTCCAATTGGACTGGGCCCCGTATATGTATTGTAAAAGGAGCTAAACGAATAACGAACGAGCAAACGAAAAAATTAATTTTAAATGATTTTCATTTACTGCCTACTAGTGGACACGCAGGTATAAATCGAATGGCAAATAATATCAAAAAATACTATTTTTGGCCAGGTATTGTTAAAGATGTTACGAACTTTGTTAGGAAATGTGATAGTTGTCAAAAACAAAAACATTGCAAATATGTGAAAGAACCAATGGTCATAACGACCACAGCAACTTCTTCTTTTCAAAAAGTATATTTAGATATAATAGGTCCCTTAGAAAAAGATGCACTAGATTTTTGCTACGTATTAACACTTCAATGCGAACTTACAAAATTTGTAGAAGCATATCCTCTTAAATCAAAAGACGCAGTTACGGTTGCAAAAAATTTTGTTGATAATTTCATATTAAGGTACGGAATTCCAAAGGAAATTGTTACTGATCGAGGTTCAGAATTCATATCGTCGACAATGAACGAAGTGTGTAAATTATTACAAATCAAACACACACAGGCGACTGCTTATCATCACGAAAGTATTGGATCATTAGAAAATTCACATAAAATTTTAGGTGCTTATTTAAGAACGCAAACAAAAAATCAGAGTTTTTCATGGAGTACATGGCTACCATATTGGTGTTTTACATACAATACAACTGTACATACAGAAACTAAATATAGTCCTTTTGAGTTAGTATTTGGAAAAGTATGTAATATCCCAAGTAATTTAGAAAACGGAATTGAACCGCTGTACAATTTCGATAACTACCCGTTAGAGTTAAAATTTAGATTACAAAAAGCACATCAGGAGGCTCATAATAATTTAATTAGTAGTAAGTTAAAAAGAAAAAATACTTATGACAAATATACTAACCCAGTAACGTATAAAAAAGGTGATTTAATTCTAGTTAAAAGTGAAATAGGTAATAAATTAGATCCATTATACAATGGACCTTATGTAGTTATAGATGAAATAAGTCCTAATGTTCGAATAAGTAAGAATGGAAAGGAAGTAGTTATCCATAAAAATAGAACTAAACCATATTTTTCTTAGATAATTAGATTGGCCAATCGACTCTCTAGATTTAGTTTGTAGTAGTAGAATATAACACTTTATTAAGTTTATTAGAGAAAAAAAAATGAAAATGATTTACATTCATAAAGGTAAATCCTTTTCAGTTTTTCAGGGGAGATGTAGTAGTAGGCTAAGTGTGTCTGGGACACCCTGTAGATATAAGTAATATAAGTATTTAGCATAGCTTGAAATAATCAATATAAAGTAGTAGGGATAGCGACAGGTAGGCGAGGTAACAAGTAGTTGTAAGAAGCATGTAAAAAGAACGAAACATGATTGTAGAAACGAAGTACTATTAAATAAAAAGTATTCAAAGGACAAGTTAATTAATTACGAAAACCCAATATTACAATATATATAAAAAGCATATAACAATAAAGCTGCAAAAGTCAGACTTTGCAAAATGGATTGTTTATTTACATCATCCCCTAATTTCTCACCTATACAAGCAGTTAACATTTTGTGTTTATGTACTGCTATGTGTTATTGTTTTAAAACCTCACTGTCTCTCTCGTTGTTCCATTAATTATGATATATAATCATTGTTTATATTCTTATATTTAATTACTTTTTCATTCTTTTAATTAGTAAACGCAACAATTAAATAATGCATCAACTCAGTAATCAGGTTAACATGAAATTCATAATACAAGCATTCTATGCTTAGGTGTGTTCATATCAGCTTGATGCTGTCCATCTGTATATTTATATATAAAAAAGTATATAACTAATTTGACATTAATTGTTCTTCTGTTACATTATACTTATACATAAATTATTGTAGACTTTAGTATAGAATGAACCTATGTAAGAATTTTGTATTCTTTTTGGTTTAATAAACTTAAAACTTGACTTGACCTCTAACCATGTATATTCAATACCATCTACAGAATTAAATTAATACAGTTTTAACATCGAATACATTGTTTATATAGACACCAACTCCACCACCTCTTGTTAATCGATCTTTCCTAATAAAATTATATCCAGGAACATAATAATTTTAAATGAGATGTAATAAAATAATACTTGCTTTTCATTATATTAAAAAAATGTTTTAGGGCACTTCTGAAGATGAAATCAACTAAACCGGAGCCCTCAACTGAATCGGGGCCCTAGACTAGTGCTTAGTGTGCAATATGGTTAATCTCCACTATGGATGTAAATTGTTATTGCCTCAGTGTTTATCTCTTAATTATTTGTTCGTTAAAAATAAATAAACAAATACACCGAAATGAAAATGATTTTAATGGCTTTTATCAGAAATAAACTAAATTTCATCCACTTTGGGCGTAGAATTTTATTATATGTCGATTGTTCCCATCGAAGCTAGGTTCCAAATTGTTTATAATACTAATACAAATAATAATAACATGATTTTATATAAATATAATATTAGGAACACATAAAATATATATTATATTTTAAATATCGCCAATTTTGTATTTAAATATAAAATTAATAAATCTAACAGCAGAAATTTTGTCAGACTCAATAACAGGTTCTTTATTATTATATGTTCTATTTAATGAAGTTATTATTTATGGTTTTATAAATTATTAGGTATATATGATTGTATATAAATATTACCAGGATATCATAAAACATATATTCTATTCTAAATATACGCACATTTAACAGTTTTCTGAAAAAACAAATTCTAGCGGACGAACCCAGTATTGCTTGTTGGGCCATTAACAGCTAGGTGGAAGCAGCATCTTTAAAGTTTATAAACAACAGCTATTTAATGGATAATAAAAATGCTACATTTTAAATGTTTCTAGAGGCTAATACAAAGTACTTTATTTATTTAATTGTTGTTAAGATACTGTTTAAATATTAGGTTATACGAAATAACGCGCCATACATTGTTGTTTGAATATTTGTTTACAAAATGCAAAATAAAAACAAATGTGTTTTATTGGTTATCTATAGAGAAGGTCGAAATTAAGAAATAAGTTAACTGGGAACGTATACGGAATGTCTAAAACAAATGTGGTATGACAGATAACTGCAAGTACTGTATTTATCTATCACAGAAAAGAGGCCAAACAAGAGTCTAGTCTACTCAATACTTATTTCGCAAGAGAAATATTTTATGTATAAATAATCAGCAAATGCAAACTTATTCATGAGAAAGGCCGCTCATACAAATGTACCAAATATCTAAGAAGGCATTTTAAAATAAAAAAATAAAAAATATATGTACTTTATCTCAGTGAAGTGCAAGCAATGTATATTTAAACTGCTCTTCTCTATTGCGGGCTATTCAGTAAGTTACTCTTGTCGAAACAATGAAGCTTTAAAAATCGTCAAAACTTCTCAGAAGCAAGTCGGGATTTGGATTAATGTTTTAAAAACTTTTTCTTTTAATAATCTTTTAATTTGAAATCAGAAACATTTTGACGGGTGAACTCAAGGATTTATATTGTTAAATAACTATAATTAATTTATTGAAAAAATAGTTTTTTTGTTAAAATAGCATTTAATGGAAAGTAAAATTGTTTTTCAATTCATACTAGGTTTAGACCATGGGCCCGCAGCAAAAAAAAACTCGTTGGTAAGTCTCAAGGCTAGTTTTAATGGAAAAAGATTAATTTGTGTTAGAATAAAATCGTGTCAAGATGGCAAACGAAAATTCGTGCACGTCGAGCGTGGGTGGGTATGCGAACGTGCAAAATTTTAGATTTTTGCAACTTGTAAGGCTTATGCTTGACAATTTAACAGTATGTTAAAGAAGTTATATTAAACATGTTGCCAAATTGACAAGTGAAAATTCTGTCACGAAAGCAGGGCTGAAGTTACACTTTTTTCGCAAAAAATAAACCTGTATGACTTGCCTGCCAATTTAACGGTATGTTTAGAAAATAATTCTAAACATGTTGCCAGATTGGCAAGGGAAAGTTCGATTAAAAAAATTAGTTTTCAACATGAGAAAAATTCCCAGAAATTAATTTATAGAGCGGAATTGAAAACCCGCTAGACATGCATCTTATAGAGAAAATTCCGCTCTATAAATTCAGTTTTAGGCAGTTTTCTAGTTAAAGTAACCGGTTTTGAGATATTCGGTATGAAACTTCGTGTAAGATCGATTTTTACTTGTGCGCTCCAAACTACCCCTCAGTTTGGATGTTGTTACTGCGAAACAGGTGGGGATCATCATAATTTCCCGGTTCTCACTGTTGTATAGCATCTCCCAGTCGTCTATTTTTCATTATATATCTGTTTGAAAGAACTGTTTTCATGGAACAGGTAGCTTTTAAGTCTTATCTCTTGTATTATTGTTGTAGGAGGTTTTTATTTCTACAGGCTCTCTTGGGATCTTTAACATGCAATGCGGGGACAAAAACAATTGCAAAAGTTGATCAGGTTTTGAATACATTTTTGTACCATCTTCGGAAAATACTCAAAAATCAGTTTCGGGTTTATGATTTGAAATATGATTATCATAGATATATTTAGATACGTTATATGTATCCATTACAACAATCTCTTCATTGATCAACCACAATCACTTTTTACTACTCTCTAACATTTCTGTTTATTTAAGCAAAATAATTGTTTATATACCTTGAACAGAAGAATAAAGCATAAAACCGATATCCATATATTCATCGTCTTGCATTTACACCTAGCATACTGTCTATGTAATTGTACCTACATTATTTCAATTTCATACTCCATTGTTTCATTTAATTAAATATTGGCTATTTTTGAAGTTACATTAAATAAATTGGCAATACAAATTTAAAAAATGTATTTTAAAAACTTTTACGATTCACATAAATGTGACAAATAAATTGTTCTGTGGGTTTTATTGAGCGTAGCATTATTTTGTTAGAAATGATTGCCACATACTACTTTCTAAACTATAATAAAATTGCGTCGTTAGGTAGCATGGGCAGTCATATATATCTAATGGTAGCAATCGTGGTGATGATAATAATAATATTAATGTTAAAATAACGATAACCATAACGATGATGATGATAACAATGACGTTGACGTTGACGATGACAGCGGCAATGATAGTGATGATAATAATATTAATTGTAGTGATGATGAGTATGACACTAACATTGACAATGATAATGTTTTTTTTTTACTTTTGCATTGTTTCCTTGAGCTAAGTGATTTTTCATCTCAAATAATGAAAATTGTAAAGGTTCAACAGGCTATATCTCAAAAAGTGTTCATTTATGGATTTTGTGTTTATTAAGAGTTTTGTTCACGAGAAGGGAAGACATTCAATTGGTTTGTAAAGACACATTTATTAATTGTTAATGCCCAACGACAAGTTATTATTACATGCAGCATCAGTGAAAATTACACCTTGATCCATAATAATTCTAAATGTTTCGTCAACGTTGTCTTATATGTAGATCATAAGCCTCACAGTGTTAAATTGATGTTACTTGAGCACCATCTATAGTAAAAAATGAGTAGATTTGTCTATTTTTCCCTTAAAAGCAGTCTCCTATATATAAGATTGAAACTTATTGGTAAGGAAAAAAAAATAGATGTTAAAATAAATATTAAAATATATTTAAAATAATTGAAATTTACGACATAAATTCAGTAAGTAAATTTCTAAAAATGGAATTTGAAAGTTAATCTTAAAACGGAGTATAAATTTATTAAATTATGTATGACATTTTTATTAAAATGAATTATATAAAGAAAATTGAAATTAATACAAAAAAATTAATAAGGTATAAACCAATGTCCTATGAACCCAAAATGGACGAATGCTTTCAATAAATGAAATAAACTTTCAATATATGAAATATGAAATATATTCAATATATATCCAGCAGAATAAATTAAATGAATTCAATATATAAATGAATTAATATGTAAATCAACTCCGTTACCTACTCCTTCATTTTCGGATAGTAAAATTCGTTCAGAATCAGTCTCAAAATGGAATTTGAAATTCAGCGGAGAAAATAAAGTTGATCATCTATCACTAAGCGCTTTCCTTGGACGTGTTGAGGAAATGCGCATTGCGCGAAATTAGACTCATCAAGGTATTTTCAACTCGGGTATTGATTTATTTACAAATAAAGCACTTATTTGGTACCGTTCTATAAGAAAAACTGCTCGTGATTGGAAATCGTTAGTAACTTTACTTTGAGAAGAATTTCAGCCACCGGACTATAATGACAAGTTATTCGATGAGATTGAAAAGCGAACACAAGGGCCTGGTGAATCACTCGGACTGTACATTGCAATTATGAATAACCTTTTTGAAAGACTCACGATTAAAGTTCCTGAGGCGACTCGGCTTAAAATTTTGCGTAATAATATCGCTCCTTTTTATCAAACTCAATTAGCTCTCTTCTTGGATAAAATTACCAGTACCGATGAATTACTTAAATTAGGGAGGGAATTAGAAGCACGCAAAACAGCGGTTGAAACTTTTAATCCTCCTCCAAGATTTGTTCATATGTTAGAACCTGATTTAGCTTACGCAAATACAGATTTTAGTCAACCTTCTTCGTCAGCTGACATTCATTTAAATGAAGTTCATATTAAGACACCAATTACTTGTTATAACTGCAATAGACAAGGACATTTGGCTAATCAATGCACTACAGTTCGGCGTCGACATTGCTACAGGTGTAAAAAGCCTAATTTTACAATTAGAACATGCCCAGACCAAAGAGTAGAGATCCAGACTGTAACAGTACGGGAAACGAACCGACGAGACGTTAATTGGTCGGGCATCTGCCTTTACACTGGTTAATCAACCGACTTTTCATTTTGACATACATACCCATTCTCGATTATATTCTCTCTCACGCTAAAGGCGATGATAGGCCTTATCTAGAAGTTCTTATCCTGTACTTGGACTTCTTGATTCTGGTGCTGCACACACTATAGTAGGTTAATCCGGTATTGATATCTTAAGTAGGTTAGATCTCAAATTGGATCAAATAAATTTAGCAAATGTACGGTTGCCAATGGGCAAACTTGTTCTGTTGTTGGGTTATTTCACACTCCCGTATATGTTATGGGTAAAGTACGATCACAATTGGTGATGAAATTGATGTAGCCCTAATATAATGGAAGGGGTAAGTACTATTTAAAAATGCGAAGAAACAAATTGTTTAGTTATTCAAGATGGTAAAGTAATGAATAAATAAAGAAATCTTTATTTACCATAAAAAAAAAACAGTACAAAGGTGAATAGGTACCATTTCTAGATGGTGCTCTTCCAATGCCCCCCAGACAAAAATAAAGTAAATTAACTAAATCCTAAACCTAATAATCAATGAAAATAAAACAAAATAATGTAAAGTGGTGCATACACGGGTAGGGTCTTATTGTCTATAAGTGGCAACGTCTTGATTCGCAAGCAGCATTCTTTTTATCCTACTATTAAATGCTTTTGGAGACAATTTTTTAATTCTCGAGTCAAACTTGTTCCACAAATGGATTGCATTGGCTTTTGAACAGCTGACGATTTGTGCTTAGGTATCCTAAAATCTCGCATGTGCCTTGTGTTTTGATCGTGATTATAAGAAGAGAACTTACTTCGTAGATAACTAGGCTCATTAGTAGTCATCACTTTATAAATAAGACCGTATCTGTGTAGTATACACCTATTTTTCATAGTGATGTGATTTCTAAATGGTACGCAAAGCGCATCCAAACATTTTGAACTCTTTGTATTAGACGACAGGAAGCGGCACTGATAAAATTAGTATACAGTGTCACCATAATCAAGAATAGAGAGAACGAAGTTGTTACATAAACAATATTTAGCAGCAGGTAACATGAAAATTTTATATGGGTTTAAACTTTTTAGACGGCTGAAGGTCAAGCGTATTTTACAGGAAACATGTGATTGAAATGTAAGTGCATCATACATGACTACGCCAAGATTTTTTTCCTTCACTCACTTTAGATAATTCATCATTATCAATTTTGACAACAAAATCAGACAGTTTATCTGTAGAATGTTTTAAGCTTGCTATCAATAAATCAGACTTAGAAGCATACATTTTTAAGGAATGATGCGAAGAAAATTTTATAATTTTCTGTAAATCTGATGAAATATTTTCTTGTGCAAATATTTTATTACTTGGACAAACATCGAGAATTAATTGAGAATCATCTGCATATTGCATTATACTAGAATATTGAATTTCGCCATTCAGGTCTGCAACGTATATTAAAAATAACAGGGGTCCTAAGATGAACCCTTGAGGTACACCTTGATGTAATGGAGCAAATTGGAATTTTACAGTTTTATCATCTTTTGTTAAAGCTACGCATTGTGGATTCAAAGTGTCGCCTGTGTTGGCAGCGTTGACTTTAAAGTACTGAAAGACTCTCAAAAAATACACATTTGTCATCACAGTGTACAAAAACGAAGGTAGAAATCGATTCTTATTGATCTCTTTCTTAAGCCGCCAAGAGGTGTTATAATTAAAAGTAAAATTATTAAGTGATCTTGTATATTGACAGACTGGCATAGACTCTCAAATAAACAAAAATAAAACAGACAAAAGTAACGGTTTTCTACACAGAGGTCCAAAAATATATTTGTTTTAAAAATTCTTCTTGTTTCGACACCTCCTTACTTGGATGATTCCGAATTTTCCACTTCCACAGTTTCTCCTGCAGGCTGCTCACCCTCTTCTTTTTCGGTATTTTCCCCTTCCCCTTCTCCTTCAATACTTGCTCCTTTACTTTCTGTGGACTCTTTGTCGTCCTCCTTTCCTGTTTCAACGTCTTTCATGTCTTCCTCCCCTTTGTCATTTGTTCCGTCTTCTTTTTCAGACGTTCCAGCATCCGCTATTTCTTCATTTGGTTCTTTTTTGTCGGAGGTTCCTCCTTCAGGCATAACTCGCATTTGATTTTCTATCCAGTTTATATATTTGGATACTCTGACATACATAGTTGGTAGTAATCCTCTGCATAATAATAATGGTTTCGTAACAATACCAATTTGAACTAATTCACTCGAGAGAACTAACGGTGCACCTTCGTCACCAGAACAAGCCCCTTTCGCATCGAAAATCATCGATCTGGTGCAAATATGATATTTTCGCACGTATGATAAGGGCAATCTTATTTCGCAGCCTGTACTGCTTATGACGCTTACGGATGCCTTCTTTAATTCAGCAGTTGAGGATTCAAAAAGAAACCCATTTTGCCCCCATCCAGAGATAATAGCAGTGGAACCGTCGTAATCGTCTAAACAAACAAAATACACATATACGTTAGTAAATTATGAAACACATACCTATGTTCAGTTAAAAAAGCAAAGAGTGTAAATATGTTGTAATTAAATACATAGATAATAAAAAAAGTCAACAGATTTGCCCCGGCCCCGATAAAATTTCCTAACCTCAAAATCGTGAGGTACGGTGGCATTTTAAATGTTTTTAAGTAACCACTGCTTTTAGATGTATTGTTTAAAATTCTCTACAAATGTTTATCAAGAGAGTACAAGGTGTATACTAAAGTAACAAAAGTGGTTATTCTAAAATATAGGTACCTAAAAACATTTATGACTTAATATCTTTAGTTGTGGGAATTTTTCGGGAAGACCTAACATAGTAACGTAAATCAACAAATAATTGTTAACATTTTATCTAGTATAGGAGTATTTAGGAAACTTTGCTGGTCACTCGTGGTAAAAAAATTGTTTTTAAGGACTTTTTTTAATTTCTAATTGTTTAAGAAGATTTAGACGTTTACCTTTTCCTCCTATATGAGGCAAATTTATGTTAATTGTGTCTATGAAATGGTTATTTTCAAGGCAGTGTGTTCACATTCCCGTACTTTTATTGTTATTTAAAATTGATTGCTTATGTCCTTTTACCCTGTTCTCGACACTTCTAACATTTGATTGATATATTAAGTTTAGGGAGTTTGAACAGAATAGTCGATTAAACATTTTAGATATTAATATTAGAAAACATAATAAATCAGTTAAAATTCAGTATTTATCGTAAACCTACCATCACAGATACAGTCATCCATTATAATTCACAACAATCGTGGCAAATTAAGCTTTCACATTTTTATAGTCTAAATGTATAGACTTACAAATTTTCCGTTAGACGATAACGTTAAGGAATTGATTACAATTAAACAAATTGCAAGAACAGCTAATCATTGACGCATAGTATGGTGAAAAACAGAAAACGCCAAATGCTTCAAAAGGAATTTTTTAATCCACCTAACAAATCAATAAAATATAGTTTTATTAATTATATCCCAAAATATAGTGACAAAATTTCCAGGAAATTAAATAATTTAGGTATCTCCACAGTAAGTGTGAATAAAACGAATTTAGGAAAAATATTGGTCAATAATAAAGAAAAATTAGCTAAACTTAAAGAGTTTTAAGCACGATTTCAAATCTGGGATCAGGTTTGTTAAACCACGTCAGCATTTTAATGAAACGCCAAAGAACATTCCCTAATTTGACAAACATCGACGACAGCCATTACACTTTCATCCTACATTCCTTCATATCGGTGCCCCACTTTGCTAATATTTTGATAAAATCTTTCTTTTTGCTCCTCACAATGCTCCCCAGAATTTTCTAGGAAATAATCAATACGAGAATCTTCACGGATTTTGATTTTTTATAATAGTACGAGATCTCACTGCAAGAAATCTACCCTCATCTGTTTTATCATCAAAATGCAAAAAAAATGCAAGAAACCTGGCGAAATCCTGCTGCAGATATGGTTAACAAATTACACAATACTACTAGGAACGAACAGTTATTATTCCGAGATGCTTTCCATAGGCCCTAACTTCCGCCAGACGCTTTAAAGTTGGAGAATCACAATAAATATGTAACAAGTAGGTAAAAACGCATGCGTAATTACTTTTACGTTAAAGTAGCATAGCTAGTTTTTATATATGTTCTACACAATATTATTAAGAACGAACATTTATTATTGCCCAACTTAACCACTACACCACGGGCGGCTGTTAATGAAATTTCATATTTCTTGCTATATGCTTCCAAGCTAGCAAGTACGCAATATGTTTTTACCTACATATACATTTACTGTGAAAATCTTACCTTTGCTAAAATGACGTAGGTCTGAGGGCTCTGGAACCTTACTCTATTAGTTCTTGCACTTCATAATCTGTTCTCATTTTCACAATATTATATATCATTGTATTAAGGGTTTGTTTATCTGCACATTTAACAATAACGCCATTTCTACGCTGACTTTGTAAGGTTGTGAGGTTACATAATTCTGGAGGTCGGTGTCTATTAAATTTTTTTCTTGATCTATTCTGGCTTGTACCGGTATCAGACCAAAGAAACTAGCAAGAACAGCTGATTTTTTTGGTGTCGCCGATGCACATCAAACAAACGTGTTCTGTTTTTCTTCAATTTTTATTTAATTCAAGTATTTCAAAAGTTAACCCTTCAATTTTCACATTCTACTAAGAGATTAATTAGTTCATTTACTGTCGGTAATATACTACAACTTTCACAACTATTAGTTGTTTTGCCCTTTTCATTTCTTGTACACATTTCACTGTAGTTCCCATTCATGTTAATACCTTTTAAATGAATTTAATTTACATACGTTGGCATGTTCGTTAAGAAAATTATGGATATAAATATTCAGAAACTAGATAATTTTTTAATAGTGTGAAATGTTTGCTTGAGGAATTCCCAAATTACATATTTCTCTAATAATTTTTATTGTGTATTCAAACTTTTTGCGTAAACATAAAGATTGTGATTCGGATGGCCATTGTGTGCTCATAAATTTGTTTTTTTGCATACTTAATGCAATTAGTATCTATAACAACTTACCAGTACTATTTGCTAAAGCAACCGTCTGAATATACTCGCTGAGAGGGGCAGGACTTGGTAATTTAATCAACCCAATGTTATTCTTGTGACCTGCTGCACCTGGGTGCTTTATGATAGTTTGAACTGGAATTGCCAATTTTTCCCTACTTGCTTTACGCATGTTCGTTTCTCCCAAAATAACTGATATATCTTTGGATCTGAAACACATTTTTGTTTATTAAATTTTAAATAAATTATGTTTATTTGGTTTTCCGAATTCAGTGGATACCTCTAACAAGTTAATGTCTTAGTTAAAAATAATTGACGATACCAAACATTTGACTTGCGTTCATTCTGGAAAAAAATATTGATTGGTGGAATCGGTTAATGAGAGAATGAGCATTTGCCCCTCTATGCCATGGATGAGAAATGGTTCAAATAATTTATAAATATTGTAAATTTTTTGCTAAATCCAGTTATTGACCTTCCACCGCTTCCATATTGCAAATGAAATGTAATTTTTTCCGTGGAGCATAAAATTTGAGAAGAAAAGTCAGTGAGAGCATATATCCAATGTCAACAGTCTGATAGGTTCTGGAAGCGCGCCTCAAAACTATCAATTTTGCTCGCTGCGGTCATCAGACATCACTTTTTACAACAAATGAAAAATTAAAATAATAATTACTAGAAATTAAAAAATAATACGTAGTTTTTAAAACATTCTAAACTTTTTTTTTTGTCTTACGTACCTACTATTTTGTATTCTACATGTACATGTAAAGTGAACAAAAAAATTCACGCCGATTTGAAAGTGAAAAATTGAAAATAAATAAAAAATGAATAATGTCATTAAATGGATTCTTTTAAACACCACAAAAGGACAAATTGTTTGTATTCATTGTTTATTAAACGTTTTTTGTTTAGGCACAATTTTTAAAATTAGATTACTATCGTATTTCTCTTAAACAACATTTTTTGTTGCTTAAACTTTAATTATTTATCTTAAAAAATAGTAAAATATATATTAATATTATAAGAAGTATATGAAACTTTTTTCTACACTTTCTCACTATTTTTTTAAAATGTTTAAATTAACAACTTCTTTATTTTTTAAATAAATAAATTGTCATAAATAATTTTTATAGGATGCTAAGGTGCCTTCATTACACACTTGAGGGGCTGGTACTGTGAACCATCACACGGCACTACCTCGACAGAATACGGATGCTCAATCACCTCAGCGCTATGTAGAGAATCCACAGACTCTAGACCAGATGGAAAATTTCTTTAAAATACTTTACGAATAGAAGCTTGCACCCAATATAGTCTCTCCGACTCTGGCACACTTTGAAGCATTTTGTTAAAGACTTTAGCTACCATGGAAGATACGCTAACCGATAACCCTAAAAGAAGCTCGACGGATCCGTAAGCTTTGCTGCTCCATAACTTTTGGTGGAAAAGTTATCTAACCCACAATCATTTGGCTTGAATTTTTAATGCCTGGCTAAATGGGGAGCAATAAATTCCTCCTTGGGTCTGATAATTTGTTCAAATATATGTTACAAAATATATACACGCATTTGTACATGAGAACACTCCAAACAGTTAAAGAGGACTAATATATGAACAACGAGGGTCCAAGAGAGGTATCATTGGCTGCAGTAAGAACCTGTTGATTGACAGATGTGTCATGCGATATATGCGAAACCTCTTTATGGTTTGGAGTGGCAGATATTTGGCATGACATTACACCAGTTTAATATACACTTGCTCTGATGTTTTGCGATGGCTGATCTTGTAGTGAGATGTATTGAAGATCTGATGCTCCTCTGGACGACTTGCATTGTTATAACATCGGGTAATTTTAAAATCCAGACAGATCCAGTAAAGTTCAAAAGGGGAGTATTTAGAGACTCCCTTAGCTTCTTTGCATTTTATATTTCACTACTACCATTATGGTTTTGCTCTGGAAAACTCATGGTTACAACTGTGGTACCCTCGGCGACAGAATGCATGAGGTCACCTATCTTATATGAATGACTTTAAACCATATACCTACGGAAAAAGGAATTTCTTGACCTTGGGGAGTCTTCATAGCAGGTTGGTTCTGGATTAAGCCTGTAAGATCATCAGGAGATCATATCACCTCCACTAGATGGTCCGAGACTATGAATATCTGGAGTATGGCTTTCCTGTTCAATGCAGCATGAAGAACAGCCGATGAACTCGGTCTTATCTTCGACTTTGAGTGGACAGATCGCGATGCTTTCACCGCGTTGGAGTATGCTTGGCGGAAAGCCCAATTAAAGTTGCAGAACATATCGTAACTCTACAATTTCATACGGATACGTGATGGCATGGAGTTATCTATAAAAATATAGAAGACATTGGTCGACAATCGGACTAAAATGAAAAAGTCTGTGGATTAATACCGGGACTAATATCGAGTTAGTACCACGAAATAATGCCGGGAAGTGTATTTTATATGCTAATTTAATTTTACAAATAAATGTACACATAAAGTTGTTACGTTTTAATTGACATCTATAACTTAGTCCATAAATACCAAGCATTGCTGAGGGAGCGTGTTACATTCACTCAAAATGAAAGAAAACAATAAAAATAATTATTAGACGTCAAGGGCATCATATGTACCCAATAAACACCTGCAATCCTCCAACCCTTTCTCAGCTTACGCTACTTTTGGAGATAGGTAGGTCAGTACTGTTTCTAAGAAATTTGATTTCTCAAAAAAAAAGGAAAAAAACCAGGATGCAAACAAAAGCTTTGAATAAAATACCATAGAAGCTGCTGTGTTACTGATTTTGGTCGAAAAGAAACAGTTTTTGTACCTTGGATTCTCCTAATGTCCTCTGACTTTCCTTTTCAGTCTGAAATATTGCAGTTTCCATCAGTGATACAATTAACAATTTTGCGCCAGCGAAGTTGCAGGTATACGTTGGTCAAGCTCAGATATAAGCTAGTTAATAAAGGTCTTATAGTAAGTACTTACCGCAAACAGCTAGCGGCTGTAAGTACCCAATCTTTGGAAATTAAAGAACCGCTACATTTAAATTGGTTGTGATGAAATATAGCCACTTGATATGGTATACTACCACGCGCAACACTAGAACCACCACGAACGCAGTTGTATTCCTAAATAAAAATATGGTAGATTGTTACTTAGCTTCTCTAAAGTCACCTAGATTACTTTACTATGCTAATTATATTATAGTTAACACAACGAGAACTACACTGTTCACGTACGTTTTATAAAGTACTTACACCTATTTAAGATTGTAATAGAAGTCAGCAAGTTCTTGGGTGTAAATATTATAACCATATTTTTTTAGAGTATAATTTTAAATAATGTTGACTTTTGTCGACAATAATATTTAATTAGTCATTAATCTGTGAGTCTGCACTTGACTAAATTCACTCAATGAAAATTATAATATAATTGTGTATCATCAGCATAAGCTTATATTTTCTATTGGTGATCGAATTTAAAATACTTGTAGTGTATATTATGAATAATAATGGACCAAAGGTAGATCCTTGAGCAAGCTCCTCTATAAAATCCTTATTTTACTATAAGGACTAAACTATTATTTTTTAATATTCCGCCTTCTAAAAGCACATTTGAACTATGCTAAGCCAAGTCAGGCTATTTATTTTTCGATTGCAACAGTCACTGGACCACTGCTGACTATTTTACATGTCGCTATCCCAAAGATACCGAAATGTACTAAATGGTCAAGTGATCCTTGTGTCGGTCGTCACATGCCTACCTTGCACTGACGATAGCCAACAGCTCGAAACTGCAGTCTGTAAGTGGTGTGTGACGACTGGCACGAGAGCTCCTTTAAGTAGGATCAGTCTTTCGGCTGGTGTTTGTTGCAATCGAAGCATTAGCTTTTTGATGGTAATATGCAATTATTACACTTAATGCGCCAGGCCTCTAATTTGTAATTCAGCGCTCGGCGGGGCACATAGCCTGGATAGTAGCTGTTGGTTGCAGTCTGGTTACATTCCTTATAGTGAAATAAGGATTTCATAGAGGAGTTTGCGACTAAAATATTATGTTTTAATATTCCATCCTCTAAAAGCACATTTGAACCATTAAATAGTCTGCCAAATTTTAGTAAAAAATATCTAACAGTTTGGCCGCAATTCCATTTTTAGTCCCAATTCCACAAAATTTTCAAAACTTTCACTAATTTGCCCAAATGGTCGAAAGAATTTTTTTTTACCAATATCAAGGTATTCACTGTTAGTCACCCTTTACTCTTGTAGTTACTCCAAGATATTGGAGTAAGACAAGAATGTATAAAATTGTTTCAAAATTACATCTCAAACAGACAACAGAGTGTAAGAGTGGGAGGTGTCTACAGTGACAAATTAACAGTTGAATATGGTATACCGCAAGGTACGATTCTAGGGCCTATACCATTTTCATTTATATTAATGATTTGTTTAAATTAACGGACAGAGGAGAGATTATTGGATTCGCAGTTGATACAGCTATTTTCTATAATCCAACACGTGGATGGAATTAAAAACGTTAGTGCAAAGTGATTTACATACCACTAAAAATTGGTTTGACCATAAGTTATTAACAGTTAATATAGATAAAACTAATTATATACCATTTAGCTGCAACAAGATAAGGCAACGATCATTTGAATTGATAAGATATCGAGTTTGAGGGAAACATCAATAAAATATTACCTGAAACTAAAGTGAAATACTTAGGATTGTTTATTGATAGACATCTAAGATGGGATCTACATATTGCATATGCAAAACTTCAAACTATATTATATACATTTAGACACTTGAGACACACTAGACAAAAATAGTTTAAAAGCAATCTACAATGCTTTAGTAGAAAGTCACTTAAATTATGGTATCTTAGCTTGGGGAGCTGCTACAAATAATCATATCAGACCGCTTGAAATCCTACAAAAAGGATTGATCAAATTATAATGCTCGAAGAAGCATGCAATATCTGCTATTTCTGCATTTAATTCCATTTCCAAATCATGAATTTTTTTCCTAATACGTTGTAAATTTTGATAACATATTTTGATTTTTCGACTATTGGTGGAGATCCCTAGTTTTCCTAAATATACCGGGAAAGTTACATCAAAAACAGTATGATCAGTTTTTAAACAGAACTTTAATTTCTCGTTAGCTTCCATATAGTCAGAACATTTAAAATTTTCACTTACGCAATCGGCTGATTTGTGTTCTTTACTGATACATTTTAGACAACGCTCGTTTTTTTTTACAATCAGGAGCTCTGTGGTCATAGTCACCACACTTAAAACACCTAGATACGCGCACATACTCAAACACACGACAAATGGACCATCCGATACTTATTTTCTCTTGTTTTAGAATTATATCAGCTGAAAGCGGGTCACATCAATCGCCATATATTTTAATCTCAATCTTCTGACGATACACAAACGGATTTAGAGTTAAAACATGATATTTTTAGTCGCAAACTCCTCTATAAAATCCTTATTTTACTATAAGGAACGTAACCAGACTGCAACCAATAGCTACTCTCCGGGCTATGTGCCCAGCCGAGCGCCGAATTACAAGTTACAAGCCTGGCGCGTTAAGTGTAATAATTGCATATTACCTACCATCAAAACGCTAATGCTTCGATTGCAACAAACACCAACCGAAAGACTGATCCTACTCAAAGGAGCTCTCATGCCAGTCGTCACACACCACTTGCAGACTGCAGTTTCGAGCTGTTGGTTCTCGTCAGTGCAAGGTGATACGAGAGCTCCTTTAAGTAGGATCAGTCTTTCGGCTGGTGTTTGTTGCAATCGAAGCATTATCGTTTTGATGGTAATATGCAATTATTACACTTAACGAGCCAGGCTTGTAACTTGTAATTCAGCGATCGGCGGGGCACATAACCCGGAGAGTAGCTGTTGGTTGCAGTCTGGTTACGTTCCTTATAGTAAAATAAGGATTTTATGGAGGAGATTGCGACTAAAAATATTGTGTTTTAATATTACGCCCTCTAAAAAGCACATTTGATTTAGACTTATTAGGCCACAATACATAAAATATGTGAAATATTTCAGCATAGTCTCATTATTTATGCAGAGAAAGAGCGCGTTACAAACGTCATCCAGCGTTTAGAATATATTTTTGCAACATCTTCAAAATAAATACTGAAATTCAAATCAGTCGTCAAGCAGATTCCGATAGGGTATACGTTTAGGATATAACTACTTCAGAAGGCAAACAAATGATGGTTTATTTTTCTAAAGAGGTTGCTTATTTATACTTATTATCGATCATAATCGCTGTCTACCACTCACCAACCTTAAACATAGGTATTAATAATTATTTATTTACCTTAAAGAGCAGGGTGAAATATACAATCGATATTAATCTATGCACCTTCATATTTTTACACCAAATGTTCTGTTTATGTCGTAGCAGGTATATATATAATATTTTTATTAATTTGAATTTAATATACTATTGTTCTATTTAATTAAACCTCTATAGAAATAAGTTAAATAAATTGGCAATAAAAATAAATAATATATTCTTATCGTGAAACTTTTACGACCCTTTCATTCAAATGTGACGTGTATGTTAAGGATGAAATATTTTGTATAAAGGAGTTTTTAAGGAGGTGGCGTTCGGCAAGCGAGGTGCACAACGGGCAACATGCAGAGGTATAACTCTGACTGGCTAATGTCGGACGTAACATCTGAGAGATCAATAATTATCCCTCTTGCGTTGGACAGGCTATCAACGCTTACCTCGTCAGCAAATAGCTGTACCAGCCACACAACCACCGCAGAGAAACGGGAGACCTCCGGTAGAGTACACCGAAGCCGATTTCAGGACGAGGGTAAGGCTTAATACCAGGACTAAGGCCAAGATCTGGCTGGAATGGGCGAGGTCATCGACGAGGACCTTCCAGAGGATACCGACATCTGGCAAATCAATTTTGCCTTGTACAACAGCGCTAACCAACTCGTTCCTCGCGAAAGACAAATCAATGTCTCTAGCGGAATCGAGAAAGCTAAGCGGCGCGGAGGGTACAAAAAATGCAGGGCAAAATACATTCGACCAAATAACACGTTTATCAAACCCAGGTTGTGGTGGGACACCAAACATGTGACAGGGCATTTACGCCTGAAGTCCGGCGAATAGCAAACACCCTGAGACGCCAACACCACACTCTAGGTCTGGTAATGTTGCTTACCATCAAGCCGCATTGTTTAGATAGGATTCGAATACTGATAGTAGTAGAGCAGAAGCTGAACAAGCGGGTTCGAAGTATGAAATAAAATTCTATGTTCTGTACGAATCCCTTCCGCCTGTTCAAGAAGCTACAACGTGTTGTCGAGGATGTCGAAGGATTCTGGAAGGAGATCTACGAAACGGCGCGTCCATTTAGCAGCAGCACTCCAGCAATTGCACATTACAAGGCTCTGTGTAACAGGACCTTTGAAGAGCAAGACGAAGAGTGCCCGGAGATCAGTACGGAGGAAGTCCAGCAGGCACCTGATGATACCAAGGACTTCGCTGCTCCTGGCCCAGATGACATAAACAGCTGGTGGTGGCAGAAATTTCCATCCATCTACCGTCGTCTGGCATGGGTTTTTAATCCTTGATTGAACGAGGGGCAGCAGATTCCGGACTGGTTTGTCGAAGGATGTACTGTGTTAATCCGTTCTGAGAGATTATAGACCAATCACATGTCTAAACTCCTGTTACAAGATATTTACACGTATCTTGTACGCTAGGACAATACGGCATGTTGATCCGGTCTTTCAGTAAATAAATGAGCTACGTGGTACCAAGAAAGGCATGGCAGGCTGCAAGGATAACCTGCTAATAAATCGCTGTATTACACATGACTATGTAAGCGAAATCTATCGATGGCCTGGACTGATTTCATTAAGGCATTTGACACAACATCACATGAGCTTTTGTTATACATGTTTGCACAGATGGCGTTGATGTGGTAAAACCTGTGATGCTTGCCCATGCCAAAGGCTAACCAGATATCGGTCAAAGGTTGAGTCATTATTAGATCATAGAATGTGTCAGCAAGGATGACAATCACATTTGTGTCTACAGTACGCACAAGGATACTCTTTATACTTTGCTCTAATGAATGGAGTACATGAACCACAAGCCTCGTGTCTGCCTCTTCATGATTGCAATTTTCCATGGGTGTGCTCAAACCGATTTGTTCAACTGCTTTCCCTGTTATGACATATACATCTTTGCCTGGTGGCCAGTTGGTAGTAGTAAGGTAGAGCATATTGACTGAAGGTGTCGACAATGGTAGTGAGCAGGCAGTGGACGATGACGGCACCGTCCACAAATTTGAAGTCATAGGTTGAAGGGGGCTCTGATTGACCTGACTGCTCAAGATATTGCAATATTCCAGCCTTTTTGGTTGGCAAATGAAGCTTACCAAAGTCTGAAATGGAAGAAGGGAATGACTGTATCTCAGGCGTAAAAAACTTACCCAAATCAGATTCCCGGTTCCGCATAGATGGCTAAATAGTTCCACATTGTTCTGAAGCACTTTCAGCTTCTTCCTCTTCTGAGGTGTTGGTTTAAGCTTTGGTCTCTTGAAGAATGCAAAAGAGAGGGTGCGCTCATTAATCACATTTATGGCAAAGTCCCGATACTGCCATTTGTTTATCTCTACCAAGATGAGTAAGGTTACATCCACCGATAATGGTAATTCGAATTTAGTTTGTGAGAGACACCACATAAACAGGAATGGAATTCAAGATGGCCAACATCTGCAACACAACATCACAAATCCCACTTTTTATGGTTTTTTGAGTAGTGATGCCTCGAAAAGAAAGAATTACACGTGATATTTTGTCGTATTTGTCGACCATTTTTGGATTTTAGTGCTTTGCATGAAAATTTTTAGAAATTCCAGAGAGTTTAACATTTATTAGTATACCCTAAGCTACCTTCATACCAAATTTGGTGCTTTTATCCGCCAGGTAACAGTAATTTCAATAGACCACCTCAATATATTACACGGGTGGGTCAATTACAGTAAATCGGAACAGTCAAGGCATTTAAATAGAAAACTAAAAATTAAATTAAATACTGATGTTTGAAATTTCACTTATGTGGTATCATTCAAGTCAAAAAAATTACGCAGAATTCAAAAAACGGTGCTTCATTTGAAAACAACAAAAACGGACCTGACTACTCCTTAAATGAAATTAATGTGGCGTTGCAATTACGAATTGTTTATTACGTAATGGGAATATCAGTGAACGAGTACAGTGAACGTTACATAATATACGCAGTATACAGACAGGTTATTTGAAAAGTAGAGGTTATTATACTAATTATCTGGATTTCGATGACGTATTATACAATGGCCAGATTAATGTTAAAATACATTGAAATTTTCCCATTGTTTCCCTGAAAATAGTAGCTCACCGGTATGTTGCTGACGCGCTCCATGTTTTATACCTACAGGAGGCTTTGTCATTAATGTCTACGTAAATAAGTATTATATCTATTTACTAAATGTTAATTACCAATCAAAAGCCTTGAACTGGTTATACATAAATTCATATAGTACCTTCCATATAATATTCAGCGCGTTTCAATGACAACCATCTTCCTTAAATAAAATTGTATATATTGTGTTTCTTAAATTTAGGAAGTTGTTTTCAAGTTTTACTAACATCAAATTAGCTTTCAAAAATAAGGCGACGATTAACAATCTTTTTGCTAAACTGAAAGACAAATACGACTTGATGAATTATTCAAATGTGGTATATTGCATCTCTTGTAATGATTGTGAAGAAAAGTATATTGGTCAAACTAGCAGACAAATTAAAGATAGGATCACATCACACAGAAGCGACGTGAGGGTTAACAAAGAATCTTCAATGTTAGCCAAACACGCTCTGTCACTCAACCATAACCTCAACTATAACGAGGTTAAGATTTTGGATTTTGAAAAGAACGTTCAAAAAAGAACTTTTCTAGAAATGTGTCATATTTTTAATGAACCTGAAGCTATGAATGCCAGAAATGATATTGAAGGTCTCAGTATATTATACACTTATTTGTTGCATTCACATGCCAATGGCAGTCACAGAAATAACACCCTGTACATTACATTTGAGAATTAGTAGTTTTTGATCTGTTGGGTTTGGCGTTTTGTTGGCAACGGACCTGAGGCAGAGAGAGAGAGGGGGGTGGACATGACCCCTCTCTCTCTCTGCTTCAGACTTGTTTTGACAGTTTTTTAAGTTCACATTCCGATGTTTTTCGGAGGAATAAGAAATAACGTAGTTGACTGTTTTTGTTCAGTTTTCGAGGTGGCTGAAACTATTTTGGATTAAAGATTTTTGGTGTTAACTTAAATTCAATATAAATGTAGTTCACAGGTGTGATTTATTTTGTAATAGTTGTGTTTGTTCTGTCTTGATGATTTGTCAATTTCAATTTTAACCTCAATTTAGTAAGTACCTTTCACTTGTATTAAATAATTTTTACTATAATAAGTTCAAATTTTCCTGAGGAAGAAACAATAAAAAAAAGAGTTGTCTTTTTTGAACCCGTGACGGTATCCCTGGTGGAAATTAAAAATTTTTGTTTATATATATATATATATATATATATAATGCATCCCGGCGCATTCGCCAAATGCTAGAATCTGAAAACTTTTAATTCCAATTAAATTTTGATTAAAAATTATGTACACACTCCAATGGACAACATCTGACAAATTAAAGTGAATTTATTTCTACTATGAACTTATAAACTAAAATAGCAAGTAAAGCAAGTGTGCGTGCGCATTCAATTTATAAATAAGAAGAACAATTGTTAGCTTCCAATTCACATTATAATATAAACTGAACTGAATATAAAGTTAGCCATCCATAGCAATATGGCTCGATGTAAATGTTGTATTACAGCAGCTAATGATCAAAATACGGTTACTTATATAAGACGTAAGATTGTATACAACTCACAATGTGTTTCTTCAACGGGAAATTAGAAACTTATAATCTCAATTTAACGATTTTCCAAACAAATGTCATCCTAATCCGTACCACGACAATTTTAAGCATATTATTAAGACCGATAATTTTAACATTTCCGTATAGCACTCTAATTGGCTAACTAATGCAAACCATTATTAAACTTCTCAAATTTGACTGGGCACTTACGATGTAATAATACTTCATTCCAATTCAAGGTTAATGGATTTAATAACTTAATCTAGTGTAAACATATACGAATCTACTTGTCAGAAGGATGCCCATCATCCAGCGTTACTAAGGGAACGTTTTCTTTCCAGTGATATAACTTTGTAAACTTTTGAAATTCACGGAAGCGAACTTCATAACTTCAGAAAATGTGATTTTAATGCTTTATGCGTTGCGTTATAAACTACGAATTGGGATCCTCTTTTCCGAATATTTTTAGGAAGTGCTCTCTATATCCAATTTGATAAATATGTTCCTAAAAAGCATGGATTTTTTCAGAATTACACAATCTGTCCCCTGATCGGGTACCACACTATTGTAAACTTTTTTATTTTTGATTTATCGAGAGAAAATCATTACTTGCTTGTCTTAGGAAGTCATAATAAAATATGCAGTCAATTTTAAGCAAACTGCCTTTTTACATTTTTAATGGAAATTTTATATAACATAAGTTTTTCAAATTAAGAAGAAAAGCCGCGCACTTAAGACCTGTATTTACTTTAAAGCAACCTGGATCATGTTATATTTTTAGAGTATTACATTATTACATATACCTTAAATACACATTTGCCCTTCTTTTTGATCATTGCAACATCTAATCTTTAGTGTCTTTAATTTGTTTTTTCTTTCCATTCCGTTATGTGTTTGATAGGATTTGGTATTCTTCGGTTTACATTATAAACATTTTTGCAACTAGAGTTTCTTAGGCTCTTAATAATATCCAACATTTGAATATAAAAAAAACTTTCATTGAATTAAATTTACCATACAGTAGTTTTAGTTAAGTATTTTTTAAAGTATTTGTTTGTCGTGTTTTTTCTATTTCATTCTCATTTATAGATTGAATTTTTGATATTCACTAGAGATTTTATTTTATTTATTTTATAAAAGATGATAAATGAAACAAATTTAAATTTATTAATGATTTATTCTGTTATATCCTTCAGCTTAACAACACATAAATCAATGTAACATTCCTTAATAATGGATTGGAACGTGTGGAAAAATCACTATAGGGTGGTGGATAGCATGAAGATTATGATGATGAATAGGATATATTGGAGCTACATGGTGGACACCGTATGGTACAGGAACGCCCAGTGCGAATCCGGCAGCAATTGCTATAATAGCAGCAACAATGAACTGAAAATAATAAATACAATGGAAAAATAAATACTATCGAAAATAATAAAATACTTCTTCTTATTACTCCAAAAATAAGCTGAGATATATTGAAAGGACAGTCAAGACGAAATATCTATAGTTAGTCTTGAAACTTTTCATATTTCAACAAATTATTCTATACACAAGGTATTCCTTAATGGCGTGCTAATATTTCGGGTTTCTTGGGTCATTTTATGGAGAAAAGTTCATATGAACATATGTCCGCGACTACTTAAATTTTTTGCTGCATTGTGTTGAATTTCTATTTAAATGGTTATTTTTTAAAGTGTTTAGATATTACTTTCAATTTTTATTGCTCACCAGTGGCGTCCCTGCAAAGATGTCTTCTGGTATTTTTTACCAAAAAGTAGTACGCCAGTGACATTTTTGCATGTGGATATTCTTTCTGATTAGCCTGGTTAATTCTACATGAAAACGGTCTCATGCGATTTTCTCAGACGCACAGTTCTTGATTAAAACAATTAAATTCAAATTGCTTCAATTAGCAACATTAACTAATAAATAATTTTTGAACACATAAATCTAGTAATCCTGGAATAAATGACGTTTTTACAAACATCAATTTCAAGACAATATTTGTTGACATAAAGTGAATTGTTGGTGATCAAAACCATCGTATTATTTCTTTGATTTTTAGTGTTTCATTGAATTTTATTTTTCGCCGTTTCTATTCGAATTTCTCAGCTAATATAATGAATTACACGAATGAGGTAATGGCAACAACGCATTACTTATATGATCTCCTAGATACTAATGCAACATAAGCCAGAAGTATGTACGAGGAAAGATATCCTAATCGTGCCTTGCCAGCTTGTCGATTATTTTTGACTATTCATCGCCGTCTTTGTGAAACTGGTAATTTTCAAAAAGGTACTTCGGAAGCTAGACCTCGAATTATCAGAACACTCGAAATTGAGGAAGTGATGGTGCAGGAAATAACCGAACATCCGGAAACGAGTATCGAAGATCGCTAGAGCTCTGAATATTTGTCATCAAATTGGCGAATTTTGGTTGACTTTTTGTTGTATCCGTACCATATTGTAGTACATCCAATACTTCCAACAAAATTTATCATTCACAAGGAAAACGCAAGAGACCGTTTTCATGTATAATTAACCAGGATAATGAGAAATAATATCCACATTAAAACAGTCAGTGGCGTACCACTTATTTTGGTAAAAAATATCAGAGCACATGTTTGCAGGGACACCACTGGTGGAGAGATAACATAACTTTTCATAGTAACATATGTGGTTTTATATCCTATTAACACATATAAAAACTGAAAATAATATCTGAAGTACTTTCTGAGATATTAAGAAATAACTATAAAAAAATATAGAGCATGTAAAATCAATATCCTGCAGCAAAAAATTTAAACAGTTTGTTCATATGAACCTTTCCTCATAAAATGATTTAGCGAATCACATCCTGAAATATTAGCACTACATTAGGGAGCACCCTGTATACTACAGAACTGATTTTTGGCAACAATGAAATAATTTTGGAAGGAAATACAATTTTCTAAATATTTTAAGTTCAGAACTGCGTGAAAATTATATTTTAATAATTCTCAGCACAGAAATTACGTAAATCTTAGTTTATTCTTTACGTATGTTGTGTTTTAGTGTTATTAATTGTAATGCAGATTCATTTATCAAATATAATATTTTACATATCAGAATAATTCCATTGACTAATAAAAATTACAGTCCATTGTATTAAAAAATAAATACGCTATAATTTAAGTATATTTCCCAAAAGTAAATTTAACAAAACTTTCAATTAAGACCTAAAGGATCTTAATAAATTGTAAGAGAAATTTTAAATATAATATTTGTCTTACAGATTAGAATAGTGCTGTATTTAATAAGTTGTCAAAAATATATTTTTTATAGAAAAATTGTATCGAAATCTTTATAATAATTCTTACCAGCTTGAACATTTTGAAGTTGTTTGTAGGAGTATGTGTCTACTAATACACTTTTGGTATGAGATCTGGTTTTTTATACTAAAACACTTGTCAGCTATCATAATATTCAAGTCAATGAAATGTTGCAGGAAAATACACCATATCATTTAAAATAAATTATTAAATTATCGCCTTTCCCAGAATTGGGTTTTTTTGTGCGTGTTTGCTGTACCTGAGGATTACTTATTTTGATAACTAATTTGGAGAATGTTAATAGGGAAAGTGATAATTTGCCTAATGAATAAATAACAATAATTTGTTTAAAAATAACGATTGAATTGAATTGTAGTTTATATAAAGTATAGTGGAAATACACAAAATAAATTCATTATTTGTAGATACATGGTTTAAAAGAAATCCAGAGATAGGTAGTTGAAACTCATGATATATGTTTTCTTAAATGTTTTCTTAACCGCCTCTCAAGTTACCGAATTAACCCCCTGAAAGGTCTGAAGGATCTTATGCTAGGTAAACAGAGACGAGACCTACAGTTTACTGTGGAATCCGAGCCATTCTTAGGGCAATTCTTTATAATGAAAAATTGCTTTGCCTTGCGAGCCTCGAAATAGTTATTATATGTTAGTATTGAATCAATTTTATGTAACATTGACGTTTACAATAACGATGAAACCTTTTTATTAGACACGATACCAACAAGCACATTGCACGTTATCTTTCTTTCTCTATGGTACATATCAATCAAGATTCAGGGACAAATACTCTTGCGAAACTGCGCTGCAGCTCTAACATCTTATAGGAAAGACGAGACAACCGATCGGCATAAATTGATCTTAAAACTAAGAAGACATGCTTTTCTGGTATAACTTTAATATGGTTGGAAGATTACTTAACACTAAGATGTCAAAGAAACAAAATGTGATGATCAATATTTTGTAGTAGTGTTCTTTATTCTCTACTGTTCATTATTTATATTAATGATTTAGCTAAAGTATTAGTCAATTAAAATACACCTTTTTTCAGATGGTACCCTAATCTATTTTAGCCATAAAGATTATGAAATTTTGACTACAATTATTAATGAAGATTTTAAAAGACTGATAAATTGAATGCAAATAAACTGAAAATAAGCGAAATTAAATCAAAAGGTATGTTTACAGAGTCCTTCCTATGTTGCATATAAAATTTTCTACAATTTAGAAATGAAGGTCAAAATTGGCAATAAGCAACTGATGAAGTTAAATACGTAGGATTATTAATAGATAGGAACTTAAAATTTAAGAAACGTGGACTACATTTCTAAAAAATTTAATAAAAAATAGGATGCTTTCATAGAATTAGTAGACATTTTTCAATTAACACTGAAGTAAAATTTAATAACAGTATTATTTTACGCCATTTGACCTACTGTTTTTTTTAACATTTATTTAACGTCGGTCTATTTCCGTTACTGAGGCCTATCACCGACGTCTGTAGACGAGCTACCCCTAACCAGGAATTTTGCCAAACCTCTTCCCTTAACAGTAGGGATCTTTTACTTGCCTAACATTTGATAGACAAGGGACCGACGGCTTTACATCCCCTCCGAAGGATGGTATATCACTTACACAACCCTCGCCTAAGGTTGCATAGCTTCCGCGCATACACTGATATACAAGCCGCTGGGAGATACGTGAGGCAAGGACACAATATTGTAATATACGTACTAGCGCACTAACTCAGTACCTGTATTTTACCATACTGTTTTTTTTGTATTTATTTGTTTGTATTTGTATTATCTCTGGATAAATAAGCGATATTAATTCATTCTTGCAGCGCCAGGATCGTCCCGTGCTAACCACTTCATGTCTTCTTTACTCGACAATTCACTATTTAACGTATTGATGATATTGTTTGAGTCTCTTCTATCCTGCAGCAATTTTACCGTCTGCATCTTACCTTTTCCAAAAAATACTGATATTGTGTCGCAACTGCTGGATGCTTGAACGAAAATTATAAATTCTTTATAATTGCGCAAAAGATTCAAAGACCGAAGGAATGTAGCGTCTCCTTAATGTTTCCCTTGGTTTCTCTTCATAATCAGATGTTTTCCATAATTTTTCGATTGGGTAAATATGGTTAAAGGTAAATTTTTTGTTACCCAAAAATACCTGCACTACACATTTAACTACACCTAAATGTCGTGACAGGTGAAATGCATATCACTGGTGAATTTTTAATTAACTGTCGAATATCACAGTTTTTCTTGGTCCATAATGGTTTTGAATAAAACATACGTACATGTTATGTAGACATCTGCAAGTAAAGGATTTTCCATAATTTTTCGATTGAATAAATATGGTTAAAGGTTAATTTATGTTATCCAAAAATACCTGCACTACCGATTTAACTACACCAAAACATCAGAACAGGTGAAATGCATGTCACTGGTGGCTTACTACATGTCGATGACATAGCCAAGAACGTGCATTCTCATAACGTGTAAGTAGCGAATATGCTGCTGGCGCATATGGCTCGTACCACGGAGTATTACGGTTGGTGGAAGATTCAGGTGAACGCGGAGAAGTCATTTCGATCTGGGGAAGCCAATTTCCAACCAAAAGATGCGTGAAGTACTTGGGGGGTCAGACTGGACCAACGACTGACCTTTTACACGCATATCAATGAGACAATACTGACGGTCTACTGCCTATCCAGGAGTCTGTATCCGCTCATGGTCAGGGGTAGCAGACTTAACCGACAAAATAAAAAGTTGTTGTACACAATGGTGGTCAAGCCGTCTTTCACATGCCCGGCGCCGGTGTTGTGCAGCATACCGGCCACGACAATGAAAAAGCTAAAAGTGCTTGACTACAAATTTATGCGCCTCATTTCGAATTCTGGAAGGTACACCTCCCACAGAGATCTCTATGAACGTTGCGACGACCTAACCCCGATATCGGACTACGTCCAGCATGTCTCTCAAAACTTCAAGCTGGGCGATAGTCCACTAACAAGACCCATAATGCAGATTAGACAGCATAATGCTCCATTTAGATCAAACACCACTTGTGTTGATGTTATCGATTTTCCGGCAATCTCTGTAGCCAAGTTTCATCAACTATAACTTCCGCTTACCCTATCCACCTTTTACTTCTATTTCTTACCTATACTATCTTTAAACCTTTCCTGTCCCCCTCTTCCTTTCTGTTTGTTATTTTTTTGTAGCGTTTAATTTTTCTTGTTATTTTTGCACATTTTTGTCTCTAAATTCATTTCTCACCATTAAAATCCTTACAAATGAAAACCTTTTCGAAATCAAGATTTTTAAAATCAAAGTTTAGGCCAGCCCTGCGCAGCCTAGCATTGAGACGTATCTTGCAGAAGGCGCCTCGTTCACGTTAAGGTGCCTGCGCCAGATACTAAATTAAATTGTTCATGTGCGAAAATGTGTAAAACATTGCGTAGTTGTAAGTTTTATTAAATCTGTTCTTTGGATATTGTTAAAAATTGTATTACCTATTTTTTAAATTTGTTCTTATAACAGGTATTTAGGTTAGTTCTTTTTTGCATTGTCGTTTTTCGTCGATGCAGACCTGTCCCACCCGATCCTGCAACCCGCCTCCGTGTCAATGTGGTTGCATGATCGGTCCCGGAGCAATTGTTCTATTTTTAACATTAATAAGGCCATGTTGAATTGAATTGGAGTCATATCACTATGAGTATGACAGAATTTTAGAATTTTATTTTTTATTGTTCTGGAGATACCTACTTGTCAAAATTATCGATTTTTAGATTAACTTTAGCACTTTGGTCCTCACAGCATTAGAAACATCCCTTGTACATATACCTATCCTTCGTTCGGCCGTTTCGAGTTACCTTCGTATTTGATTGATTGAAAGTATTCAATTGTTAGGTGGATTTTCCATGACAGTCATTAGGTGAATTATCGCTTGCGCTATTAACATTTTCCAAATTAGTTATTGAATACAACGAACGTGTACCAAAAAACCCAGCTGTAGCTAAAGCAATAAATTAATAATTAATTTATTTTAAATGGTATAGTGCACTTTCATGCAAAATTTCATTGACTTGAACAGGATAGCTGATATGTGTTTTAATATAAAAACTAGATCATAATACTAAACAGTATAGTTCACATTCACATTCCTACAAAGAGCTTCAAAATGTTCAAGCTGGTAAGAATTATTATAATTAATTATTTCAATAAGTTTTTAGACACAATTTTTAACATTCTATGAAATATTTTCCTAATCTGTACGAAACTTATTTTTATAATGAAGCAACATTTTGTTAAATTGAAACTAAGCGTTGTATTTGGTTTTCCATTAATTATGTTTTAAGGAATGTGAAAAGGTTTGTTTTAAGTATAACCCAGGAGGTGTCTGCTTAAAATCGCCTATCTTTGGGTAAATCGGGTAGTGTGGCAGATTTTTGGCTTAATCGCTCCTAAAAATCCTAAGAAATGATAATTTCACTATGCGCTAGTTTGAAAACGGGGGCGTAATTTTTTATTAAACAAAATGTGAAATGTGAAAAATTATGCCCACGTTTTCAAACTAACGCATAGTAAAATTATCATTTCTTATAATTTTTGGGAGTGATTAAGCAAAAAATCTGCCATACTATACGATTCACCCAACCGTAAACAAATACCGCTTGAGTTAGTAGGGTTCTGATATAAAATAAAATAATTACTTTTTTGACACTCGGGAGAGATACATTCTCATGAATTACAATAAATAGTTGTAGTAAATCCTAAAGCAAATAGATATGTTTATTTATTTCCTTTAAAAAATATTAGCTACCACATTAGCAAAATGTTGAATAAGTATAATAACTTGATTATTAAAATGGGTGTTAAAACATTATAAGCCTCTTTATGTATTAACTGAAAATTTGATTAAATTAACTTTTACTTTTTGGTAAACGCACTTAAATTATATTCAATTTATTATTAATGCAAATGCATCCGAGTGTAATTTAGAAAATATATGAAATTATTCTAATATGCAAAATATTATATTTGATATCCGAATCTTCATTACATTTAATAGTACTAAAACAAAATATAAACTAATAAAGAAAACACTAATGTTAGCAATTTTTGTTTCGAAAAATCTTTAAAATAAAATTTTCTAATAGCTGTGATACGGGATATTCAAAATAATCTTTAAAATTTTCACTAGTATTTTTATTTTATATAACACATTGTATTTGTTAATACTCTAGCAATTCTAAACTTAATTTATTTACAAAATAGTAATTCCTACCAAAAAATATTCCAAAAGTCAGTTTTGTAGTTCGCGAGCACGCACAATAAATTGAAACTAAATACAGACATTTCTTCCTAAATTGTTCTTTCAATATATCTTTAGAATAAAACGAAAATAATATTTTATTATTCTGGATACTATTTAGTTTTCCATTGTATTTATTATTTTCAGTTCATTGTTGCTGCTATCATAGTCATTGCTGCTGGTGTCGCATTGGGCATTCCTGTACCACACGGTGTCCACCATGTAGTTCCAATATATCCTATTCACCATCATAATCTTCATGCTATCCACCACCCTCTAGTGATTTTTCCACACGTTCCAATCCATTATTATTAAGGAATATTTGATGTACATACGTTTTGTTGAGATGATGCATATAACATAATAAATAAAAAAGTAAAAATTTGTCTTATTTATAATTTAAAAAAAAAAACACCTTTTCTGAATTTAACATATCTAGTAAATACCTAAAGATCAATATATGAATTAAATAACATCAAATAGAATGTATACGACAAGTACATTTTTCAAAGCAATAACCTATAGATCAGCGTGAAATATTAATAATAATAATAATACGTTTATTTTCAACAGGTTGACACCCAATTACAGAAAATAATGAACAAAATATATAAAAATAACAGTAATGAGAAAAATGTTTACAAAATTACATTAATTTACATTACATTACATAATACATACATGCATACATATAAAATACATACATAATACATACATACATTACATTACATAATTACATAAATTTATTATTTATTAATTATAAAAAATATTAGATATATATTATAGATTAGACTGTTATAATTAGACTTAATCAGTTAAATGAATCTTTGTACATATGAATAATGTGGTTTAGAGTATCATAGTTGAGGTCACACATATGAGCGACTTCATTAAATATCTTGCACATGTTGAATATTGGAGACTTAACCTGAATGTTGGTTCTGCTGGTATTGACGTAAAATGCATTGTGCAGACAAGCGTTCTGCCTTGGTACATGAAAGTTAATTCTATTTACTAAGTGAATACAATCTAATTGGTTATGCAGTGTTTTATATAACAACTGTAAGTAGTGCTGTGCAATTTCTTTCGTTCAAGCGATTCAAAATTAAATGAACTTAGTAGGGTATTGTGATCAAAGCCCCTAACAGGATAGGACCCATTGGATTTGAAATATATATATTTAAGAAATCGTCTTTGTACGGACTCAACTTGCATTTTAGAGTTTTGATAAATAGGTGACCAGATGTCAGAAGCATATTCAAGTTTGCTTCGTATAAATGATATGTATATTAATTTCCGAGTGTTGATATCCGTGAAGCTGCCCCAGTTCCTTATACAATACCCAAGTACTTTAGAAGCCGAAGTAACAATTGTGCTTATATAAGTAGAAAAACTGAGCTTGGAATGTTACTCCAAGATCCTTAAAATTTGTACATCGGTCAAGAACGGTATCATTAATCGTATATACGAATAAAACTGGCGTTTCATTATTGTAGAAGGACATTATCTTACATTTAGATGTATTTAGTTTTAAGTAGTTATTCTCGCACCATTTGTTAACTGAGTCTAACGCTATTTACAAATCAGAACAGTCGTTTGGTTTGTTTACTTCAGAGTAGATTTTCAAATCGTCCGCGAAAAATAACTCATAGTGAGGGATAAATCATTAATAAATACTAAGAATAAAAGTGGCCCTAGGTTGGATCCTTGAGGGACTCCGGATGTTGCAAAAAAAGTTGCGAGAATTATATCCACCGTATTCCACGAACTGTGTTCTATTAAATAAATAGGATTCAATTAGGGATAGCAAGATATCTGACACTCCAATTGCATTGAGTTTAGAAAGGAGTAGAAAATGATCGATTTTGTCGAAAGCTTTTTGAATGTTAGTATAAATAACATCGACTTGGCCTTGTGTGTCCAATATGTCCGAGATATACTGTGTAATACAGGTAAGAAACACATAATCTTAACTTGTCAACTAAATCTATAAATCAATGTACAAAAAGTAACTTATTTCATAGAATTTTGAGGATATCAAATGTCATCCCTTACATAAACAATTTAACACTGAAAACCCTATTAATTATAAACTGAACTTGTTATACTTTTATTTGAAGATGATTTTTGAAATTATGTTAAAATCACAGTTAACAGCTTATTTCGAACATTATGATTTTTAAATAAGGCTCAGTTTGAGTTTAAGACAAACCAGAGTATTTCTATAAGGTGAAATTTTGTACGCACAATTCTTAGATCTAATTGACTTTTGACATTGGCATTTGACTACATATTTCACTGAAAAAAATTTTCAATTTGTTAGTTGCCAAAGTATAAATTTTGGATCAGTAAGTACTAAAAAGAACCTATTTCAGTTTACTTTATTCAGCTATGCAACAATTACACTACTGGTCAAATATTTTCTGCACAGCGCCTTGTAATTCAAAAGATATTCATAAATATAAGCAGATGGTAATGTCAACATATTTAAATCGTTTAATTTCGACTTAACATAAATCCTAAGGTGTTTTATTGGTTTTAGGAAGGATGTTAGGGCGAAATTCAAGGATGTAAAAATATTGACATTAGATATAGGCTATTGATTATGTCATGTAGAAAGGAACACAGACGTTCAAGGATTATTATTGCATAAATCGTTCAACTGGTTACTTAAGATAAGAAAACTGCAGAGTGCTATTAAATTAGAGGGTGTAAATTTGAGATAGGGGTGAAAATGCAACCCTTTCAGTGTCTTAAGTATAACTAGAAAACTAAGCAAAATTCAGGTATAGTTAATAGGAAACTTTTTGTAGAGAATCAAATTTCACATCAAAATGGCTTATTAAAAAAAATAATAAAAACAATTTTTTCTGCGAAAAGTATACAAAAAACAATTTAAAAAAGCAAAAATCCAATATTTTGTTTTTTTTTACCTTTTTGCCTATAACTTTTTTTTGAGCAGAAATGGGTATTGGCATTGTTTTGTAGAAAAATAAGTTGGTGAAATTTTCTTTAAAATGATGATTTCAAAAAGTTTTTCAGATGAAAATTGACTGAGATATAATTGCTCAAACTTATCCATTTTTTTCGAGATTTATCGCGCTTACCTTGGTATTGTTTTAAATCTTATTTTTTTATAACAAAATTGATTTTTATTCCATTTTCCAAGCAATATGACAGTTAATTATACTAAAATATTGACTTTTTGCCTATCTGGCATATAGAGATTTGTCTTTTTTTCCAATAAAAATATAATTTTAGTAAATTTGAGGATTTTATTCAATAAAGCTTATATTCAGTTAAAAATATTCTATTAAACTATTTGCAAATTATAAACATTTCATTCCATTTCTGTAATAATATTTTCAAATTGAATATCAATATCTTCATCCACGTCTTCAAGGCCATCCTCTTCTGCAATCTCTGCTTCTTGTATATTTTCGCAATTGACGCCCATACATTCTTTGTAAAACATACAAGTTAGTCCTAGTTTCCTGCAAGCACAGCTTCCGTGACAACCTGTGGTATATCCGTAAGCCATTTTTTTGAGCAAAATCTCTGGTGCAAGAGGCTTATTCGTGAAATTAGCTATCAATCCATATTTTGATTTTTTCCAACCCCAATAAAAAGGGTTTATATGCTGCTGTATTTGAAAATATGTCCTTAAACCGTGCTGTTTAGCAGCATCATGCGTTGGCGGTAATTGAGCCAGAGAAAATTTTGCACTTTTCGTTAATTTTCAAAAAAATTGGAAGCGACAGCTACTAAGGGTCTTATTCAACTTTGCCCCTTACAAAGACGCGGCAATACATTCTGATGCAGAAGGTCTTCTTCAGTTGCATTGTCGCGTAAAAATGATATATGATTTTAATCGTACAATATTTTTATTTATAAAATTTTTACATATTTTTATCAACAATGTTGAAAAATGCAGACGTAGTATCGCAGCCGCTAAACGCATGTATAAATCCAAGATATTGTTGTTGCGGAAAATTAAAACTGTTCCGATCAAACACTTTTGCTGTTACTTTTCCTACAATCGGTTTCAAAAGATACATATTTTTATTGCTCTGGTTAAGAGGGATAAGAAACCAATATTTAAGAATAATTTATTGTTACTTTGTTTAAAAACCATCGCAATTTTATATGTTTGTGAAAATAATTATTCATTATTAACAAACTAACTCAAAATACATTGATTTATTGAGTAAAAACCAATTTTGTTATAAAAAATCGGCAGCTACTGGAAGCGGCTGGAACCTCCCCATTCGGTGGATCTTTGAAGCCGAAAAGAGCATTAAATTGTGTGACAAAACGGCACTAAACGTAATCCCATCTCATCCAAAACCTTTTCAGATCTTCTGGGGCACTAAAAAAAACCTCAACTTAATTAATTTACAATCATCTATGCGAGTTATTACCTACATTATCGCTCGTTGAATAATATACTATTAGGATATTAACAACTTTAACATCACTTGAACGACTAAAGAAAGTCTAGTTATCCTAAATACTACAGATTTGTAAAGCAACAAACTGAAAATTGGTAAAGTGATAATCTATAATAAATTCACCAACAAAGGTACAGAAAGAATATGATATTAATATTGTTACATTTACCTTTAAAGTTTGTGACAATCCACTAAAAGTTACAAATATGCCGAAATTTTATTAGCATGACATGACACCAACGTTATCGGATCACAAACGATGACAATGACAATCGTCAAAATTTGCTCATTGCAATCCGATCGCTCGCGGCTGTCTTTGTTAAATGAAACATTAGCATTTCAGTAATTTTACTAGATTTTAGAGGAATATTTGTAGTTTAATTCTTCGATTTGTCTATATATATATATATTTAAAAATGGCACTAAACGTAATCCGCTCTACTTCTAGAGCAGTGAAGAAACTCTCACACTTAAATTGACACGTGATGTAACGAGTTTCACGACGTAACGGCTACGCGCATCGATCATGTCTTGCGAAATGCCATATTTGCTTTGTTATTAATTTTTTTCACGGAAACCAAATCGAAAGGGTGGAAGTGTGATATATCGTTGAAATCAGAATTTTAACTGCTTTTCAATGGTTCCATTGCAAATTGAAAGTAATTATAAAATAAACAACTTGTTGTGTCAAAATGGCACTAACCGTAATCCGATCTCAACCAACACGTTTTCAGATCTTCTGGGCACTAAAGAAACGCATACGCAAAGTTTCATTCAAATCCGTTCAGTAGTTTCGGCGCTATTGTGCTAACACACATACACACATACACACACAGACATTTTTCAAAAACCACTTTTTTGGATTCCTAGAACCTCAAAACGTAAAGATTTGATGTTATCTCAATTTTTGTTTTTGAACCAATTTTAGTAACCTCTCACAATTTTATTGTGGATAGGTCAAAATAAGATTTAAAACAATATCAAGGTAAATCGAAAAAAGGCTAAGTTTGAGCAACTATATCTCAGTAAATTTTCCTCGAAAAAAACTTTTTAAGACCACCATTTTAAAGCAAATTTCATCAACTTTTTTTTCTACACGGCATTGCCTATACCCATCTCTGCTCAAAAAAAAGTTATAGTTTTTTTAATTGTTTTTTTGGATACTTTTGGCAGAAAAAATTGTTGTTTTTTTTGAACAAGCCATTTAGATGGGAAATTTCATTCTCTACAAAAAATTTCTTATTAGTTATACCTGAATTTTGCTTCGTTTTCGAGTTATATTTAAAAAACTCAAAGTGTTGCACTTTACCCCCATTTTCGATCTGATCCCTCCTCCCCTCTAATTTAATAGCACTCCGTGGTTTTCTTATCTTAAATGACCAATTATGTATAAATCTAAATTTAAAGCAATTTAAAGTAAGTATTAACCAAATTCTTATGTTGACACACACATAATGTTGACGAGTTTTTAAATGCTGGCATATAAATTTTACATATTTTAATATTGATATGGCATTATACTTGTCGGTTTGTCATTATAAACATGTACCTATATTTGTAATTAAGTACTTATCTTTCCAATTATTATACGTAAATAATCTTAAATTTCGAATACTGAGTGTGATATATGTCTTATATTTTTCTGGTTTGTATTGTCAATATATTAATAGCAACTTCTACCTCTGACTTATGCTTGCATGTTAGACTTGTATAAACATTTTTGTATAGTGCACCAATAAATCACTTAATTATTTACTTACATTTCTTTTTATAATTGATATCGGTAATATGAGTTCATAGGTATTACCAACTCTTTTGTTTTCTATAAATTCTCCTAATGATTTTGATAGCAGCTTTAAAGTAAAATAACTATAATATTTGAAGAAATTGACGGGTAATATGGTTGTTCCAATGAAACTTAGGGAAAATGTAGGTTTGCTTGCAATATGAAAATTACGCTCTTGCGTAGCATTATCTCCATCCAAGACCTCAATTTCAAGCTTGAGATATTTCTGCGCTACCTAATCTGGATTTGCAAAATAACTAATAAATTTAAGTCTAATAATATGCCATACCACACTAATATCAAATTTATTTTAATAACAAATGAAACAAATTTAAATGCATTTATATATTTATTTCTGCTTAAGTCATCTTAACAAGGCTTAAGTCCACCAATGTCACATTCCTTAATAATGCGGCACATGTGGATAAGGATGGTGAATACCATGATGAACATCGTGGTGTATGGGGTGATGTTCGTGATGTATGGGGTGATGATCGTGGTGTATGGGATGATGTTCGTGGTGTATGGGGTAATGACCGTGGTGTTGATGGTGGTCATCGTGCTGCAAAACACCGCCCAGTGCGACAGCAGCAACAATAGCTATGATAGCGGCAAAAAAGAACTGAAAAGAAAATTAATATTGAAAAATTAAAGCATGATCTAAAATAATAAAACACCTGATCTTGTCATTCCAAGGACGGGATCAAATGTTTTATATCAACAGTCAAAAAGAGAAACTACATTTATTTATAAATACTTTCAAATTTGAAAAACTATAATAGATTGTGTTAACCATATTTTGAAATAGAATTGTTTGATCATTAACAAATACATGCAAAGTAATAACTATGGTGTGAGTTTAAAAAGCTTGATTAGAAATTCTCGCTTTCGAATTATTCGATTAACACAATTTTAATAATTTTCAGCTCAAAAATTCATTCATATATATTTATTTTATTTATTTTATTTATTTATTTATTTATTTATTAGATACAACCACCCAACAGGTAACCAGTTACAGGGTGGGAACAATTACAATAATAATGTATATAAGGTACAAATATTACAGATCAGTAGAATATAATAAATACAATAAACAGAATGTAGAGTTATAGAAAACAGAATAGGTGAAAAAGACAGAGAAAAGATACAATTATCATACAAATAGTATTAAGCTTTTTATACACTAATATTCATGTTACACAGATAATAGATTTTTTATCGAGGCAAGGCTACAATTAAATATATCAAGCTCATTTTGCAGCGAATTATAATTTTTACACATAAAATATATGGGTGAAGTTTTTAATAGATTAGTCCGAGGGGTAACGAGATAAAAAGTTTCACGATTTCTACTTTCTATACGAGGTACCCGAAAACATAGTTGTTCCAAAATAGATGAGCAATCAAAGATATTATGAATAATTTTATATAAGAATACCACGGAGTGTGCCATTCTTCTGTTTTGTAGACTCGATATGTGAAACCTTTCTAACATAATGCTTTGTGGATAACCGATTGTAGGATAGTTGCCATCTTCAACAAAACATAAATACTTAACCAGACGACGCTGGATGTTCTCTATATTGTTTATGTATGTAGCATATCCCGGAGACCATACCAGTGAACAATATTCCAGTTTCGACCGCACAAAGGAAAAATATAACAGTTTCGTAATGTCCGTATTATTAAAACCCTTACAATTCCTAATTACGAACCCTAAGTTTTTTAACGCTGACGATACAGTTAAGTTCATATGCTCATTGAAACTTAGATTTCTGTCAAAAGTAACACCAAGATCTTTAATGATATCAGGTCTTTGTAACTCTTGGTTATTTAAATGGTAATTGTAGGTGACATGAGTGCGGGCTCTACAAAATGTAAACGCGTTGCATTTAGATACATTAAGAGGCAATTGATTTAATATACACCAATGATTTATCTTATCCAAGTTATTCTGCAGCTTATCACAATCTGCCTCAGTTTCAATTACATGATAGATTTTCAAGTCATCTGCGTATAATAGACTTGAAACATCCAGGTCTATAACAATATCGTTAATAAAAATATTAAACAGTAGTGGTCCCAGTACCGATCCCTGAGGAACACCTGAGCTAGCTATAATATCAAAAGACCTGAAACCACGGTATTCTACATACTGTCGCCTGTTTGTTAAATATGAAGTGATTAAATCTAATAATGCTAACGATAATCCGAAATTATTTAGTTTCTGTATCAGAATACCGTGGTCTAAGCGATCAAAAGCTTTGGAAAAATCAGTATAGATAATGTCAACCTGTTTGTTGTCATCCAGTTTTTCGGAAAGATATTGTGTAACACAGGTTAGATTAGTTTCAGTGGATCTACCTGGTACAAATCCATGTTGATTTGTTACGATCTGATTTTGTACGTGCCTGGATAATGACGCATTCAAAGTAAACTCAAAGGCTTTTGCAAAATTGCAAATTATTGTTATTGGCCTATAATTCTCAGCATTATATTTGTTATCTTTCTTATAAACAGGACATAAACGAGAGTATTTCCATACATCAGGGAATACCTGTAACTTCAGGGACAGATTAAAAATTATTTTAAGGGGCAGGGCGAAGACATGTGCACAGTCCTTAACTATAAATGCAGGTATATTGTCTGGACCTTTAGTAAATTTGGGTTTTATCTTCTTAAGCGATTTTAGCACGTCCGATTCCGAAAACGTCGTTATGCATAAATTATTACTGTTTACATCACCACAGGGGGGATATTTATTGCTGTTATTATTAGGATTAAGATAAGCCGATTGAAAAACGGTTCCAAAAGCATCAACAATATTTTGAGGATTTGTGTGTCGAATGTTATTATATGTAATATTATCAGGAATGGCGCTACTATTCCTTTTACTGTTTACATATGACCAAAATTTTTTTGGATCATTTTTTATATTATTTTGAATATTCAATAAATAATTTTCATATGATTGTTTTACGTCCTGCTTTATTTTCTCTCTCATGTTCCTGAATTTATTATAATCATCTTCACTTTTTGTTTGTTTATACTTTCTCCTCTGAATATTTTTTTGCTTTATATCTCTTACAATATCATTTGTGTACCAAGTTGGATATTTGGGTTGTTTGGGAATAGATTTAGGCACAAATTGATCAAAAATTTCAGTTAGTTTAGAGTAAAAAGCAGTGCAAGCCATGTTAACGTCATTTAGTTCAGTTAGAAATGACCAGTTTATCTGAAATAGATTTTCATATAATAGAGGGTAATTGGCTTTTTTAAAGTTATATATTTCCATTAAATTACATGGGAACTTTTCAGGATGAGAATTAGTAATTTTTAGTGATATTTCTAAGGGGGGATGATGTAAATCCTCTATTAATAGACACTCTAATGATCTGTTTACGTCACAATTTGCATTTGACAGTACCAAATCAAGAGTAGTCTCATTAGTATTTAGTACATTATTAAATTGTTTGAGGTCAAGGTACTCAGAAAAGTGTTGTACAGCAGCTACACGACTGCTTGGTGCAATATTTTGATTGTTATACTCTGGGACATTAAAATCTCCTATAAAATAAATATTTTCATCGTTTAAATAGTCTAGAGACTCAATACATTCAAAAAGACCTTGGTAGGATGCATACGGTAAATTTGGGGGGATATAAAGGATGAAAATGAAAATATTTTGAAAATGAAAGGTCACTTTAACACCAACGATATCTATTTGAGGAAATATCTCACGTATAAGACTGACATTAAGTTCCTCATAAATATACTTAATATTTAGCGCAATTAGTACACCGCCGCCTTTATTTTTATTAGTTTCCGTAAAGTTCCGGTCACACCGTATGATATTATAATTAGAGGACAATATTTCTGTATTCAGTACTTGCGAGTTTAGCCAAGTCTCTGTGAAAGCATATATATCATAATGGCATGCCATAGAGGCAAGAAATAAGTCTTTTAATTTTGTGTTCAACCCGCGTACATTTTGATAATATATGTTTATGATATGAGTTGGTGAAGAGGCAGTGGTTTCGATTGGGGTTATTGTTATACTCGGATCATTGTTATTTGAAATATTCTTGTTTGTTTTCACGCCTAGTTATGCAGAAAATGACATTTTTGCCTTAAACTCATTAATTTTTTGTTTATATACGAAACAGTTGTTGTCCCATGCAGCATGTTCGACATTAAGCTCAAGTTTATTAGTAATAGAGTAATCTAAACAGTTGGGGCACTTTAATGATTTATTATTACAATCTTTTACATTGTGCTCACCAGCACATATTGGGCACCGTATTTTAGATTTACATTGCTCTGATATATGATTAAAACCGCTACATTTGAAGCACCTTCGTATATCAATAGAATCGTAAACATTACATAGATCGAATCCAATAAATAACTTACCTTCTCCCTCAGACAAGATTTTGTTATAGAAATTTACGTCGACTTGCATAATGGCTTGATATATTTTATCATTTTTTTTCGTTGACCACAATTTCAAGATTTTACATTCAAACTTTTCACCTATTAGATGTTTGTTCTGAAACTTGATATATTCAATTAAGTCACTTTCTTCCAGCTTCTCTGACATTCCTACTATTCTCACACGTGGATTTAAGGTTTTAACGTCCTTGATGTCATAATTTTGATTCAGTTTGTTCACAGCGATTTTCCTAAGTTTCGTAACTTCTTCTGCACTAGAACATCCTACTAGGATACCACCATCTTTGATATTTTTTACGCTTGAGATATTAATGTTATTTTTCACAGGGTTTACATTGCTGAGAATATCCGTCTTGGTTTCTGAGTTTTTTTGCGTCTGGTTTTTAGGTTTTATTATGATAGCCGCTTCAGTCTTTACAGCAGAGGAATAGCTTTTTTTAATTTCGACTTTTTTTTCGGCATTTATATCACATATAACTTTGGCAGTAGAGTGAGTTATGTCATTTTTAATGCAGTTAAATTTATCTGTCATTTCTTGCACAAGTATTTTGAATTTTTCTTCCAGCAAAGTTTCCAGGTGTTCGAGATCACAAGTCGGCAATTTTTTTAAACAGTCCTCACATCTCCAGGATAGCGAAGAATATTTGGTCACTGCTGCTAATATTTCGTTTGGTATATCGACACATTGGATATGGTAACACGTTTTACAGAAACCATTGCAAGTAACGGCTGGCTTCTTCGTCGTGATCCCACCATTGCACTTTGCACACTTTTCACTCATTTCACTAATTAATTAATTATTATTGTCAAATGCATTTAGATATGACGCACTTATAAATTTCACGTGGCAATTTGGGAATTCCTTGGGATAATAAACCCACTACCTGCTTGCCCGGCCACTGCTTTAGACACCGATAAATACGTGCGTCTCGTTCGAACGCCTGGGGAATAATTCTTTTATATTACTTTTTTAATATAATTAATTGTGCTGTATATTCGGATATCACGATATTTTCACCCGAACTAATATCTATCTCAACCTCTGCAGTGGATACAATAAAAACTCGATATATCTAAACGACGTACGTGAATTATACAGGTTATCAAAAGTACTACAAAAATTCCTCACAGCTTAAAGTCCCCAGTTAACTCGCATTGATTATTTTCGTGGCAAAATATTAATTGACAGACAACTTTACTTGTTTCTATGGCGTATTATATTGTTTTTAATAGTTAAACAACAAAATAATACTTTTTATGAAGAAGTTTTCCAAGTATATTAAAGGAAAAGCGACATATCTGGCGTTCGAAGACGCAGATCGCCTGGTTAACCGCAGGTAAATCACACCAAAATTTAAAACAGCATGCGACACGCTTTATTTATGCAGCCAGCACGAGCACACAAAGAAATGTTATTGTTCAACTGAAAATAAAGCCTTTACTCTTAATGCTATAATAATAACAATAATAATAATGAAGTATTAATGAAAAATCTAATAAAATAATTTTCTATCGTATTATTCCTACTGTTTTAGGAGAGTCCTGCTATCAATATTTTATATTTCAATTTTTGTATAATAAATTAACTTAAATTTTGTTAAAATAATCAATAATTCTTACCAATTTACACATTTTGAAGTTGCTTGTGGATATATCGATACTAATACACTTTTAGCATTACGATCTGGTTTTATACCAAATACTTATCACAGTCTATCCCTGTCAGTGGCCATTTTTCGGGAAAACACAATTTAAAATGAATTATAAAAGTACTATCTTTGTCACGTCTGTGTTTTCCGGTAATTAAAAGATAGTATTTAACTATCAAAAATTATAGCCGACGGTTACTCATTTCGATAGACACTAATTTGGAAAAATATTGAAAGCGAAGATGGTAATTTACCTAATGATTAACTATTATAATTAATCTACCTAAGGTTGAGACATTACAAAATTAATTACTAGTGAAACTCCATATTATGTACGATGTGTATGGGTAAAATTTGATAGAGTAGTAGATGAAGGGTGAAAATTAAATTTGAAACTGTTTGTAGAATATACATAATATACACATACAGTCATTCAGCTAAGACTCTCCAGAGCGATTATCGATATTCAATTTTCGTAAACAGCATTGAATCGATACTTCTAAAGACATTGAAAGTTACAGTTGTGTTACAGTTGCAGTTGCAGACTTTTTCATGTAGTTTATCTGTATTTTTTTTATTTCTAGTTATCGTAGAACTCGGGCTATCAAAGTCGGACGCAATATCGCATATACAAAGTGTATATTCATTTTTTATGCATATTGAGTTTTATACACCATCGAAATCAATTAAGAGAACTCTTTCTAAACGTAAAGAAAGATTCAGGCTATCTTCAAATTTGAAAAAAAAATCATTAATTACTTGCTCTATATCCACATATTTTGGAATTGAATAGTAGTTATAAGGTTGTTCTAAATTCATTACAGAATTCTTTTGCCAATAAATAAAGTTGGGTCCCCCCAACATTCCGACATATTTGTGCTGAGAAAGTCAAAGGGGGGAGAGGGAAATGGCATGTTAAATGTATGGCAAAATGTTTTTTCGAAGATAACTCGGCGGTTTTTGATCTGATGAAAAAAATCGTTAGACCAAAAATGAAGAGCTCACGCAAATTTTGTTCTCAATCTCATCGACGTCAAACCATTGATCCGCGAGATATCGCGAATCCAAGGTGCAAAAATTAAAAAAATTGAATTCATTTTTTATCCTGAAAGAGTGGAGTCGAGGACTCATTTTCTTTTAATAAAAGAATATTGGCAGATACTTTGTTGGGCTGGGGGTGGTAAGATGATTAGGACGGGGGGAGAGGGGGAAAACGAAAATATTTGACATGCTGATAACTGTAATTGGCCTATGCGGTCAGACCGACGTACATTTTTATATTTTCTAATGTGCTGCAAGATAGCACTCGCATGAATTGATTTTTTTCGCAAACAAACGCTTGGTGCGCGAAATAAAACAGTTTTCTTTGACACGGTGAGGTAAAAATCCTTTTGGCCACTTGTTAGCTCTTTTATTAACATTTAATTTCCTCCCGGCCGGAATGCGATAAAATGATTAGAAACGGAGCTAGAGGACGGCAAAGAAACAGTTTGAAAAAACGTGCAATTTTCATTTCGCTCACTAAATGTTTATTTGCGAAAAAAATCATTTTATGAAAGTGGCATCTTGTAGCAAAAAAAAATGTACGTCGGTCTGATCGCGATAGGGGAGTTATCAGCACGGAGAGTTATCAACATGTGAAATATTTTCGTTTTCCCCCTCTCCCTCCCCTCATAATTATCTCACCGCCCCCCAACTTTATTTATTGGCAAAAGAAAAATCAAAAATGGACGTTTCCTTATTCGAGTCTGGTTTCCTTCCAGATCTGCTCTACTATAAAATAGAATATATATTTATTTACGCTTTAAATTATATTATACACACATTTTTGTTTTACGTTGCAAATATAAATATAAATAATCTACAGAGTCGAGACTTGTTGTAAGTAATGTAATTGTTGTGTCTAATGTAATATGGTATAATAAAATATTGCAAGCAGGGTCGGACTGGCCTGGTCGGCAGGTCGGCAATTGCCGACAGGGCCAAACACTTTTGGGGACCAAATTACTATTGGGGGACAAACTGCAAACGAAAACAATATAAATAATGCTTGTTTACATTTTTTTATAGAAAACAGGAATTAATCTTCTAAAGGTGAAAGATTAACTGTTAGTTGCGCATAATTATTTCTAGTAACTTTTTTTATTTAAAAAAATATAATTTTTAGCTTTGGATATGCTTATTACGAAATAAATCTGCTACTTTTGTCATACTAAACGTTTTTTTTTCTATTTCCGGGTAATCCATTACAAGCAACTTTATTTTTTGAAATGGAAGTGTAACTTTTTATACGACTCCAATATGAAGTTAAATTTTTTCATAGTTCCTTTTCGGCCTTTAAATTCATTAAGAAAAATCCGAATTACAATAATTTCTTGTTAACAGAAAGGCCACGAAAGAAATATCTAAGTAGTAAAATTTTAACAAGCTGACTCTAAGATTTACTTTTATTATTATTATTATAAAATTATTGACAAATTCTTTTTAAAATGAAAGAATCTTTTATTCCCGTTATTTGAATCATTGGTTATCACTTTTTTAGATTCATATTATGCAAAATGCACTTAACTTCACTAATATTAAATTTGAAATTAAGCAGTTTTCTCTGTAATATTTGATTTTCGACTATAAAGTTTTACCATAATTTTCAGACGTCCCGTACTACATTACCTCTGCAATCTAGCGCGGTGCATTGTTCTCCGATACAAAATAGCTTATGTCTATTACTAGAGTACTCATATTGTAAGAATTCTTTCACCTAAATTACATTTGAACTTTTTACTACAATATTACTCGTACGGCATGGATAATACTTCTAATACAAAAAGTAGCTCGATGCAACGTTTTTCTGTACAAAAATTCAAAAAATGTTGCGTTCCTTATCGTTTCTTGGGAGAGAGCAAAAAAAAATAAGGTGTATTTATGTTAGATTTTATCTTTTCTTTAAGGTGCAGAGGATTTTGTTTAAAAAAAGGCCTAGTGAAATAAATTACAACAGAAACATATATTACAGAAAATCAACGTAAAGATAAAAATATTGCAATTTTTCTTGCACATTTTTGAAAAAAATAGATGGTACAAATAATGTGTATGTTATGTATATGTACATGTATATGTTATTATATGTTAGGAACCACTGCCCTATTAAATACACAAATTTCATGGTACATTTTATGTACCAGTGCCCTTCAAAGAGTTAAGTGATAAATATAAATACACTACATATAAAAGACAACCCCCAAGCCTATAAAAATAACTAGAGTTTTTGTAATATACTTACTTAAAACGTCGGCCTATTTCCGCGACTGAAGCTTATCACCGACACCTCGTGATAGGCTAGTGTAGAAGCTGGGGATTGATTCCTGTATATGTTAAACAGCTGATTACTAAGCTATCATATCCCCAGATAAACAATAGGGAAACAAAAATATTAATTTCTATTTTTTGTTTATTTAAGTATATGGTTTTTTTATCTTGAAATTTATTGATCTGTTTTGGGAGGGCGGGTAAGGCGTAGGAGCCAAATTCTATTTGATGCCGACGGAGCCAAATGAGGCCAGTCCGACACTGATTGCAAGCGTGAATGTTGGTACAAAGAACCTTATGTAGAATAAACTGTCTTCTGCGAAAGAGTTCTTGTATGCAGATCTACAGTTATTAATTCAGAGCTTATAAAAAAATACTAACCATAAAGCAACTCATAATAAAACACTAAATATATCTAAAAGAGAGAGACATAGTAGAAAACAAAATAAAATAATAACTAAATAACATATACTGTTAGTAATCCTAATACTAATGTCCATATTTAATTATACAGGGTGTCCCAGATATAAAGTGACATAGACTGATGAGAGATAGAGCACACTTTGCTGAGTTCAAAACACTCTCACACTTACCTTCCTGTTTTCAAGGTACAAGATGTTTTATGAATTTTGACTGAACCTAAAGTTTACCATATTTTTGGAATGCGTGGACATATTTGGATAAAAGTTGATACACATATAGTGTACTTCTAGTCCAATCAATAGCATAATTTAGTTTGGAAAAATTCCAGAACAGGATTAATTTTTTATTATTTTACATATAGGGCCAATTACATCACCTTGTATATCAGCTTCTTATAAATGGCGGATAACAGTTGACTATTGTGCAAAATACTGTCATAATATTTGATGGCACGTTTATGGTTACTTCCTAGCAAATTTTCGAAAATAATATTGAATAAATTCTACAAAATACGTAAACAAGTAGTTAACGTCGTTATTTTAATAATTTTACTTAAACACTTGTAACGTAAATAGTTATCTGCCATTTACAAAAAACTGATATGCAGGGTGATGTAATTGGCCCTAAATGTAATATAATAAAAATTGAGTCCTGCCCTGGAATTTTTCCAACTCAAATTATGCCATTGATGGGCAGGAGTGCATTACATATGTACCAACTTTTATCGAAATACGTCCACCCATTCCAAAAATATGGCTAATTTTAATTTCACTCAAAATTCGTAAAACAACATGTATCTTGAAAACAGTGAGGATTCAAGGGTAAGTGCGGTGTTTTGAACTCAGAAAAATGTACCCTATCTCTCATTAGTTTGTCACGTTAAATCTGGGACACCCTGTATACATAGAATTAGCAACAAACACCCATATAGATGAACAAATATAGTAAGCAGCATTATCTACAATACAGATATATTATATTGTAGGGTCCCCGATGCTAATTTATGTATGGGTGTCAATCTATATAAAAATTTCTTTTGGGGGGGATGGTAACCCTCACTTGCGGGCGGCAGCCCTTCGTCGGTAGAGCGTCGTGAGTAAGGAAGTATTTTATGCTAAAATAAAAGAAAATACCTGGGCGCCACGTGACTTAAGAAGAATTATTATTAGGTTTTGCAAAGTCACGGAAGACAAAACACAATACTCAGCCTCTGGTTGATAAATAGAGATAGAGAGCTGATGAACAAAATATAGTAATTACATATATTTGACAATAGAATATTTATTAAAAATAATTAATATATTATATGTACAAAATGGAAAAGAGATAATAATTTACGTATGCGATCTCACATTGTTTTAGCATCAATATTCATGACTTTTAAGGCTTGGATAAAGCGCCTCCCTTTAGTATACTAGGCCATGGCTTCACAAAAGCAAAAGAAAATTGATAGTTTGATAGTGTGCACAGCAGCACGACGCATCGCGTTCTCAAATCAACAAAAAAATTATTGATAATCTCTTACAGAAAAAATCCTCCAATCCCAAGAAAAAACCCTGAAATAAAATAAAAAAACACTAACTATCGGCATATGCCAAAAAAAATTAGAAGGGAAAAATATACATAAAAAGGCAACTCACCTTCCTTAGAAGGGTTTTCTATTTAAGGTAATAGTGGAACTGAGTGAAGTTCCTTATCACTCGGCACAAAATCAGAGAGAATGTCGAATCCACCTCGGGTTTCACTAAATCGGACGAAATTGTTTTCCGGAAAAACCACTCCTAAACCACGGCGAGGGGTGTAGATCCTTATTTTGCCAAATTTTATATTCAAATCCTCGAAGAAAGGGTAAAACTGTGCAAAACCACAAATCCACAAATGACCTTATCACTCCTAAAGTCTGGTTCGGAATGTTTTCAAAATTCAAAGAAAAAGAAGAAAAACCCCAAGTCCCTGATAAGAATTCTTGGTCGGTATCCTGGACAACTTATGCTGTCAAAAATATATCAGCGAAACAATACTAATGAATTCAAGGAATAACTCACAACAGTACAGGAAAAATACCCAAACATATGAGGAGAAGATCATAGAAAAGAGGACGGAAGAAAACATATAATAGAAGGAGTAAGGAGACAGACGATTATAAGGTAAGTGTTTTATTGACAGTAGTTTATACCATAACCCATGTTATTTTCTAGGTACCTTTTGGCGGATGATACACATTAGAGAAAGAAGATTGAAATAAATTACCACCCAAGGTGTAAATTAAATCACACTAATGGTGCTAAGCTGTAATAACGAATGTTTCGTGTCTTCGAGGAATTAGACTTTGTAGGATGTAGAAACAAATCTCCATTCTATTCTGTTTAACTACACGTTAACAAACTAAACTATTATAATGTTCCCTAAATAAGATGAAGTAGATTTTTATGCATGTTAATTAAGATTTAGTCATTAATGTTGTTATAAGAGTAGCAAAAAAAATTAAATATACATCAACAACAAATCCCATCACATGTTTTATTTCTAAGCAACCAGTAATACATATCAATGCCGTGTGTGTGGTATCATGCCATAATTCATTGTAATATAATCTCCTTATTTTTAAAAACAAAAGGTAGCAAATGTAAATGTTACAATATTTAGGAGCAATTAATCTATGAATATCCGCAATAGATTTATTTTGTATACAGGTTTTAATTTTCGTTTTAAATAAATTCATTAAGTTAATTTTCTTAAAATTGGATGGAATGAAATTGTAAATTTTGTGACCTAAATAGAAATAACATACCTGAGCAATGGTTTTTCCTATTTTAGTTACTCGGGTTGCGTTGCTTCTGTACCGGGTTTCATAATTATTTAATTTCCTCTAGTTCGGTTGTTTATTTATGTTGTCTAATTAGAATTGTCAAGCAAAATAACTATCGAATGTCCATTATTTGATTTCCATAAATATTTCTTCTGAGGTGTATTTATATAATTTTTTAAAAATTATTTTTAATATTTTTTTTTTCCCAGTTTTGGCTTTGGATATACTCCTTTAGCCAAGAGACTCTAACAAATAACAGAATTGATTCAAAAAGAAAAAACGTAAACATGCGTAGATATGTAAAGTCAGTCCCAAAAAAAGAGAAATATATATATACACATATATATATCTGTTCCGAGTTCGCTCTAAGGAGTAGGCAGGTTGAGGCCTTAGAGACGGATCGCGGTGAGATCTGGGGAGTAGGCAGATTGAGACCCCGGAATCGAACCAGTTCCACGAACTCCTAGCATTATTTTCTTTGACAATTTTTACTTGACTCACTTTTTCTCTTGAAAATGGCTCCAAAACGGGAGCCGAAACGTCGAGACATTAACAATCTCAGACGCGGTTCAACCCGAGAACCTAGTATTTTTCATATATATATCTACATATATATATATATATATATATATACAAACAACATACATACACACACATATATACACATATTCACATACACCCTCCCAACTTATTATCCCATAAAATACGGATTAAGGATCAAGACAAGGAACACTCGTTTCACATCAAGGGGTCCATCATGATGACTTCTGATAAACGAACATGAAATAGACCACTGATAAAAGGTTCAATAAACAAAGGTTAAATGGAATCACAGAGGGGAATTTTTAATATATATTTCTGTGTATTCTCTAACTGTATTAGATGGTTTTGATTGTTGAAGAAAGTCTTTATTGTTTTGTTCTGTATCGAATTCCTAACCACCAGTAACGTAATGAAGTATGTCGTGAATTACTCGATTGCGGAGGATATCGTGTTCAACACGTTTTGTGTTTATATATGTATATGTTTGTGATGCTGTGGTAACATAATGGCTTAACCAATTTCGATAACCAAAGTGCCATCAGATTCATTTTGATGTCGTAAGTGGCACTGGGCACAAACAATTTAAACAAATTGAGATGGTGAATTTAAGGTGCTATATCGACACATTTAAAAAAATAGTGGGCGCCCAACTTCGATAGTTCGACTTCTACGATAGCTAGAAATAAAAAAATACTGAAATATAAATAACCTACATAAAAAAATCTACAACTGAAAATTATTTTCGAATATACAGGGTGAGCCAAGACTATAGTACAAGACCAAGTGCCATTTTAAAAATAGAATGCTATGAATATCAATATATTTGTAGAAGTCTCTATATATCTAGATTCCTTTCACTACCACATTATTATTGACTATCTCCCAACCACTTCGATGTAATTATTTTTTCTATTGAAATAATACCATCTGCAGATAAGGATAATCCAATTTTGAACTTTTTGAATTATATTTTTCAACCATATGATAAAAATAAATTGTATAAAAATATAAGAAAACAGCAATAAGGAAAATATACATGAGGCGTGCAAACACAAAATTAGAAACATTAAATATATGGGTTATACAAAAAACATGAAAGATTTTTGTAAACAAACTTGGGGAGTTCACTGAAGGAGTTAACTCCTTATACGTGAGAAAGGGGCAGTCGAAGAATGTAAACATGTAAGTTTGGCAATTTTTAATCAGTGAATGGTGAATTTTAATGTTAAGGACAAAGTTGGTGACAAATCCAGTGATTATGACGAATCGGGTACTTGTGACAAATCCGGATGTTGTATAAATTAGGTAAATATTTGACAAATCAGGTAAGTAAAAGAGATTATTAATTGTTTTAATTATAGTTGGCAGGCTATATGTTAGGTTTTTTGATATATTAAATTATGAAAAATATGTCGTGGAGTTTGAAGAATCCATTGTTTTAGTTTGGCTTTAGATTTTTTATTGTTGTCTTGTGGTATAAGTATGTTTAATACACGTAATATTTATTTTACTGTTAAAGATGGCCAACAACATACTTTGACAAATTAACTGTCTACTGTCAAATATTTTACTATATACAGGGTGGGGCAATAGTGCGTCGGACTCAGGACATCTCAAGTTCTACGATTGCTAGATTTTTTTTTTAAATTGCAAGTAAACTATATAAAGAAGTCTATAACTGGAAATTATTTTCGAACATACAGGGCGAGCCAAAACGAAATTGCAGGACCAAATGAACTATGCTATGTATATCAGTACATTTTTTGAAGCCTCTTCTAGGCTCTATTCATTCCTGTATTAGCATTACAGACCTATATTTCGAAGACAATATTATTTTAAATAAAACTTCTAAATTTTAATTTAAGGCCGTTTGACCTTGAAAAATCGAACATTTTCGCCTACGGCACATTTTTACTCCTTCCAGCCTCAACTTTGATAGAAAGCTACTTTCATCATTGTATTTCTTTTTCTGGAAAAAATATGACCACCCTAATTATAATGCAACATTTGTAGGTATTTCATCAACAGCAATATTCAATATTAATGATCATGAAATTGTTGTGCTTAAAAATGTTGCATTATAACTATTAAACCTTGAAGAAGTGTATTCCAAATATACGAAACACCGACAAAATAGTTTTTTTTTATTGCCCTGTCTCCGACTATTTAGGCGTTAATCATTAAATCCTCTTGCAGCTGAAACTACGAGTACACAGCTGTGCTGCCCATCTCTGATGCGCCCTCCCCCCCCATGTCGAAATTCTGGGACCGCCACTGCGCAAGATTAGGTTGGTTGGAGATTTAGGCGAGGGTCTGCCTACAGGAAGGCTGTACAAGGGGCCCAATGGGGCCTAAGTGCTGTGATTTAATAATTTTTATTGACCACCCTCCCAATCAATTTCATATACATGGACGCCCCATTTTTTTGCAAAACTAACTTTAGATTCGTATTCAGTGACCTAGAAAATATAAGGAAAAATTGGATTCAGCCATTAGGACTGCCATGGTCATCATTATGGGCTTATTTTAGGGATGCTTCCCGCTCGCCTATTTGCTACAAGCAAATAGGCGAGCGGGATAGCGGGATAGTTCCATTGTAGAAATGTATTATTTTAATATGTTCATATGATTCAGTAATATTTTCCGAATAAGAAATGAGTATTCTGAGAATTTTTATTCCGTGTTTGTATTTGTGGTGGATTTTTAAAGGTAGGTATGACCAATCGTCAAATTTATTATCCCGCAAAACTTCAATTACCAAGACAAATCGGCTACCATCTGATGGTTAATACTCAAAATACTACTATTTAACCCGTGTGAGGATTTTTATTAACTCAAATCGACTAAAAATTTCTCTCGTCTCCGTCAGAGGGCGGCCATAGTCACTCTATCCCATATGCCTTTAAGTGCTTTAAATAGGTTACTTTGGCCACAACATATGTCTGCCAAATTTGCTCAAATTTATAAAAGAAACACTTCTTGCTGCGTGCAATTAAGGTAGTTAGTAAATAATTAGTAAAATATTGTTTTAGAGTGATACACGTGATAAATAACTACGTAAGTAGGTACCTACTCACTTAAAATCGCGCAATTGCTGATATTCAAGCAGGAATGTCGCAGGGAAAAGCTTCAGAACTTTATGGAATTCCCGGACTTACTCTACAGAATAAATTAAATGAGACACATGAAAAAAATATGTTGGCTAAACTGTTCTTATTGTGGATGGAAGGGTAGAAAATAAAATGTGCATTTAGTTTTTATGTTTTTTTGTATTAGAATATATTTTAGTTTTTATTACAGATAGGTACCGTGAGCAGAAAAAAATAGGACAAATTTTTTTTCTAATGTAAATCTGTCTCTATTTGAATATGTAATGAGTAGCCGAAATAAAACAGATATTACTTTTAATTTATTTTTTATTTTAATGCTGTAGTTATTGCTGTAGTAAATGATGAATGGTTAATGAGACAAATTGCACTGCGTTATAACATTAACAAAAATTTGGTGTGTAACATTTTAAGAAAGTGGAGAATAAACAGTACGATTAGTAGAAATCCTGGATCAAAAGACAAAGGATATCCTACTTAACAAGAAACTAACTATTAATATTTCGTTATTGTACCATTTCAATTTATAACTTCTATAAGTCTGTTTGGCATAGAATTAAATAACCTTATAAAATAATCATTAGTAATAATATTTTCCCATGCATTATTTACTATTTCCAGTAATTCGTTGGCATTCCGTGGTCTCACATTTTGTTTTTGGATACTTCTTACGAGTGGTCCCCATTCTTCTTCCACAGGGTTAAGATGTGGACTATGACTGGACCAGTTAAGAACATTGATGTTGTTATCTTGAAATCAGTTAGTTACGGTATGAGCAGTATGAACGGAACAATTGTCTTGTTGAAATATGAACTCATTATTAGTAAATAATTGTGACACAGAAGGGAGCATAATATTGTCTAAAATTCTAATATACGTTTCACTATTAAATCATTCGTCAATAAGCCACAAAACACCAGGACCACGTGCCGATATCCAAGCCCACATATTGACGAAAAATCTACCACTTTTATCATTGTTAGATATATATTTGTCATCGAATCGAGTATTCGGAGGACGGTAAACACGAATACGACCGTTGCGTGTTGACTGGAAAGTTTTTTCGTCTGTAAAGATTACATTGTTCCAAAAATTTACTTCATGCGCTAAAAAATGAAGCGCAAATCCTACTCGAGCTTCTTTATATTCAGCTTTAAGTAAGTATTTCTGTGCTGTTGCATGACAGCGTAGCTCCGATTCTCTTACTTGCCGGCGACCAGTACTACTCGATACAGGAAAGTTCGTTTCTTCAGCAGCCTGAATAACTGAGTAAAATTGATTTTTACTAAAGCATTTACCAATTGCAAATCTTGTTGTTGAGTTGATATCCTTCGTCGCCCTGTTCCAGGATTTCTACTAATCGTACCGTTTATTCTCCACTTTTTTAAAATGTTACACACCGAATTTTTGTCAATATTATAACGCAGTGCAATTTGTCTCATTGACCAACCCATCTTCTGCTTTAGCATTAACTCCAGATTTAACTAAATCGCTCATATAAGGCATATCAGTTTTTTTTCACACTTGCAATAAATTATGACTACTAACTGACAATGTCACAAAAATTAAAGTTAGATGTACACAGTTAGATTTTAGCAAAACACCATTATAAGACTTGTCTTATTTTTTTGCCCACGACCGTACCTACCCAGATATTTTATTTTTTTATTTATAGTTTTATGACAGTTAATTTTTATATAATATAATCATTTTGCTGCTTTTTCAAAATATAATTATCCTACCTCTTTTTACATTTTTGGTGGCCAAAATTTCCAATTGCTAACGTGTACAATACGTTTCTATCGAAAAGCAATACCCGGCCAAATTCACCTGATTTTGTGTTGTAACTTTAGCCGCCCACTTTTTTTTTAATGGGGGAAAATGTTAACTGTTTTTCTTCACATTCTCAAATTTAAAAGTATTCATAGAGACAAGAAAAACAAGACTAAGAAGTTGAATTTACGTTAATCCAATAACAAGTTACACGACTCTGAAATTTGAAAATGGGCCAAAGCCGTCCAGGTTTATGGTCCTCTTCGTAAGCAGTATTTCAATACTAATGTGCGATAGGGGTCATATATATCCCGTACAATTTTATTACATAAATCAATTCAGGATGTGGCATGTATCACAGGGGTGCCGAAAACTTTAAGAAATTCCTAAAAATAATAATTTTACACTGTCCGCAACATAGAGAAATCTTGTGATTTTGGCGTAATCATTTACGGAGATATGATGCGGGATATATAGGTCCCGTACAGCCCTCAACATGACAAGGAGTAGTTTCCTTTGTTAGCTTTGTCTGGCTGCTCAGTGCCTGGTGGATAATTTTAGCCACATTATGTCTTTTCGGATATCCTCGTGGCGATATGACACTACACCCTGCTACATAGAGCATGTTGTATGGCCTCAGTTCTTTCGTCACAAACCCTATATTAGATAATGCTATTATTATTTTTATTATGTGTATTAGGTTAAAGTAAATTAAAATTGGTACAATATTTTGAGAATAAATTTTAATTTCGCGTTGGTATAAAAATATAATAAAAGCGGTGTTTAGAATTGCGTCTAGTTAATTTTTATATAAATTGATGCTTAATGTAGGCAATATTATAGATGTTAGATTGGTAAGTCAACTTCTACATACTCCGATGTAAAACATATATACGGAACAAAAATATTGTAATCTAAATTTAATTTAGGTTTATTTATTTAGTTACGGCCAGTGTCAATATTCAAATAAATTCAAGTAAAGTACAACAAAATCTTTATTTATATATTCAGTCGAAAGTAAGTGTCGTTGTTTATGTATTATTTAACTTAAGTGACTACCTACGTAGGCGCCACTTCCCCAAGTACTACCACCAACATAACTTCCATCATGGTGACCCTCAGCCATATCGTGACCTGATTGGGAATGGTGACTTGAGGATACAACGTGGTGTTCCAAAGATTCGGCATGGTGTCCATTAGCGTAGCCATGATGACCTCCACCTACACTATGGTGGCCTTTTACGATACCATGACCATGTCCTCCGCCGATACCATGGTGATGTCCTCCTTCGCCAACATGATGCACACTCCGCAACATACGGGTGGGACTCCTCAACACACCGGTGGGACTCCTTAACACATTGGTAGGACTCCTCAACACACGAGTGGGACTGGCAGTAGCAACAGCTACGACGACAACTAGACGGACCTGAACACAGAGACATGTTAATAAAATATATACAGTGAGCTCCATAGAAGCAGATACATTCATTATCTACGTAATTAATAATTTATGGGTAAAATCCTAAAACACGTCAATTTTTAATTCTAAAATGACATTTTTTAACATAATTTTATACCTCGCCCTTCAACCCCATTGGAGTGAAAGCTACCCCTAATGGAACGAGGATGCGTGTGATAGCTCATTTGAAAGGCTTTTTGATTCTCTATCCAGCATTATATGATTTTCAAATTTCCCTAATTTATTTATTGAAAAATATTATATTTTTAATGTTTATAAGTAAACAAAAGACCATGAAACAAATCGAATATACAAACTGGATGCCCGTTGCAGAAATTCTTATAAAACATTTTTCCCCTTATTTGTTGAAACTCTATAAGAACAAGTTTTAAGAATAAAATCTGTATAGGAAATTTGAGACAATAATATAAATAAATAAATATATTAAAAAGAAACCTACCAATTTCAGCATTTTGAAGTTATCTATATTGCTCTGCACTCTACTAGTATTATTTAGAAATTAAGGGAAGTTTTTATACTAGTAGCTCTATTATCTAGGCCAATTACTAATTGATAGATCGTTTAAAACATATTATAGCTCTATTATGTGTTTAAATGTGTTGTCTAGATTTTCTATATTTCTTTATTTTCTAAATATAGATGTGTATTATACCGGGTGGTTCATAGAAAATAATTTTCGTTGAAAAACCAATATCGTTGAACTTAATGAAGAATAAATCGTGTTTAATGTTAGTATCTGAAGACATAATATTTTAATGATGCTTGCAGACCGGTTATTAATAATTTTGGCTAAATCTATGATTAAAACTAAAAATTAAAAACTGTATACTTTTTAAAAATTAAAATAATATCTTTAGGACCAGATAAAATTTATTTTGATCAGCCGGATCCAAACATGCAAAAATGAACAAGTTGTCCCATTTCAAAGTTTGATATTCATTTAAATTTCTATCCAAACCAGAAGTCGATCATTTTGGTTCTTTACATCTCTTAGTTAAAAATTTCATGCCATATCACTAAACCCAATTTGAAAAAGATAAGTTCACCCATTCGAAAGTGTGTATCAGCTGACTCACTCGGTATGCAATGATCACTTATTTTGAAAATTCACAAATAACGGTTTTTTAAATTATTTTAGTTAATAAAATTTTCGAGAAAGTGAAATTCTTGTAAATAAATGTCGACATATAGAAAAATGTTTTTTAAAAAACAAGTTCTTATTTTATAAAAGTATTAAAAAGGAAACATAATATTACCCATTAGACACATGATGTTTCATATTACACAGCTATAAGAATTCCACACCAAAATCCCATGCTCTTTCTTATGGAGGTTCATTTTAGTTTTTTGATTGATGGTACATACTTGGTTGGCAAAATCGCTAAAAAACTGGCGCCATGTAGGTAGTAATCTCCTGTGGAAATGCAAAGACTGTTGCAGTACTAGAAACACAGCAAAAGACATCTCCCCCCGTTTTCGAGGGTGAAAAATACGATGGTGACAATGCTTTATAGTCCAATTTAGCTCAAACCACCCCTTTATGCAGAAAATCACCACTTTTCCGATTTTTTGGGTCTGGGCCTGCGAGGCCTTGCTTTTTTGCTCAACATCAATAAAATCAGCAACTTTAGAATACAAACCATCGCGCCTGACCCCACGGGTTGACACCACACCCTCAAAAACCGAATTACCTCCAAAAAGCTTAAACTCGAACAGAAATTGGTATAACCCCATTTTCAAAATCGAGAAGCACGATGGTTGTTGCAATACTTTCTCATCCACCCCTCCCCAACCACCCCCAAATCAAAAAATTTGTCACTTCTCACTTACAACTTGTCAAAAATTGTCATAATCCTTATTCTGGCCCACAAAAACGGGGGTATATCTATTTCTGTTCAAATTCGAGCTAGATGATGGTATTGCGGTTTTGGAGGTGGGGGTGGCTTCAACCCCTGGGGTCGGTCGAGGTTGGTTGTAGTCGAAAGTTGCTTAATTTTCTGGAATTAAGGAAAAAGAAAACTGATCCGACAAGTCCTTGCACGCCCAGGCCCAGATAAGAAAAACTGGGGGTGGTTTTTGCGTTTGGGTGTGGTTAGGGAGAGATGGGTGAGATATTGATGGTGGTCACTATGCTTCTCACTCTCGAAAACGGGGGTATACCAATTTCTGTTCGACTTGAAGCTTTTTGAAGGTATTTCCGTTTTTGGGTGAGTGTTTCAACCTTGGGGTCGGGCGAGGTAGCTTGTGGTTGACAGTTGCTGATTTTATTGAAAACAAGCATCCTCGCACGCCCAGACCCGATAAACCGGAAAAGGAGGTGACTTTTTAAATATCGTATTTTACGCCTGTTCCCAATAGTTTAACGTTTTCTTTTCGCTTTTTCTGCAGTTCCACAGGGGACTATATGGAATGTAAGTTCAGAAAAAAGTACTTCCAGTTATGCTATGATTTAATTTTGCGATTAGGCAGTTAATGTCAAAGGAGTTAAAAGCTTTAATGATATCAAGTAACATCAAAGAGGCGACTTTAGTGTTGTCAGTGCCTTGCAAAACTTCGCCAGTTGTATTAATAGTGTAGAGGTACTGAAGCCTTTTCGTAATCCGGACGGGCAAAATTTCAAATCGATTGGACACGTGAAAGTCAAAATTGGATTGGGAGATTTGATCCAAACTTACAAATAAAAACTAAGTGAATTTAAATAAAAATTTGTAAAAATGCCTCACTTCTATTGGATTTATTTTTATCAATTTTTACAATACTGACAAAAAAAAATGTCTTATGAGTTTTTAAGAGAATCTCCAAAAAGGGTTGTGAATAAAGCCGTACTTTTTGAGTAATTTGTAAGGACACAATTTGTAAGAACGCAAACAAAAAAGCAATATACCTAATCCAAGAATAAATACACAGACATGTGTGTGAAAAAAAATGAGTTAAGATTTGTATGGTGGTGTTTGTGTTATTTTTTTTTGGCGAATTTCTTACTATTGTTGCCTTATATAACATGCGAGTAGATTTTCACTTTAATCTACTCAATTAGACAAAAGTTATTTACACCTTACTAACGAAATTCAAGAAGTTCGAAAACAATTGTACAACGTATTTAGGGTCGAAATTGTTTAATATGAGAATACGAGATTGAGTGATATTTAGTCAATATTCTACCTTTATTTATTTTGCTTCAAAATAATAGAGATTCTACCGCATATCATATTAGTTGCAAGAATAGCTTTACTGATCGATTTCTCAATAAAGTATCTTTTAATTAAAGAGGGTCTAGACAAGAATATTTTGAATTTGTACATATTTTAGTAATGAAGAGATTTAACATTTCTTTCATGAGATTAATGCAATTATTCGATTATATCAGGGGTCCCTCAAGGATACACTTTTGGTACTCTCTTATTTGTATTATATATTGATGTTCTTAAGACACTTTAATTTGTAGAGAATTTCCAATACAGATAATAAAAAACAAATGATTGTCTCGAAGTATGAGCAGAATAAAATAAGTAGGATTTGGATAATAAGAATTAGAAAAATAAAACATTGTGTGCTGAAATTAAAATTGAAGAATGTATAAAGAACGAATGAAAGTTTAGAAAAGCCGTATCTTCACCACGTAGGCGTTACATTTTGAGTCCATTGCGCGCACCCACACGCCACAGCACGCGCCGTTCCGCCATGTCACAAAGAGGCGTGGCGACAATGGTCTGACCAAACGAAAACAACTTGGCAAAACAATCTTAAAAAAATTGATTTAAAAAAAATAAGCATCGTAGATTTCCCATATCAAAATTGTAGAGAATTTGTTCCTCTACAACGTGATATATATTTTTTAATTATTAGAAGCATTTTAGGGCCGTCTTACCGTGTTAAAGTCAAGTGAGACTAATAGTTTTTATTTATTTACAAAATTGCTACAACACTCAAGTATTAAACATTTTCATGTTTTTCCTGACATTTTCCCCATCGATTGATCATAAAATTATCCTCCGAGAGGTAAAATTCAAAAGATGTGAAAAATTGGTATAGATTTATTAGGGTAACATTTATGTAGGACTCGATTTTTTCCGTTTGTAGATGGGCCCCTCTAAATTTTAAATTGAGTTTTTTACATGTTCTTTGTAGAGAGTTCTATAACGAATGATTTTTCACTCCCTTTTTATCCAATTTTCTTTATTATCAAGAGTTTTACTGAATTATATATAAAGAGGTTGCAGTCAGGCATAGGTGTTTGACCAGTAAAAAGAAAACTCTTTGTTATTGTCAAACATTCGCTAATATTTATTAGCTTTCTCAAGATACGTACAATGGTATAAAAGATGACTGATGGTCGAGAGGTGAGCGCACTTGCCTCTCACCCAAAAGTTGCGGGTTCGATCCCCGGTCGTGGCAGTGGAAAATAGTGTGAGAGGGATTTTTTCACTATACACGAATATTGATTGTGTCTCCCATGTCTCTAAATGTGTAGCCCCCTCCCACACAAGGCTCTTCTAGAGCCTTCCGGGATAAAGGGGGTCGTCATTACCTGTGGTGGTGTATTTTATATATTAATGAACAAACCAGTTGAAACAACTTATACTTACTGGCTTGAAGTTATTTTCATAAAACAGCGTCACTGCACATCGAAAGAAATTTTTCTATAGCGATACATGTAGTTAAAACCACAAATTTAAAAATACTGGGAGTATTATCAATTAACATTTAACTTACGTCTTAAAAACAATAATAAAATCTGATTAAAATTTAATCTAAAAGCAATTAACAAAGTGGATTCTACATGTTAAAACTATGCTGAACCCAGTGATAAGTGAAAGATTCTTATAAGTAAAAAATATTTGAATTGAACAGAGATGGAACTAACTTAGTGACATTTATGATACCCATTATAATATGTCAACTTAATTGTGACGGTTAGTTTAAATTTTGAATAGGTCTGAAATTGTCCTGTTCTAGTTTGTAAATATAAGCATAAATTTTGCTTAAGTTGTTAATATCTGATTATTGCTTTTAAACTATTTGCTTAGTTGTAGCGAATTCGATTCTTATCAAAACACGTTTATGCAATTTTTTTGTAAGACGCACAGTTACGGAGATATCATGCAAAAACTGTTTGCACCTTTATTTCCAAGATGGCGGTCAAATGGGGTGGCCGCCGACTCTGTCAATTCAATTTTAAACTTAGAGCAGTCCCCCATAGCAGCAAAAGAAAAAATGGCGTTCTACCCAAGATGTGACCACTTGAGGGTTGGTGTATAATACATCTAAAATTAAACTACATGTATCGAAATGCAAACTATTTAGTTGCTCGTGTAAGACGAAACTAATTATACTTAGTTATCTTTTCTAAATAAGACATATAATAAGCAATGCTCTACAAAAGCTCTTATTTGACAGTAATTCTGAGCAGATTATTAAACTGGGTTTAACATGCACGAAAATTTTAAGTTTTATTATTAGAAGTAGTAAATCTTTTAATAACGATATTGCGTGGAAACTCTGTCCGTAAGTGAATATTTGTAGGGCAAATAAAATAAATCAATATATAAAAAATATGTAGATTATACGAAAATGATATTAATTTGGATCGTATACAGTGAATTAACTTTTACCCCACTAACTGAAAAAATAAATATATATACTTTCTTGGTACTGTCGTGAGCAGAAAAAAAATAGGACAACTTTTTTTTCTAATGTAAATCTGACTCCATTTTAAAAAGGAATGAGTAGCCGAAATAAAACAGATATCACTTTTAATTTATTTTTTATTTTAATACTAAAGCATTTACCAATTGCAAATCTTGTTGTTGAGTTGATCGCCCTGATCCAGGATTTCTACTAATCGTACCGTTTATTCTCCACTTTCTTAAAATGTTACACCGAGTTTTTGTCAATATTATAACGCAGTGCAATTTGTCTCATTGATCATCCATCTTCTGCTTTAGCAATAACTCCAAATTTAACTAAATCGCTTATATGATGCGTATTAATTTTTTGCACACTTGCAATAAATTATGACAACTAACTAACAATGTCACAAAAATTAAAGTTAGATGTACACAACTGGATTTTAGCAAAAAACCGTTATAAGACGTCCTATTTTTTTTTGCTCAAGACCATACTATTTCCATGTGTAAGCGCTATATTATTTCATGGGGTCGACCAACTTGTATAACAAGCTCTATCGTTGATTATATCCATTGTATTACATCTTACCACACTGAGACTTCTATATTTTCTTGCTATACCCAAATTTCGCTCTTTACCTCTATGACTTCAAGCTAAATATTCGCATTTCAAGTTAAAATTTGTTCTTGCCGTTCTTGGAGCTTAACAAAATTGAAATAAAATAAATAAGCTTACTTATTTTAACCTTATATTGGTTGAATAATGTTATATACAGCGTACTAAAATAACAATTTTCAGTTCTAAATCATCATCAGATTTTTAAACAAAGACGTATGGTGCAGTATATGGAGAAAAAGCTGGGTATCCAGGGGAGTAGACTGATGGAGCTACGTATCTAGCGTATGAGAAGGGGGCACTGTAGGCGGACGTGTAAGCAAGTCCAGGGGCAGCGACAATTGGAGCGGTGTAAGCAGCAGCAAACAGACCAGGTTTTGCAGCTGGTTTTGGTTTTGGTTCTGGGGCCGCTATAGCTAAAGCCAAGAGGACAGCAAATACGCACTGAAAATAAAACGACATATTGTTAATTTAGTAGAATAATACGTAACATTTTTATAAGGATAGTTAGTAGATTACGATGAAGTTTTTTTAAAATAATAGTAAAAATCGAACATTTAAATGTATGTAATTATACAAATATATAAATATATTATAGGCCATAATTTGTAAGCGAATTGGACTTAATTCAAATAATGGAAATGAGGATCTGTTCATACAAGGCTTTTTAGACAGGATAGAGAATGGTGTGGTGGAGTTTCTTTGTGGCATCGGATTTTCTCTATTAGCCAATTACAATTTGGAGGGGCGTTAATATACATATAATAGGGCATAAAGAATGAATGGAGGTAACCACAGAAACAAGTTTCTTTTCAAGTATATACGAGTATAAAACAATTAAATTAGCCGTTAGCTTCACATACATCCCCCGTATTAATTTTTAAAATGGGTCTCACTGAGGACATGTTTTCTAATTTGTGTTGAGGATTTTAATCTTAATATACTTTTAAATAATAAAAATTGTGAAGCAGGCGGAGCTATTATAGACGATGGCCAAATATTCGGTTTAGCTTCTCATCCAGTGGTACCACACATATATTTATATAGCTATACAGGCTGTCCATTTTATCAGAGCACTCGAGAATATCTCACTTAATATCAGTCGTACAAAAAGAAAATTGTACAGATTTATATAACCTACAAAATGGTTTAAAGACATTTGAAATCCATGGCCTACTTTAAGAGTTATGGCGGAAAATTTTCGCCTTAGAATTTTTCTCGTATCTCTTCAAATAAAGGAGATATTATTTGGCCTAGACATTTTCCGCATTTTCGATATTTTCCGCCATAACTCTTAAAGTAGGCCATGGATTTCAAATGTCTTTAAACCATTTTGTAGGTTATATAAATCGGCACAACTTTCGTAAAAATAATTTTTTTTAGACGACCGATATTAAGTGAGATATACTCGAGGGCCCTGATAAAATGGACAGCCTGTATATAAAATAATAATATTGTTTATATTTCATCATTCAACATTTTTTTTTAATGTATAGAGAATCCATAATATTTTAATTTAAGACATGGTGGTAGCTCATGCACAACACAATACAATCCACAGGCTTTCATTTTTTCCAAATATTATGAAATTATGGAATTTACGAAATTCGTAAATCCGCACGCCCTTGGCTCTACTATTTACTCTTTTCGAAACTATAGAATTTATACTTCTACAGAAATTTTAGTAATGTCGAAATATTGAATTTTTATTTGGACTTCATAAATTTGGATTGAAATGACATATACAATCCAAGAAATCTAGATGATAAACAAGTGTAATTTAGTTCAAATGTGCTTTTAGAGGGCAGAATATTAAACATAATATTTTTAGTCGCAAACTCCTCTATAAATCCTTATTTTACTATAAGGAAAGTAACCAGACTGCAACCAAAGTTACAAGTCTGGCGCGTTAAGTGTAATAATTGTATATTACCATCAAAACGCTAATGCTTCGATTGCAACAAACACCACCGAAAGACTGATCCTACTTAACACTGGACCGCTAGATGGCGCCTGCTGACTATTTTACATGTCGCTATTGTAAAAATACTGGGATGTACCAAATAGTCAAAGGATCCTCGTGCCGGTCGTCGCATGCCTACCTTGCACTGACGAGAGCCAACAACTCGAAACTGCAGTCTGCAAGTGGTGTGTGTCGACTGGCAAGAGGGCTCCTTTAAGTAGGATCAGTCTTTCGGCTGGTGTTTGTTGCAATCGAAACATTAGCGTTTTGATGGTAATATGCAATTATTACACTTAACGTGCCAGACTTGTAACTTTGGTTGCAGTCTGGTTACTTTCCTTATAGTAAAATAAGGATTTATAGAGAAGTTTGCGACTAAAAATATTATGTTTAAGTGTAATTTAATAATATTTTTAATAAAATTGTTATGAGTTACCTGAAGTATTAAAAATATAATAAAAGGACGATAAAGACTCGGAAAATACCGGGTGTCAACGGATCATGGTAGTTTGTCCTTATTTTCTAGAATATCAGAATATAATTTGGTAGATGTGTGACCAAGGAGACACGTTATAGCTTAATTCTCATTTTTCCTCCTTTTGGTTTCACCGAAAATGACCACAAATTTTTATTTTTAAGTGGAACACCCTCTAGATTATTATATCTTTGGAATCCTTGAAACAGTTCGAGTGCGGTGTTACTCCATAAGTGACATTTCGATTCCATGAAAAAAAATTAATTCGAAATTTGTCGGTGCATCTAGAGTGCCATGACCAGAAAAAATTGCTTCTAATGGACCGGTATGATGTTAGAAAAATCGAATCGAGCATAAAAATTTGAGAATGCGCATTTCGTGGGCCATCAAATTTGGCCTGAACAGTTTTTAACAAAACTTATTTGTTTCAAATGGAACCATAATGGTAGAGTATAATCATAAAATAGCGGATGTTCTAAGGAATCCGTGGATGTGTCCAAAAGCATTTTTTTCTGGTCATGCCACTCTAGATGCACCAACAAATACCGAGTGAAATTTTTTTCATGGAGTCGAAACGTCACTAAGGTGTATCGCCGTACTCAGAGTTTTTCAAGAATTCGAAAAATATAATAATATACAGGATGACCATTTAAAAATCAAAACTTGGGGTCATTTTAGGATACCGGAAGGGAGGACAAAATGACAGTTATGTTATATGTTGGTCATATAATACATCTACCTAGTTTCATTCCGATATTCTAAAAAATAAGGAAAAAAGGGGTCCTACCATGATCCGTTGATATCCGGTATGTAGAGTATCAAACTGAAAGATTAAGTTTTATTTTATTAGATGTAAAGAAAAAATATCATAGATTCACAGAGGAATTTATAAATAGTAAAAAAATAGGGGGCGACTTTCGAAATTGCATTTCGCTGTAGCATTAGTTGCAGCAAAGATTAATTTTCAGCTTGTTGAAGCATACTATATAGAAAATATATGAACTCCCACATTATGCGTATATTAATAAATTGCTTATCATTCGGAAAGGCCATAAAATTGATTCCGTAAGTAGCAGTAGGAAAAGGGCACTATTCAAGCAAATTTTCGACTTGTTAACTTGAATGGCTATCCGACATCATATTCTATATTCTGCAAAATTTTGGAAATATAATATAATAAAATACAGTAATTTTCAAGAACCATTTTCCTTTATGCAAATTTACAACTTTAAACGCTCATGTCTCCGTTCGAAATGCTGCCATAAAGTCTTAAATCCAAAAATCCCTCTTTTGCAAAGCTATTAGATAATCCTTCGTGATTACTGCGATGCTCCTATTTATAACATTAATAAATCGAGACTACAATATAAATATATTACCGAACATGAACTAGTGAAAAAATCTACAGTGAAAATAGTTTACTATTGTATCTATTCCCTGTGGAAACTTTTATAAACACACATTTTTATACTTACAAGTTTTAACATGGCTATTTTTTGTGTAATGCTGCTTAACAACTACTGATTGTGATCTTAAAATTTGTTTTATTTATAATATTCTCAGCACCAGAGTTCCCACTAATTTTGCTATGGGGCAATGTTGTGATTGTGTATGCACCTAATTTGTTACATAATAATAAAAATTCGGACGGCGTACTTGGGATTGCGTTTTAACTTTTCTTGGAACGGAAGGTTATTGACAAGTTATTATAAGCTATGAATGGTAATGATTTTAAGACATACACGAATACTTTTTTTTACAATTTGTGGTATATCTCTTTTTAAGTTATAGTAAAACCTTATGATTTGACTAAATTATTAGTTATTTGTCTCACATTTATTTCATTGTATTCAAGATACATGAGTACTTTGTTTCAATGAAAAACAATTTTTATAAATTTTCTAAATTTACTGTAGTTTTATAAATCTTAATATATTACTATTATGTATTAAGAAGACAATAATGTTTCAGAACAATACACGAAATATAAAAATATCTATGAGAATGAATGAACAGGTGATTTCACAAAAGTAATACTTGCCGTAGGTAATGGCCAAAATGATTTTGAATCAGTACAACATTTATCGAACTAATATACAAGATGGCCTATTAGTGAGAGGAAGTCCAAATATCTGGCCTATTATAAGAAATATGAAAAAAATTGTTTTAAATAAAAACTATATGGCATACATTGTTGCCATATATTGCCATTATATGTGTCATATGTGCCATTGTTGCCAGTTTCTAAAAAACTTTGAAAAACTCAGGAAAAACAGTGCATCACAAATGATATAAAAAAGTTTGTTAATGACAGTTAAGACAAATCATTTAATTAGTGCAAAGATCAAAGCCAGATAAAATGTCTGACAGGAGCGAACATTTATTTTTATGTAAAGGAGATTTTATACAGGGGCATCAACTTGCCAATATACAAACATCTAAAACTTCGTTTTTTCAAACACCCAGTATATTATTCCACCATTTTGTACAACTATTATATCCCCTCAAATTAATTATTGCCTTTTTGCACAAGTAAGCTATGACCTTGTCATTATGTAATTGTAGCTTTTAAAGCTGAAAATAAAAAGTAAGACTAAACGATTTTAAATTATATTTTATATCTCAATCTCAACAACAGTAACTAGGAAAAAACACGTAAAACAACTACTAAAACGAATGTTCAAAATTAGCACTTGCTACTTCTAAAAAATAATGCATACCGTTTTCAAAAGCTCGACTAACGTTACTGAACATATTGATGTTGCTATTTTGGAATACTTCCCTAATTCGAACTATTATATCCTCCTATATATACTTAATATTTGACGTAGCACCAGGTAAAAAAAATCTATATTTGTCAAGTCCGGTGAGCGAGACGGCCACTTCAAAGGCTCTCCTCTGCCTGTCCATTTTACAGGATATTGATTATTTAAATGTGTGTGGATAGATTCCGTGTGGTGGACTGGTGCTCCCTCGTGTAAATAATACATTCTCTGTCTGAATGAAATGGGTATATGGTTTACTATCTGCGGCAACTGATACTACAGAAAATTTAAATAAATTATTCAAAAAAATAAGACCCAATAACATTTTCCTATTATGCCGTCCCATACGTTTAATGACCACCTTGTCTGACTGGTACAACGCATACAATGTGGATTTTTGGTTGTATAATAATGAAAATTGTGTCTATCGACAAACTCATTTTTATGAAATGTTGCTTCGTCAACGAATCATATATCATTTAAAAAACCCCTATCTTGAAGAATTTGTTGCTGAGCCAATTCACAAAATGTTACCTGTTTTTCTAAATCCTCGTCTAATAACTCATGTATTAATTGTATATGATACAGATGGAATTTGTTTTTCTTCAAAATTCTTTGCATGACAGTCTGTCAGTTTGTTTCGATATTTCTCTTTTCGAGGTATGACGCGGTATTGGTTCTTTCTGTTTTTTTTTTCATAACAACAGTTCCCTTTCTTGTAAATCGCTGTAGTAAATTTTCAAAAACTTCTTTCCTAGGCCGCCATCTATCTGGGTATCTTTGCTTATAAATTCTTGTCGAAAGTGAACAAGTATTATCACTTGCTCCCAGTACAATTCCCAGTCAATTCTTGCGTAGAAAAATTCATTATTTTAAATACTATCTTACATTAAAATTCCTCAGGTACGAAATTATGTGAATAACTGTTTGTCGTACTATAATATCATTACGTTACTAACGTCAGTCATAATTCTGTATTCATTTGTTTGCATCAGGTTATATAAATTAAGGTTGGAATATTATTATAATTCCTATATTTTGTAATTTTATATAAATTAAATTGAAAATTTCACAGAAACTATCTACTTTGATACCTGATATCATGATAAACAATTTGAAGAGCGATAATAGTTGTACAAAATGGTGGAATAATATTCTGGGTGTTCCGTTCGAAAAAACGAAATTCTAGTTGACAAGTTGATACCCCTGTGTAAAATCTCGTGGACATAAAAATACATGTCCGCTCCTCTCAGATATTTTATCTGGCATTGATCTGTGTACTTACTAAAAGATTTATCTTAACTATCATTGACAGAAAAAAAATTATATCATTTGTAATTCACTGTTTTTCCTATTTTTCTCAATATCTTGGCAAAGCCGCAACGATTTCAAAGCAAAAATTAGATTTGAAAGTAGAATTACGCTGAAATCAATGGTGTAAAAATATGACTTTAAAAAATTCGACCTTGAACTTCTCCCACTTTGTAGAAGCACCCTGTGTTTTCAAAGTATTTTAAAAATAGCAACAATGTATGCCATATAGCCTAAATTTAAAAAAAATTCTCATACTTCTTGTAATAGCCCAGATGTTGGACTTCCGCGCACTAATATGCCACCCTGTATATCTTTAAAAATAAATTTGCCCATACACAAATTATCAGTTACTAAAAAAAAAGAGAGAGGAAAAATATTTGCATATAATACAAACATGCAGAATTACATATTCTCATTATACCATTTGAGTTGTATAGATTTTTCTTATCAATAATTTCATGTACTCGTAATATTGGTGTTAACGTTAGCCAACTTTTTATTTTCATTTTAGTAGAGAAGGAAAGAGAATTAACATTTCTTATTTCGAGTACACCAATTATTCGACTATCTTGATCGAGTAGTCTGGGTTTAGCACTCGGAGCTCATGCCGGAAATCTCGGTATTTACTTCACTTCTCTTTCTCCCTCAAAGTAATGTTTATCTAAACAGGTGCCGAGAATTCGATGATATACGTCACCATGGTCTGGTGGTCAAGGAGGACTATGTCAAGTTTGTTTGGTTGAAGCAGTCTGACGGTAGTTCCAATAAATTTGGCACTTCGCGTTCTTCACTACAAACTTGGAAACATAAGGCATCAAACTCCGGCGCCTGATGCAGTTTCTGTTCAGTAAGGCCAAAGTTGAACAATTTCTGTCACAATATACCGTGATCGAGTGTGTCAAAATTGGTATATATGAGGTCAACTTGACCTTCTCCGCTATGAACTCAGTAAGACTGGACTCAGGACTGTGCCTTGAGGTAGACCGTAATCTACCGTTCTTTTAGTGCTATTTATGCCATCCACTACTACTTACTGTTTGTAATTTGTTGAATAGTTGGCTACAAAATCATGTGCTACACCTCTAAAGCTGATGTTTTGCAGTGATAAAAATATTTTTTATGATTGATCATGTCGAACGCATTTGCCAAATTATCGGCCTAGTGACTGAATGTTTAGGGTTTAGGCTTGAGATCAAGCAGGCATGCATTCGAGCCTTGGCTAGGGCATGGACGTTTAGTGACGTTTTTATGTATTACCGAGATGGTAGCAGCGAACTGGACAGCGATGTGTGAGATTTTCGAGTTCGAGTCTGCGACGGATGGAAATGTTACAGGGAATGGTAGGTGTATAGATAATCTAAGTGTCGATTAAAAAAAATCGATGAAATGCATTGCTATGAACTATACTGATCTAATAATTTAAAAATTTTATTAAGTTACACATCTTCTGTCAGTTTTGTTTCATTAAATCCAAGCTGGTTGTTTACAGGCATTATATTTATTTAAAAACTGGTATTACTTTTTATTGTCTTCCCAAATAATTTTGCAATACTGGTTGTCAGCTCTACTCGTAAAGTTTTGTAGCTGAATATTATCATCAATTTTATATAGAAATTTAATTAATAACTCTTTTTTTAAACATTACTGGAAATATCAGTTTGCAGTGATTTATTTATGATATGCGATAGCGATTCATTTATTTCCTTAGACAAATATTCCTGAATGTAATAAGATCAAATAAGAAAGGGGAATTTTTGTTAAATTAAGATATCTGTTAGTTATTGCCAGAGGGGGCACTTCAGATGGTAACTGCAAAATCTTAAGAAGAAACCAAGTTTTAAAAAAATGTATACAGTTAGTGGCAGTCCGAAGGAGGGGGGTATAGGGGCCCGGGCCCCCGTGGGTACATGAATTGTGTAACTATCGATTACCAATTAGTAAGTTCTCTCTACCACACATTTACAGATCACAATAAAATATGCCTAAATAGTCGGAGACAGGACAATAAAAAAGGGCCACACTATTTTGCTGATTCGTGTATTTGGCACGCACTTCTTTATGGCTTAATAGCTATAACGCAACAACTGTAGCCACAACAATTTTATCAACACCAATATTTAACATTAATAATGATGACATTGTGGTGCTTACAGATGTTGAATTATAACTAAGCCTCAAAGAAGTGTGTGCCAAATACACGAAACTTTGACAAAATAATGTGACTTTAGCATCCTGTCTCCAACTTATTAAGCGTTAATTATTAAATCCCCTTGCCGCTGACGCTACGTGTCTACAGCTGTGCTGCCCATCTTTAATTCCCCCCCACCTCCATGTCGAAATTCTGGGACCGCCACTGGTTATGTGAACGATGCATCATTACACTTCTGAAGGACTTTTATTATACTTTCCAAACTGGATATTAAACGTTCGCAAAGAAGGGTTCAAAACGACTGTTTCAGACGGAGAATAATATAAAATCTATACTTACTGTTCGTTTTTGCTTAACTGCTTCAGTGATGGTACCAATTGGACATCGTAACACTATAAATCTTACACAGTAAATACTAACACTTTCTTAAATTTAAACCTGAAAAGGAATTTTGAAAACACAAGAAAAAGACAATATAAATTTCAAAAATATATATTAAATCTTTTTTTTTAATTATGTTTTACAAAAACGTTCAAGAAAAATGTATTGACAAACTATAGTCTGGTCCGTGTACAACACATAGTGAGGAACGGAACGACTCATAATGTAACCAACAGTCATCCAATGTGCGGTTTAGAGCTAACGATTACACAGAAAGATTCAGGAAACGTTCAAGGTTTATAATTTTGGTGGGCTTTTGTTTGCCTGTCTATTGACGTATTTTCAGTTCAATATAAATTTAGTTCGCTCCTCGGAGCTTAAAAATGCTTGAATCGCAACGACTTTGAAATATATTCTACAATTATAAATTCATACGTTCAGGCAAGGCGGTCCCATGCACGTTCTGAGTACATGGTAACTATACTTTTCTGACACCGAATCACTGAGGACCCGGTTTAGAGCAAGTACGCTTAAAACCCATCATTTTTCCGTCAAAATCGACTACTAGAAAATGATAGGGCTATTTTCGCTAAAACTCTCGAAATACTTTGACTAGAGACTAGATAACTTGTCCTCATATTTAACAAAACGCATGAGTTGCAGTGCTCACAGCGCGGATTCATAAAAAGGTTTTTATTTTCAATATTTCCGAAGTTAAACTCGGTTTTCGTTATACTTTCTAAATTTTGTGGTAGGGGCGACATTACGTCCCCGTGCAGCGGCATTTACTACACTTTCTAAAATTACACTCCTTGATGAGTTTCCAAGATTTTGGCATAAAAACGCTCCGTAGAGCGAAAATATGAATTTATATATAGAAACCTCTTCCAAGGGTGATTTTACGTAAAGCACGCTTTTCATGCGAAAGAAATATTTCTTATTTTTGGCCATAACTTTTTTTAATACATATATTGTTTAAAAAAGTATAAGCCTACCTAAGTAGAACTATGACAGGTGTAGTGATATGAATCTCCATCCAATAATTTCACTCATTTGCAAAATTAGTTCATTTAAAACTTCAAATTATGAAGATTGGCTCTAATTTTTAATTTAAATTTACTGATTTTGCAAACAACTGAAATTATTGAGTGAAAATTCATATCACTTCAACTGTCATAGTTCTACTTAGGTAGGCTTATACTTTATTTAATCAATATATGTATTAAAAAAAAATTATGGCCAAAAATAATAAATGTTTCCTTATCGAATCTCTCTCTTGGATATGCCCAGCTTAAGGTGGTTTTGAATCAGCAATACTTCATTGTACTACTATACTTTTAGATTATATTCTTTTCCTCTGTAACATACCCAAAAACTGTTAGTTAATTGTTCAAATAATTATAAATTGCGTAAACTAAATAAAATTAAATTATATTTGATTAGGTCGGGACAAGCTTGACTTCCCATTCTATTTGCATTTGCATTTGCAAACAAAAACTTATTTATTTTTGGAACGACAAATTACCTGGTATGGTCTACTCTAATGACATAATTATAGTAAATTTAACATATGGAACTAGATTTACGGCATTTTTGTATATCTTCACAATAAATTATTGTTAAACTTGACTTAATGTATGTAAATTGGTAAACCAGTATAATGCGATATGTCAGCAGTTTTGGCTTTATTTATCTGTGATACGCGTTAGCCCATTAATAATATTTATATCTATAGTATTAAGATACAAATTACAGGTGTCTCTTTATCATATATCAAAAACTTGTGGAGCAACGATATAAATAATATGTATATTTTACATAATTTTAATGATTACTATGATATTAAAGAACGTGAAAAATGTTTATTACTCCAATTATTTTACTAGCTATAAATAGAATACACGTATTAATTACTGGGAAATCAATTTTGAAGGTATTTGCGGAATATTCTGAGAAATGTAGGTCCTGTTTATTAAGAGAGACGACGGCGTGGTCGACGTAAAAGATTAATTAATTTTGAACTACATGAGAATGTCTGTACTTGCCAAATAATTAACTACCTATTTTATTAAATTTATCTAGAAAAACGAAAAAATTATCATTATATTATTACATTTGACACTGTAGACCATGCAATATTATTAAATATGTTAAAAGATATTAACATTAGAGGTAGGTATTGCTTTTGAACTATACCAGAATATTCTAACGAATAGAATACAAAGATTAAAGATAAACGATACTATAAGTAAACCACTCGAGGCGTCCCACAGGGGACTCTATTAGGTCCCGTTCTCTTTTTAATTTATATAAACAAATTGGCACACTAAAAAAATATAGATTGTACCTCATATCCTATGCCGAAGATACAACAGTAACATTTGTAGATAATTCTTGGAATGCATTATATAAAAAAGCAGAAAAGTGTATGAAACATATACAGAATTAGCTAAATGAAAATCTACTGTCTCAGTGTTAGCAAATCTAAGTTCATAACGTTTACAACCATTGATAACAAAAGAGCATAAATATCGTACCTTAAAATACATGAAAGAAATAGCAATGAGAGTCCTGACTATGTTTGTGAAATATTAGACAAAATAAAATGCGTTAAGTATTTGGGTGTAATGATTGATCAATATTTAAGATGAGATGAATATGTGAACCATTTCATAAAAAGACTCAGGAGACACATACAAATTTTACCAACTACGAGATATTATAGATAAAATAAATTTACATACAGTGTACGATGCCTTGACTGAGTTTATACCAAGGTATTGTATTACAATCTGGGGTAGGTTATATGACACCAAATTGAAAAACTTACAAGTAATACAGAATACATTGTTAAAAATTTTATTTAACAAAGGAAAACAGTATTCATCGGAAATGTTCTACACTGAACTAAACAAATTCAATATAAGGAAGTTATACACATATCACACCATGCTATGGATGCACAGATGGACCTTATTAACCACGACTACCTATCAAACTAGGAGCCAAGCTAAAATGTCATTCCAGATACTACTTCATAAAAAATGTCACACTCAAAGGTTTAAATTTTATTACGATCCAAAGCTATGTAATTACCCGCTAAAATCAAAAATATTAAAAGCACATATATATTTAAAAAAGATCTAAAAAAGCTCTTAAGGGAAAAATATGCCACCATGCAAAACATATTTAAAATTTCATTTCATCTTACTTACCCATCATATATCTTTTACTTATTAATATAAATTAGAAACATAGCGTAAATTGCTTATACCACCTTTATTATAACACAATGTAATTCATTGTTAATTGTAAAAAAAATTGTTGTACCTAACAAATTGATTTGAATTGAAACACTTTTTTTATATTACACTACATTTAAATCGTATGTGCACAAACCTACCGAAAACCATGATATAAAAAATTGATTTAAAAAATTGAAAGCGTGGATTAGTCAAGGCATAATTAAGTCCATAAAAAAGAAAAGAGAATTTTCTTTAATAACAAATATTGTGACTATAAAAGCAATCTTAGGCGAGGATTGGGAAGTGGATATACCATCCTTCGGAGGGAATGTAAAACCGTCGGTCCCTTGTCTATTGAATGTTAGGCAAGTAAAAGATCTGTACTCTTCGAAAGAAAAGATGTTCTCCAAAATTACTGGTTGGGGTAGGTCGTCTACAGGTGTCGATGTTAGGGCTCAGTAGCGGAAATAGGCCGACGTCAAATAAATGTTAAAAAAGTATGCCGTGGAAATTAAATAAAACTGAATTGAAAACATTCGTTTTTTCAACAAAGTATTGCTGCAAATAACAAGTATTCTGCCCCAAATGATTTATTTTAATAATGATAATGAAAAACATACTAAAAGATTAATTCATAGTAAATGGTGAAAGTGCATTCCCTTCTTGTTGACATTTTCAGGCATCGGTCAATGGATATGATTTTGTGATATTGTAAGTGTTGGGGGGAGGGGGGGGTGCATAAAAAATCGTTCATTCATATAACCCCACGCAAATTTTTTTTTAAAAGGTCAAATCTGGCGAGCGGACAGGCCAAGATACAGGTCCATTTGTTGCAGTTACTTGTCCATAATAACTCATATTGCATATTGCGGATTACAAATTTTTGTATTTAATAGTTGCTTCTGGAATCTGGAATTGATTGGGAGGGTGGTCAATAAAAATTATTGAACCACAGCACTTAGGCCCCTTGGGCCCTTTGTATATCCTCCCTGTAGGCAGACCCTCGCTTAGGCCTTCAACCAACCTAATCTTGCGAAATAGGTGGTGATGCTGCCTAGGGGCATTTCCCTTACATCGGTTAAAGTAGGCCAACGTTCTCCCAAAATGGATTGATGAGACAGCAGAACAGTCACAGAGTACATGTTGAACGGCCTCATCTTCTTGTTCACAACCTCTACAGAGAGGTGTTGGGCTTAATCTCATATTATGGAGATGTTTCCTTAACGGACAGTGTCCAGTCTGGATTCCCGTTATAAAATGTAGGTTCCTCTGGACATTGCCAGGTAGTCCATTGCTGTACTTTTGTTGGGATATTTTAGTAGTTCCCTAGCAAGCTGACAGTTGTTTGTTTCATCCCACAGTTTCTTGAATTCATTGTGGGTGTTCTCTTTAATTATTTGTATTATCGCCATGATCTGTAATAGACTGGCTGGGCCTGGTCCAAAGATACTTAGGCCTGCTGACTTCTTAGCCAGTCTGTCGGCTACTTTGTTGCCACTACACTGCGTGTCCTTTCACTAGCATACCCGTATGTTATTCATGCTGGAGGCACTCACAAGTGCTTGGTGACATTCCCATATTGCTCCTGTGGTAGTTTTGTAACTTCTCAAGGCTAGTAATGATTGTCTATAATCTGTATAGATCCTGATTGTTTTGCCCGTAATTTGTCTTCGGACAATCTCTTTTGCAGCTGTGGTCATGCCCGCCAGTTCCGTTTGTAGTACGCTGGATTGCACATCCATAGCCCATTTATATTGGATTTGCAGACTTCTGGAGTATATTCCACACCCTGCCCCATCCTTCTTTTTTGAACCGTCTATGAAGATGTTGATCACACCTTCACCAGCAGCTTCGTTCTCACTATTCGTCTGTATTATGTAGGGACTGTCAAAGACAAACCAGGAAGAAATGCCATCGGTGCACGCCTGTAGAAGAGGCGTCTTTCTGACAGCCTCATTCTACAGGTGACTTCTGGCCTCTCCACAGCCTACATTTGGTTGTATGCCAACGGACTTGAGGCGTACCATTGTTGTCAGAGCCACTTCTCCTAGATATGTATCTAGTGGTGGCAGACGCAGCATTACCTCCATAGCTCTCGTTGGCGTTATTCGCATAGCTCCGGTTTTGCTTAGGCAGGTAACTCTCTTCATTTGGCTGAGCTTGACCTTAGCTGTAGTCTGTTTGCTCTTAGGCCACCAAACCACAGCTCATTGGTCTTATGATGGCAGTGTATATCTATATGACCATTTTGGGTTTCATTCCCCAGGTTTTCCCCACAGTCCTGCGGCACTGCTCATAAGAAAAGTAAGCCTACTTTAGTCTTCTATCTATGTGAAGATTCCATGTTAGTCTGGCATGCGAAACTTAGTGTTGTATCCAGGGTAGGCGCCTTCAATACTCCTAGTTTCCTTTTCCTTGTGAAGAGAAGCATCTCCGTCTACATGTCTACTCTGCTCGATAAGTATAACTCAATAGCCCATAGCCGATCATACAGCTCTACTTTTCAAAAAATTTCTCTCCCTCTCTCTAAACTTATTACGAAGCATAATTGATCAGAAAATAGAAATATTGTATAGCTTCGTCACCTTGTTTGACTCACTTGTCCCATTTTCCGATATTTGAGTTGATCAATGGGTTTATGTATGACCTTTTTTCTATTAATTATTCAACCTTATTGAACGGGTTACACTTATTTAGTTGAATCAAATGTTATATTAATTTCTAACTTAACATGCAATACATATAAGTGTCTGTATTAAAAAGTAATAAATATAATTTGAATTTGGTAGACTGAATGAAAACGACCTCTGCCATTCGGTCAATGTGAACTCATAGTCTGCCCTATCCTATTATAAATGTCTTGTGCAAGGTGAATATTGTCGCTGGTAGAATTCATAATTATCTGTTATGAAAAGTAGACTTTGTCATTGAAATTATTTAAAAGTATCACTCAAAAAACTGCATTCGGGCTGTTTATAAATGAAAAATTTATTTAACATAAAAGAACTATAAATATGTTAATTCATTTTGCATTCTCTATTAAGTGCATTTACATACCATGAAATAAAGATACACAGACCGAACAAATTAAAAAATACTAAAATGCGATTTATTTATTTATATTAAGATTGCGTAATAAATCGATCGACGAAAATCTGTCCTCTCATTTTCCTTACATTTAAATTGTAGTCAGATATAATATGAATGAAAAGTAATAAGTTTTTCCAAAAATTTGCCATTCTTTAAAACGGCCAAAATGTTTTCCTCGTGTGTACGCATGTATTTGACAAACGATGTCAAAATTTTTTACTAGGTATTTCCACTTTACTTATCTAAAATATTCACACACATTTCTCGGTTTTGATGGCAGGATTTCACAAGGGTGTAAAGTTTTAGCAACAGTTATGGTTTTCATCAGCTGTTTCAATGGCTATTGTGATTTGAAGTTTTAATCGAAAATATTACCTTGAAAGACCTATACATTTTTCCTAAATTTCATAGAAATTTACTCATTTTCTTCAGAGAAATAATAATTTTCTCCACCTATAAAATAAAAGAACACTCGTAGTACATACTTCCCTCCTCTTCTTCTTAGCAGTGCAATAATAAATCGCGGTACTCAGGACTTGTGCAACCGCTAGCTGATGAGTGGATGTCCCCATCCAGGCCGGACTCCGTATCAAAGGCCAGAATCCTTCCCAGCAGGGCATTTCTTACTTCCTCCGGCATAGGGAAGCCTATACCGAATTGTTTATGTCTCAAGTTAATGAGACTGAGGCAGGAGGTTAGGAGGTAGATGGAAGATTCCTCTGCCTCTCCACAAAACTTGCAATCGGAGTTGTTAACAACTGCAGGTGTTTCCTGAAAGAGCCGTGTCTAGTCAGGAGACTAACCAAGACCCTAACTTACTCTTCTGAAATGAGGAGCTTCGCTTGCCGAAGTCCTGGGAAGGAGTTCGGGAGATCAACGAACTCCTCTATTGATCCACTGGCGCTTACTTTAGGGTAGCAGGGCTGGTTCCGGGCCCCTCAAGGGCTGTTGGGAGCCCTCTGTGGCCAAATCGGCTGCCTGCTCGTTAACCTAGTTGGATGAGCTAAGAGCTAAGTTCTCAGAGCGCCTGTTTACAGTCCTGAACCAAAGAAAATTTGGTTTTAACTAATGCCAGAGCCTCGAGTGTCCCTTGGCTGTCACTACATTTATGCATATATGTATATGATAGGATATCTCCTGCGGATATTCTCCTGTACGCAGACCAAAATAGCGAATATCTCGGTCTGGAATACCGAATTTATCCAGGGCGTAGGAAAACTTTACCCTGGGTTTCTCGCCATATATTCCCGCTCAGGAACCACCCACAGATCCAGATCCGTCTATGAACCAGACGATATCGGCAGATCCCTTAATAATGATAATGATAATGACCTTAGAAGGTACTGAGAAGGAGAACATGGGCGTTATAATGTCACTCCTGGCGTCCAGAAGAGAGTGAGTCCTCGCCGTGTCGGCCCTTTTATGCACTAGCCGTTCTCCTTCTTCTTTCCACTGATCACCGCACTTCAGCCTGTAGGCCGCTTTCCGAGCATCGGGCTTGATCAACACGTGAAGGGGCATAAAGTCCAGAAGGGCCTCTAGTGCTGCTATTGGAGTAGTGCGAATAAACCCCGTGACTACCAAGCAGGCAAGTCTTTGGAGCTGCTCCAATTTCCGTTGAATGTGTAGTCTAGCAACAGCAGGCCACCAGACAACGGAAGCATACGTTACCATGGGTCTCACTATAACAGTGTAGTACTACATTGCTACTCTATGGTTCAATCTCCAAGTTTTGTCAAAGGTTCTTCTACATTCCTAGGGGGTAGTGGTGGCCCTTTATATTTGTCTTTCTATATGATCTTTCCAGGAAAGCTTAGAGTTCAGGTTGACGCCTAGATACTTCACCGTCTTGGAGACCCTTAGAGTAGTGTCGTAAAGAACATGTTCGAAAAAACCGTCCACCACAGGTTTCCTGGTAAATTCGACCAGTTCTACCTTAGAGAGAGAGGAGGTTACTCTAAGGCGCTGGTCGTTGCACCATTGCTGTACGATTCGCAGGGGCCTTTGCATGAGCCCACTGACCCTACTAGGGAATTCTACAGATATGACAATGGCTAGGTCATCGGCGTAGTCTTGCGTGTAAAGACCTTCATCCTCAAGTACCTTGAGTAGGCCATTAAGGACGAGGCACCATAACAGAGGGGATAGTATGCCTCCTTGTGGGCAGCACTTCTTTACTGCTACATTCACCGCCGTGTCTTCACAAGCAGCGATAATTTTCCTGTCTGCCCACATGACTCATATCAATCTGATGATGGTGCCTTTGAAGCCATAATAGGCAGCCGCGGCACAGATGGAGTAGAAGGAGGTGTTATCCTTCTACAGGAACATACTTTTGTGCAGCATTAAATACACAAAAAATAGATGCCTACTTCAGGGGTACTTGCTGGTGTCCTTTTGAAGGGACAGATGTACTGAACGGGTTAAAAACACATAACGGATATTTTTCTTCCTTTCCGTTTGTCTCGCAGAACCTATAGCACCTCGAGATATCTTTAAGAAACCGATGGTAAACATGGTTAAAAGAAATTAATTGCTTAAATAAACAATACGCCGGCCTTGCCGAAACTGCAAAGCTGAACTGTGAAATCTTTGGCCCCTTGAACAAGTTAAAACAGTCCTAACAATTCATATTTCGTATTTTTCAAGTGCTATTTGACTCCACTAATATCGTATTACACATAGAGATAATAGAATTAGCGCAGTATTATGTCTTTAACAAAACCATATCTCTGAATCCAATCGATTTCCCTTTTCAGTCAAAGAAACCACATTAATACAAATTGCCTTTTAAAAGCTAACGCTGTAAACGTCGTAGACAAATATGTTTGATAATTATTCTAACTTGCGGTATCATCACTTAATTGGTATTCAACAACGTACCGTATTTAAAAGTTACAAATCGTTTATGTTTATCTGTACATATCTAATTTATTGAATTAATTTTTAGAAATGTAGTATAAATAATAATCATATGCCATGGCCAAGGTAACAGGTAACAAAGTTATTTATTTGAATAAATTATAGAAACGTATATGGACCTCTGCAGTTCAGTATCTGTAGTATTAAGTGGTTTTGCATTTCATAGACTATATCAGTAGGTGATTAAAATTGTTGGTATTTATATCGTTATTAATATAAATTGTCATTTTCCATGAAATAACAAATATAATTTTATATTTATGAGATCATTTACAAGAAAATTTGATACCTGCATGTATTGGAAACTTTATGAGGTTTAAGTAAGGAGATATTTAAATTATAGTTGCACGGTTACAGATATAGACTTAAACCCGTTAATGGAAGAACTCCTGGAACCAGTGATCAACAAGAGGCTTAAAAAGCTGTGGCCAATAGAACTAATTTAAGTTTATAGAGGTGATATCGCTGGATATCAACCTGATCATGTTATTTAGTCACTAGTACACCTAGTGATCGTTAGCTCTTTAGCTTATAGAATAATATAAAATTCTGATTGCTAAATAAAATATTTAAAAAAATATAAAAAACTAGAGCAGTCACACAATAGGCTGCTAGAGATCTCTTGGTTCAGTTTGCTTTGTAGTTAATTTGAAGCTATAACTAAGAAGTGAACGGTGGGTATTTGAACAGCTGCTGGTGATTCATTAATATATTAACCAATACCACATCAAAGGTTTCTTTTTCAATAACTTAATAGCAAGAAAAAATGATGTTAGCAAAACTCTATTTGTTGAGGATTCTTATACACACCCGTTTATACTGAGCGGCCCATTAGCGAATTCAATATCTGGCGTATTATAAGAAATATGAAAACATTTCAAAATAGAAGTTATAAGGCTTTACTTGTTGCCTATTTCTAAAATACTATGAAATACACACAGCGTTCCTTTCAACCGGGACAGCTTAAACGTAGAAATCTACAAATGCAATATACTATATATTTTTGATTCGTATATTGTCAAAAAGAAGAAGGAATTTTTATACATTTAAAAAAATATAAATCATATTTGATAAATTTAAAAAACAACTCATTAACCTAAATTCTATAATTCATTTACATTAGTTCAATACATTACAAAATCAATAAACATATACTTTAAACAAAGTCTTGCACCTGCTAAAGATGTGAGTCATTGCAGCTGCAGAGACTGCAATAATTTTGGGGAACATGTTATAACTAAATTTTACATCATTGACGTTTAGGGTTTGGCAGAGTGTAGTTGGAAGTGGAAAATATCTCCTTGGCCTGATGGAGTGCTGGTTGGTAATAAATATCACATATATATTTTTTTAAACTGATTTTTCGTTTCTACTGTCTGAGTTTTCCCCTAAGTGTGTATATGGCCTAGAAAAGGCTAGTACGGAAGATATGGTGGAGGCGCCGGGTCATAAAACCCTAAGCATTATTACCAACCAGCACTCCATCATGCCAAAGAGATATTTTCCACTTCCAGCTACACCCTGACAAACCCCAAACGTGAATGATGTAAAATTTAGTTAGTTAGAACATGCTCCCTAAAATTATTGCAGTCTCTGCAATTCGCCTGGCCCACATTTTTGATTTTGTTTAAAGTTAACATCTATTGATTTTGTAATGTATTGAAATAATGTAAATAAATTATAGAATTTAGGTTGATGAGATGTTTTTAAAATTTATTGAATATGATTTTTTTTTAAATATACGAAAACTTTCTCCTTCCTTTTGACAATATACTGCCGCGTTGCCACCAAGTTATTGCAAAGAATATATATATGAAAATTCACACATAAACAGTGCATCACTTCTTCATCGAAGAAGCTTTGTTAACGACAGTTAAGAGAAAACATTTACTAAATGCAAAAATAATAATCGGCTGACATGTCTGAAAGGCGCGAAAGTTTATGAACCTCGTCACAAAATTGTGGGAGGTTACTAAAATTGGTCCAAAATCTAAAATTGAGGTAACATCAAATTTTTACGTTTTGAGGTGCCAGGAGCCCAAAAAATGGTTCTTGAAAAATGTATGCGTGTGTATTAGCAAGATAGCACCGAAACTACTGAACGGATTTGGATGAAACTTTGCATGAGGGTTTCTTTAGTGCTTCAGAAGATTTGAAAAGATTTTGGTTGAGATTGAATTACGTTTAGTACCTAGAAAGAGGAACCTGGCACCCATCACGGTTAGTGTTGGCCAGATAGAAGCTAACGCCAGTTGATATCTAAAGTATCTGGGGGTACGGCTGGACACGAAGCTAACATACGTAGTACACGCTACAAAACTGCAGAGAAGGTGGCTAAGACAGCCACCGCCCTGGGTAGACTCATGGGAAATACATACGGGTCTAGAGCAAGTAAAAGGGCACTACTGTGTAGTGTGGTGCACTCTACCCTCCTATACGCAACCTCAGCCTGGGAGAGTGCAATGACAGTAAATAGAACGAGAGGTAGGATGGCCAGAGTACAGCGCTGTGTAGTTCTAAGAGTCTGCAGCGTATACAAGAAAATCTCGTATGAGGCGGCGTTAGTGGTAGCGGGGATCCCTCCTCTGGACCTAATAGCGAAAGTGCGGCGTAAAGTATATGAGGGAGTCGAGAAGACAGAGTCTAAGGAGAGACCGTTTCGGAGGTGGCAGGCTAGATGGGATAAGTCCAATAAAGCAATGGGTGCACTGCCTCGGGGCCCCCAAGAATGTTATCGAAGGTTCTAATACACTGACCTAACTGGATTGAAATAATATGATACTGGTCCAAAAATGATTAAAATCGATTGAACAATAAAAAAGTTATCGCGAAAAATAAATTTTTAACCTTCAACTTCAAGAGCGAATATCTTCGTAGGGGTACCTCGGGGGAAAGAAGGAAAGAAAAATATACGAACTTGTGACCTTATTTTCACTGGTTCTACCCAAATCCGAGAGGTTGCCCACCATATTCGGGACACCCTTTGTAAATTGTATTGAGTAGTAGTATTTGCTTTTAACTTGTTATAATTAATTATTGATACTTATGTAACGTTACTTTGTTTATCTACAATTCAACAATGCTTTTGCTTTTTTGTGTTTATAAATCTAGTTTTTAAATGTTAGTTTTATTTTCAATTGTATGTTAAACTGCATGTATCAATAATGTTTATATCTATGCAACTAGTAATACTTCCAATCTTACAAACTTGTACAACTATAGATTGTCGTAAACGTGTAAATAGTGTAAATAAAGAAATAAATCATCATTGTCTTGTTAAATCGGTTCCGCTGGCCTTAGAACTTACACGCATCTAATGATGTACATAAATTTTGATCCACATCAGCTTGTTTGTTATTCTTATTTATTTCCAACAACTTATAATTATTTATTTATAATAATATACTACCGACTTCCTAATACTTAATTTACTGGCCATTTAAAAATTATATTTAATTGCTTATGATTTTTAATAATAATAACAAATTACGACAGTTTCTCTGAATAGTTTAAATATTTGTTTTGTAAAATTCTACTACAAATTTTTTTAACTTTAAGTAAGCAGTGTTTGAAGTTAACAAACAACTTAATATTAGTCTAACATATTTTTAGTTGCTTGATATTTTTAACGTCAAACTAGGCATATAATATTCACATATTTGGTATACCGGGAGACCCAGAAAGTACCCCCCCTTTTTTCTACAGTTTGAAAAATAAAATAATTTGGTTGGTTAATCAAACATAGGTATCAATGGCCATATTTTGACCATGCGGTGGTAAAAAAAAATCACTTCCAGTACGGCCGGGAATTGCCACAACTTTCTTATTTTAAATAGCACCCTGTATATTTAAGTCACTTTTCCCATAAAGCTGCAGTTTCTCTTTCGAGCGCTTTTTTCAGATTTAAAATCGGATGAAAAATAACCTTGGAAATGGCATTCATTTGCTGATCCTGTTACACCCGGTATAGGAAACTGAAGACACGAATAAAGGAAAATAATAAAGAAAATAACGAAACACAGGAATACCCGAAATATTTCACTACTACAGTATTTAAATTTCCAGAAAAAAGATAGCGAAGAACAGAAAAACAACTAACGAGGCTAATAAATAGGGCGACAATGAGTTCAGAAATAAAATCTATGACAAGTAAGCTTTTAAATAGGAAGAAGTTATTTATCCAACAAGAAAGGAAATAACAAAGTAAACAAATAAGTTGTTGGCTGTATACAAACAACGTACACAGAACACGGAGGGAAGGCTAAAAGAAGCACAGAAAGAAAAGAGATAAAGAGAGGCACAGAGAAGCCCCGAGGAGAAAGAATGAAAAGTATTTCTCGAAAACATGAAACTTTCCAGGAGAATGACTAAGCCAAACCCTCAGGCAACTAGCTAAAAACAACAATATGCACTCTAGATACATATTAGTGGCATTGCTATACTGGACCAAAAAACTGGCGAAGGAAAGATACGTAAAGAAAAACGAACAGAACTAATCTAAGAAACAGACCTGCAGGTATAATTATTGTCTACCTTAAAACTGTACTTAAGTTGTACATCGTCTGCATAAGCTTGGGTTTCATATTTCTAAAACTTTTGGCAAGATCAATTATATATATTATACGAACAAAAGGGGTCCGAGAACAGAACCTTGTGGAATATCAGAATCGTAGGATCCAATTCGGTTGTTTCTCACTCTGTTTTAATCCTGTAGGAGCAACCATTCTTAAGCCTTTAACTACTAAGATAGTTTGAAGCAGACTGTCCCCCACTGCTGAGTTCAGCACCGAATGAGAAAATATTTTTCCACAGCTTTATAGGATATTCTAGTCCCATGATTGCTGTACTCGACAGGTGGCCTACTGTGCCCAAGACGATTATATTTGGTGTGTGTTTCTCACTCACAATAGGAAATAAATAAATAATTAAATCAATACTAAAGAATAAAAAGTAATTTACTTTAATTTGTAGTATTTTTTGGTTCAAATGCAATGCAATGAAGGTTGGCATATGGCTCTAACTTTCAATACAAAATACTTTATTCATATAGAATTTTTCAGTAAAATTAACAGAAAGACCAGCTTACCTACAACGACTTATTTTCGTCTTAGGTTAACTCCGCGAGTTAAATCTCATTTGAACTGTAATTTGTAAAATCCATTTTATGTCAAGCAGACCAAAACTGCAGAAAATGAAAGCCGTACTATTTTTTTTTATTGGTACGTTACACCTATCACAAACTCAATTTCGAGATACACAGTATATCCCTTAAACTTTTTTTAAATTGTAATATTATCAAATAATGCATAAGGTTCTCAATTTCAAGTTTATTAACGACAATAAGTCAATGAAACTTAACACGTCGCTTGGTGCATATTAAACAGCCATATTTTAACCAGTAATTATTAATTTTAAATAGAAATCCTACCACTACTTACACGTATACCATTCTTCAAGGTATTAAGTAAGGATAATATATAAAGGAATGAAAAAAAAAATCACAGATATCAGTTAGTGAAGTAATAAATACTTTATCGCTCAAAATGTTTAAGCTAGTAAGTATTAAAAATATCGATAAATTATTCTTAAGGGTATATAAGAATAGTGTTATTTAGAAATTAAGCTATTAACGAACAATTTTATTTATTACTAATTTTTTAAATAGGTATAAGGTAATAAGTAAGTTTATTTTTTTTATCAATTTACATTTCGGAATTTCTGCTCAGAGCTGGGTGAAAATGAATTCGTATTTGAATGCTCACTTCCGTTCGTCTGAATAATCTTTCCGGTAAAATGAATCACTTTTCGGGCTGGGATGGCTTTTGGCATATTTTGTGCACTGTCTTGTTTCAACCTCTCGTTAAAATAATAAAACATTTGGCACATTGTTAATGTTATAACCGCAGGGGAATTTTTTAATAGCTTGTCCTGCAATATCTTTCCAGGCGTCATAAATAAAATAAATTTCTTTTATTTAATTTGCTTCCAAAGCAAAGTATTACTCTTTTAAAGTAATTCTTATAAGAAGGTCGTAATCTACATACGCAAAACTAACATTGGTTTTCTATTCGACTTGATTACCATTTTTGAGTAATTGCCACTTAACAACCTCTTGATTAATGCCTAGAAACCTATTTAGCAATTTTATGTAGTTACATTATCACCCATTAAATTTTCCACTCTAGAAAATTGTTCTTTTATTACCATAATATAGTTCAAGTCTGGTCGATAGCCGAGTGAGTTAAGGCGCGAGGTGGCAATCGCGATTAATCACACGGACATCGCACCACCGGGTTCGAATCCTCCGGCTCCGGCATTGTCGGGGGAAATGGTTGTATGTATGGGGGGTTGTCTAATTTCTGTGGTGTTTATTTTTTTAATTTTTTTTAAGTAAATTGCAGTTTTATTATATTTTAAATTAAGACTATCATGTACATTTTGACATTATTACGGTAATCGAGAAATTAATGAAACTTGTTTTTGCAGCATCCACAAGGCGAACTCCAACTTTATTTAAATTTCTCTTAAAACTTGATTTCTTATTGATATTTTTAATTCCAAGTTTGTATGTATAATGAATCACCGTTTACAGAAACTTTGTAAATTTTCCAGACAAATTTGTAACGCGTTTACTCGAAACAGTCTTATCTGTCTGCATAGTTTTTTGCATGGATGGTTACCCTAAAGTATGGCAGGCAATAGCAATTACCTGCCGAATATATTAATAAATAGTCAATAAAGGCATATTATTTGATAACTGATTTATTTCTGGAGTAGTTTATTCCGGGCCTTGCCCTGGTCGTCGAACTTGACTCGACGTTTCGCTGATCATCCTATCAGCTTCTTCAGAAGGATTATAAAGACTTTTTAGAGTAGAGTAGGCTGATAGGATGATCAGCGAAACGTCAAGTTCGACGACCACGGCAAGACCCGGAAAAAACTACTTCATTAGACAACGGCCATGGAAACCTGCATTCTACGATTTATTTCTATTTATTGTTTTATTTTTCAGGCCGTTATTGTCGCCGTTTTGACAATTGCGTTTACCAGTGCTCTACCGGCTCCCCAACCGAAGCCAAATCCAAAGCCGACGTTCTTCTCTGGCCATGTCCATTATTCCGAACCAATTATAACATACCAAGCAGCCCCTGTAATATATGAAAGCTATGTTGTTCCCGAAGTTTACGCTGAAGAATATATCGATCATCACCATCATCATGATTACATCTTTTAGTGTTTTTACGAAAATGGTTTTAAAATGGCAACAGAATTGTGAAACTTGTATTTATTGAAATAAATAAGTTATTACAAAAATTGGATCTTTGTGGTTTATTATTATTATTATTATTATTATTAGCCGTTACTCGAGTCCGAGTATAAAAATGTTACAGTCGATAGAGTGTGTACAATAAAAAACAAGTAAAAGGTGTAGTCTATTGTAATTCCCATTCATCTACGGTGCACACGACTATGGCTATAGAGGCCAATTCGGGAGAGCACATGTCGACCGCAGTCAGGACAAACATAGACCTGGTTAGGTCTTGGATTCGGCCTTCTTGCAGCAACATTTCCTTGATAGCTGGCCACAACCCCTCGCCATTCGGTTCTGTCCGCTGCAAGTTGTTCCCATTGCTCGTCTGCAATACCGCAGGATTTTAGATTTTCATGGAGAGCGTCTTTGAACCTCTTTCGCTGACCGCCACGCCTTCTTCTACCGCTTAGCAATTCACCATAAAGCGTACATTTAGGAAGGCGGTTATCATGCATACGATGAACGTGACCTGCCCATCTTAGGCGTGCTCTTGAAATAAGCATCTCAATTGGAAGGCTGTTTGCTCTCCTGAGTACTTCCACGTTTGATATGTGGTTTATAGCAGCTATAGGAAATGATTCTATTAAATCTACGGATTCATCATTTTTAATAATAATTTGTTACTATATAGCCCAATAAACTGGAAATTTGTTGGTACATCTAGAGTGCCATGACCAGAAAAAATTGCTTGTGATGGACCGGTGTGATATCAGAAAAATCAAATCGAGCATAAAAATCGGAAAATGTGCATTTCGTGGGCTATCAAATTTGGCCTGAACAGTTTTTTTTACCAAAACTTAATTTTTTCAAATGGAACCATAATGGTAGAGTACTACCATAAAATAGCGGATGTTCTAAGGAATCGGTGGATGTGCCCAAAAGCAACTTTTTCTTATTTTAATTTTTCTTATTTTTCATGGAGTCGAAATGTCACTATGGGACATCACCGTACTCAGAATTTTTCAAGAATTTCAAAAATATAATGATATACAGGGTGTTCCATTTAAAAATAAAAGTTGGGGTCATTTCCGGTGAAACTGGAAGTGTTAAAAAAGTGACGGTTATGCCACATAGTTGGTCATATAATACATCTACCAAGTTTCATTCCGATATCTTTAAAAATAAAGAAAAAAAGGGGGCCTACCATGATCCGTTGACACCCGGTATATCATCGTTTCCTTTGACCTTACGATAAAATCTCATAAGACCTACTTGAGAGCTTGCAAAATTTCCTACAAAATATATTTTTTCGTGTATGATTTGGTAACGCCAAAATTTTTTTTTTAAACGTTGCACTCTTGAATATACACTAATTCACATTTTAATTTTTTTTACTCCCTTACATGATGCCAAAAAAATTTTGCGATTTTATGGACTCACCTGCTTGGTTTGTCTATTTACCCTTATTTACCCCATTTACCATTGAACCCTTCAACGGAATTAGATCAAAATAACTAGTTCCAAATCTCGTTATAATACATAAGTGTACCAAATTTCAAGTCAATATCGGTTAAACGGTTCCAGAGTAAACGTGTACACAAAAAAGTTACATACCGACAGACAGAAATTTTTTTATATCAAATTTAAAATCTCGACGTTGCATGACGTTTTAAGCCTATATCAATAAAAAAAAAAATTTTGCTCTACTATGCTTCCACTGGACGTGAAGTAAAATAACTATTTGTCAAAATGCACTTGAAAGTGACAATTTTTCATGTTTTTCCCTTTTATCTTAATTCACTCGTTATCAAAACGATCTTGTACATACACCAACATATGTTCAAAATTTGATTCTCTTTAACTTTCATTAGATATACTTTATACGGGCACAATTGAAACTGGTCAGTGTTAAAGTACAGGACCGTGCGCACTGAACTTGATATTTTGTCCTATATATTTAGCAATGGTATCAAGATTCAAATGGTAGTTCAAACTGCGCAGGCGAGTCCGAGACTGGAAATGTAATCAGCCTGAATGAACCATCTATAACTGCACTGGTTTAAAGATAATGAAACGGACAGGCCTACTAGCATAAAAAAAACTCGTAAATCGTTTCTCGGAAGTCAACGTGGACTTATGAGATGTGCTGTCAATGTGCCAATGCAGTGCATAAATACCTATTATAATACCAAGCGTAGGAGTTTAGTTAGTTATTGTTCATATTTATAAATATTTACTACTATATAAAAGGTAAAATATTTTAATTATTTACTAATTTACTAGGGCTTTCTGGAGACCATTTGAAACAGAAGATAATATAATAACATCCGAAAATCTTATCATTTTCTTCTGACAAACATTTCTATTTACCTCCGCCCATGTACAATAAAGAGATATGCCGACTGTTTTGCCGGCTTTTAGTTTTTGCACGATTTCAATTAAGTTCGTATACACTTTACACTATATGCGTACGATCTATCGTTTTCGAGTTTTTATCGATTTTATCATGAAACAAGTGTTCTGATAACGCGCTATAAAGATGTTTAAAAATTCATATCTCTGCCAACATTGATCGAATGGAAATGAAAAATAAAAGAAAATTGTTCATCATCGAATTCTCTACAACTTTTATTTGAAACATTTTGCGATCCGAATGAACATTTTCGAGATTTTACCGAAGAACGGGCGCGTTTCCGTTGCTTCGCAAAACTGTCAGAATTTCAAAAAAATCTATCTCGGCTCCAATAGGTCCTACGAAGTTAAAAAAAAATGGAAATGTGCGGTTTTTTATTAGCTACAATTTTCATGTCTACATATTTTACAGTAAAATTGATACTTTCGGAGTTTTTTGCGAGAAACCGATTTTTTTTACTTATTCCCCCCTTCCCTCCGCCGGCATCTATGGATGAGGACTTTTGATATGTGAAAGAGTACCACAAAATGAGCCTATTCCCAAAATTTCAGCCCGCTCTGAATTATTTCATCAAAGTTTCCTTTTTTACCGGGTTAATATATTGATCTAATAAACTGTGGCATAATTGAAATGGATATTGCCAAAATATGGGCTACATCTGAACTACTGTATTTTTGGAACATGATCTTGAGGTGAGTTTTAGTGATGGTTAGCAAAATTTATAGGCCATCGACTCGTAAATAATAATAAACACCACCACAGAAATTAGACAACCCCCAAATTCCAGAAGCTAGAGGCTTATGCGGTAGGCATAGAACCATATCCTCCGACAATGCCAGTGCCGGAGCCGGGGCTCGAACCTGGTAGCACGATACCCATTCAGTTAATCGCGATTGCCACCTCGCACCTTAAGCAACGCTTCTATCGGTTAGATAATAAGTCTTTGGGTTGAAATTGTCATAGTATCTGTAGCAGTGCAGAAAGTGGCTCTGGCCTGCTGAAATCACATTCTTTGAATATTCACACCAACATCACGAATTACGCAAAGTTACGCAACGCTTGTTGACAACGTTGGGATATAGCAGTAGCCGTCAAGTCATTTTTCTCAAAGAAGAAAGGCCCAAAAATTCCAAAGGCGGATACTGCACGCCATACATATGAAAATGAGAAATCAACGATATTCGGATTTTCAGCAAATGACAATTCGAAACTTTTTTAAAAATTAATGCGTGTTCTAAATTTTTGAAGCAGAAGTTTTTGTATAACTTGAATTTTGTAAGATGGAAGTATCTCTTTCAGAATACGGCGATAACTACACGGTTCGAAATATTGATTGTTAATGCTTGTTTTCCAGATCGTTTAGGACTGGGTAACATAGATACTCTTACCTTTTCATCATTTTCAAGTTTGCGTAGAGAACGAGTTCTGGAGAGTTTTTCCCTGGTACATAAAGGAGTACTGCGAAACTATGTACCCTGTTTTTAATTGTTATTCGACTCGGAACTAGATCTCGTGGATTTAAATGAAAGTGAAGACGAAATAAACGCTGGGTGATTACAACAGAATAATTATTTTTCAAATATGCATCAACCTCAAAAGAACGTTGAATATTTGACCAACGCTCGATATTCAAAAAATTGACATTTCTCGCAAATGCTTTGACAACTGTCTTAAATTTTCATTTATCGCGAAAATATAGCGACTTGATTTCAATTTATCTCATTATATTATGACACGAATTAACTTTGAAAATGAATACTTCATTCTGTTAGACCCATTATAACTCTACTTGCATCATGTTGTAGACAAGTATTTGAAATTTTAGATTCAAAATGTATGTGTACGATTAGTCATAAACAATCGCAATCTCAAGATTTTTTGCAACTATTTTTAAAAACTTTTCTGTAATTAAGAAATATTATTTCGATTCGAGAAAGAAATACAACCGAAAGTATCAACATTATTTCGCCAAGCAAGTTGCCTATAATTGACTAGTTGAAGCATGATTGCGGGTGGCCTATTTGTTCACAAACACTTGCTCCAATAAAGTAGTTATTTCTAAATAAGTGTCAAATTTCGTCGATTCGTGTAAAAAAGTTGGTTTTTCAACTTTTGTCCTCGTGATTTGGAAGAGTTGAGGCAACGCATAATAAACATTATTGCAGAAATTCCACCTCAAATGATAAGAAGTGCTATTGAAAATTTTACGTTCGCCTCGGACAATGCCAAGAAATCAATGGGCACCATTTTGAACACCTGCTATAATCTTGAAATTAAAACCTGCTGTTGTAGCAGTTAAGCTGTAAACTAATTGCCTCAACTGGCCGAAATCTTCACCTTGCCTTAAATGGCTGAGTTACCTCCTTGCCTTCATTGGCTGGGATCAAGAACTTGTCTGAAGTGGCTGAATCACTGTTAGTTTTTTTTTAATCGAGTTTTTTATTGCCCTGTAAAAAATGTAAATTGAAAATTACTAGCTGTAATAAATTTACAGAATGTTAATAGTTGTTGTAATTTCCGCACGACCGTGTAAAATCACTGTTCTCAAAACAGCTCAGGAAATCATTCACTCTGAGATCAGTAGTTTTACTTTTCGTATTTTTTTAAGTATGTTCAAAACTTTCATGTTTCCACTCAATTTTTTGCGATTGCAGCGATACCTTGCGAGAATCGAAAAAAATGACCGATATAAAATTCACATATTTTTGGCCGTAGAATCCGAATCCGCTATGAAAAATAGGGATTTTCATTACAAATTTCAAAGTTGCCCCCGCCCCACCCACTGGGTTAGGGGTGGGAGAGTCGAATCCAATGTCATTGGATAGATTTCATAAAAATAACAAAGACGTGTTTTTCAGTTTTTGAATTAGCCGTTTTTTTATGGGCACAAGACGTTACTCTTGAAACAGTAATGTTTTCTTTTCATTTTTTGCGATTACAGCGACATCATGCAAGAATCAAAAAAAATGTCCGGAATAAAATTTACGTATTTTTTGCCGTAAAATCCGATTCCGCAATAAAAAATAGGAGTTTCGATTTGAAATTTTAAAGTTGCCCCTCGCCCCACCCACAGGGTGGTGGGTGGGGAGGTCATTTTGGTATCAGTATCAATTTTTGACACGTATTTTCTTATTTTTTGATTTGGTGCAAACTGTTCCCATACTTTTCTAACACCTGGTATGTATGTTTTACATATATGTATATTTATTGTGTTTTGGCATCCATCTTTAATTTTGATGGGGTCAAGTGGAAGAATAGCCTATGCTAAGGTTTGCCCATGAAATACTGTATTATTTTTTTGTTTCATGCATGCAAAATTCAAAAAGGGAATTTCAGTTTCACCTCAATAATAAACATACGTACTCTTATCGGATATCAAGCTGTAGTTACACCAATACATTATGATCGATCATACCACACAATCTTCCACTTTCAGTGAGGGTCGATCCAACCTATCGTTTAACGATAGTAAAGAGAAGAAATACTCAGGATGTTTGTAAAAAAATCTGAATGAAAAAGCCAAAGCAAAATTACGATCAGCGGAGTAAAAGAATGGGTCGAAGCTTAAACTTTACATTTTATTTTAAATTTTTTACGGTATTTATTTTAAATTTTTCAGCGAGTAACGCTGCTCACAGTAATTTCGAAAATACTGAAATTTGTCACATCCTGCACTCGCGTAAACTAAGCCCCTATATGTTAAGTATTTTTTAAAGATTTCTCTCTCTTTCCTAAAAAAAATTGCCCATTAAGAAAATGATGATTATTTTTGTAGACTTGTCATTATTTCAGTGTAGCGTAATTTGAAAGGTCAATAAAAAGATTGTTATTTCTGCAAATTTATTTTTCGATTTTTAACATTATTAGTAGATATAAGGGGAAGCGTAAGCATATGGTTGGTAGCCGGTGTATGTAGAATAAATCGATGGGGCAACATAGCTCTGGTACGCCAATGGAGCAGAGTAGGCAAGAGCAGGAGAAGCGGCAACAATTGGAGCACTATAAGCTAGTACGCTGGGCTTAGCAACTGGTTTTGGCTCAGGGGCTGGAATAGCCATGGCTACGGATAAGATGACAGCAAAGATGCACTGAAAAAAAAGTACTCACATTGTTAGTGCATATTATTTTGTCAAAAAAGATATTGTTTATTATTGAACGGTTCACAATATATGTATGGTCACAGGATTAATGAGTATGTTTTAATTGAAATGGAATTTCAAATGGAATCCTCAAAACTTAATTCAACATAAATTCATCTTTCATAACAAAGTTTCTTTAAATACACGTTTTTAAATGTTTAAATCAGCTAAATAAGGGAAAACGAGTTTTTTTCCAACAACGCGTCTAGCAAGAATTTCAGCAAGATAACTAAACGTTGGCTTTGGATACTTCTCAACTTATGTTATTAAGCATATCAAAAACTATTACTTTAAAAACTTTAGCTTAAGAGTCAAAATGTCTGGGTTATATCACTTTTCACAGATTGTGCCACCAATACAGACACAGATTTCATATGAAACACTTTTTTATTTATTCATTCGGAAGCTAGTGTGACACAGATACATTAAAAGCGCATTGTAGAATAATAATGTCTACTATAAAGTGGTGTGTGTTTTATAAAGAATTACCGACAGTAATTTATTATAGCGACAAGGCAAACGACAGTTTAGGCAGCAAGAACAGGATTATGCAGTTTTTTATTATTCAAAGCTGCATATTTAGTCACATGCAACTGGGGTCATTGACAATGTTAAACCAGTTCTTAAATTTTTAGCCCCTAAACATATTAGCATATGTTGTTTATGCAATTTTTTAAATAAAATTTATTTTGGTAAGAAATCTTATACATTATTTTTGTGGAAAAATCTCTACCTATCTGTCTATTTATGTTACTGTTTTCAGTTTCGCCGAGATGCAGGTGTCAATTTTTGGATTATTTATAGAATATATAAATTCTGTAATTTTGACTAGTAAAGTATTTATTGAAATCAGGTTGAATAATTGGCAATAGAAAAAATTAACACCCTGTTTCTAAATTTTCGGAAAACGTGATGTTTGTAATTCTTAGATTTTTTAGCAAAACTGTGTACTATACGAATAAAGTTGACCATAAAATTGTTTACAAAAAATGTAATATTTTTCACAGATCTACTAGATTTTAAGTTAAAATTCGGTAAATCTGCTCAAAACTTCAATTTAAAATCGCGTTAAATATTTTTTTAAACGATTTCCTACGCTTATAATGTACAGTAGCAAATATATAAAGCAGTTTTTTCTACAAAATGTTGTACCCTTACACAAAAAAATATTTTGCTATTATTTAATATTTAAATGAAACCGTCTCCTATTTTCTGCAAAAATAATTTGAAAAGAAAAATATTACTTAAAAAATGTCTTATAGACTTGCTTTTAATACTCATTACTATGTAAATTAATTTTTAGCAATCTCTTATTTGAGTTAATTAAAATATGATAAGTACTTTTTCCTTTCTGTAAAGGTCCTTCTGCATAATACACTTTTCGCTAAAAATCCCAAAAAACCGAATAAATAAGTGTGAACCTCGTCTCTTTAGATCGAGTTAGATCTTTTAGTATCTGTTTAGTTTTAAAAATATGTAACTAAAGTTTCAAAAGAGAATTTTTGAAATGGAAATTATAAAATTAAAAAGGTGTACTTGTACGATAAAAACGAACTAAAAAATTGGAAACGTATCAAGGAAGTACCACCATTTTATAGAAAATAGTCTGTATAAAAATCGTTGTATGCATTGTAGACGACAAAAAAAATCGTTTTCGAAAGAATTTAGTACAAACGACAGATTTTAGTTAAAATGAAAAACCTAAAATCCTCTTATTTTAGTACCCCATAAATTGAAGCCTATTAGATTTATCAGAAATATTCTATAAAGAATTTTTTATAGAAAATTTTATGAATAACATTCTCTTTCTCTACATTATCTGTTTATATAGGACACGATTTTCTCAAAAAATTCAAGAAATTGCAAAAATGCACATATCCAGCTCTCTCTTTAGGGATGAGAACTTTTTTACAGTCTAAGCGTGCCACAAAAATTTTGAAACATTTCATATTATTTTGTGTTATTCAATTTTAACATTTCAAACCGACATTATTAACATTTATTTAATCAAAATGGGTTATAGTGGGGCTGTAGAGGCCAAAATATTTTCCCTTTATGTGAAAAATGATAAAAATAAGTATTTATCGTTACATAAATAGGACTCATAATTTATAAAGAAACTATGTAACGTTACAGCAAACGAGGAAGAAGATCGAAATATATTGTTATATTTTGAAGGTAAAAAAATAATTTATTATAAAATAAATCCATACTTTATTTTAATATCTGCTTTAGAAAATTCAATTAAAGTGCATTAAATGCTTGCCGTGAAATGGAAAAAAGTTATTTCAACATTCAAAGAACTTTGAAAAGGCATCAATATAGGCCTTACAAAATATTACCAGTCCAGGAACTGAATGAAGATCAAAAACGCATCAATGCAGGCTTTACAAAATATTACTCGTCCAGGAACCGAATAAAGACCAAAAACGTAGAAGATTGGAGTTTTGTCAGATCATGTTCCATGAAAAGCCTGATTTTATTATAGAAATTATGTGGACAGATGAGTCAAATTTTTCCACGGCGGGAGTTTTTAATAGAAGAAATAGACATTCCTGGGAGAATAAAAACCAAAGACAGAGAAAGGTCAAGCAAATAAAAAAGTCGGGTAGAAAATTAATCCACGTTTGGTGCGGAATTTTTCAAAATAATTTGGGCCTATATTTTAAGATTTTACTTTGACACGACAAACATATCTCGAAATAATGTTACCAGAGGTAGATCGTCTAATTCAAGAAGTCCCTACGGGCCTATTGTCTAGAATGATTTGGCATCAGGGTTAATAGCCCTGATTTGACGCCATTAGATACCTTTTTATGGAAGTTTTTAAAAGACAAAGTCAATTTTAATCATGGCCACAATCTTCAGGCCATTAAAGCAAAAATTCAAGAAGAAATTAACAACTTAAACAGAAACCTTAATAACATTATTTGCAATATTTTCCTAAATTAAGAAGACGCTATGAGCTTTGCATTGAAAGTAATGGTGGCCACTTTGAACAATTTGTTTAATTGATCACTTATGTAGTATTATTTTATTACAAAGAGTTTTCTCTTGCTTTGTTAAAACAATTTTTTAATAAATTAAATGTGAAGTTAATTCTAACATCATTTAATTATTTACACGTGATTATAGTTAGGTCATATATAATTTACATGTTGAAAATAGCACTTTTCATATGTGAAAGCGTTTTCACATACTGTTAGAGTTAAAGATTTATCACAAAATCAAAATCAATAATTTTGAAGCGTAATTAGTAGTGCATAGTTAGTAGCACTTTCCAAAGCAGTCGTAGAAAAAACTTTTTATTTTACTAGTGAATAAACAACTATTTACTGTTCTTGCTATGGAGTTAATAATGACAGTTTGAAATGCCAAAATTGAATAAACAAAAAAATAATTCTTTTCGTGGCCTACCGTGTTATGTTTGTTTCGCTTGTGTTTTGACACACAAGGCTCACTCTTCTTGCAATACAGCGGTTCATTTACATTTTGAATGTCAAATATGTCAAGAAGTATTTAAGATAGATCTATACAATATTATATAGGGTGTTCCAAAAAAAACAACAACAAAAAATTATTCCGTATCACGTGACCTATACGTGATATTGTTTTTTTTATCGCGTTTCAATAAAATATAGGTAAGATCCTACAAATATTTTTATGAAACGTTTTTTTTTTTATTTTCAATAATAATAGAAATAAAGGGGGGTCAATATATAGTGAATAACCCTAAACAATTTCATAGTCGCTGAATAAAGTTTATTATTATTATTATTCTTTATTCTTTTCTTTTAAAATGTATTTGTAATGATGAAATAAATCTATGATTTTTTAGAGCGTATTAGTATGTATATATAGCGGTAATAATACTGTGAGTTTCGTAATATATTCCATTAATACAATTTAGTATTTCACAAATGTTAGAGATATTTCTGATGTGGATTTTCCCAAACAAGACAATAAGAATTATATATTTTGAATTTAAAGCAACAAAAATGGCACTCGCCTACATCGCATATTAAAAACTATAATCTTATTTTTGCCATTAGAAAAAGATTAAAAATTTTGGTTATTTCTATTTTTAATATGAAATATCTAATTTCTGGCTTATAAATTACATATTTTAAAAATATTAAGCTTTAGATATTGTCTATTTCTGATTAAATTAAGTAAACAAAAATGTACAAGATAAAAACAAATAACCGTTGAACAATCAAGTTTGTAAGTTAAATTTTATGTATAAGTACTTACAAGTTTAAACATTTTGGTAGATACTTGTTTCCAGTTAATAAACAATGAACTGATGATTGCTCTGAAATTGTAGCTTGTATTTATATGATGGGGTTTGGATGCTGTAAGGTCATCTTGTAATGAAGTTGGCAATTGGCAACTTGTGAACAAGACAGACAGGATAATTTATTATATTAATAATATATTAAGGAAATGCGTAACATAATTAAAATAAAAAAACCAATTCAGTTATATTGATGTATTTACTGAAAGATCGTCGTAGATTCGTAATAAAAAATAAACAATAAACAACATTCCTCGACTCTAACATATTATACTTAATTGTATCAAAATTGTTACAAATTTAGTAAAAAGGTACTCCTGATCAATTATAGAAATAGTAAAACATTTAACATTGAAAAGTTATTGAAATTAAATATTTTTTGAACTATAAGTCGTGATTACTTATTTAAATTGTTTTAAATCTCATGTTTGATTTAAGCAATGAATCTGTAATATTAACATGGCACTAACTGTTCTTGTTTTATAATTACCTACCACTATTAATACAATGTACCAAAGAATATTGCAAACAAACAAAATAGTTAAAGTAAACAACTTTTACTAAAAAATTGATGAATTTATTTTCGATGTTAGAATTATGGGGTAAACTGCAATTATATTTAATACAATTAAAATCTTAAAAAAATATCAAAAAATATTATTATTATTACTTATTATTTTTATTTTTTAATCATTTATTTAACGTCGGCCTATTTCCGCTACCAAGGTCAATCACCAACGCCAGGGGATAAGCTCATCGACTTGCTGTGACCGAGTTTTGAACCCAAATCGTCTGCGTGAAAGGACGCACCACTCTCCATCGCGCCACCAAGCCGACAATAAAAAAAATATAAAAAAGAAAAATTTTAGAAACCTTAAAATCTTTTTAAGAAGAAGAAGAAGAAGAAGAAGAAGAAGAAGAAGAAGAAGAAGAAGAAGAAGAAGAAGAAAAAGAATAAGAAGAAGAAGTTTCAAATTTCAAGTCTAAAAATATTTGAAGAAAAAACAACAGTATACATTTCATTCGTATTCGACGTTTGAAAATATAGCATATTATATGTGGACAAAATGTCCCTTTTACTCCATACGACACTATATACTATCTTAATAAATTTTTCTTAACAAAGATATTGTCTTGTAATTTTGTTCAGTTAATTTATAACAGAATTTTGATCCATGTTCGGTTGAAATTAAGTTAAAGTTAAAGGTAAGGTCTTTTTGACATTTTACTGCAAATGATCATAATCGATGAGGACCATGTAAAATTTTACTTCGATCAAACATCACAAAATTGAAATACTGACGTTTTCATAGAACTGACTTACCTCGCCTATTCAATAGACATGATCAGGCTCATATTTCAAGTTTATTCAGTGCTATGAACGCGAAGGAAGTAGTATGTTAATATTTAGGTATCATATTATTAAAACGGGAGTCCTACAGCTCCTGCCGCATCCCGCATCTCAGTCTCCATAATAGTTTGTTCTGTGTATCCTCTTCTGTCAAGTTCCTTTCTGTCATACTCCTCTTAATACTTTCCCACCATCTGGTTCGGGGTCTTCCTCTTTTCCTTTTTCTTTATATATATATACATTTATTTTTAACGTCGGTCTATTTCCGCTACTGAGGCCTAACACCGACGCCTGTAGACGAGCTACCCCCAACCAGGAATTTTGCCGAACCTCCTCCCTTAAGAGAGTAGGGATCTTTTACTTGCCTAACATTTAATAGACAAGGGACCGACGGCTTTACATCCCCTCCGAAGGATGGTATATCTCCTCTACAACCCTCGCCTAAGGTTGTATAGCTTCCGCGCATACACTGATATACAAGCCGCTGGAAGATGTGAGGCGAGAACGCGGTTTCCGTTGGAATGGTCACCCATCCAAGTACTAACTGCGCCTGTCGTTGCTTTACATCGCATACCGAATTATGTACATAGTAAAGACGCACCTACGCTCGCCCCTTTTTCCTTCTTCTATTGGGTATGTAATTGAACCCTCTCTTGGGGATTCTCCCATTCCCCATTCTCCTCATATGTCCGTACCAGACAAGTTGTCTTTGTTCCATTAGGGTTATTTTTCCTTTCTTGTTCGTTCTCAGTGGCTTCGATCCTTTTCCGGTTTCTCTCCGTGAGTGTCCAACATTCTGATCCATAGATTGTGATTGGCTCTACTATCGCTTTGTAGATATTGATTTTAGTTCTTCATCCGATTTTAGTGGACCAGAGAAGGGAGTTTGGTTTGCGAATTGCTGTTCTCCCTGAATTCACATGATGTGCTATGTCTTTATCGTACGTTCTAATACTTCCCAAATACTTGTACGTATCGCTATTTTTAACGGTAATATTATCTGATACTTGGAGATCAGATGATTGGACTCCTGATGCCAAGTATTCGGTTTTTCCTACTTATGTTTAATCCCCGCTTATCGAATTCCTCTACTAATTTCCTGCTCATGTAAGAAAATGTCTTCCTCATCGCTAGCAATTACTACTTGATCGTCTGCAAATAAGAAAGTGTATAAGTATTCATCATCTATTTAGGTATCATAAGGTTCCCAAATATTTTTATTTATTTACTATCAAACGTATATTATCCCTTGCGATTTTGTTAGATTAATTTTTAATTTCCACGTAAAATTTGACTTCTATCAGAGATCATGAATTTGAAACCCGCTGTCTTCACGGAACTGACTCACTTCGCCTATTCAGTAGGCACAACCAGAGAGAATACAGAAAACATAGAATAAAATAACAGACAGCACAAATCAAAACAAAATAATAACAAATGTGTACCTAGGGTCTATATTTCAAAAGTACCGAGAAATATTTCAAACGCATTGAAAAAACTTAATATAACAAACAATAGCACATACACCGTACAACACCACAAAGAATTTCTTCACCAAGCTCAAACCTAAACCAACCAAAAGACGTAAACTCACCATATACGAGATAGACTTCAATGAGTGTAATAGTACATATGTAGATCCATCAAAACAATATTAACACAAAAGAATGTATATAAATCCAATACTTACTGTGCAATAAGTGGTGTAACTCAGGAATCCTATTTGGGTCCTCTTATGTTTTTAATGTTTGTCAATGACATTGAGAATTCTCTAGATTCCTATATTTTTCTCTATGCAGATGATTTAAAAATTGCAGGAATAATAAACAATGAGCAAGGTTGCCATAATTTACAGAATGATGTCGATTTCTTATGTGCATGGCGTTTAGATAATAAATTAAATTTAAATATGAATAAATGTGAGGTAATGACGTTCTCGAGAAAAATAAATGTGATTGGGCATGATTAGAAAATAGGTGACGTTTGTTTGGAACGATGCATTAGGAAAAAAGACCTAGGTATTATTTTAGATCCTGATTTGCCATTTATGCCTCATTACGAGTATATTAATGGTCAATGCTTGAAAATGCTAGGATTTATAATTCAAAATATACACAAATTTACAAGTGTTGAATGCCTAAAAATATTATATTTTGCATATGTTCGAAGTCGTTTGGAATACTGCAGTATCGCTTGGTGCCCGTACTATAATGTTTATATTAAGATGCTCGAGCGTATACAACGTAAATTCTAGTTCAAATGTGCTTTTAGAGGGCGGAATATTAAAACATAATATTTTTAGTCGCGATCTCCTCTATAAAATCTTTATTTTACTATAAGGAACGTAACCAGACTCCAACCAACAGCTACTCTCCGGGCTATGTGCTCCGCCGAGCGCTGAATTACAAGTTACAAGCCTGGCGCGTTAAGTGTAATAATTGCATATTACCATCAAAACGCTAATGCTTCGATTGCAACAAACACCAGCCGAAAGACTGATGCTGCTTAAAGAAGCTCTCGTGCCAGTCGTCACACATCACTTGCAGACTGCAGTATATTTATGTATATCTGCTTAATGTTTCAAGATGTTACAAATTTTTTTCTCCTTTTTATGTAATGTGTTTTACTTCGTACTGTGTGTTAGTGTATGTCGTGATCAGCTTTGTCTGCAGCATCCTTACTATCTATTGTTGTTTTTTTCATATACATTATTTTTAATTGTACTTTTTTATATAGGTAATCTTTAAAATTACTATGTTTTAGTATCCTAAATAAATAAATGCACACAAATATAATATAATAACACTAAACCAAAATACGACTGCACTGACTAAGTATGCTTTAGTACATAACCGTAACTTTAACTGTGTAAAAATTATGAAAAAAGAACCAAACTATCATCGAAGATTGATACATGAAATGCTACAAATTAAAAGACATAACAATGCAATAAACAACCGCGTTCATGTAGACAATAGCCGCCCGGTGTGACACTGTTTAATAATGAACAGGTCCATCGCGATTTTGAATAAATTCATTTAGTTTGTTGAACGTATTGTCATGTGATTGATTAATGTTGACTCACAGTCCTAGTCCTCTAGGATATTAAAGTAAGGATCGTTCAAACGAATTTGCCGATTATTATTCCAAACATATTCAACTATAGATACCTTTGAGGTACTACCACTGTACTTTATGTAAGACGTTTGTTATAACCCTTGCCATGTTTTAAGACCAGGTGTCCTCTAAATAGAACTAATATCTTACGAGTACAAACTATAAATCCCAGGATATGTATTTCATTAAATTTATCAGTCAAAAGCATTAACAGAGTGTCGAATTTTGATTAAACAATCATTAGTGTCAGCATTCTTTTTGTTGCTAAAATGAAGCATATAGTCCAATAAATAGGGAACGGCCCAATGTTAAATTTACCAAAAATCCCAACATCAAACAAAAAATATTGTTGTATAGAATAAAATATTATAAGAAACATAGCTCAAAAGCCCATAGATCCTCGATGTCTTTCATAACCTAAAAAAATCGTCAAGTTGAAAAAAACGGTTTTTCACGTAAAAAAAAACTAAAGCTCGTAGAGAAAAATGTTAAATGAGAAAATTGTAGGTATTAAAAAGATCTATTGATTCACTTTTTGACGATGTCGATCGGTTCATTAGATTTCGAGATAAATCGAAAGAAACCGTCAAAAATAGACTTTTTTTGTTTTTCGTGTATCTTTTTCAAACTACCGTTTTTAAACTTGTTACTAGATTTTTCGAAAAAAAGTCTTCTCTAACCTACTTAATTTTGCTGTGTAAACATGTCAGCAATCGATTGCCGTAATAGCCATCATCGAGAAATGAAAACTGGAAAAGATATTTGAATAAAACATAACCGAACAAATTTTTTTTCAGTCATTTTTTTGGCGTGATAGTACAACTCTTGAAGAAAAAAAAGCACAAAATCGTTTCTATAGGACTATCAGTCGATTTCCGAGAAGACCTTTTTTTCGAAAAATCGATATATCTCGAAAAATTAAAAAAATTCAATTTAGAAAAAGGAACTTATTTAGCTTACCACAGACTACAATTTCCGAGTGACAAGCTTAAAAACGTTAATTTGAAAAAGATACACGAAAATAAAAAAAAGTAGATTTTTGACGGTTTTTTTCGATTTATCTCGAAATCTAATGCACCGATCGACATCGACAAAAAGTGAATCCGATAGATCTTTTTAATACCTACAACTTTCTCATTTAACTTTTCTCTCTACGAGCTTTAGTTTTTTTTACTTGAAAAACCGGTTTTTTTCAACTTTACGAATTTTTTAGGTTATGAAGGACATCGGGGATCCACGGGCTTTCGACGCTATGTTTCTTAGAATTTTTTATTCTATACGATCATATTTTTTGTTTGGTACCCTCTCATACCTATTGATTGGATTAATATGAGAAAGTAATTCAAGCGATTTTCAAAAAATTATTCAGATGACTCTTGTTAATTTTGTAACCACAGAAAACTTCTCGCAATAGAGGAAACGGTTCCAAATTAGTTTAAATTTAACGATGGCATCAATAATAATATTCCTGTCATGTCATTGCGAAAAGGTAAAATTGACATAATCTTGAAGAATCTGCTATAGGTGTAATCATTATTAATATTAATGACCAAGGATAGATTGGTGTGAGGTCGACGATGAAATATTTCAACTGCATAACTCAGTTTATAGCAGAAATTTGAAGACAGCCAAGGACAAGTTGACTCGTGATTTATTTAAAAATTTGCAAAGAATTTGCGGATTGCAAATTGTAATATAGTCCATGTGCCAAGAGGCCAAAAAATTACTGGCAAATTAGTAGTTAGATTAGTTAGAAAATGCATTAAAAATTAATATAAAGTAAGAACAAAAATGTTATTTTAAAGGAAAAATTAAATTATTATTCTCTAGTACAGAGATAAAAACAAAATAAAAATTTGTCTGCCCGTTCATAGATAAAGAAGGTACATTACGGGTATCGGGTAGGCTGCAGAATGCAAATATTTTATATAACCAATAATATCCAATAATATTGCCAAAAATTAACCATATAACCAATTTAATTATCATTGGTTAGTACTTGTGACTTGTACATGCAGGAGAGAAGTAAGTTTTAAGTCGTTTAAAGCTGAAGTATTGTAGCCGTTAAAGAACACGCCAAACCTTCCATGAACTTTTCGAAACTGTAACAAAATCCGAAATGTTTCGCATGCATGAAACGTAAAAATGCTGTTGGAAGAGGTTTTTATAATATATAAATTCACATTTTCGCTCTACGGAGCGTTTTTTTATGCCAAAATCTTGGAAACTCATCGAGGAGTGTAATTTTAGAAAGTGTAGTAAATGTCGCTGCACGGGGACGTAATGTCGCCCCGACCATAAAATTTAGAAAGTATATTTCTGGCCCCTTTATTTTTCGTTATATTTACCGATGACAACTATTTACTATATGCAGATGGTCTAAAAATTTACAATAAAATTGAATCTATTTCAGACTGTTCGAAGTTATAGGATAATTTGGTAAAATTAAATGATTGGTGTGTAAAAAATTATCTACCTTTAAACATTAGTAAATGCAAAACCGCAGCGTAAAACCGTTAAATAAGTTATTTGACTATCAACTTGTAATGAAGTATACAATACTACAGGAATATTGTCTACTTTCATTCCAGTTTAACTTATTTTAATCATGCACGGATCAAGTAGTTCAGTTTTAGATTAGTTCAATACCTGATTAGTTCTTTTTTAACTTTTAATTCTAACTTCACCAGGCCGCAACTTGCGTGCTGCGTCCGTTTCGTGCCGTGTGCAAAACCACGTGACCGTGATTTTTGGGTATAAAATAGCTAGCCAGAAACCAGTAAATTCAGATCTTGGTTTTCACCTTTCTCGAGTGTATTGAACTGAGATAACCGGAAGATCAAGCTTCTCCGGCGTCGTGGCAGCCGCTGACCAAGTATCTGTTAGGGAGGATTCGAGTGCGTTGAACTGGACCTCCTGTCAGATTGATTCGAGTGTATTGAACTGGATCTCTCCTGAAACAGATTTCTTAGTCGCGTCTGTTATGTCCTGGAACTTCGATTAGAGAATTGGGGTTACGACGACGTACATAGAGGAAATATGTTACACACTCTCTCTCTCTTCGATTACTATGATGTACTTGTGTAATAACAAGATTGTCGCAACCTAAGCCATAAAAGATATGGCCACACTGTACATATAATTATTAGGAGAATAAAATGTCTTATTTTGGATCTGGATTTTAATTAATATTAACATTGAACCCTGGAATAATCTCCAAACCAGCTACCCGAGCAAAACAAGCATCACAAAGTTGGCAATGTCATTCTGAATAGAGTAACTCAATTTAAAGGCCTTGGTGTCACTTTTGACAGCAAGTTGTCATTCGATAAACATATTCGTCTAACCACTTTAAATACTTTTATCTGCTCCCACTATGGTAAGTAGACTATTGCCACATTGTTTTCAAGCATGTAAGTTGGGGTCGGTTTGGTGGTGGGATGGATAGTGGCGCGTTCTTCCACCCAGACGGCCCGGGTTCAAAACCGGGTCACAGCAAGTCAATGAGATATAGTGGATGAGCGGATCTGCTCGCGTCACCATCTTTCGAAAGAGATGTAAAACTGTGGGTTCCGTGTATCTACGATGTGAGCACGTTAAAAATCCCTACCCCACGACAAACTGTGGGGGTTCGGCAAAATTTCCAGGTTAGGGGTCCCAGTGCCTACACAGACACTGATGAGCTTATCCCCTGGCGTCGGTGATTGGCCTTGGTAGCGGAAATAGGCCGACGTTAAATAAATGATAAAAAAAAAGCATGTAAGTTGATTTTACCGGTAAAATGCTAGTTACTATTGATGACGGGAGGTAAGTGAGTTACTTACCTCCCTTAGGAAAATAAGTGATTTCGAATCATGCAAATCAAAAGATGTTGAACTTGAAATTTTATTAATTATTGATTAATATTTATAGTAATAGTACAATTATTCCAATTAGTAACATTATTCAAAAAAATTGGATAATATCAAAAAATTACTTAGTATCATTGTCAAAATAAATTGATCAAGAAATGTAAAATCTGATTTTTATTTCATGAACAGTAGTGGAGCAAATAAAACGTTCTACACCACGCAGGAGGTAAGTTTTGACCTGTTTAGTACTCTGTCGCCAACTCTCGCTACGCTCGGGCGCAAAATCGTCCTCGACTGGTAAAACTTACTTACCTTCTATGCAGTGCAATATACTAATATAGGTACTACTTTTATCTCCTGCAAACTGGAATACGCTTTGGTGGTTTGGAGTTCTCTATGTTTGTTTCTTAAAATATTTTCTTAACCGCCTCTCAAGTTATCGAAGTAACCCCCTGGATGATCTCAAGGATATTGTGCTAGGTAAAGAGAGACGAAACCCTACAGTTTAATGTGGAGTCCGAATCACTCTTGGGGCAATTTTTTTTAATGAAAAATTGTTTCGCCTTGCGGGAATCGAACCCACTTTGCTAAGAAGCTCAGTTTGCTAGCCAGACGATTTAACACACTGAGCTACTGTCCCCATAAATATGTATTAAACTGACATTTATATCGTTGAAATTTAAAAAAGTTTTGAAAGACGAAAATATGTTTAGTTTGAAATGAAAATTGATTGAATTTTGTTTGGGCTAGCTTAGTTTAGTAAAATCTCAGGTTCGTGGATTCCTCAGGGCGATTTTCATAAATTGGTTGTTTTCATTTAAAATAACAACCTTATTACACTCATAAATGCTAAATAAATTTCCCTAATTTAGCTGACTTAAATTTAATTATTTATCAAATGCTACTTAGAAATGCCTTTTATTTGATGTTAGAAATTTAAAATTTGTAATCATTGTTTTGCAATGATGGTATTTCTGAACTTACTATATTGGATGACTAAATTGCATTTGACACACGAAAATGTAAACAGTGAACAAATGTGAAATTACAATATTAAAAAAACACTCGTAAAAACCTTAGTTTCTTTATGGATGAACTTGATTCTCCCTTCGATGTCCTTGTTTGAAGTACAGCTCACTAGCCTTGGATTGACGTTGACCCGTAGACACAACACAAATTTATTAAAATATCCTTTTTATTTTCACCGATACGAATTTTACGTATTATAGCAAGTATGTTTATATAATTTTTATTTATATTTTAAATTTTCTGTTTGAAATTTGCTTTATTAGCATTTACACTCGACTCTTCACCGCCGTGATTGACAAACTATGACAACCTTGTCACAGTTACATCAAAACACCCCCATTGAGATTAAACTTTTAAGACAAAGGGTTACTATGGTTTCTTATCAACAATTTTGGATCGATCTTGACATCAAATCTGACATCTCTTTTATGCCTATTTGGCTGTTGCCATGACTACAAAATTTTGACTTCGTTGTCAAGACCGGTCAAATTTAGTTTTTATATTTGCACCATTTCCATTTGCCTTTTCTCGTTCGATTCTTTCTCCCTGCTTCTTCCTCTTTCTTTTGATGTGCATTTTATATCTCTACGTGGTTTATTAAGAAAGTCACTTTCCACTTTTGTCTTTTTATGAAACTAATGTTTTGAAATGTATTTGACCTATCTTTGCAAAGTTGCCAATTTGTTCAATTTAGGAGCCCCATTTCTGTCTGTGGACACTCCCCTTTATGTTTGATTAATGATATTTTCTATTTAAAAGCTCCTCTACTCATTATTATATGATTTTATGTACATTTTGACTGTTTATATATCTGTTTTATTTAGCGAATTTTGATATGTTTGTCTGCAAGTTTTTAGATTGTGAAAAATTTGTGAAATTTCTTGAATATAAGTGTTCCAACTGATATATTTTAAAATTTTCCGCAGCATTTATATTTGGTACTTTTTAATATTGTCTACTGTGTAAGTTTTTGATTACGGTTTTTGTTCAAATTTACTTATTCTCAAGTAGCGTTTTGATGTTTTGTAATTCTGATTAGTAAGTTTATAAGTTTTTGTGCGATTTTAAATGGTACATATTTCTGATATATTATTTTGGCCCTTGAGTTGTAGTCTCTTCAGCCTTTTGAAGTCAGAGGTAATTCTCCCATTTACTTCCTTGTGTTGAATAAACATATGGCACTGTTTATAAAAAATGACTAGTAGTGTCATGTACTATTTTTCTCAATTTATATATTTATAATATAAATTTTGTAAAACGTAAATAGACTACTTAACTATACTTAAATCATAGTAGGAGTGGTAAGAAGTTTTGAATATAATACTAGAAAGATTTTTGTTTATGCAATTTTATTGTGTAGGTATTTTACAGATTTAATAGTAGAAAGGGGAAGGGTAGGCACCGTAGTATGAGCTAGCGACTGGATAGTGTCCACCGTATGGGTAGTAGCCTCCGTAGTAAGGGTAAGCTGATGCTGGAGCTACATAATTGCTGTAAGACAATGGAGCAGAGTAAGAAGCATAGGCAGGTGAGGCGACGACGGATGTAGAGACGGCGGGTGCAGAGACGATGGGTGCAGAGACGAGGGGTGCAGAGACGACGGGTGCGCCGTAACCGAAGGTGCTGCGTTTAGCTGGTTTTGCTTCCTCTGTGGCTGGTGCGGCCAAAGTTACGGCCAAGATAGCTGCAAAGATGCACTGAAAATAGAATAAATGATAAATAAACACCACAGAAATTAGACATTACAATGTTACTTTATTTTTGTTACCAAATAATAGGTTAGAGATTAGGAATTGACTAAAAATGAAGATTAACGAAATCATTGAAATGTAATACAGGCAGTGAGTTAGCATATACTTTAAAAAATGTATTATATTAAGGAAATTTAACCCCTATTGTGACATATTTGATGATGACTCAGTAAACTCAAACGCCAGATTTCAATTTTTGTGATCGAAACATTCACGATCAGGTGAAAAGTTTTAGGATATTAGATAAAAGTATATTAACGCAGAAGTCTATCTTCTAAACTAAATTTTATAAATCGATAACCTGGTGACATATTCAATCTCTTTGTCAATTTATAAAATTATCATCAAATCCTTTCTTAATATTATTGTAACCCGTGTCCGTTCTTCAGCAGTAATTTAGCAACACAACCATGATGGTTATGTAAAACTCGAATATTGATTTCATTCGTTATTATAATCTGAATAAAAAGCAATGTTTGGAGGTTTAGGTACTAATATATACATTAGTAATTATTCTTAGATCAAGATATGTCTTGAAAAGATAGAACATTATTAAACCATATTCCCGGAAAAGTATGAAACAACACGAGTACTTCTCATAAAACATGCAAATTTTTTTTTAAACGTCGAATATAAATGAAATAAATTCTATTATTTTTAAAAATAAAATAATATAACCTAGTTTTTATTTTATTTTGAGGATGCATGTAGTAAGTACTATTTTTAAATGTGCATTGTAACATAAGCCAAGTAACGATAAAGATACCTAATTCATATAAAACCAACTCCAGTCTAGTTCTGAATTAGCACGAAGCACTAAAATGAATGAACAAATGTTAAGTCAACATGTACATTACAGGGTTGAGTTGCTCAGAGAGAAGTTTCAAGTGTCTCATTAAGGAAACATCCTAACAAAAACAAAGAAACTTGAACAGGAAACGAATCAGAAAAATAGAAGAAGTTCTCACGATTCATTTTCCATTAAAAGAACCTCCTACAACAGTGATAGTGAACAATAGTGAGAAGTGAGGGGATAGAAGAAACCGCTCTTCATTTATTATATTACTATGAGCATTTCAGAGGAAGAAGATAGTTGTACTCGAGTTACTCAGAAATTGGACTTGTACTTATAAGTGAAACTTTCAGCTGGAGTACCAGATGGCATAGAAATCCTGAAGGAAATACAAACATTATGGAATGGAATGCTAACTGACTACCGATAATAAAAAACTTTTAACTGCTTAAAATTAATTTTTTCAATTGCAGTACAACACATAAAATTGATGATTCCGTCAAATATTAAAAGTATGGTAATAGTTTTACGTTAAGACATTTTTAAATGCCTAACTAATAACGTAGTAGGTACACACCAATTATTTACACAAAAATGTTTAGGTGTTTAAATATGATAAACCAACTCGTTCTAAATATGTAGGATCGTGTCATGAATACAACAAATGTGTTTAAAATAGTACAAGCTCTGATTTAAGTGTTTAAATGTAGTAGATTATGAACTAAAGTAAAATAAAGACTTAGGTTAGATTTAAGGGCTCCTTGACGTCCAATAAAGATCATCCAAAGGCTTTTATGTATCAAATTCCTATTATATAATTTTAAATCTAGATATTTCTTAAAATAGACAATACTGTTCAATTAGATTATACCTTATGTAAAAAAATCAATTCTATGAAATATTACACAGTTTATTTATTGTATTTTTGTGGATGGTCGCTAAATCGTACAAGTAAAAATTTTAATTTGAATTCATAAAAAATATGTTAAAATTAAACATCACCTTTAAAAATTTACCTATTTCTTTAACACAGGCCCCCAAATCAAATTTTAGATTAAGTTCTATAAATGTAAGTACTCACCAATTTGAACATTTTGGATTTAGTCAACGAACGATGAACCAATAGTGATACTTTCGAAATTTTGGCTTGTATTTATATGATGCGATTTGAATTTTGTAAGGTCACATTTTTAATTAATTAAGTGGACATAAATTTAGAGGTTTGAACGAGATAGACTAGAAATAATTTATTATGTTGAAAATTAGTTGCTATGTAACAAAATTATGGAAACTCGTGCGAATTGTAATGGGTTCCGCTTATTTATGGGACAATTTGATACTAATAGAAATAATTTATTGTTATTTTATAACCACTTGAAATGTTGTAGCTATCGTCACCGGATTAAATATATGAATATTTTAATTAACAACACATTGAACTCAACATGAAAAAATCGGAGTAGTGTAGATCTTTCTTTACAGACAATTTATATACACATTTCTAAATATGTAAGGAAAAAGTTTATTTAGAAATAATGACAGTAAAGCTGTCGTTATTTCTATATATCTCTATACTGCTAAATAAAAATTCTCCCTAACTATTCATGCACATAATCTATTTCTATATGAAAAGTTACCTTATATCCCAGACAACAAAATGTATAAGAGATGATGAATCATATATTTTTAACAGTTTATACACCCCCTTCATTTCTTATCTACAAGTTTTCTAAATAATCAAGAAGTGTTTGTAACATATGACGAAATACATGCAAAAACTGAAATATTAGGTGGCACTTTTAATTGGGTTGGTAACAGACAAACTCAGTACAAAATAGTGCAGTAAAAAAGGCATTTTAATTTGCACAGTCTGGATACAGCAAGATTATGATTTTATCCTGTTTTGGGTATCAGTATATTCCTAAGTGTTAGACCTCGAAAACACTGTGCTACTTTTTTATAAATAGTTAAAGTTTTTACCGTGTTTTTCCAGCTTCAAATGTGAATAACTCTGATTGTATAAGTCGAATCGTGGCAAACTAAAAACCGGTCTCTTCGTAATAAAATTGCCAATAAATCCTCGTTGGTTTCAAGTCTCTGAAGTACGTACATAACCTACAAAACTGAAAAAACGAGAATTTTTTTTTTTTCATTTTAATGCCCGAGACCGTCAACTACTCCAATTTGCAACAAACTTTCAAAAAATGTACTACTTGATATAATAAAAAGATCCTGAAAAATATTGAACCCATTGGCCAAAATTGCATTTGTTGTCTAAAATTTGAAATGCCCGCTATTTTATGCCATTATGTCCAAAATGAAAAATTATTAATTCAAAAAAGTTTTATAGAAACTTATTTACAAGCATTATAATATAAGTATTGTTAATTGAGCTAGGTGATTTAGATGGAAAATACAATAACTTTAAATATTTAGATTTTATATCTAAAACTGATATAATATCTTAAAAATATGTTATTGGCGAAATGTACAAATATAGGTATCTAATAAACAAAAAATAATAAAAATGAATACAATCTTCAAAACAGTCTAGCATTTTCTTATGTCAAGCATTTCTATTTACCTCCGCCCATGTACAATAAAGAGATGCCGACTATTTTTGCCGGATTTTCGTTCTTATATGGTTTCAATTATGCTCGTATACACTGTACCTGCGGAGCGAATAGTTGCTTTTAAATGAGGATAAATTTTACATTTTCTCTCTCTTTCGTATTCTCCACCAGTCCCATTCCATGTCATTACGATTTTGTACATTTATAAGAATAAAAATGTTTACTTTTAAATAATAAAATGTTTTTACCATTTAATAATAATAATAATACGTTTATTTTCAACAGGTTGACACCCAATTACAGAAAATAATGAATAAAATATACAAAATGAACAATATGGAGATAAATATTTACAAAATTACATTAATTTACATTACATTACATTACATAATACATAAAACATGCATACATACATAATACATACATAATACATACATAATACATACATAATACATACATAATACATACATAATACATACATAATACATACATAATACATATATAATACATACATACATTACATTACATAATACATATATAATACATACATACATTACATTACATAATTACATTAATTTATTATTTATTAATTACAAAAAGATTAGATAGGTATTATAAATTAGATTGTTATAATTAGACTTAATCAGTTAGATGAATCTTTGTACACATGAATAATGTACATCATAGTTGAGGTCGCACATATGCGCGACTTCGTTAAATATCTTGCACATGTTAAATATTGGAGACTTGACCTGAATGTTATTTCTGCTGGTATTGACGTAAAATGCATTGTGTAGACGAGCGTTCCGCCTTGGTACATGAAAGTTAATTCTATTTACAATACAATGCAATCTAATTGGTTATGCAGTATTTTATGATCAAAGCCCCTAACGGGATAGGACCCATTGGATTTAAAATATATATATTTAAGAAATCGTCTTTGTATGGACTCAACTTACATTTTAGAGTTTTGATAAACAGGTGACCAGATGACAGAGGCATATTCAAGTTTCCTTCGTATAAATGATATGTATATTAATTTCAGAGTGTTGATATCCGTGAAGCTGCCCCAGTTCCTTATACAATACCCGAGTACTTTAGAAGCCGAAGTAACAATTGTGCTTATATGAGTAGAAAAACTGAGCTTGGAATCGAATGTTACTCCAAGATCCTTAAAATTTGTACATCGTTCAAGAACGGTATCATAAATCGTATATGCGAATAAAACTGGCCTTTTGTTATTGTAGAAGGACATTATCTTACATTTAGATGTATTTAGTTTTAAGTAGTTATTTTCGCACCATTCGTTAACTGAGTCTAACGCTCTTTGCAAGTCCGAACAGTCGTTTGGCTTGCTTACTTCAGAGTAGATGTTCAAATCGTTGGATCCTTGAGGGACTCCGGATGTTGTAAAAAGTTGCGAGAACTATATCCACCGTATTCCACGAACTACGTTCTATTAAATAAATAGGATTCAATTAGGGATAGCAAGATATCTGACACTCCAATTGCATTAAGTTTAGAAAGGAGTAGAAAATGATCGATTTTGCCGAAAACTTTTTGAATGTCAGTATAAATAACATCGACTTGGCCTTGTGTGTCCAATATGTCCGAGATATACTGTGTAATATAGGTCAGGTTCGAGGTAGTCCTCGCCTTTAAAACTTTTTCTAACAAGTATTTGTATTACAATATTTTCTATTTTCTTTTTTAAATAAAACTTAAAACATTATATTTAGATGACGATGTAAATTGAATCTAAGTATTTATATTTATATAGACAAATAGTAAAAAAAAATTATGCAGGTTTATACGTTAGCAATCGTTAGTACATATGTGCATACGAATTTGAAAATAAAAAATACTCATGTTCATTATTAACATAAAATTAAGTTGATGATCGCATTGCGAGGGAATAAATAACACATTAGAAAAGTCCTTTTAGCGAAAGAAATCACCTTTTAGCTAAATTAACAATACTTACATTATAATGCTTGTAAATAAGTTTCTATAATTTTTTTTTTAATTTGTCACATGAATGAATAAGTTTCAAAATGATACAGTCCAAATTTTAGCTCAAAATAGCATTTGTTAATTAACAGTTGACCAAAATTCAAAAAATTAAATATCGCGAGTTCACGTTCAAAAATGAACTTTATTTTTTTAAAAATTAAAGGTCCCAAAATTCTCTACCAGGTCTAATAAAAAAATTTAATTTTTTTTTCAATATGGCCGAAAAAATGCAATTGTTATATGAGTTATAAAAAAATGTAAAAAAAGTAACCAAAATTACATTAAAAAAATTTCTTTTTAATTGCATTCGAAAGCTGGCGTCAAGATCTACATTTTGAAAAATAATTTTTCATTTTGGACTTAATGACAAAATGGCGGGCATTTCAAATTTTAGATAACAAATGCAATTTTGGCCAATGCATGGGTTCAATATTTTGACACCAACTATTCAGGTCTTTTTTATTACATCAAAAAGTATATTTCTAAAAGTTTGATGCAAATGGACGGTCTTGGGCACTAAAATGAAAAAAATACTGTTTTCTTCTTGTTTTCTCAGTTTTCTAGGTTATGTAAGTACTTCAGAGACTTGAAACCAACGAGGATTTATTGGCAATTTTATTACGAAGAGAGTTATTCACATTTTAAGTAAAGAAACTTTAATTGTTTATAAAAAAAAGTAGCACTAGGTTTTCGATGTCCAAAACTTAGGAATATACTCTTGGTGATACCCAAAATAGGATAAAATCATAATCTTGCTGTATCCAGACTATACCTAACTCTTCATTTTTTTGTTCATTTTTACTGCACTAAAAATCAGTTAGTAAAAAAATTATAGATTATAGATATATATAATATATATATATATATAGATATAGATATAAATTGCAATTCAATGTTACCTATGGATATGGAATACGCATTATCAGTTATTTACGATAATATCTACGCTGCTATAGATATATAAGTACCAACAATATTTATTCAATTAGACAAGCATCGTCAATGGTTTACATTTAAAACAAAAACAAAACTGAAAGAAAAATATAAAATTTACAACAAACTTGAAAAGGATAAACATGATTACATTATACGATAATAATCAAGCACTTAATTTTGAAACCTAATAATAATAAAATATGATTACAATTATTTTTTAAATAGCATAGAACTACTATTAAATATTAACAATATAAATCTTCTTGGTCATATGGGCCAGCATTCGCAAAACTGCTGAAAAAATTGTTGCTTTTGATGTATATATATATATGTATATAAAAATACTTAGAAACAAATCAAATTCTCAGATTGATACATTCAGGTTTCCGTCCAAAATTTAGCACTAATTCTCAGCTTTATTAAAAGTGGTTGATGATATAGCGATACCATTTGATAAGTCCTCTTCGACCATCGACAATACTAATTCTTTTAGTTCAAAGTAAAGCATTTGATTTAGTTATCTGTTGTTTGCAAAGTTATCCAAAGTTTTGATGCCACTATCTCAGCCTGGTTTTCTGAATATTTGTATGGTCGTTCGCAAATAGTGAAAATCAATTAGGCAGTTTACTCTGACTTTGGTCACACTAATTTCGATATAACCCAGGGTAGCATTCTTTCTCATTGTTATTCTCCATTTTTACATTTGATCTGCCTAAGCTATAAAATATTTTCAAATTCATTTGTATGCTGATGATATTATTATTATTAGCCATTACTCGAGTCCGAGTATAAAAATGTTACAGTCGATAAATTGTGTACAATAAAAAACAAGTAAAAGGTGTACTCTATTGTAATTCCCATTCATCTACGGTGCACACGACTATGGCTATAGAGGCCAATTCGGGAGAGCACATGTCGACCGCAGTCAGGACAAACATAGACCTGGTTAGGTCTTGGATTCGGCCTTCTTGCAGCAATATTTCCTTGATAGCTGGCCACAACCCCTCGCCACTCGGTTCTGTCCGTTGCAAGTTGTTCCCATTGCTCGTCTGCAATACCGCAGGATTTTAGATTTTCATGGAGAGCGTCTTTGAACCTCTTTCGTTGACCGCCACGCCTTCTTCTACCGCTTAGCAATTCACCATAAAGTGTACATTTAGGAAGGCGGTTATCATGCATACGATGAACGTGACCTGCCCATCTTAGGCGTGCTCTTGAAATAAGCACCTCAATTGGAAGGCTGTTTGCTCTCCTGAGTACTTCCACGTTTGATATGTGATGGAACCAACGGATTTTCATCATACTTCTGAGGCGTCTTTGCTGAAAACGTTCTAATTCTTTCACATGACGACGGTAAGTGACCCAGCTTTCACATCCATATAGCAGTGTTGGAATGACAACTGCTCTGTAGACAGCCATTTTCGTTGACAAAGCAAGGTCGTGGTTGTCAAATACTCTCTCTCTAAGTCCCCAGAGTGCTCTAGATGCAGCGTTAATTCTATTGCGAATCTCGATGTCCATGTTTGCTTTGTCATTAACAACGTTGCCTAAGTAATTGAACTGATCCACCACTTCAAGAGGATTTCCGTTAAGTGTAATGTCTATTTGGTTCACTTGATGAGGAGTTGACATAATCTTAGTCTTTCCAATGTTGATTTTAAGTCCCAAGGAATCATAGCTCTGGGCATACACATCTAAAAGTTCTTGAAGCTCTTCCGGCGTAGAGGCTAAAAGTGCACAGTCATCCGCATACTGGAGATCACAAATGAATCGTGTGCGTGTCTTCGTGAAAGCTCTAAAGCGCCCTATGTTAAAGAGACCGCCATCAAAACGGTATCTGAGACCTATTCCTCTGACTGTCAGTTTGTTGTCAACAATAATTGTTAGAGCAGTGGTAAACAAATTAAATAGTAGGGGTGCCAGGACACATCCCTGCCTAACTCCAGTGAGGGTTTGGAAAGGTTCGGTTGCCTTATTATTATACATAACCTGGGCGTTGTTGTTTGTATGTAGACTGCGACATACTTCCATAAATTTTCTAGGGATACCTAAGCGGAACATAATTTTCCAGAGCACTTCCCTGTCCACCGAGTCAAACGCCTTGGTTAAATCAATGAAGGCCATGTGAATTTCTCCTTGATGTTCGAGTGCTTTTTCTTGAAGCTGTTTAAGTGTGAAGATTAAATCCGATGTGCCTCGGTTTGGTCTAAAGCCACTCTGTGTTTCAGGAAGTAACTTTTCCATAACAGGTGTTAGCCTATTTGCCATCGCTTTAGTGAGTATCTTCCCTCCAACAGCCAGGAGAGCTATACCCCTGTAATTTCCACAGTCCGCAGCGCTCCCTTTGTTTTTGAAGAGGTTGATTAAAAGTGTATCACGAAACTCCTGCGGAGCTTGACCACTTTCCCACACGACGTCAAACAGTTTTTTGAGGTAGGGTATGAGCTCTGAGGACACAGCTTTAAAGATCTCAGCTGGGAGTGAGTCGGCGCCGGGAGATTTGTTATTTTTTAGCTGCCCAATGGCGGTTAAGATCTCTTCCGTTGTTAGTGGTTTATCTAAGTCTTCGAAGGTGTCATATTGAGGGATAAGATTTATAATATCGTGATCGGCTTGACTTTGCTGGTTAAGAATGTTAGAGTAGTGTTCTTTCCATCGGGCTCTTATTTCCTGGTCATCTTTGAGGAGATTTCCATTTAAATCTTTAATAGGGCACATATTTTCCCGACTGGGGCCGTACACTGCTTTTACTCCTTGAAAGAAATTCCTGTAGTCGTGTGAATCGGCGTACCTTTGAATTTCTCTGGCCTTGCTTGCCCACCACTCGTTCTTTATTCTTCTGATTTCGCGTTGCGTTTCATACTGATGATGATGATATACTGATGATACTGATGATATAGCTGATGATATACAGCTGTAATGAATTGCAATGGAGCTAATGCTAATGAAGTTATCAACTTAGTAAATCTTGATCTAAAAAGTATCTTTGACTGATGTGGTAAAAATGATCTTAAAGTAAATCCAACTATAACAGTGGCACTCTGTATAGGACTTGACTGCCAATGAGATGATATTTCTAGTAATCACCTGGAAATTAACAACTCCACAGTGGAGTGGACATCTTTAGCAAAGAATCTCGGCCACAAGGTGCATTTATTAAATATATAAAGCAGACTTTATTATCTACTAATACGTAATAATTTTTCTTCTCAATCACATTATACTTCTTGCATATGATATTTATATCAGGTTTGTTTGTTTACTGTGTATTATTTGAACTTTTGTGAACTTTATATTTTTCTTATGTGGGTGGAATGGCCTAGCCAAATTCCTACCCTTTGTAATACTTTCTATTACTTCTACGTTCAGTGGTATAGTAATGCAAAAAAAATATATATTTTTTTGTTGAAATAGACTTAAAATGTCATGAAACGCCGAGATTTTATATTTGAGCGGAAAAAAACTTTTAACTAACTTTTTTTGTGCGCACGTTTACTCTGGAACCGTTTATGATATAGACTTGAAATTTGGTACATTTATTTATTCTAATAAGATCTGGAAAAAGTTTATATTTGATCTAATTGCGTTGAAGGGGTTGGGGGTAGATGGGATAAATAAGGGTAAATAGGCAAATCAAGCAAGTAAGAGTCCATAAAATTGTAATTTAGGGCACCCCCCACTACCACCCCCAGTGCCACCCCCACACTATTATGAAAGGGGGTAAAAAAAATTAAAATGTGATTTAATCTGTATACAAGAACAAAACGTGTCAAAAATTTTTTTGGCTTTAAAAAATTTAATTGGGATTTGGTTTGGTTAAGAGAACCAAGGGTCTCTAAAAAATGTTTGGCAATAGCCCCTCTACCACCCCCATGGCCACCCCTCCCTATTTTTAAAGGGAGTAAAAAATTATATTGGGATTTAGTGTGTGTACGAGAACCAAGGGCCTTTAAAATTTATTTTGGCATTAGCCACCCCCTCTATCACCCCCATTGCCACCCCCACCCTATTATTAAAGGGAGTAAAATATTGCATTGGGATTTAATGTGTATAAGACTTGGATACAAAATCTGGATGTGGAAGTAGTAATTTCTTGGGCAGCGGTTTTTTGTGTTAGCACAATAAACATTTATTTATTTATTTTTATTTATATGTAAATCTAAAGAAAACCACTAGTGTAATACCTAAAGTAATCACTTATAACGGTAGTAAATCAACAAATGAACCATATATGGCACAAATGTTTGCTGATTTCTTTAAATAATGCACAAAATATTAACAATGAGATCAACGTACATTTATGAAATATTTAATGAGTTTGCGTTCCTCGACAATAGTAAAAGTACATACCATGACCAGATGATATATCCTCATATTTTGTGAAAATGTATAGTCCACCACAGGCTTTAATTTCGTATATAATATGCAAACTGTCACTAAATGAGGACTTAATCCAAATTATACTTTGAAAAATTTAAAAATAAAAAATATTCTTACAAAATTATATACCATTTGGTATCATACTGCGTATGATAAGTTTCAATGTTCCAGCTAAAATAATTTTGCACTTGACCGCCATCTTTGTACACCCATTTGAAATGGTTGCAGCTAGACGAATTTTAGAAAAGCCTTTGATTGTATATATCACACTATTTTATTACACAAATGTAAAAGTATAGATCGCTTCTCCAGTGTCCTTTGTCTGAAGTCCCCCAAGGATCCCACCTAGATGCATTATAATTTTTGATTTTTATAAATGACACGTTAATAGAACCGGAATGTAAAGCACTACTATTTGCGGATATTTAAATATATTTATTAAAGTTGGGGCGAGCGTAGTTGCGTCTTTACTATGTACATACTTCGGTATGCGATGTAAAGCAACGACAGGCGCAGTTAGTACTTGGATGGGTGACCATTCCAACGGAAACCGCGTTCTCGCCTCACACATCTTCCAGCGGCTTGTATATCAGTGTATGCGCGGAAGCTATACAACCTTAGGCGAGGGTTGTATAGGAGATATACCATCCTTCGGTGGGGATGTAAAGCCGTCGGTCCCTTGTCTATTAAATGTTAGGCAAGTTAAAGATCCCTACTCTTCTTAAGGGAAGAAGTTCGGCAAAATTCCTGGTTGGGGATAGCTCGTCTACAGGCGTCGGTGTTAGGCCTCAGTAGCGGAAATAGGCCGACGCCAAATAAATGTATAAAAAAAAAATTCATTAAAGTTAAAAATGACAATAATTTTACTTCCACGTCCAGTGGAAGTATAGTAACGCAAAAAAATATTTGTTTTTTTGTTGAAATAGGCTTAAAATGTCATGAAACGTCGAGATTTTAAATTTGAGTGAAAATAAATTTCCTGTCTGTCGGTCTGTCTGTAACTTTTTTTGTGCGCACGTTTACTCTGGAACCGTTTATGATATTGAGACCTAGAACTAGATTATATTTTGATCTAATTCCGTTGAAGGGTTCGGGGGTAAACAGGGTAAATAAGGGTAAATAGGCAAAGCAAGTAGGTAAGAGTCCATAAAATTGAAATTTAGGGCATGTACGAAAAGTCTCAAACTATGAAATAGTTAACATGTTTTATTAAAATTTGCCCGAAGATGGTTTACTGCATGACGGCTCGCAGAAGAAACATGGGAAAATTTAACAGATTCTGATTTGTAATTATTATCTATCGTGTGTAATATCAGAATTTTTTGAAAGTATTATCAGTAACAGAGTAACAACATTCTTACAAAAATATAATATTTTATCAAATTATCAACACGGTTTTAGAAAAGGAAAATCAATTGAAAGCGCTTCTATTAAATTGTCTGAATTTATAAAGAATTAGATAGTGGGAAACATATTATTACAATCCTATTTGACCCCCCAAAAGCTTTTGATTCTGTAAACAAGGATATTTTAGCGGATAAATTGCATGCATAATATCATATGTGCATAGCTGAGTGCAACTTCCAATGATGTACAGTCATAAATATTTGATATTCTTCTGGAAGTCCTACTTGGCCCACTTTTATTTCTAAATTACATTGATGATCTAACATTTTCGCTCTATGGAGCGTTTTTTATGCATAAATATTGAAAAACCATCAAGGAGTGTAATTTTCGAAAGTATGCTAAATGTCGACCACAAAATTTTAGAAAGTATCGTGAAAATCCTTTTACGAATCCACGTTGTGTAGCACTGCAACTCATGCGTTATGTTAAATAAAAGGATGAGTTAGAAAAGTTTCTAGTCAAAATTTTTCGAGGGTTTTAACGACGCCCTTAGCGTCGAGTGTGCCCTTTCATTTTTTAGCAGTAGATTTTGGCGGAGAAACGATGGGTTTTCCGTGTATTTACCCTAAATCGGTTCCTCAGTGATTCCGTGGCAGAAAAGTATCTTTACCATGTACTCAGACGTGCTGGGACCGCCTTGCCTGGACGTATGAATATATAATTGCCACAATATAATTCAAAGTCGTTTTTAAGCTTTGAGGAGCGTCCTAAATTATTATTGAAATAATAATAATACGTAAGCAAAAGCCCACGAAAATTATAAAACATTGGATGATAGTTGGAGACATTGTAAGTCATACCGTTCTTCACCATGTGTTGTACGTAGGCCAGACTATTGTTATCATATATTTTCTTGAGTTTCTTGTAAAAACATATTTTTGAAAAGATTAATATATATATTTTTGAACTTTATATCGTCTTTTTCTTGTGTTTCAAAATTCCCTTTCAGGTTAATTATGAAACTGTTAGTATTTACTGTGTTAGACTGTGTTATGACGTCCAATTGATACCATCAGTGACAGCAGTTAAGGAAAAGAAACGGTAAATATAGATTTTTGTATTTTTCGTCTGAATCAGTCACTTTAGAAGAATAATATAATATCCACTTTAGGAAGGGTAATAAAAGTCTTTCAGACATGTTAAGTTGGATCGTTCACAAAATGAGTGGCTGGTGCGATCGCAACAAACTAATGTTAAACGGGAATAAAACTGTATTTTTAAATTTCAATCTCAGACGTTCAGTTGCTTTACCTGGTATAGCTTTAGACGAGTGTTCGAAATTCTTTTGCACCCTAATAAACAGTCACGTATGTATTAAGCTAAATCAAGCCCACTTTGCATTACTGCAACTAAGAGATACTCTTAATGAAACAGGATTTTCGAATGCGTATTATGGTTTAACCTATTCATACATGTCACTTAATTAATATCGATCATTTTATATGAAAATGGTATTTATTTTACTTCGGAAGTTCAGAAAGTAAAATGAATCCTAAGTCTTTTCCAACTCGGAGGGAAACTTTTGTGTCAGGGAAGCCAATCGATTAAAATTTATTCAAGTAGATACCAACGGCCCTGAAAATATCTATGCCACCTGTGTCGGTAATTTTAAGAAGATATTTCGTAGTATACATTTTTTAATTATGGATTTCAGTTTAGAATTTTGTCCCATTTGGCAACATTGGTAACAGACATGTTACATCAGAACGCTTCAGTCCAGTTTTTCTGCAGCTGTAGGCCCCAGAACACCCTTCCTTACATTTTCAAGAAATCGCTGTAAAAATTATGGGGCTGCATTTTTATAATTTTAATATCTGAAAATAAATGTTATTAATAAAATGCCGAACTCTGTTATGTTTATTGATAACAAATTGGCAAAAATCTACCCTTAGTGGTAGATCCCTTCGAAGTGAATTTTGTACAGGAACGAAATGATATGCGCGTAAGCTTTTCTTGCGTAATATTCTTAGAATGTTTACCCACTCCTGTTCCCGTTGATAAACGCCTTGGGCTGACTATAGGATATTCATCCAAATGAACTAAAATTTCTTCTTCTAGGTCCACAGTAATTCATTTCGGTCGTCCAACATAATTTTTATGGCAAAATGAACCACTTTCTCCCAAACGAGGAATCATATCTTTAAAAATCTTATGATCTGGCTGCATTCTATTTCGATACATTTCATTATATTTCTTAACTGCCGGAGAAATTTTCTTGTGTATAACCACAAATCATATCCCTCATTTCTCTATTATTATGTCGAGGCATTTCAAATAAGAAGTAAAAGAAAAAAATCAACGAACACAAGAGAAAAATAAAATGTCAAACTAATGCAATTGTATGTGAATGTCAGAACTAAGACGTCACGAAAGCAATCTTCCTTTTGCGGCAGTTTTTTCGAAAACGGTTGGAATTATTATCATTATCAACTATCAAGTATAGCTTTTTTACTTATAAATGACTCCTGCATCAGATTTTCTACCCAAAAGTACCACAACGTTTCTTAACAAAAAAAGAGAAACAATATTTTTCATCAGGTATAGCTCATGAGGCGCCCTCCGCGAGCTAAAGTGATGCGATACATAAGTTATTGTTTTTTTAGATTAAAACATATTTTCATACCAATTTTGGAGAAGATAGGTCCAGAGGTAGTTGGGATATTGCAAAAAAAGAAGAAAAATTGCAACTTTGACACCATGTATCTTTTTCACAGTAAAAATTTACTGAAGCATGGTTGGTTATCCTCGTATTTGGTCCAAAGGATATATACTTGAACTATGGCCTATTATTAATGGCCCAGTTGTACATAATATTAGAAAACTAAGAAAATTATGAATAATACTATATTGCATATACATACTACATATGAAGATTAACATGTAGATGAAGTATTTGTACCGTGACTTTTAGATTATTTACTCATGTGTTTCTGTATAAGTAAATTAATAAACACCACAGAAATTAGACAACCCCCAATTCCAGAAGCCAGAAGCTTGTGCGGAGGAGGATTACACATAGAAAAAATGCGGATATACAACCATTTCCTCCGACAGTGCCCGTGCCGGGGCCGGAATTCGAATCCGGTGGCGCGATACCCGTGTGATTAATCGGATTGCCACATCGCGCCTTAACCAATGCGGCTTTCGGCCAGACTTTGTTCCTTTAGATGCTTTATTACCTGTTCATTTTGCTTTGTCTTCTTATTTTTCATTTTCATTACTGAAGCGGACCGCCCCTGGGGCCATTCTACTGTTAAAAAATCAGTCTTATATTGTTTTAAAATCAGGTAAACATTGTTTTGTACAACGACAATTAGCTAGAAATTATCAAAGCGTTCGACGATTAGTACTTATAAATAATTCTTGTTTTTATTCCAAATTTACGCAATTTACAACAGAAATTATTTCCTCAATACCAAATGATAGCCGACTTCAGGGCGCCGTTACGTTTTAACTTATTGGGGTAGAAAGTTGTACATATGTCAAGTGCCACTTTAAAATAGCTTGTAACATGGTTATTACTGCTTATCTAAAACTTGGCAGTTTTAAAAACAAGACTAATGCATTAGTAAAACCAGCAAAGCGTCGAGAATTGTGTGTGAAGTGAATAGGGATACTTTAAACAAACGTGTAAGACGAAAATAGGGCAGGATACCGGAGCCACATCTCATGTGTCAAATATACAAACCCACTTTCAGGATATGGGGGAATTGGCACTGTGATTTTGGAACCGCGTTATTGGAAGAACAGAATAAAAGCCAGGTGATGCTATACCTCCAGGCAGAACTGATAGAGGATGCTTGCCGACGTTTACGAGCCCTCTCAGTTCGCCCGTAAGAATACTTATTCCAGTAGTAGCAAATTTCATCGAGGATGTGTGTCGTCGATTTTCGAGCCCTCTGAATTTGCTAATTAGAGAACTGATTACAGGACACTTGTCGACGATCAAATATTCGAGCCCTCTTGGTTCTCTAAAGACAATCTGGCTACTAAAAGATTTGGGCTGCTAGGACATAACTTCGCAATTTACACGACGACAATTTCACCAACATAACTATCTAAGTATTAAACTTATTTATTTCTCTGCGTTATTATTTAAAATTGACTTTACATTCTGGCTTGAGGAAGATAGGGAAAATGGCTTATTTGTGGTATCAAAGATATTCATTTTATAACAGGTTCGTTGCAACTAATTTTTCCATGTGAATACACTTTAACTGATTACTGGTTAGTTCAGGCTTTTAATAATATTTATGCAACAAGTTTTAGCAATAACTAACAGGCTGCATTGCTGCGGGCATTTGTTTGTCTAGAGTACTCACTGAAATAGGTCCATTTCGAGGGAACCGGACCCAACACATTACTTTTAATTTTAAATCAGCTGTTACTGCATTACACTTGACTCGACGCTCCGTATAGTCGTCGGCTCCCCAGATGGTCGGGTGATCGGTAGTTTCTTACTACAATAAAGTCATCCCAGGCACAGCTGGGGTTCTGATTGACCCAAATGTTAAAAACACCGCAGTTGTAAAATCTTATAAGGCTGTTTGCTTTCAACTACGTAAATAGTACATAATCTCTTGATTTATTTTCATTGTTGTTATAACCACAAAGAGTTTCTTGGATCTAGTTCAAACACAGCGGTCGTGGGTTTGTTCTCATCTTCAATAAGTGGTTATTGTGACAATTAAAATCAACCCGGAAAATTTCGTGTTAATATCAACTACAGGGAAATTTCCCTGCAGCTTATGAGCATTTATACTGAGTCTCGGCACGATGGCCACTTGCGACGGAGACGTCTGTCTTGTTTAGCCAAGTACGCACCTAGATTGTGGAGTCTTTTACTCAAACGGAATATTTTTCTAGAAAGGTTTACGTTTGCACAATAACTAGTTTGCATTCTAGAACTATATATTTTCAGAGTTTATGCAATAACAAGAAACTTTAGCTCCCATTATACTTCAGTTGTTTACTATCAAAGGCTTGCCGTGTGCCTGGATTGACATGTAATGTTTCACTAGAATGTTCTCCAGTCAAACTGTTGTGAGATATTTCTCACCTGCGAATGCCTAGTTTTCTATGATTGTTTAATAACGATCCACCAAATTAATAAAGAGTTCCCTGGCTCTAGTACAAACACCGCGGTCGTGGGTTTGTACTCAACTACTTTTCTACCTTGCAGACTACAAACTGTTCAGGCCAACGGTCAGTACTGGGGTCCCCGCATCCCGTATACTTGCTTTTATTTTTAGGGGTATACTGTTCGTCGAGTACTGAACCGGGACGTCTTGTCTGTTTGATTTACATCGACCCTGTTCACGTTGTTGAACAATCACATACAATTTGGGATTTGCTGTTGTTTATTCAATTAAGGGAGCTTTCCCCCAACATTCTATGATCTTTTACATGAGTGTTAAAGTATCATTATCACTTCCATTCTATAATGCACGAACAGGACATGGTTCTTGTCCTCTGTTTTGCAGTAAAATTATTTTATCAGAGCGATTGCTAACACCAAAATTCCAATTACATTTTAATCGGCTATTTGCCGCATCTTTAATTACAAAATTACAAATTACAAATGGTACGGCCTGCGATTGTATTAACTTAGTACTTGTTATTGCATAACTAGCTTTGAAACATGTATAGTATGTCATTACTATAGCGACGTAACCCTTCCTATATAATATTTAGGCAATTGTCTCAAATATTTGGATTGTTTTGATTTCACGTACGGCTATTTGCCGCATCAATTTATATAAAATAAAATGTTTTTTTTTTACTACTTTTTCCCATCAATTATTGTCTTTTCTTCCACCTTTACCTTTTTCATCACACAAGTAATAAACTAAATAAATGATTCCATTCCAATCAAATAAATTAGAAAACAAACTTCAACTATAAATGTACAGTGCAATCTTGAGTAAGTGGGATGTTTCATTACTTTGCTTTAACGTTCTAATTATTGTCCGTTCATTTTTATTAGGTCAGTATTAGGAAGAAGAATGTTTATTTTTAATATTGCCAGATTTTCTTGATTTTATAATTGTACGTTTGTTTTGGATAGTTTGGAACTGGAATGAGCACTATTTGTTTTATATTCAGTTATTTTTAAATGTTTTTAAATTTATTTAACGTCCGGCCTATTTCCGCTACTGGAACCAGGAATTTTTACCGAATCTCTTCTCTTTCGAAGAGTAGGGGAGCTTTATATTCAGTTATCTTTTTGATTATATATTTATACGTTAGTTTGAGAAGTGAAATAAGCGCTATTTGTTTGGAATTCTTCACTATCTTCTTGATTTTCTGACTCTAATAAGTCTTTAATCGTGTAAAGTTTTTCATTTGCACAGAAAACACACCTATTTTTATATAACATATATTTTTTTCGTCTTCCCTAGCCTATTAAAAGTGTTTCCTCGACACTTTGTCTTATTTTGGTTTTTTGTTAAACCGTGGTTAATGAAGACACCTGTATCTTTCAGTTTATTGAAGTTTGACTAAACATCAATTTTCAGTAATTAAGTAAATCTGCTTAGGCACTACACTTTTCCTACATAAATTCGGTAGGTGGATTTATTTTTATTTCTCTTTTCACTATAGTAGCTATTAGTAGATAATAGGCTATTAAAGCCAATGCCAGCTAGTATCCAGTGTTCATTAAAAGAATCAGAAATTTCTATATTTTCTTTTTTCATTCAGATCTGACTAATTAATATAGAGAAACAAAAATAAACAGGTTTAATTATCAGTTGTCAATTCTATTTAAGCAATTTTATTTTGATTTTACATATTTAGTAGTAAAAAGGGGAAGAATAAGGATTGTAGTATGGGCTGGCGACTGGATATTGTCCTCCGTATGGATAGTAGCCTCCGTAGTATGGATACACCGATGATGGAGCAACATAGTTCTTGTAGGGGAATGGAACGGAGTAAGGAGCATAAGCAGGGGCGGCAACAAATGGAACGGCACGTTTAGCTGGTTTGGCCTCTTCGGCTGGGACAGCCAAGGCTACAGCCAGGATAACTGCAAAGACGCACTGGAAATGAAAAAAAAAGTTTAATAGATAAAACTGGAAACATTTAAAACAAATGTAACTAAGGACAAAAACATTACTTTATATTGGTCTGTCAATTTTGCTTGTTATATATAAAATAAATATAGTTCATCCTTTACATCGCTTACGCGAAAGCGAGACAGACGATCGTTATATTATTGGTGCATCAATTAAAGTTTCTCGATCTCCCGGCCCACCACGACCGCGCTACCATACCGTTTGCCTCGACAATACCCAAGTTTTGCTGAATCTGCCACATACATAATGTGCAAGTTTCGATCTATTTCGTTACTGAATAATAGTAATGTTAGAAGGCTCCGTTACCAAAGTATGTATCAAAAATAAGACTTAAATATACAGTGTAAATTAGATAAAAAAGTCTAACTGGAAATTATTTTCGAACATACAGGGCGAGCCAAGACGAAATTACAGGACCAAGTGCCTTTTTTTAAAATGGAATGCTATGTATATCAGTACATTTTTTGAAGCCTCTTTCTAAGCTCTATTCATTCTTATATTAGCATTGAATGAAATAATGCAATCTGCAGATGGATACTAAAAAAATCACCACAGTCACAATTATGAGTTTTAAGAAAAACTTATGTGAATCCAGTTACGAAACATCTAATTCATGTTCTGAACCATTTTCATTTCCTAAAAATGTACAGGGTGGCCAAAAATTATTTTTCAATTAATAACATTTTAAATTGAATTTTCTCAATTTTTTCAAATGAAACACCCTGTATATTTTTCGACGATGTGATGTAGAAATGAAAAAAGAACATTTTTTGTAAGTACTCCCCTATGGCTAGTTGCAACCATTTTCGTTTTATAAATAAATGTTTATTTTTCAATTAAGAACTTTTTAAATTTAATTTTCTCAATTTTATCAAATGGAACACCCTGTATATTTTTCGATGATATGATGTAAAAACGAAAAACGAACATTTCTTATATTTCCCTAGGGTTAATTGCAATCAATTTCCTTTTATTGAGCAATAATTACAAAATTCAAAAATAAACTTAAAAAAAGAGGTTTCTTCAAATAACTCAGTAGAGAAAATTATATTAAATGTTCCACATGTTGCCCATTTTAATTGACATACATCTGTATGTGCTTTTGAAATGAGGTTCACACTGTTTCTAAAACTGCCGGTGTGATAGATGTAAAGGCAATTATTATTCTTTCCTTCGTATTTTGTACTGTTGTTGGTGTGTCTCTATAAACAAATTCCTTCACGTATCCGCATAAAAAGAAATCCATTTTTATAAGATCTGAGGATCTAGCAGGCCATTTAGTGGGCCCATTTCTTCCAATCCATTGATTAGGGTAGGTATTATTTAAGTGATCTCTAACTGCATTTAAATAATGTGGTGGAGCACCATCTTGCTGAAACCACATCCTATTTCGAATTTTTTCAGGGAGATTTACCAATAATGGTTGCAGATAGTTTTCCAAAAAATGAAGATAAACAGCTCCAGTCAAAGTACCATCAATGAAATGTGGCCCTATTACAAATTCTCCAATAATTCCTCCCCAAACGTTTATAGACCATCTGTGTTGGTTATCAACTTGCATAAAAAAGTGAGGATTTTCCGAAGCATAATAATGGAAATTGTTCCTATTAACAAATCCATTTTTATGAAAAGTTGCCTCATCACCGAATAAAACGGTATTGAAGAGGTTGACATCATGTTGCATGTCACCTCTGGCCCAATTACAAAATTGTAGGTGCTTTTGAACATCGTCATCAGATAACTCCTGGCGCATTTGAATATGATATGCATGCAACTTATTTGTTTTTAAAATTCGGCCCATAGACCGTCTATTTATTCCTACTAACGAGCTCACTTCTCTTTGACTAACATGGGGATTCTCCACCGTTGTCAGCACCAGAGAAAACTCATTTTCTTCGTTCACAACACGTTTTATTTTTTTGAGATTCAACATTTCCGGTTTCCAGAAATCTATCGAGAAGGTTTTGGAAGCTGCTAACATCAGGAATCGTCCTTTCAGGATAACGTTGGTGATAAATTCTATTGGCAATTAAACAAATTCTTTCTGACTCGCCCAAAACAAAAGTCATGTCTACAAGTTCCGCTTTATCAAAATTCATATTGTAAAATTCCAAATATTTTAAATTCAATACAAATTGTAGCGACCGATAAGTGTGATAAATGCTCCTTTGTACACGACAATTTATACCAAGCTAAGGTTTTATTGCTTGTCGAATAACGAAAACAGCAAAAAACTGTTCAAAAATATTATAGCAAAGGACCGGTTAAATACTATTTACTCATTTCAATGGATTGGAAGAAATGGTCCCACTAAATGGCCTCATTTGAAAATGCATAAAGACGTGTGTCAATAAAAATGGTCAACACGTCGAACAACTATTATAAATTTTTCCAATAAATTATTTGGGGGAACCTTTTTTATTAAGTTTTTAATTTTACACTTATTTATTTATAAAACGAAAATTGTTGCAATTAGCCATAGGGAAGTACTTACAAAAAAATGTTCGTTTTTCATTTCTACAGCGTTTTGACAATATTCAAGTTTATTGAATTTTGTCTTTTGGAAAATCCTATGATTTTCTAGTATCAGCAATAAGTAATGTAGACAACTGGGATTAGATAATGACCTCTTTTCAATGGAGTTAATAAATTGTGGTGGTAGTGAGTTTCCAAATTACGAAACCTGTACAAATTTTAATATTTTTGTTTTTAGTTAATGTAATAAAAGATTTATTTTGCTTATTTAAATGTAGGTATAAACTAAAGTATGATACTGGATACAGTAGCAGCTTAAATTAAAATTAAGGACTATATTAAAAAAAAAATTAATGAACCCAATATATCATGTAATAAAAAGCAAGATAATACGTGATACATTTTCTATTGTTGAATAAGCATTGGCTTATTGCCATTAACAAATAATTCATAAAATGCATTAAAAATTGTAAGAAAATATAAAAATATTTGGTATATGAAATTACATTTTGGCAGAAAGGCCACCAAATTGTCAATTTACTAAATATAAATTTATTAATTGCATGTTCAATTGTACTTCAAACTTTTTAAAAGCAAATCCGTAAATATTTCATCAAAGGTATAAATATCTGATTTCTGGATTAAGTTCCATATATTGGTAGGGTACTTACCAATTTAAACATTTTGAGTTTAATCAACAAACCACAAACCAATTATGGCTCTTTTGAAATTTTGGCTTGTATTTATATACGATAAGTTTTGGATCTGTGACGTCGCATTTTTAATTAAGTGGGCATAAATTTAATTTTTTGAACGAGATAGACTAGAATTAATTTATTACCTTTAAAATGATACCTGTTAGCAATTATACGACAAAATTATGGAAAACCGCGCGAATTAAGCGACATTTCTTTCATTGGTAGAAACAATTCTATACTAATGGGAATCATTTGCTTTACAACTATGCTAAATTTTATAGAAATAATTGCCGATTGAAACGCCTGAATATTTAAATTGACAATACATTGAACTTAAATAATAAAATTTAATAATAATCCCAGAACTAATTATAAAATTATGTCAGCTGCTGTCGGTCGATGTTTCTAATAGTTTTTGTTAAAAATTTATAGATATACAGGGTGCATTAATTAACTACTTTTCACCACCCTTTCTCCCGTTTGCCCACTGTATTGAGGAACGATTTGGAAATTTGAAACTTTCTCCTTTGGTTGGACCCTTAACCCTTTTAGTCCACGCAAATTAGATATTATAGAAGAAATAATATTTGAGATGCGTACACTCGATTACGGGAATAGATACCCGAAAAGTTTCCGCCTCATTCGGGAACGTAAAGTTCCTATTTTTGTAAAAAAAACCACCCCTAATGGGGACTTATCGCTAGTTTTTCACTTTTATCTTGTAAGCCGTTCGTTGGAAGAGAAAAAAGTATAGGAAATAAAAATTTGTCATTAAATTCTATATAATAAATGTACTATTGACCTTGTAGCTTATCCCTACCTATTTCTCAGTAACAACGTCCAAACTGAGGGGTAGTTTGGAGCGCGCAGGTAAAAATCGATCTTATACGAAGTTTCACAGCGAATATCTCAAAACCGGTTAATTTAACGAGAAAAATACAAAAGAATGAATTTATAGAGTGAAATTTTCTCTATAAGACGCGTGTCTAGCGGGTGATTTTTTTTGAGTAAAAACAAATAATGCCTTATCTCACTAAATTCTTTAATCTTGCAATGGCAACCGGTTTCGTGAAGTAAAACTTGCTTCACATCATCAGGCCACAAGATTTCGGCTTCAGCTAGTATCCTACAGCTGCAAAAAGGGTTGCGGAAAACGATGCACCTATGTTAAGGTTGGATTGGGGTGCTCAACGATATATTCTAATTGCCATGGGAAAGGCCATGTTTAAGTTCCGAATTTGAAGAACTGTTCGTCGATGAAGAACCCTCTAATGAGTAAAATTGGACAGAATTTTAGTGGAATAGGCCTACAGGGTAAGCTATTGAAAAAAAACGCACCGAGAGCTCTATCTCAAGGGTGGTGTGGAAACCAGCTCAAATAAAAAAAACGCATCTTTGTGGAAGAAATGGAAAAATAAATAAAAATCACTTGCGCCAACATCCGCTAGACATGCATCTTATAGAGAAAATTCCGCTCTATAAATTCGTTCTTTTGCATTTTCTCGTTAAATTAACGGTTTTTGAGATATTCGCTCGCTTCGTATAAGATCGATTTTTACCTGCGCGCTCCAAAATACCCTCAGTTTGGACGCTGTTACTGCGAAATAGGTGGGATAAGCTATATGGTCAATAGGATATTTTAGTCGAGGAAATAAAGCACTAAGAACGGCTCAACCTCTGAAATTTCCGCAGCAAGACGGATTTTAATGCGTTTTTTTTCATTCGATTCGTGAGAGCCTCAGGAAATTTTGTGAACTAATCTGATGAATAGCAAATGAAAAATTGCATTGTAAAAATGCATTGTTCAAAGTGCATTTAGAATAATTGATTTGCAACTCGGTAAAAATTGATTGAAATGAGTCCAAATTCGTTACTCGGGGGGTTTTGGTCGCTGAACACGAATATCACGGCGACAACGGCCTCCGAGGTACCTGGATCCCAGGGTGTACCTCATCTCCTGGAACTTCTTGTAAATTTGTAATATACTTAGTTGAAATTCGTTACTCGGGGGTTTTCGGGGTCGCTGAATACGAATATGATGGCGGTAACGTTCTCCGAGGTACCTGAAGCCCAGGGTGGACCTCATCTCCTGGAACTATTTGTGAATTTGTAATATACTTAGTTGAAATTCGTTACTCGGGGGGTTTTCGGGGTCGCTGAACACGAATATCACGGCGGCAAGGACCTCCGAGGTACCTGGAGCCCAGGGTGGACACTATCTACCTCATCTCCTGGAATTATCTTGAGTATAGCATCATTTTTAAACGAATTTGCATATGTTACTCTAAATTATTTATTTAAATATTATAATCTGCAATGTTGCTTGCAAAAATTGTGCTGGCTGCAATTGTTCTAATGTAGAACATTATTTAGAAGAACAATTATCGGTTGGAATTGGATTTGCAGACGAAGAGAATGAAGAAGAAAACTTCAATGTGTAATTAAACAATAAATGTTTTTCATTGTATAAGTTTGTGTTATTTTTTTAGACAATAAAACATTACAAACACAATTGGAGTTTTCAGAAATTATTTTTGAAAAATATTGTTTGAATCTACATCTTCATTATAATATATAAATAAATAATTTAGAGTAATATATGCAAATTCGTATAAAAATGATGCTATACTCAAGGTAATTCCAGGAGATGAGGTCCACCTTGGGCTCCAGGTACATCGTAGGACGTTGCCGCCGTAATATTCGTGTTCAGCGACCCCGAAAACCCCCCAAGTAACGAATTTCAACTAAATATATTACAAATTCACAAGAAGTTCCAGGAGATGAGGTCCACCCTGGGCTCCAGGTACCTCGGAGGTCGTTGAAACCATGATACTCGTATTCAGCGACCCCGAAAACCCCCGATTAATGAATTTCAACTAAATATATTACAAATTCACATGAAATTCCAGGAGATGAGGTAGATAGTATCCACTCTGGGCTCCAGGTACCTCTGAGGTCATTGCCGCCGTGATATTCGTGTTCAGCGACCCCGAAAACCCGCGAGTAACAAATTTGGACTCATCTCAATCAATTTTTACCGAGTTGCAAATCAATTATTCTAAATGCACTTTGAACAATGCATTTTTACAATGCAAATATGCAATTTTTCACTTGCTATTCATCAGATTAGTTCACAAAATTTCCTGATGCTCTCACGAATCGAATGCAAAAAACCGCATTAAAATCCGTCTTGCTGCGGAAATTTCGGAGGTTCAGTGCTTTATTTCCTCGACTATTTATTATATAGAATTTAACGAAAAATTTTTATTTCCTATAATTTTTTCTCTTCCAACGAACGGTTTACAAGATAAAAGTGAAAAACTAGCAATAAGTCCCCGTTAGGGGTGTTTTTTTGTAAAAAAAGGGACTTTCCGGTCCTGAATAGGGAGGGAACTTTTCGGATATCTACTCCTAACCCTATCGAGAGTACGCATCTCAAATATTATTTCTTTATAAATTATTTCTTCTATTTAGTATTCTTTAATCTAATTTGCGTGTACTGTTATCTCAGTTTTAAATGTATAGATCCGCTAAATTTCGATTAGAACAGAATAGGATAGGATACGATAGGATAGGATAGGATAGAATATAGGATAGGACAGGATAGGATAAGGTAGAATAGAATAAAATTTTATTCATGCTATACATACATTAGCAATGTTTGCATACGTCAAATATAAAGGTAGAATAAAATATAAAAGTGTAAATATAACAATATTAAAAAATAAAACAATGTAAAAGACACTAAAATACAATATCTGCAAGTTAAAAAAATTAATAAATTCACAATTATAAAAACAAACGGTATCACAAGTATAGAGAAATAAATATTGTCTGAAAGTTATTTGTGGCATTCTACGAATATTCTTTCCTATTATTTGGGTTTTCTACCACATGTATTATTATCCTCTTCAAAACAAATCACCGAATCTACAAAATAATAGAATTATTGGAAAAAGCGTCTGCGCCCGTGTCGTTTACGCCAAAGGAAAAGTCAGAAGTTATGTTTTGCAAATAATATAAATCGGAATAAACACAGAAATAATGTATTTTGCTGACGTTTCGGAAAGTAATCTCTTTCCGTTTTCAAAGCCTTTTTTGGAAGAACTCTTATTTTGCCGTGTAAAAATTTTAACAAAAGAAACAGATACCAAAAAAAAAATTAAAGAATCAGCAATAATCTTATTAAATGAAGATAAGTGCTTATCGAATTGTTCTGTAGATATTTGTACAACCTGGCTACCAATGTTAAGAGAAGAACTTAACAAACTCAACATTATCTAAAAGAAAATATCATCAGTTCTATGTTCTGTGTAAGTAGTAAGTATCTATGGAAATAACATAAACATAATCTTAAAGTTGTGTATTTGACATTCTATTATTTTGTAGATTCGGTGATTTGTTTTGAAGAGGATAATAATACATGTGGTAGAAAACCCAAATAATAGGAAATAATATAGATAAATAAATATATACACATATACAAATATACAGGGTGTCTCACCGGGAACTGTATCGATCGATATAGAGAAAAATACGCATCAGAAAATTTTGAAAATTTAGATAATTACTAATGTCGGTGTGGCCAATCCAACTTCACTAATTCTGTTACCTAAACTTTGAATATTTAAGTCAAAAGCATTAATTTTATAAGTACCTTTTTTTTATTGTTTCCCAACTTATCGCCTTTCATTCGACAATATTAGTCTGTTGATTTTGATTTCTAGCTGCAGGATCTAATATCAATTGCGGTAGATGTGGATATAAAAAATTATTCCCATTCTCAGTTGCTGTTGTGGAGGTTGGGTCAATATTTTAATGGCGTTCCTCAGATATTTTAATAAATTTTAAATTTTTTATTTCATTAGGTTTGTTTATTACATTTATGATGTTTTCAACAATTATAGTTTTATTTATCTTTCTACTATCGGTCTTCTCTCTATTTATTTCCAAGTACCATATTTGTCCTTCTACATATTCATGAAATTTACAGGTCATTTAAGCGTGCATTGAATTTATAGATGTGTCTATTTTTGGTGTTACTTTTGCAGAAAGGAGAATATCACATTAGTATTTGTGCATAGTTTTAGTTTCTTACAAATAAAACTGAAAGAAGGTGTAGTTCCACTCTCAATGTCATTTAAGCCAGCTATTATTAGAACACAGTCATTTAGCGTAATTTTTTTAATTAAATCCTCAATATTTTCTATCACTTGATGGCGCCGTGCCTGGGCTTTATTAAACCACTTATTATACTTGCATTTGGAGAGCTTCTTCCTCAATGTCTGAGCTACATTCTTGCCTAGATTGTCACCTGCTATTAGAATCTGCTTGTTGTTTTTGTCAGATGTTGCACCTCCAGTTGGTACCTTGTCTTTATATTACAATTTAATGCATTGTCAACTGTCTGTATTTCAGTGGTAACATTTATAATGTTGGTTTCGGGGCATGCTGTATAGTCGATTTGATCGACATCAGATATATTCATAATTAAGTCTGTGTCAGTTTTTGTTGATGAACACTTTTTGCATATTGTTTTAGTTTGTACTCCTATATTTGTAGTGATCAGTTGTGGTTTTTATATATTTTTTCAGTTCATCTATATATAAATTTAGTTCATTTACTTTTAATTCATGCGATTTAATTATTTAGTTCAGTTCCTCCTCACCCGTTGAAACATCGGCTAAAAATAATTTACTTTGATTTTGTAATTTTTGTTTTTGATTTCGTTTTCCTCAGTAAGTTCAAGAAGAGTTTTCTCTAACACTTATTTCTCCTCGAGGTCAGAATCACTGTAAACACTGTCATTATCACCTTTACAACAAATAATTTGATTTTCTCTAATCATCTTAATTTTCTTGATTACTGCTTATCATTTTCGTTTTGAGATATGATGGACGAATACCGACCTTTCAATATTTTCACGTTTGGTTGTTTCTTAAACCTTGTAGATTTTTTTACTGGGTCGTTTGGCTTCGAACAGCCTTACTTCACTTCGACCTAAAAGATCTTTTGTGATTTCTTAAACCTTACTCATATCAGAAATTTCTAGTGACTAGATCCACTGGAAATGCCCTAGGTACTTATTGCAACTTAGCACCTTTTCACGTATATTTCCCTGTCTTTTTCCATTATTTGCAATGTGATAGGGTAATATCGATATTAGATACTTTTGGATTATTTATCTTTGCTTGTAACAAAACCCTACCTGTAGTTTAAATTTCAAGTTTTGCTTGGAAATTGTTTACTCCATGGGATTTGATTAAGATTTTTAGACTGTTTTCCACACTTTCCAATGTTATGCGGAAATATTCAGGTTTCGGGCCTTCTACCTTTGGTTGACTAGTAAGAAAGCTTTTTATGTTTCTAGCTCCCTTAAATTTAGTCTATAGGTTTTATTATAGCTTAACACCTTTAGATAAGTTATGAATGAATGAAACTCCGATTTATTCATCTTATCCTATCATTTAGAGATATCATAGAGACTTACTAATGAAATTGAATCATATTCGCCATATATACGGTCGTGAGTTGTATTTTTGATCAGGTTTTACATTCCGAAGAATAAATTGTATCATTCCATACAATTTTGTGATGTGGTAGCCCCATTCTTTATAAAAAGACTGTTTAAAAACAAAAATACATTTATTTATTTTTTTGAATAATTTGTACCATCCAGTTTATTAAAAGTTATTTAGGATTTTGCAATAACATAATATACTGTAGTAAAGACATGATAGAGAGACATTTATTATTCCAGAATTTATTATTAGTGTTTTTTAAAATTTAACATTATTAGTAGTAAAATGGAGAAGAGTAGGCAAGAGGATAGTGGGCTCCGTATGGATGATAGCCACCATAGTAAGGCAATACTGGTGATGGGGCAACATAATTGCTGTATGACAATGGAGCGGAGTAAGCGTAGGTAGGAGCGGAGACAATTGGAACAGAGTAACCAATGCTACGTTTAGCTGTTTTTGCCTCTTCTGCTGGAGCTGGGGCAGCTAGGGCTACAGCCAAGACAATGGCGAAGATGCACTGAAATAAAAAAAAATGTGTAGTATATTTTTGGTACCACAATGTCAAAGGTATTCGTAAAATTATTTACCAGCAAAGGTATTAAAAATTATCGTGTATTTAATAAATTTACAAAAAATACATACTGCAGGATACAATTAAAGATATTACAAGTAAAATTGGTATGTGATTTGAAAAGAAAATTTTTTTTGCAATGTTATTGCCATTGATATTCAATCGTCATTTTTTCTTAGTGCACCTTAGTTGTATCTATAATATATATATTTTAATAATTCATAAAACTGTTAATGAGAAAAAAGTGTACAAACTTATAAGTGAAGTTGACCTCTTGTCAAATTCGCAAAATTTTATATATGTTCCAACTTCCGGTATAGGCTGCTTTCAAGATTGTGTTTATTCTTTTTTACGAAAAATACGACGTTTGCGTGGTCTGTAGCTTTTAGTTTTTTTAGTTTTTTAGTTTTTCTTTAGTTTTCTTTGTTCAACTAATATTAGACTTTACGGAGTCTAAGCCACAGTTATTCCACCATTCAATCAAGACTCACATATTGTACAGAAAAGTAAACAACAGCCATTTCATACGATATTTCCATCTGCCGAAGCTGGGGCTCGAACTCAGGACAGGAGGGTGATTAGACATGTTGTCCCTCACATATACGCGTTCTAGCCTACTACTACCATTTCTACAACTCCTAAAAATACCTTTAAATATTTATGCTCTAGCCAGGATTCGAAACCGGAACTCCTTGATCTTAAGCCTGACACATAAATAATGAGCTACTAAAATTAAATGTTAACATTATACTGCAATATTAGTCATACAGTCCAGCCAATATTTCTAGAAATACAAAAAATACCCCTACAGTGTTTCATTACCTTGGAGTTCTTTATTACTTCTTGAATGATGACTATTTAAATTACTATAGATTATTCAATTTTCTAAAATTTTATCCTGGTACCGTTTTTAGTTTTTGAAATATCATGAGTCATATTTCAAAAAGTATAAATATCGTGCGTCAATGAAAATAGATAAAAAACTAATATATAGGGGATGTACGTAAAAGCAAATCGTTTTGCGCTTTAGAGAAATATTGAGAATAAGAATAAGAAATAATTTTATTATAATATCCCCCTGTATGTCTTGACGTCTTTCAGATGAGGTGTGATTGTTTTTATCTCTAATATTGCAAACCAGCTACAATTACATATAGAGCGTATCTTGTTATTTTTCTGTTTTACGATGAAACCAGAGATATATAAGAATCACTGTCGATTATAATAAATAATAAGTTATAATATAGGATATCATACAAACAGAATAATTTGAATTACCTACTTGCTTTAAACTCGTTTCAGTTGTTATTGAAGGATGATAATAATGACGCACGCACGTGTTTGAGTTGTTAGAATACTGTCAATATTAAACTTTATTACTGTTTCCCTCCTACTCTTAATTTGGTCTACGGACCTTAATCAAAAGAATAATAAAAATATGAATTTCATAAATAAATTACCTAGCACGGCCATTAAATTAAATGCTATATATAGCACTATTAATACTACTTGGTGTCTTCAGCCACACACACATTACGATCCAATGATAACGGTAAAGGATTTTTTTTGTAAATGTGGGTATTATACGGGGTGGGGTAATAGTGCGTCGGACCTTGATATCTCGAGTTTTACGAAAGCTAAAATTTTTTTAAAAAATTGCAAGTAAACTAGATACAAAAGTCTATAACTGGAAATTATTTTCCAACATACAGGGCGAGCTAAGACGAAATTACAAGACTAAATGCTTTTTTTTAAATGGAATGCTATGTTTATCAGTACATTTTTTGAAGCCTCTTTCTAGGGTCTATTCATTCTTATATTAGCATTGAATATCTCCCGACCACTTGAATGTAATGAATTTTTTTATTGAAATAATGCAATCTGCAGATATTAAAAAAAAATCACCACAGTCACAATTATATGAATACCAGCTACGAGACATCTGATTAATGTTGTTTACATACAGGTTGCTGTGTATTGATCAGAAACTCGCAGTAAGTCAGAAAAAATGGCCTAAAAAACTTGATGCCCTGCTGAAACTAGAAAAGATATATCGAAAAATATGGAATTCTTAAGAAGTATTCAAAAAAAAAATTGTAACGGTATATGCTTTGCGCCCTTAGCCAACTCACACTATTTTTGTGACAATTTTTTTGCTCTTCTCGTGTTAAATCCAAACAATGTATTTTTGTATGAGCCTTTTAAGACTGTGACAAAGAATTCCAAATGGCACTAGCGCGGGTTATTAGTTTAGACTAATATTATAAGTGATAAAGATTATCTTTAAAACTCTGAATTCATTGAATAAAACACAGAAAAGTACATGATTACATTTTGAAATCGTTTTCTTACTGAATAAATTTCATAGTAAAAGTTAATCCCCAAACAGTAAATAGACCAGGGCCAATCCTGTTTAAGGCAATAAAAATTCTTAGCAGTATACGAATGGTCGGAAAATGTAGTTAATATTGTAAATAATTAAGGAAAAATCGTCCAGACTGAGTAAAAGTTCGGGAAGGGGGTTGGGGTGGTAATATATACATTTTTAGGGGTTGGTACTCGTTTTTTGCGATTTGCGGCTAAACTATGCATCCTATAATAATAATAATAATAATAATAATAATAGGTCTTTATTTTCCATTAAGCAAATACAAATAAACTACAAACATCATACATATAAATAAATGACATTTAAGATAGCCTAATGGAAAAATGCCGAAGATCAGATGGTAGTGAGTGACACTACCCCTGTTTTTCATCTTAAGCATATAGCATACTATAATAATAATAACTATATTATACACAACCCACAAGAACAGTACAACTTATAAACAGATAAACAATGATACTTACAAACATATCCTACAACTCAATTACAATGCAATGTAATAACAATGAAAGAAAGCGGCGAAAATAAAGAATGTGCCGTTTTGGCCATTTTCCTCCTTTCTTTTTTTTTTTTCTCTTTCCTTTTTCTTTTTGCCTCTTCCCCTTTTTTTTTACATTTTTTGTATTTTCCTTTTTCTTCTTTTCTCCTTTTTCGCATTATCCTCGACTACATTTGCATAAATAGATACTTTTTAACATAACGTTTAAATGTGGATAATGATTTGTTTTTAAAATCAGATGGTACGGTATTGTAAATTTTGGAAATTTGGTACGTAAATGAACGTTTGAACAATTCAGTGCGGTGCATGGGAGGTGTTAGGGTTCCTTTAAATCTGATGTTGAGGTTGTGAACATCAGACCTATACGAAATTTTTTTATGTAGATAATTTGGAATTTTATTTATAATGATTTTATGAAATAAGCACGCCGAGTGTAAGAAACGACGTTTAACCATGTTAAGCCATCCAATTTCATTCAGTTTATACGAAATACCCTGCCGGCGCCGGACACCGAAAATTAACCTTAAACAGGAGTTCTGAATAACTTGTATTCTACGGGAGTCTTCATAATCCAAACATGGACCATATACCGAGTCAGCAAAATTAAATTTTGATAAGACAAGAGATTCGCATAGTATTGTTTTAACCTTTTTATTTAAGAAATGGCGGTTATTAAAAATCATTTTTAAATTCATAAATGCTGTGCGAATACAGTTATTAACATGAGGTTTGAATCTCAACACCGTGTCAAAGGTTAGGCCTAGACTCTTTGCGGATTCAGTGGGCAGTATATGGTGACCGTTTACATTAATCTGAAGTTGTTCTGCTAGAACTGACCTTACATTTTGAGGCCCAAAAATAAGCATGGCAGTTTTATCGGCATTAATATTCAAGGCATGATTTTTAGATATTTCTACTAGAGCCGCAATGTCTATATTGATCATAGTCGATACTTCGACATGTTTAGAGGGATCAAAAGAGAGGTATAACTGCGTATCGTCAGCATAAAAATGAACGTGACAGTTCTTAAATATTTTTATAAAATCTGAAGTATATAAAGTATACAACAGTGGACCCAAGATAGATCCCTGTGGAACTCCCGACGATACACTGAGGGGGGCAGACACATTGTTGTCAATTTTAACTCTTTGTGTTCGGCTGGATAGGAAACTACGAAAGAAACTGATAACATTGTTAGTTAGACGGAGGGATTTCAATATAGCTAAAAGTATTTCATGATTAATAGTGTCGAATGCTTTCGAGAAGTCGAAAAGCACTAACACTGTAGCCATTTTTTTATCAGTCCCCCTCAATATGTCATCAGTGATGTTCAGCAGGGCCGTTTCACAGCTATGGAGCGGGCGAAAACCTGATTGTACCTCAGGCAAAATGTGAAATTTTGAAATATGCTGACGGAGTTGCGAGTCTACCTCTCTTTCCAGTACCTTTGACAAAACTGGCAGTATATTAATGGGACGCAAATCTTTAAATTGTTCAGCATTCGATTTTTTAGGGATCGGTTGTACTATAGATTGCTTCCAAATTTCCGGAAATACACCATTCAATAAGCAAAAATTAATAATATGGGTGACGAATGGTAAGATAAAGGGACAACACATTAATAGCAATTTAATGTTAAACCCATCTGAGCCTTGCGCGTTTGTTTTAATATTATATATAATTTTTTGGGCCTTATATTCAGATAGAGGATTAAATTCAAAGGTATGAGTTATACAATCTCTAACGGTATTATTATAATGATCAATTACATTTGGATTGGGTGGCATATTAGGAATACTATTGATGAAGTAACTATTAATTGCATCAACATTTTTCAAGGCATTAGGTATATTTTTTTTCCCCCGGTTTTTAATGTTTAACACATCCAAGTCTTTCCAGAGATTATTGATGCCGGTTACCCTCAATCTGTATTCAAAGTATGCTTTCTTCTCATTTTTACAGGCCAGAGTGGTATAATTTCGCAAAGTTTTGTAATAATTATAATGCGCTTCACTTTTTGTTCGGCGCCATTTGTTGCGGGCTTTATTTCTGAGCGATATAAGCAATCGTATGTTGTCCGTTATCCATGGAGAATACTTTTTAGTGATTTTTACGGTTCTTAGTGGTGCATGGTAATTAAAAAGAAATAGAATATTATCATTTAAAAATGAGACCTTATCATTAACGTCATTCATGTCAAAAATCACTTCAAAAGGGATAGAACTTAGGTCACCATAAAACGCTTCCTGATTGAAACTTCGAAAGTCTCTAATTGTTTTTAGAACTGGTAATTCTTTATTATGTTTTATGTTAAGATTACAGTAGACAAGCTCATGATCCGAGATATGATCCACAGGCTTAACATCTACACTTTGTATAATTTCAGTATTATTGGTCGTAATAATTAAATCGATTAGAGATATGGAGGTAAGTGTAATGCGGGTAGGTGAGTTAATAAGTTGTACCATATCAAAAGCCTCGAGCATCGAGTTAAGTTTATTAAATGCCGAGGACTCAGATTTCAACATATCAATGTTAAAATCGCCCAGACATAGTACCTCGTCATAGGAGGGTAATAAAATTGAGAGACTTTGTTCCAAACCATTTATAAATTCAACATAGGAGAAATCTGGTGGCCTATACAGAACCCCCACAGCATAAATTTGTTTATTTACTTTTAATTTAATCCATAAATATTCCAAATTATTAATTTCAAGGTCAATAATAGTATAAGACAAAGGTTCTTTAATATAGATACCCACACCTCCGCCTCTACCCCCTCTACGATCTTTCCTTACAAATTTGTATCCATCTATTTGAAAAACATCATTATTCATAGCAGGTGAGGTCCAAGTTTCAGTTAGACAAAGTACAGAGTAATTAGATGCCAATATATGTTCTCTCAGATCATTAATTTTAGGCAGTAAGGATCTAATGTTAAGGTGTGCGAAAGTAACCATTATGCACACAGTCGAGAAAAAAAAGAAAAAAAAAGTACATATAAAAGAAATATATATAAATAAGACACAGCAATCAGAAAAAAAAACAAATAAAGTGACGGAATAAATAAATTATATGTAAAATCTTATCTAACAATAATAATAATAATAAAAAAGACAAGTCCATAAATTTGTGTCTTGTTGCATAAAGAGAACAAAAGGAAAAAGATAGTTAAATAGTTGTAATCTATATAAATATATATGCAGGCTTAGTGAAAACTAAAGTTAGGAGAGAAAGATTATCTTGGTTTTCTGGCCCTCTGAGCTGACTTTCCTCTTTTTGCTTTATTTACATCAGGCGGGTGTTCTTGTTTTCTTTTCTTTTCTTCTAATGTTGTACAGGCAATGGAATGTTCGGGTGACTGGAGCTCGCTTACCGTCGGTGTAGAAGGGGCGCTGTTGGAAGTATTGACTATATTTTTTACAGCATTATAATCTATTGCAGTATCAAAAATATGTTCATCTAACTCCTGATTATTTTTCAAGTCTTCAAAAGTGAATTTTTCTCCATTTACTATCAGCACATCTTTTCGAATTGTTGCATTAAGTTGTTTTTCTCGTGCTAATTTCAGGTGATTTAATAAAAATTTCTTTTTCTGATAATCTTCAGATATATAGTCCGGAGATATAAATATACCGGTTCCCTTAAGTTTTTTAGCATTCTGTAAAATTTCAGTTTTTAATCTGTTATGTAAAAGTTCTATGGCAACAGGACGAGGTTTATCACGTGAAACTTCTCCAAATCTGTATATGTCTCTAATTTCGTTGTTAGTGCATGCAATATTAAGCTTTTCATTAAATATGTTTAATACAGCTAATTCAGTTTGGCCTTCTTCTCCATTTACACCATAAATAATTAAGTTATATTTTTTAAGTTTCCTTTCAGTTTTTAAAAGCCTAGCTTTTAGTTTATTGTTTTCTTCTCGAAGCGAACAGATTTCAGTTTTGAGATCTTTATTTTCTTGTAAAATTTCTTGTCTTAGTCCCTGTATTTCATCTTTTAATTCCTTTCCATTATTCTTTATTAGATTATACAAATCTGTGATAGATACTTCATTTTTCAAGTTAGAACCAATCGACATATTTCAATCAGCAAGTATTTGCGTAAACGTTTTAGTATACACGAATTTTACAGACTTCCCTGCGGAGTAACTGCTTATTGTAATAATAATATCTAGATATGTAGCCGTTCGATTTAACAATTAGCACACAGCCATTTACACTTTATCAAATTCGTTGCCACAAAAAAGTTTGTAAACACTTGTGTTTTCTACAGGTTATACTATCAAATGTAATTACAGTTTATTGTTTAAACACAAATTATAACTGTCCAACAACAGATTTATGTATTTAGGAGTAATTTTGCAATTTATTTTTGCTTATTTCCACCACAAAACTATAATTTTCACAAGACTGAGAAGTTTAGCAGCCACCGATGATATCGAAAAATATTGAATGTAAAAGTTGTAGACAATAAAAAAATCTAAAACTTTCTAATTGATCATTATTGACCATAACCTCAAAATTATCGAGAAAAATGCAAAAACCCGTTTTTTCGGTTTTTAATTTATAACTGTCGCAAAAATGTTTATATTTTCATGAAAATTGGTGAAAATATTCTCTTTTGTGTTTCAAACAAGCCCAAATTTTTTCAAAGCGAAATATTTAATTTTCGATGTTTTATGAAGAAAATAAAGAAAAAAGACCTAATTTTCAATCGAAAAATTTGGTTAGCAAATTTTCGATTAATGAACTTTACTAGTGTTCATTTTTTCGTTGAAATCTCAACTTCAATATAGAATTAAAATATGATATTGTTTATATACAAAAATATCGTTAAAAAAGCGAAAAACTGAAAAACAACTTTTTAAAAATCGAGTTTTCGGTGAAAATCATGAATTTCTTTTTCTTTATTGTAAATAAACGTTTACATTCATAAAAAGCATTAATTCTCATACAATACTAGGTTATACAAGTAATGTACATGTACCTAACTATTCTTGGCTTTCAAAGTCCCGAAAACATTATTTAAATTGCAATTAAATAGGTAAAAATTCAAAAAACACAAAGCCTGTGAACTAAGAAAATTTGTTAATTATTTCTTGTGATTAGTAAGTATTTACAAATTATCACGTCAAAGTCTTATATTTGATTATAAAACAGAAAAATTAAAAGTAAAATAATTTTTTTGAAATCTTTTTTTCTTCGTGGGCAATTCTTCATCGCCAGAATTCAGTATCATTATTTTTATTATTATTTATTAGACAGTGGGTACTGTTTTCGTCCTCGAGACTACAATTTTATTCGTACAACGCTTTTTCGGCATTAGAACATTTATCAGAACCGTGACAATTTGAGCACAAATTTGTGCGCTTTAAGCCATGCTTGCGACACCCACATTTGCTATTACCGCATCCTGTTTCGCAGCTGCCGCAGATAATTTTCAATAAATTTTCAGGAATTAATTCTTGTTCTGTAAATATAGATACGATGCCATTAACGTGATGTTTCCATCCCCAATCTGTAGCTGTTAATGGATTACCAAGCCAACTTTGTATTTGAAAATACACCCTGTAACAATGTTGCTTAGCTGCCCCTTCAGTTGGAGGTAATTCTTTCAAATGAAATGAGGATTTAACATTAGCCCTTCGGTAGAGTTCAAATCTTTTGTAAATAGAAGCTATTATTTTTAGTCCATTTTCGGTAATCGTTTGTTTGTCTGCATTTGTATTGTAAAAAATTTCTGCAAGATTAGGTAAATGTTTATCGACCAATAATGATTTTATAATTGTTTTTTTTTCCTTTCCCAGTAAAACTGGAAGTTGTATCGCAGCCAGGAAAACAATTCAAAAATTCTACAATATGTTTATGTGATTTATGTTTAAAACTATTAGAGGTGTAATAAGTATCATTAATATTTCCTGCATCAGGTTTGTGGAAATAGATATTCAATTCATGTGAACTGAATTGATTTAAAAGAACTAAAAGATCTATGTCTTGACCAACAACTACCACTATTTTATCGGAGTTTTTTGCTACTTCAAGGGATGTATTGATAATTAGGGAATCTGCATCTTCTTCATATAACTATTTTTTGCGTAGTTGTTTTGTACATAATGTAAATATTTTTGTGTTATTTCATTAATTGTATCGTCTTTTTGCCAGATTACTTTGTGTAAGAGAAACCCGCCATCAACAACGTGTACAATATTGCTCAAAGTTGGTAACGAGTCGATGCTCGCAAATTCTGTATATAAATGTGACTTAACATTTTTTCTGAAGCCATTCTCTGTAAACAACGACACAGGAAATGGAGCAAGCTCGTACTGTAAATAATTTTTCGTATCATCTGTGTGTGCTGCTGATATTTCGCGAAATTCTCTGAAATAATAGTAATGGATCAATTATAACAGTCCCGCCTCAGTTAGGTACATGTATATTACTTGTATAACATAGTATTGTATAAGAATTAATGCTTTTTATGAATGTCAACGTTTATTTACAATAAAGAAAAAGAAATTCATGATTTTCACTGAAAACTCGATTTTTAAAAAGTTGTTTTTCAGTTTTTCGCTTTTTTAACGATATTTTTGTATATAAACAATATTGGGGTAATGGGGTAGTGAAGCGCAAGTTACAGCCTCTCCTACTCAATTGTTAACCTCACCTTCGCGATGAGTTCAATTTGAACTTGGTGCACCCTGTTTTCACTAACGAGGCTCTAACGACCGAGTAAGGGCGGAATAACCCTTACCTTTTGCCGTGAGCACATCCACCTTCTCACGAAGAGTGCGATAAAAATAACCCACCGCACACAAAGGTTGCTTTTGGAATCGTTTGGTTACCCCATCGTCGCAGTCTCCTTCTGTGCCATGGGACCACACCATTCGCCTTCCGCAACCGAGCTGGTCAGTTGCATACCTGCTCCAGCTAAAACTTCAAATGCAGCTTCGTTTTCAGTCGATTAAGGCTTTTAAAAAATGATGGAGCGTTCAAGTGGGACAAAATCATCCGGAGGTAAAATACCCTCCCGATCGGATCTCCGGGGGAGGGTGCCCACAGGGACACCCCATCGAATGTCGAAAAAACACCGACAAGTTAAATCCAACAAAACTAATTCTTTCATCTACGGCGCTTGGAATGTTCGTACTTTGAACGACAGCACTCGCACCGATCGGCCTGAAAGAAGAACTGCTCTAATAGATAGAGAACTTCACCGACTCAATGTTGACGTTGCAGCTCTCAGCGAAACTCGATTTTTGGAGGAAGGCTCTCTCACAGAAAAGTACTACACCTTCTATTGGAAAGGTCTTCCCACCAATTCAAGAAGACAACATGGAATAGGATTTGCCGTTCGAAATCAACTTGTATCCAACTTAACACAAGTACCACAAGGCCTATCCGAGCGTCTAATGCTGCTACGCTATGAGCTATCAGATGGCAACGCGGTAAATCTAATAAGCGCCTACGCTCCCACTCTGGATGCAAGTCACGAAACCAAGGAAAGCTTCTATCAACAGCTGGAAGAAACCCTCTGTAGAATACCTAAAACGGAACGACTCGTTATTCTTGGCGATTTTAACGCTAGAGTAGGGGGAGATGCAGACACCTGGCCAGGCATCATAGGCAAGAACGGTTTGGGCAACATGAACGCTAACGGTCAACTACTCCTAACTAAATGCGCCGAACATGATCTAGTTATAACAAACACCATTTTCCGACAAAAGGATAAATTTAAAGGCACCTGGCGTCACCCCAGATCAGGTCACTGGCATCTACTGGACTATGTTATCGTACGTAGGAAGCATCTCAAGGACGTCCAAATTACAAAGGCGCGCATTGATAGCGAATGTTGGACCGATCATCGTCCTGTTGTCTCTAAAATGAAAATTGTTATGAGACCCAAACACCGAAGAACTCAAGTAAAACGCAGACTCCGTCTCTGTATTAGTAAATTGCGTGACCAACAAACCGTCGAACAGCTAAAGCAAAAAGTTCAAGAGAATTTGAGTGCACTAGAAGAAGCCAATTCTGTCGCTGCTACCTGGACACAAATTAAAGACAGTTTAAAAAGTGCGAGTGAGGAAATTCTTGGCACTGCAGCAAGTAAAAAACAGGAGGACTGGTTCAATGATAATGAAGCTTTTATACAAGAACTTCTTGACCGCAAACATACTGCCTTCCAAAACGCTATCAACCACCCCAACGACTCATCAAAAGCAGAAGCTTTTACCCAATCTAAGTCTGAAACGCAACGCGAAATCAGAAGAATAAAGAACGAGTGGTGGGCAAGCAAGGCCAGAGAAATTCAAAGGTACGCCGATTCACACGACTACAGGAATTTCTTTCAAGGAGTAAAATCAGTGTACGGCCCCAGTAGGAAAAATATGTGCCCTATTAAAGATTTAAATGGAAATCTCCTCAAAGAAGACCAGGAAATAAGAGCCCGATGGAAAGAACACTACTCTAGCATTCTTAACCAGCAAAGTCAAGCCGACCACGATACTATAAATCTTATCCCTCAATATGACACCTTCGAAGACTTAGATAAACCACTAACAACGGAAGAGATCTTAACCGCCATTGGGCAGCTAAAAAATAACAAATCTCCCGGCGCCGACTCACTCCCAGCTGAGATCTTTAAAGCTGTGTCGTCAGAGCTCATACCCTACCTCAAAAAACTGTTTGATATCGTGTGGGAAAGTGGTCAAGCTCCGCAGGAGTTTCGTGATACACTTTTAATCAACCTCTTCAAAAACAAAGGGAGCGCTGCGGACTGTGGAAATTACAGGGGTATAGCTCTCCTGGCTGTTGGAGGGAAGATACTCACTAAAGCGATGGCAAATAGGCTAACACCTGTTATGGAAAAGTTACTTCCTGAAACACAGAGTGGCTTTAGACCAAACCGAGGCACATCGGATTTAATCTTCACACTTAAACAGCTTCAAGAAAAAGCACTCGAACATCAAGGAGAAATTCACATGGCCTTCATTGATTTAACCAAGGCGTTTGACTCGGTGGACAGGGAAGTGCTCTGGAAAATTATGTTCCGCTTAGGTATCCCTAGAAAATTTGTGGAAGTATGTCGCAGTCTACATACAAACAACAACGCCCAGGTTATGTATAATAATGAGGCAACCGAACCTTTCCAAACCCTCACTGGAGTTAGGCAGGGATGTGTCCTGGCACCCCTACTCTTTAATTTGTTTACCACTGCTCTAACAATTATTGTTGACAACAAACTGACAGTCAGAGGAATAGGTCTCAGATACCGTTTTGATGGCGGTCTCTTTAACATAGGGCGCTTTAGAGCTTTCACGAAGACATGCACACGATTCATTTGTGATCTCCAGTATGCGGATGACTGTGCACTTTTAGCCTCTACGCCGGAAGAGCTTCAAGAACTTTTAGATGTGTATGCCCAAAGCTATGATTCTTTGGGACTTAAAATCAACATTGGAAAGACTAAGATTATGTCAACTCCTCATCAAGTGAACCAAATAGACATTACACTTAACGGAAATTCTCTTGAAGTGGTGGATCAGTTCAATTACTTAGGCAACGTTGTTAATGACAAAGCAAACATGGACAGCGAGATTCGCAATAGAATTAACTCTGCATCTAGAGCATTCTGGGGACTTAGAGAGAGAGTATTTGACAACCACGACCTTGCTTTGTCAACGAAAATGGCTGTCTACAGAGCAGTTGTCATTCCAACACTGCTATATGGATGTAAAAGCTGGGTCACTTACCGTCGTCATGTGAAAGAATTAGAACGTTTTCAGCAAAGACACCTCAGAAGTATGATGAAAATCCGTTGGTTCCATCACATATCAAACGTGGAAGTACTCAGGAGAGCAAACAGCCTTCCAATTGAGGTGCTTATTTCAAGAGCACGCCTAAGATGGGCAGGTCACGTTCATCGTATGCATGATAACCGCCTTCCTAAATGTACACTTTATGGTGAATTGCTAAGCGGTAGAAGAAAGCGTGGCGGTCAACGAAAGAGGTTCAAAGACGCTCTCCATGATAGTTTAAAATCCTGCGGTATTGCAGACGAGCAATGGGAACAACTTGCAGCGGACAGAACCGAATGGCGAGGGGTTGTGGCCAGCTATCAAGGAAATGTTGCTGCAAGAAGGCCGAATCCAAGACCTAACCAGGTCTATGTTTGTCCTGATTGCGGTCGACATGTGCTCTCCCGAATTGGCCTCTATAGCCATAGTCGTGTGCACCATAGATGAAGGGGAATTACAATAGACTACACCTTTTACTTGTTTTTTATTGTACGCAATTTATCGACTGTAACATTTCTATACTCGGACTCGAGTAACGGCTAATAATAATAATAATAATTTTAATTCTATATTAAAGTTGAGATTTCAACGAAAAAAATGAGCACTAGTAAAGTTCATTAATCGAAAATTTGCTAACCAAATTTTTCGATTGAAAATTAGGTCTTTTTTCTTTATTTTCTTCATAAAACATCTAAAATTAAATATTTGGGCTTGTTTGAAACACAAAAGAGAACATTTTCACCAACTTTCATGAAAATATAAACATTTTTGCGATAGTTATAAATTAAAAACCGAAAAACGGTTATTTGCATTTTTCTCGATAATTTTGAGGTTATGGTCAATAATGATTAATTACAAAGTTTTAGATTTTTCCATTACCTACAACTTTTATATTCAATATTTTTCGATAGGGTGCATAGTTTAGCTGCAAATTGCAAAAAACTAGTACCAACCCCTAAAAATGTATATATTAACACCCCAACCCCCCTTCCCGAACTTTTACTCAGTCTGGACGATTTTTCCTTAATTATTTACACCATTAACTACATTTGCCGACCATTCGTATACTGCTAAGAATTTATCGTCTATTACGATATTTTAAACGGTTTGGCCCTGGTCTACAAAGCACTTTACTAATTTCAATAAAGTAATATGAAGTATTTTGTTACACTATTATCATTAAAAAAATTAAAATTTTAAATAAACTAATTATTTTAACTTCGGTGTAAATCTACTATTGGTACATATGGTAGCTGCACAAAACATAGGTTAATTGGTTAAGTTCTATAATAGGTACTTACCAATTTGAACATTTTGGTCGGTAGTTAATTTCAGTTAACAAACGTTAAACTAATAATGATCTTTCTAAAATTGCGTCTTGTATTTATATGATGGGGTTTGGAATCTGTAAGGTCACCGTTTTAATTAAGTGGGCAGAAAAAGACAAGATATATCAGAAATAATTTATTACTGTAGAAAAATATAACTATTTGCCACTATAACTATATGACATTATTATGGAAACACGACGAGACGTGTGTATAGGTTTGTGCAAAATAAATATACAATATTCATTCATTCATACAATTTTATTATTTGGAATTTTTATGTTACAACAATAATTTATTGTTGTTATTGTAAAACTGGGCGAAATTTTATAGAATAGTAATATATGAATATTAAATTTTAGCAAAACATTGACCGATGTATTAACCTCAGGATTTTTAATAATATTTGTTTATCTGGAGGTTAATTTTACGTAAAAGTTTTACTAAGTTTAGAACTTGTACATGACACTTTTGGATAATTTGTAAATTGTTGTTTTAAATAAGCTACAATTATTATATCGTTATAATTGCATTAGGTACTCTATTTTACATACTTATATGCTTTACTTTCGTATCAAAAGTGTGTCCCATGTTTCTTATTATAAGTCGTATAATATTGAACCATTACTCGGTAATTTGTTTAATATGTATGTATATGTATTAGCTACAATTTTTGAGAAAATTTATACCTATGAAAGACTTTATTACACATTGAGATAATTGAGGATTTTCCTTAACCGGTTATATTGGAGATTACTGACTCTGCTTTTCCATTGTCAAAATATCCTGCCAAAGCCTTTCGTGAACATCACTAACATCGGGGATAGTCGTTCTTTATTATTTCTCGCGATAGCTTATTAGATAAATTACAATTCTACAGCTTCAGTGACATTAGTTTAAAGTTAATAACATCCTACTTACCAAATAGGAGACAAAGTACATTCTTCAGGAAAATAAGTTCCGACCTATTATTAATAAATCACGGTGTACCACAGGGATCGATCCTACGACCAGTAATGTTGAGTATATCCATAAATAATTTAATTTATTCAAAGGTTAATTATTATACCATATTATATGCCGATGATACAACAATAATTACTATAGAAAATGATTTGAAGTGTTTACTGCTTTGTATGACAAATACAGCAGTAAATTTTCAAAACTGGTTCACAGCAAATTACTTACTACTAGACCCCACAGAAAAACAGTAATCATACTATTTTCATATCGTAATTTAGATGGCGTGAAAACCCACATCACATGCATCTCACCCGACCGTCCTAGACTGTATTCTGTAAATGCAGTGAATAGGTGGTGAATGTGAAGGGATTCAGCGAAAATAGCCGAATTTACAACCAATTAGGTTGGCGTAAAAGTATCAGCTGTTCAGTGCTTAGTTGTTGCCATTGTCATGTCACATGTCATTAATTAAATTAAATTAGGGAAAAGGAGACAGAATTTTTTTTTTATAAAAAGTTCTGTAAGGATATACCCTCGTCTATTGGTATCAATAGAGTCTTGAAAGTGAAATACATCATCTTAATACCAAGAACACACTATAGTTAATACTAAAAACATATTTTAAACGTATTTTTCATTCATGTAATACATATCTATGGCTAAAAATATTTTATAGAAAAAAATAGTTGTATTTATTTCAAGTGTGATTTCTCCCATAACTTTACGGACTTAATTTATTCGATTGATACCTCTGTTCTTCAAAATTTTAGTTTTGTAGGCAGAACAGCTTATTATATTCAAATGCAAATAGCTGTACATGAGAAAGAGCACGTTTCTATCAGAAATCATTAAAAATCCATGAAAGTAAGTGAAAATCAATGCAAATCATTGAAAATCAATGAAAATCGTTGAAAATCAATGGGAATCACTGAAAATTTGGTGAAAATCATTGATAACCAACGCAAATTGTAAATCTGACGTAGAAAATCTGGGCTGCAGTCTACCCCTCGACTAATATCGATGTGGATAAAAATATAATTATTGAGGATATTCGGATAATATCAAAATTGAAAATCAAAATCAATGTCCAGTAGCGTTTTGTTTAGACGGGGACTTGATCTTGCCCAAACGTTTTACCTCATTCGTTTAGAGTGCCTCATTCATTGTTTGGGCTAGGAAGCGATTTTCTCTTGTAAGACAAATATTTTCGAACTGAAACTTATATAAAAATGTGGGCAATGGTAAGGGGCATCTTTTGGAAAAAGAATTGGATTTGTATCGGAAACGGCTATTGAATTATGACGAGTTAACTGTTGAATATAAAAAACTAATTTTGGAATGTCTCGGTAAGATGTCACGAAGGGCGGTACTTCAAATTGACTGGGCTTTGTGTATTGAAGATCTTTCGCAGTTAACTCCGCTTTAGCGGATAGCTCATTGGTTCTGCATTCGTTAAAGCGGAAAGTAGTTTTAATGAAAACAGTTAACTTTTCGGGGGACGGGGATTTTAATGTTTTACTATTAGATAATTTGAAATTACGTGAACTAGAATTAGATGATTAAATTGAAACAGAATCATATGTTGAATTATTAGAATAAAGTTAATAGAAAATAAATAAAAGTAAAGAGTTTTATTTTGCAATGATTCGTCTGTAAAATTGTTAAATAGAATGGGTGAAAGCTATTATTGGTAAATTTAGTTTATTTGTGAATTATCGAAAGTTCGTGTGACTTGACTTACGCTTTACATCTCATATCGAAATATGTACATAGTAAATACGTACCTACGCTCGAACCTGCATTGCTGCATTAAAGCGGTGTATTCTCTTTACTTCGGAGAAGGAGCTAATTTCAGACTCAGTTGGCTTTAAAGGAAGATTGGTACCATGACACCGCCTTTTAGAATACTATCTGATTTTTATAAAATTATTTATTTAACATAACTGTAGTAAATTCTTTTGCACTCAATATCTAATATTTAATACCAATAGAAAAGTTATTTATGGTTCTCTATACATATTGTTGTCTGTTGATCCATCTGTGATCATACTAGCATGCTTTTATTGTCTCAAAATACATTTGATAAATTAAAACGTAGACACTGTTAAAAAAGCAGACGAAAAATATGCATCAAATCTGGCTTACCTAATGCCTTAATAAATTGTAAATACACATAGTCAATAATAATTTTAAAAAGAAAAAAACTATAGTAAAGCTTTCATTTTCAGTATCTATTATTTAATATCAATAGAAAAGTCATCTAAGTAGCTGTCCTCCTTGATATTCCTCGAATTTTCTTGAGATATCATCGGATTCTTCTCTGAATGTACCACAAGATTTCTTAGCTGTTCAACCCTCGTCGCTTTGAGGTATCTTTATTGTTTAAATGTTTTAAGGATATTATTTTATTTTTATGAATAAAAATAATATTGTTAGTTTTGTGTTAAATTTTTTATTCTAGCAAAGAAAGTTGTGATACCTTTAAATGAAAAAATTCAAACATTGATTATATTCATAGGATTTAAATCGGCAACCCTTTTTTACAACAAGCATTTTTTAAATTTGCGTAATTTTAAAATCATTGGCATAATCATAAATCATATCGATTAACCGGTTAGCTTAAGGACGTCATAAAAATCATCTCTATGTGTCTTGTTATTACGCAGTAAAGCCTAAAACCCTATTATCCTGTTGATAATCTTATATTTAAATTAAAACTAATATTAGATACAATTACGTCATAAAGTGAAAATTATTAGGTTTCTTGGTAACTGTTGTCAATCTGTAGCCTTGCTAGTCAATTAAATACAGATGAAATATATTACTAGTTTGTGTTATGACAAGAATCTTTATTATCAAATATCTCGAATGCCAAATTTTATCTAATATTGATAATGAATAAATACGTGACATTGAGTTCTATTTATTGCATTATTTTATAGTGAATTAAAAAGAACGTGTCGGATAAAAACAATACTTTATCTACGGCTAATTTTTAGAAATAAAAAATGATACCATTTTTTGTTACTTTGCAGCAAAATGTATATTAATGTGGCTACAATCGATAAATTGAACAGGTGATGGAACGTTAATATGATTAGAACTACTATTCGCAAAAGTAATATTTTTATCATCAATTATAGTAGCGTTCGAGGTGGACGCTTCGGTATTGTACACCTGTCTTGAAATGGTGTCAGCTGTGATCAACTTATTTTTTAGAGATTGGTCGATGTATCGTTCGGTTACATGTGTCGATTTCCAGCCTCCACGACGTTTTAGGCCTGTTATATCGCCACCCCCGTCAATGTACCATGTAGCCGAAGATTTTCGATAACAGTGGCCTGCATATCTGATTTGGTAATTTAAAACACATTGCTATTTGTCTTCCTATGATGCCAATTTTATTTTTACCAATTCGTTGTATAGTACATTTAGATTTTTGGTAATTTAAAAAACAAATTATTAGTACATGAGGTGACCGAAGATTCATTTCCTTTTTTCACAGTATTATAAAAATGATCACTAATGGTAAATTTTCTTATAACCTTAGTTTTTGTTTTAGGTATGGGTAGTTATTAATAACGTTCTACCGAGACCTTTCACATCATCTATTTGCATTTCATAGAGTTCATTAGAGCGACAGGGGGCGAGCGTAGGTGCGTCTTTACTACGTACATACTTCGGTATGCGATGTAAAGCAACGACAGGCGCAGTTAGTACTTGGATGGTGACCATTCCAACGGAAACCGCGTTCTCGCCTCACACATCTTCCAGCGGCTTGTATATCAGTGTATGCGCGGAAGCTATACAACCTTAGGCGAGGGTTGTATAGGAGATATACCATCCTTCGGAGGGGATGTAAAGCCGTCGGTCCCTTGTCTATTAAATGTTAGGCAAGTAAAAGAGACCTACTCTTCTTAAGGGAAGAGGTTCGGCAAAATTCCTGGTTGGGGGTAGCTCGTCTACAGGCGTCGGTGTTAGGCCTCAGTAGCGGAAATAGGCCGACGTTAAATAAATGTATAAAAAAAAAAAAAAAATAAGAGCGACAGGCATCCATGTATAAAAAAAAAAGAATAGATTAAGCGTGCATATAACCGCTAGGCTACTGAAGCTTTTATAAAATGTTTGCACCTAGAGCATAAGATTTAGCAGAAGCTAAGTTTGTATATTAAAATTTGGTTAAAACTATTATTTGTAGTTTTTTCTTAATCCGGTCGTAGAAAAAGTATACTGTACAACTCGAGTGGATTATCCATATCCACTCTTGTTGCACAAACTACCATTATCATTGATATTTTATTCGTTATAATGAATATCGGAATTTTGCCGATTTGAATGAAATTTTTAGTCTTCCTAGTTTTGAAATAGTTAATATTGATACCGGACTATCATACTCTCTCAAAGAACTCTGTCCACTTGATCACGAGAATAAGATTTACGTATATTTTATACCTTGATCTTTGATAGTCCTTGAGATAATTGAAGGCGCCGGCGCCGGTAGCATTATTTTCCAAACTCGTTCTTCTAGGAAACTACCGCAGCTAGGAAAATGAAGCAAAAATACATTTTTAGAGATTACAATATTTTATACACTTTTCAGATTTCGGTAAAAAGAACTTAACAAACACCAATTATTGTTATTACTTATTTTAAACAATTCTTTTAGAAATAAACAAACCAAAGAAATCTGATGAAATGAACATTGGATTGTTCACTACATTACAAGTTTAAAGTGCAAGAATAACTCTCGTATGACAAGAAACTGAGCCTATGCTATAGCTATACTCAAATTAAAAAAAAAGTGATAGAAGCTAATGACTTTAGTAGCCGATGGTTTCAAGCTCATAAAATTTTGGATTCCATCCATTGCCTTACAAAGATAGTTTTCTACATCAACTATCAAAATACTGGACAACATTAAAAAATTTATTTGGGTTTTTACACTAATAACGTTATACACTAAAGTATTCATAGCAAGTGGGGCATATGTATCAACTACAAGTTCATGCACAAAATGAAAATTTTGTTTTATAGTGATGTTCCCCGTCTTACCTTTTATACCTGTTATTTTTAGCATTGCTTACAAATAAGTATGCATTTATGTATTCAGGTGGCTTAATCTGGTTTTGATGATGATACAATAATCTACTAAGGAAACAGATCAGTTGTAATAAAAATAAATTAAGGACAACCTTGAACTATTCGATGACTGGTTCCAAGGATGATATATTAATCCACTTTCATAAAATTCTTTTAGAACAAAATCACTAAATGTCGCAACAACATATATATAACTTTTGATAAAGTATATATTGCCTACGTTTATTTTCTGCATAGTTAAGATTCGGATTCTATTCGCTATACTTAACCTTTCAAATTTCTTGATCATACATTTTATTTTTATATGTATGTATGTTTGAGTGTTTACTTTTACTCAAACAGTGTAAGTAAATGTTGTTGCAGTTTCACAGCTCCGTCTCTGAATTCGTTTAAAAGTAGACTGGATCATTTTTTGAATGCTGTACCTATATAATGTTAATAAGATTTGTATCTGCAAGTTACAGTATTTGAAACAGATTAATCATTCGTCAATACTTTATCTAAGTATTTGTTCATTTTAGTTTATAGGATATTATTCAATATTTATAATATGAGCTTAACAAACTTTCGAGCTTCAGCTCTTATTTTTTGTAATAATAATATAATGAAAAAGTCACGATTCAAAATACATAAATTACTTTTATCAATCATCAGGAAATGCAAAGAAGTTATGCAAAAAACAAAACCAATTCTCAAAAATTAACGCAAATTAAAGTAAGACATTTGAGATTGTTGTCTTGCAGTACTTTCATGCATAGTGGGTTTAGGCATGATAAATTTCACATCGTCATCTTTATAACATATGACAAATCAGATGCATTAAAAATGCGAATCTGGCACTGGTCTTCAAGAACTAAAAACTGACGTACATTTCCAATAACCTATTTCTACTTTCCAGAATGTAGAAATCTCTATTTTTGTAGCGAACTCTACTAGCACATAACCACCCTCTTCCAGAGGTCTCGGTAATCGTATTTTGTAGCCTTTTTTTCAGTTACAAAAATAATAAATGTGTAGTAAAATAAAAATACCTACTACGAGAGTCTAATATTCCACTGTTTCCTATGAAAAGAAATTACTTTATTGCCACCAATCAAGGTGTACAATGTGCGTTTCCAAATCAATTTCATTTCAGTTAATATATTCTCATCGTTTCTTGAGTAATTCTCGTCTTCAGACCAGTTCATGCCATTATTATCACAGTCATCTTGTAATAAAACTTTACAATCTTCTTCTTCTAAATCGTTTTAAAGAACATTATGAACACAATTACTATTTTTTCCTTTAGTTCCGGTTTACTTTCTTTTAGTTTTTCTTTTCCAATTGAAGCATTTTTTTCGGTGTATCTGTCGCAATAAAACTTCTATCCAACTCGCTAGGCTCCGGTCTTTAATTCTGCTTTTAGTGATAAATCGGATTTGATCAGGGGTTGCCAAATCATCAATTATGATTAGTTTTGCAGATGTTGATGGAATTGGATTGCCTCTATTCAAGTCTTCTGATTGATTCGCATTGTAAAGAGGTTAGTAGGTAAAGAACCTGGATGTGTTCTATACGTAATAGTGCTGGGAAAAAAGTTATTATCAGTAAATTTGCCTTTGTCAAAAGGCAATCTTCCACTTTTGTTGAATGCTTTTCTTATATTTGATGGTATCACAAACTTTTCAAAGACGATTCCTGCTAAGTGACCAACATCATAAATAGTAACTGGTTGCCCGGGATTACGCATTATCCATGATCCATTGCAGAAGAAAAAAGTTCTTAAATGGCGCAAAAAGGGAGCTGCCTAAGAGGTACATTTTTCTGATGTGTGCGGATGCAAGGTAAACACAACCACTCTTTTGCTAAATTTAATGATTCTATTGTTAAATGTGATTCGTGGTTGTCCATTATTAGGATACTAGGATTGTAGATTATACTGTGACTATGTTCGATGTGGTGTTTCATAACATCGTAAAAAGTTCGCTATTCATCCGTCCAGACTTCATAGCCAAGCCAATGCTCTTGATTGGATCCGAATGCCCATCCGATGGTTTACTTTTTGCGAGGAAAAATAAGTACAGGGAGAAGAGCCTGACAATCAGCTCTTATTATGCAACATGTGAACATAAAGCTTCTGTTTAACCACTTGTGACCTTGCACAGGCTTTTGTGGACCTTTAGTGCAATTTTCTTTTTTTTTGACATTAAGGCCGAAGCCATTCAGCCATCTACGTACTTATTTAAATTATTGCAAGCACTAGAACACAAAAATGAAAAACTTACTCCAACCTACCCACATACCAGAAGAAAAAAAAACATGATGTAATTTGGTGCTATTATTTTCTGTGGTTTTTGCACCGTCGTGTCAACGTCCCTGCTTTTTCTAGATTAAAGACCCGCGTGCCATCAGCGAATTTTCGATTTCATGTCTTACTGTTTTAAGGTTTCTGACACTACCTCTCTGCTAAATGACGAAGCTCTTGCAAAATTAAAAGCTTATGTTTTTCTAAGTGAGAGTTCGGGATAACGTTGCCGAAAACCTCTATGTCAATCGATGCCTGCCATTTTGTTTTCTCCCTAAGAAGGTGACATTTTAATACACTATTGATAGTTGGAAAGGAAATTATTAGGATGAGAGTTGCCTTAACTGCCCAAAATATGCCTTCATAGTCAATAGCAATTTTAGGATGAATTTGCATTAAAATGGCTGTTATTGGAAACGTATTATATATTTTTTTTCTGTGTAGTTGTAACGAAAATATTATTTTGTTTTAACAAAATATAAGCCAACGAGAGTAGATTAATTATTATTGCAAAAATAAATGTGTAGTAAAATAAATAATACGAGGGACCAAATATTCCACTGTTTTCTATAAAAGGAAATAAATTCATTGCCATTCATGGTGCACAATGTGCGTTTCCAAAACAATTGAAAGTAATGTCCAATAGCTTACGCCATACTACGCCTTCAATCGGAAGGCGCAAAAATAAAATCTGATTGGAGAAAGCCCCCAGCGACATAGGTGAATACACAACAAAATATGTAGTGTGTGGCGATGCCTGAGGCTTACCATCGAATTTTGATGTTTGCCTTGGGTTAATAAGTTTTAGATAGACTTTGTTCAGCGGCTGACGGTGTTGTTGGGTGTAAATGCCTATTTTTATGTGTTTCTTGGTTGGTTTTATGTATTACGTTAGTATTATAGGGTTAGTATGTGTTTGGGTGCGTGCACCGTATATGGCTCTTTTGTATGTTTTATTTATAATGACGCTTTTGTTTCTGATTTTTCCAATGACTTTAGTAGTAATGTGATTAATAAATGTGTGATGTTAAATTTATTTTAAACACCATTTTACAACCATAACATAATAGTGTATGTAGACCAAAAAATATAACTTAGAAAGTTACTTGAGAATGTCGATCGTTATTATATCCCTCCTGAATACGGTCATGAAAAAGTTGAAAAAACCCTAAAACTTCCGTTACGTTTTCGAGGGCGCTGAATACGATGGTGGTCTTTTTAAGGTTTCCACCCCTCAGCAACTACCCCTATGCTCGAAAAAACACCCCAATTTTGCGTTTTTTTCCATCGTGAGCATGCGGAAATTTAACCATACAACACCTTATCCATCCCGGAATTGAACCTACCACCACTCTTAATATTAAAATATCCCCGTTTTCGAGGACGCTCAACACGATGACAATAGTCATTTCTCCCCCACCCTCCACCAAGCACCACTAAAACCAAACCCTTTTTATATTTACTGATACTGGGCATGTTCACTCGTTGGATTGGGATTTTTAAGGGGAATTGAATATATTACATGATATATACAGGCTGTCCATTTTATCAGGGCACTCGAGAATATCTCACTTAATATCGGTCGTACAAAAAAAATTATTTTTATGAAAATTGTGCCGATTTATATAATCTACACAATGGTTTAAAGACATTTGAAATCCATGGCAGACTTTAAGTGTTATGGCGGAAAATATCGAAAATGCGGAAAATGTCTAGGCCAAATATCTCCGTTATTTAAAGAGATTCGAGAAAAATTCTAAGGCGGAAATTTTTTGCAAAACAGAGTATTTTAACTAGCTTTTATTTAATTTTTTTCAAAACCGCTGTATTTTGAGATTTACTCTACAAGCTGTTAAAAAAATTATTTTGAAACGGGCGGGAAATAGCGCCATTAAATAGAGTATTTTCCTCCCTTTTCAACGATATATCACATCCTATATTTATTCATTGGTACTACGTTAGTAATTATAAAAACATTTTTTTTAAACCAATAATTTTTTTTAACAAGCATTATACTTGCCGTGGAGAAGTATGATTAAATAAAACGATAAAATAATTCAATAAATTGTTCAAATCTTTGATATAATTAAACATTAACACAATTAAAAAGAATTTAGTAAATTCAGGTAACAAAAACAAATTGATAATTAAAAGAATATAGCACACAGAACACTAATATTTATCTAATCCTCAAAATAATTTTTAAGATATCATATTAAGTGTTCAAAGTGTCCACCGCGGTTACTTATGCGCAATCGAGCGCGGCGAGGCACTACATTTAAAACATTACTCAGCATTTCGGGGGAACTGTAATACATGCCTCTTGAATTCGAGCTTTCAGGTCCTCTACATTTTGCGGTGACATCGAAAACACCTTATCTTTAATATACCTCCATAGAAAAAATCCATTGGGGTTATATCTGGAGAACGAGGGGGCCATCGAATAAATCCATTGGTACCCATCCAATGTTGAGGCAAAGTTTCGTCTAAATAATCTAGGCAAATCTAGAAAATGAGGGGAGGAGCCTCATCTTGTTGAAAATATTGAAAGTTGTGTCGATTCTCTAAAGGTAGGTCATCTAAGAATTTATTAAAATCATTTCTCAAAAAGTTTAGGTACCTTTGACCACTAAGGTGACCATCATAAAAATAAGGACCTATTAAATTGGTGCCTAAAATACCTATCCACACATTTATTGAAAAACGATTTTGAAACCCAGTCGGTCTATGCCAGTATGTATTTTCAGAAGTCCATTTGTAATGAATATTGCTATTAAAAAATCCGTTATTGGAAAAATTTGCCTCGTCGGACCAAAGTATTTTACTTTATATTAATGGATCGACACGCTTCTTTTCCAACAGCCACCTACAAAAAGTCGTCCTCCTTGGTTTGTCCCCCGCTTGTAAATTGTGAACTTTTTTGGCTTTATAACACCGGTAACCATTTTTCTTTAAAATTTTTCTAGCATTTTATTTATATGACAAGCAATTTGAATTTCTCTTAATGATGTTTCCAAATTTTCTGTATTTTTATTTTACATGATTAATAACTCGGTTTACCTTATTTACATTATCAGTAACACTATTCAACCTTGTCTTCTTCTTTAAAAATGAACCATTATTTTTCAGTTTCGTAGCTAATTTTCTGAACAGAGTTTTATTCGGCTATAGTGCTTGTGGAAATCTGTTTCTATATTTTACTTAAGCCAATCCAGAGTTAAAAATGCATTTGCAATATATAACGAACATATTACAACGATCAATGTGAGTGAAAATCATTTTTGAAAATTCTAAATTCTTAAACGAGTGTGATTGAGTGAGAGTTTAAGTATTAACTGAGATGATCTGTCAAAAAATTAAATTGTCAAGTTTGTCCATAGCCAACTATTTTAAAATAATTGAAATAATAGTGAAAACATGAAATACAAACAAATGGATATTATACTTAAATTAATTGGTAAAGACATTTTAACCTCTATACATTGGCATAACTGCGTATACCCTTTCCATAATTGCTCCATGTTGCTTTCTTGATTATTATTTTGTTTTTGTTACCTGAATTTACTTTATTTCTCTTAATTGTATTAATGTTTTATCATAGCAAAGATTTGAACAACTTATTGAATTATTTTATCGTCTTATTTAATCATACTTCTCCACGGCAAGTATAATGCTTGTTAAAAAAAAATTATTGGTTTTAAAAAAACGTTTTTATAATTACTAACGTAGTACCAATGAATAAATGTGGCATATGATACATCGTTGAAAAGGGAGGAAAATACTCTATTTAATGGCGCCCGTTCAAAATATTTTTTTTAACAGCCTGAAGAGTAAATCTCAAAATACGGCGGTTTTGAAAAAAAAAAATTAGATAAAACCTCGTTGAAACACTCTGTTTTGCAAAATATTTTCGCCTTAAAATATTTTTTTTTGTACGACCGATATTAAGTGAGATATTCTCGAGGGCCCTGATAAAATGGACAGCCTGTATGTGTATATATGAAAATTTGTTTATCCCCATTTGTCAGAGTGCTCAATACAATAGTTATTACTATTGTATTGAGCACTCTCATTTCTGCCCCACTCTCCATCAAGAATCCATAATTTGGGGGTGGTTGATGGATAATGGGAGTGAAATAGTATTGACTTCAAGTTTAGCGCCCTCGAAAACGGGGGATACCCATTTTCCGCTATTTTCTATTTTGTGGTGAATTTCAATATTAGGGGTGGTGGTAGTTTCAACTTCGGGGTTGATGGTATGTCTCGTCACTCAACTCCCTATACAATGTCGAAATCCCCTTAAAAACCCCGATCCAACGAGTCACCACATGCCAAGTATCAATAAATATGAAAAGGGGGTGATTTTAGGGGTGGCTGGTGGAGTGTGGGGGAGAAATGAATATTACCATCGTATTGAGCATCATCGGAAACGGGGATTAACAAATGTTCATGCATTTTGATTTTTTTGGAGATATTTTAAAATTAGGGGTGGTGATAGTTTCAACCCCGGGGATGGATAAGATGTTGTATGGTTAAATTTCATACGGTCTACCAGAATGCTGTCCAAAAAATCGATCCGCATGCCTACGATGGAAAAAAAAGCAAAACTGGGGTGTTTTTTAAGTTTGGGAGTAGTTGCTGAGGGGTGGGAACCTTGAAAATATCACCATCGTATTCAGCGCCCTCGAAAACTGGGGGGCCCATATTTCATCTCCGTAACAGAACTTTTGTATTTTAAGCCTTTTTTGCAACTTTTTCATGGAGTAACTTAGTTAATCAGTTAATAGCCATTTATGTTTTATTAATATAATTCATTTTTAATAACAATAATAAAATTCCCCTCCATATGGTATATCAATAGCATTGGTGTCTGTCATTCGCCTTACATGAAAACTCACTTATTGGAAGTAATCGTTTATTATTTTAGATTTCTGATAACTTTGTTATTCATTTTGATACTTATCAGTTATAGACTACAATATCTCAATTAGTAAAAAAACAACCTTTATGCATAATGAATATTTACTTTCTTTACTATATATAAGAGTAAAACCTCGAAAGTTAGATGAATCAGTTTGGAAAATGGCAGACTTTAAATTTATGTTCTTGGTAATTACCTTCTTGGCAGTATCTTGTAACGAAGCTGCTGTAGTTCCCCGTATAAGCGATACTCATAATGTTGACGAATGCGACTTGAGTGTGGGGTAAGTAAACTTTTTTTTATTTTTTATAAAATTTTGTGCTTCTGAAATGAAAAAATAATTAACATATGTGTATCAGTATAAATAATATTCTGTTTCTTCATCATGAAATAATGGTACCATGCGTTGAGATAATACATTTAAATTAGGCGTTTCTGTTTTTTCTTTCGTTCATGTTTCTTAGAATCTCGCAATATTTAATAAGTTCGAGGCCAGAAAATGTATATTCAAAATTACTGTTTACTCAAAAACTGCCCTATGCATAAAATTTTGCACAATTGTTGTGCAAGCTGTTTTATATTTAAAGTGCTGATGACGCAGGGGAAGATATTAGGGAGGGTGAGGAGACATCGTGTAAGGTGAGTAAAAGTGAAAAGAAGTTTGGGGAGATAATGAAACCCTGAGGAAATGGTAGGTAAAGTAAGCGAAGATGGCATTAATACAGTGTGAAAGTGAGCATTTATAGTGAGAGGAGAGAGCTCACAACACGTTCCTTCTCCAGTGGTACAAAATCACTAGTGACTGTGAGGTTAATGATGGGATCTTGTCACAGTTCAAAATATTTACTTCGCCATTTTAACCAATAGGAGGGCGGAAACGAGATGGCCGATGGTCCGTCATCTTATGAAGATATCTTCGAAGTATCGGCAATAAGTAAATTGGCACTATCCAAATGACTATAAGCTATGAACCAAATAATGATTCGTCAAAAAGTGAGGTTATACTTGTAACCCCTCATGCGAGAATATGCCAATCCCTCATATTTTACCAAAAAAGCAATTTTCGAGATTTTGTCGCGGTATGAGCGCTTCTACCGCTAGAGAATGTGCTATTTTTGTTTTCAAGAGAATTTCGTACACTTTTCCATAAGAACATTTTTCACACCAACGAGAAAGGCCGTCCAGCACTATTCCGTCTTTACCTAAATTTCTAATGCCTCTCCTCACTTTTCCTACCCTCATTCTCCATCTTCAATAAGTCCACCGTCTTCTTCCATATTTTTATCGCCCTCCTTTACTTTTCCATGATCTTTGGTCATCTTCCCTCTACCTCCTCGCTATCTTTCCACCATTTTCTCAACATGGTCCTTCAACTTTCGCCTACCATATCCTCACCGTTGCCGCCGCTATCTCATTATCGTGTCCCACATTCCTGTCAGCTTCATCTACTTTCCTACCATATTCATCAATGTTTTCCTAATTTCACATAACTCTACTACAATTCTACTATTTTCCCCTAAATTCCTAAGTACAAAGCATCAAATTTCCTAGTCTGAAAAATGTGTCACATATAATATTTTATAAAAATATATAGACAGACAAACTTTTTAAAAAACAGTTTATAGCTTTGGTGTCATTAAACCGAATAGAGCAGATTCTTAAAAAAATTTACGAAACCTTATCTACCTTACCTTACACAGTAAGCCTAATCTGTTGCCGAGTATAGGAATTTATGTTAGTGGAACGCGTTTAAATTGCAGCTCAATGAAAAAAACGAAGAAGAAAGTTCCCCACAACTGGCCATATGATTCAAGGTTTGCTAACGTCGTAGCCTCGTAGCGATAACCAACCACTCAGGTGCTAAACGTCTTCCGTTTGGTGTGTGTCAGGCTTGGTTTTGTTCGACATGAAGCAAATTAATTTCAAAATGACTTCTTACGAAATTTGTGAGAAAGCTCAAATCGTTAAATGGTATTTTAGCGGGATACGTTCTTCGTCTTTCTCATTGAGCTGCCATTTAACCGCATTCTACTAACAGAAATCTTTATGCTCGGCAAAAGATTAGGCTTACTAGTAGTAGAGTAAAATTAGATTTTAAGAGAAAATTTTACATGGAACAGCGCGACATAAAAAAAATAAGTCTGTTTTGGTGAAACTAAGAATATCCTGAGTTTTCCGGTTCGAGTAGGTGGGGGAACCCTTTTTTTCGCGAAAAAGAGGTAAATTGGTCATTTTTAATGGGTGGTTTTTCAGTTTTAATTTATTTTGGACCCTTTAAAATGCTAGTTAAAAAACGACCACGGAACCCTGAAAAAACGTCAAAAATTGAATTACGGTTAACTTGGCCAAAACTATACCGGATTTGATGAAATTTTAGACGAAACTAACCTGTATAACCAAAAAACCAACAGTTTTGCCGCAATTCGATTTTTAGTCCAAATTCCACAAAATTTTCAAAACTTTCCCCAATTTGCGCAAATGGTCGAACGAAATTTTTTTTAACAAAATGAAGGTACTGTTATGTACTTTCACGTGACGGAACTAAAAAATAACTTTTTTAACTAAGCCGATTTTTTTGGTCACTTTTGGTGTATACATGCGCGCGGCGATTTCCTGTCATTTCCGGTATTATACGTATGCGCGCACAAGTATACTTCTAATTATTCATTATAAAAATTTCAATATTAATAATAAAAAATGATTGTGGGTAGGTTTTAGATATTTAGATTAAAAAAAACTCTCGAAGGTAGGATATAATTTTTTTTTTTTTCGTTAAAATCGTATATATCTGAGATATTTTCTGAAGTACAAACATCTTATTCATAATTATCAGCTTCTTCGAATTCTTCAATATCATAAATATCAGGACTAATTTCTAATTGGTCAGGCTCTTCATCAACCACAGCTTCGTTAACAATATTATCTGCATTTTGACACAAAGTATTCCTTCCATTGTGGCATAAATTGCTGCATGTGACGCCAACGGTTTTGCATGAGCAACGTTTAGTTGTGCAATCGACCTTACAATCACAAGTAATTATATTGAGTAATTGATTAGGATAAGGAGCTTTATCAGCCCTTATCGGCATCAGTTCATTTTCTGTTGTTTGCTGCCATCAATTCAATTGAAGTCAATTTTGGTACTTCAGAGAATATCTCAGATGTATACGACTTTAGCGATGACAAGGGTGAAGAAATATTTCAAACTCCAGTTACCGATTCGGAAGTAGACACTTCTTCCAGTAGCACATATAGTACAACTACTAGAAAAAGAAAACATGAATAAAATAAAATAATAGTCAATATATGTAAAAAGTTTAATAAAAATCAAGTGAATTTTCGAAAAAAAAGTATATCTTACCTGCGACAGTTTTTTGTATCTAAGTATTTAAAACCTGCTCACAATCACTTTTTATTATTAATATTGAAATTTTTATAATGAATAATTACACGTATATTTGTGCGCTCATACGTATCATACCGAAAATTTCGGGAAATCGCCCCGTGCATGTGTATACCAAAAATGACAAAAAATCGACTAAATTAAAGAAAAGCGATTTCTTAAGTAATATTACGTGAAAGTACATAAGAATACCTTCATTTTGGTGAAAAAAAAAAAAAATTTCGTTCGACCATTTGGGCAAATTGGGGAAAGTTTTGGAAATGTGGAATTTGGACTAAAAATGGAATTGCAGCCAAACTGTCGGATATTTTTTGCTAAAATTTGACAATCTATTTCTTGGTTATATAGGTTAGTTGCATCTAAAATTTCGTCAAATTCGGTTTAATTTTGGTAAAGTTAGCCGTAATTCAATTGTTGACTTTTTTTCAGTATATTTATACACATATCGTAGGAGGCGGTGAACCGATTTTCACGAAATTTGAATTGAAGATTCCTTGATCATCTACAATAAAGTGGTCCCGTGCTCGCTTTTTAACTAGCATTTTAAAAAGTCCAAAATAAATTAAAACTCAAAAAGCGCCCTTAAAAATGACCTTATTTTTTTATGTCGCGTAGCTCCATGTAAAATTTTCTCTGTTGCCTTATTTTGGGCTATTTTTACTCTATTATGTGTATATACGTATCGATATCGAACTCCTGAGTTATGGCGCTTCAGATCGACGCGATAGCAAATTATGTGTGGACAACCCAATGTAGCATATTATTGGAGAATCAATAAAAGAAATGATTTTACCTCTTGATACTTAAGATAGCATATGCATTTTTGTTGTGTAGTAAATATGCAGAAAAGGGAAACAAACTCACCTTCACATTATTATTTAATGGACAACTATGTACTGAAATAAAATTTGGTGGCATCTATTAAACGAAGTTTAACCACTGGAACGTGATACATAATTTAAAATGATAACAATTAAAATAAATATTACTTCATTTCAAAAGTTACAGTTTGTGGCTAACAGAAGCAGAGCTCCAAATGGAGTCATCGTGTTTTTTCTGTGGATAACTTCACTGAATTTTTCTTAAATTTTTTAGCAGTTTATAGTTTTATAATTATCTAAACTAGTCTGAGGAGGGATTACAGCCTTCATGACCTTCCCATGTATACGCCAGTGAGTTTATCATGATATTGACATGTAAATTATTAGTAGTATTTTTTGACCACCACGTGTCTCTGCTTCTACTTAGTTTGTATTGATCTTTGTATTTTTGTTTGTAGCAAAAATGTATGTTTTAGGTTCAAGACTCGTCTTCTACAATCGGACATCTATGAACCGGCAAAATTTTTGCAAGTGGTAAAGCGAACTATAACGTTCACGGAAACACCATCGAATCCACAACTTATACAATGCCTTAGGGTATGACCATATTATTTTTTTTGTCATATTTTTTACATACAAGATTTCTTCCATTCGTTTTAAAGTGCTATTAAGGCTGCTAACACAGAATTTTCAACGATTATAAAGCGTAAGGAAGTTATTTATTTTTAAAATGGTACCTTTTATTACGTTAACACCACTTATGGTGTTCGGTTTTAACTTTCCTAGTGTGGAGATAGCGCTTATTTTGGGCTGCAACATAGGTGATATTTTGTGTGTGTTTGTATGTGTTTGCTATATATTTCTTTTATAAAATAAAATTTCACTCTCTCTGAATTATCATAAACTTCATTATGTCAAATTAGCAACATACAAAGACAAAGTGAAATACTGTTGGGTATTTACATCCTTTAATAAACACATCAAGCGTGGATTTAATAATTACAACACAAACTACTACTAACCACTTACTTATTTAAGAATTAATTAATTTACAATGATTAGCGCTTACAATTACACCACTAATTACAACTTTTAACTACTTTAAATCACTATTTGTCACTCTGTACCGCGTTATTTTCCACCCCTGCCAGCGACGAGGAGAAAATGGGTCATTCGGTTTACGGGTGCTCAAGTGGAGAAACGGTACTCCACTTGGGAAATTAGACATTCACATGCAAACAATAAAACTCATAATTTTTCAATAATATCAGTATATTCGATTGAGCCTACCATATACAAATCTATAGGTTCACTAATTGATTATCCCGGCCAGATTTTAAATACCCGGATGAGGGAAAGCGACGCAACTACAAGAGTAGTACCAGATGACTCAAATGACACGGATAGCAATCTACAAAATAGTAACACAAAATACGCGGTAAAGCTAGCACAGAGTAAGCATTAACACAGTATTTATATAGAGTACTTGGCTAGTATGTACGTCAGTTTATTTACACCTCCGTGGACTTACTTATTTCCTGTGTTTACGGTCGGGCACTTTTGCTGCGATAGAGCGATCGGAATGAAATTCAATTGCACGGCTCCTCAGATTCTTTTCTGAAAATGAAACAACTCACTATCGGAGTGGGAGTAGACGCTAGTTGGATGCGCTACTGGACGATGACGTGGTACGGGCTTGGTCAAAATCCTCCTTCTCAAATATGATATACGGTACCAGGGTTCGGACCTCGGAGTGGACACGAGTCGCTCTGGCTGACTGCCAACATGGGACAAAAGTAATTATTCCCTTCGAATACTTACAAGAGAAAAAACGGCGATAATAGATGCGCGATGGATCGATGTGGCGTCAAATAGACTTAGAAAATATTTCGGAGTATTTTCGACTTGGTAAAAATAAATCAATCATCTGAATTTTTGGGAGAATATTTTCTTCAAGCGACTACTCGCGAACTGACTAAAAAAAAAATGTTTTCTTAAAATGTTTTCTTAACCGCCTCTCAAGTTACCGAAGTAACCCCCTGGAAGATCTCAAGGAGACGAGGCCCTACAGTTTAATGTGGACTCTGAACCACTCTTGGGGCAATTTTTTTAATGAAAAATTGTCTCGCCTTGCGGGAATCGAACCCACTTCACTAGGCAACTCAGTTTGCTAGCCAGTCGCTTTAACACACTGAGCTACCTTTCCCCATGACTGTCGGATATATTCAATTATCCCCTATACCGAAAGAATGACGTTGCACGGGTGACGTCAGAATGACTTAGACATATTTTCATTACCTTGCTTTGATACTTAGAATATTTCGTGGTCGGTTTATTCAGGACGGCAGGCACTAAAATCTAACTCAAGGGACTGTTGAATGTATGCCAAATTATTTACTGTGGGTTCGCACGACTATAGATAGGTAAATAGATAGATATTTTATTTGACTACTTTACATATAAGGTTACATTTGTGGCAAGTCAGAAATTACTAGTCTACAGATAATACACAATATAAATATTAAAAATATATGAAATAAAATTAAAGCTAATAAATCAAAAATATATAATATGCATATATAATTGCATACCATACAAAATAAAGAAAAATAGTATCAGGTGTACAATTTTAAAGGTGCGACATTATATTCATACATTAGCAGGCACATCAAATAGGTATAATCATATTTGCATAACAAAGTTAAGAAAACAATTAGAAATCAGCAAATTCCCCCACGTCGCTTTCCCTCTACCTGAGTGCAGCTGTACTTTACAACTGGTATGCATATTCAGTGTTTCTACAAATTAATACTTTTATGAATTTTAATCTAATTCGCTTATGGTAGTACAATATCTACAATAATCACAATAAAAGGATAATTCATAGATAGATAGATAGATAGATAGATAATTTATTGGTGTTTGTAACAAGAATGTTTTACACACGTCAGATATACAATGTAAATAATAATATACATTCTATCGGAATAATGTACAATTAAAACTAAATATAAGTATAAAACAGAAAACATACAATAAATAAAATAAATAAATAAAAACATATTAAAATATTAAAGTTAAATGGTATCAGGTACATTGCAGTCTAAAAATTCATTAATAGTGTAGAAGGCTTGTGATAATAAGAATTTTTTAATGCAGTTCTTAAAAACATTAACTGGTAGAGATCTAATTGAATTAGGTAATTTATTGAAAAACTTGGGGCCGTAATAATTAGGACCATACCTACTAGATTTTAATCTTAAATAGCTCATTCTAATATCATTTCCGTTACGATTATTATGGTCGTGTAGCGATTTTTGAGTAGTATATTGTTCATGAACTTTTTTGACATGCATGAGACAGGTGTATATATACAAACAAGGAAAAGTAAATAATTGTGGGTCGACAAATGCCTGTCTAACATCTGCTTGATAATCCATATTGGTAATGATACGGATGACCCTTCGTTGGAGACCAAAAATTCTACAGGTACAAGGGGCATGACCTCAACTTATCAGACCGTAAGATATCTGAGACACTATCAAACTGTGATAGGCAGTTAATAGTACTTGTCTGGGAACTAATTTCGAGAGGCTTCCTATTACAAATATATTCTTTGTCAACTTTTTGGATAAAAATTCAATATGCTGTCCCCAATTCAACTTCGGATCTAACATAACACCTAAAAACTTTACAGTAATCGGATTACTAATCTCATAAGTGGATCTATGTGAGAAAAATACATGAAAAGTTTTACTATCATTTAAATTTAGCCTGTTAGCTATAAACCAGTCCTGGGCAGCAGATTGTGTAACAGACATGAGCTCTCTAACCTTGCTCAACTCCTTGTGCCCTGTTAATAGTGTGGTGTCATCGGCAAACGTTATAAGCTCAGCACTGGGAACACTTTTTCTTAGGTCATTTATATAGACCAAGAAAAGGATAGGCCCCAGAACCGACCCTTGAGGGACACCGTGTTTAACATTACGTAAGTTAGAACAGATTCCATCCTTAAATGTATATTGTTGTCTGCTGGAAAGATATGAAGATATTAGTTGACAACTGGTATTATTAAATTTGTAATACTTAAATTTATCCAGTAGAATATAATGCGACACACAGTCAAACGCCTTTTGTAAATCACAAAAAGTTACTCCGGCATACTCTCCAATTTCTTGTAATTATATTATTGATAAGGTGAATAATGGCGTCATTTGTGGATTTATGTGATCTGAACCCAAACTGATAGCAATAGAATAAATTATTATTTTCAAAATGCTTGGTAATTTGAATTTTTAATACCGTCTCAAATATCTTCGATATAATAGGTGTTAGTGATATGGGTCTGAAATTATTTGATGTTATAGGTCCACCTTTATGAATAGGTATAACTTTAGAAATTTTCAAAATATCAGGGAAAACACCATTGTCGATACATTCATTTACAAATTTAGTCAACGGTTTTAAAATAATATGTTTTATATATTTTATTATACTAATTGACATACCAAAATGATCGAAACTACTTTTAAGTTTTATTTTATCAATTATATCTCTTAATTCGTTAGGAGTGACATGTTCGAATTTAAAATCCGGATAATCAGTATTATCAGAATAAAAATTTGTGAAAGAAGCATTAGGAGCAGGTAAATTATTGATAATATTTTCAGCTGCGTCAACAAAATTATCGTTCAGAATTTCGGGATGTATCTCGTTGCACTGATGGTGATTAGTATTCCTATGTTTGTTTATTAGATCCCAATATGCTTTAGGTGTATTTCCCTTTTTTGATATGTGGTCATGATAATATTTACTTTTAGCCTTTATTAATTCTTGACGATACCTATTTTTATAACTACGTATATCGCTTTTTAACACGGGGTTGGGAAAATTTTGATACATTTCAGATAATAGAGATAGGTGCTCTCTCATCTGTTTTAGCTCTGTCGTGAACCATTTATTTATTGGCTTTTTATCTATATTAATGGTTCGTTCGACCAACGGAAAAATAGATTCAATGTGCGTACTCAATATGTCCATAAATTGCGAAAATTTTACATTTATATCTGTGGCCGAGGCGTCAACTAAGCCCCAATCAACTGACATTAACTTCTGACGGAGTAAAAACAAACCTACATCGTTGATTACCCTAGTTTTAATAGTTTTTTTAGTAACCCGCATATTACTACTTTTTTCTATTTTAATCTGAACAGCCTTATGATCCGACAAGCCAGGGTCAAATACACTTGTACGGTAGCCTGATTGAAAATTTACCAATATATTATCTATACAATTATTTAGTCTTGTACTTTCATTTATAGTAACATGAAAACCGTTTGAACAGATTAAGTCTTGAAAGTCCAGAAATTTTTTGTCAAATGAATTAAATTTAAGATTAAAATCACCGTTAATGATAATTTTACGGGTACAATTCTTTAACTTATGTAACACACTATTAATTGTATATATAAAATAGTCAAAATCACCTAGTGGAGATCGATAAATTGTTAAGACAATTTGATTATATTTAGCTGATTCAACTGCGGCTATTTCACAGTGAATCTCAACAGATAAACTAGAAATATCATCCCGTGCAATAAAAGAAGAATTTGGTTTAGATAAAATTAACACACCGCCATGTATAGTTTTAGATCTGCAAAAATATGAGGCAATGTGATAGTCACACAATATTAACAAATATAATTTTCCTGTGCAGATTGCGGTAACGAAAAACGTTCTGCTTTTTACTAGTTTGATCACTTTGTTCTTTCACTTGATATGATTAATTTGAAGCCCAAATTGGAACTACTCTTATGTATGGGAAGTACCGAGCTTGCTAGTAGCGTCATCTTTGGGTCTGCTGGCGAATTACCATTTTATTGCTAACTTCTATCTACCAAGGGAGGCTACCTGCAGAGATCTCTGTCTATAAGACAGTATACACATAATAATATAATTTTTTAAATTCTTTTATCAAATATATGAAATACCAAACTGGCGCCAGGCACAAGAACAAATTGCAATTTTTCCTAATTTAAACGAGATTGTAGTAAGCGCAATGTTGAGAAGGTTAAAGATCCTGCATAAATTCCATACATATCACAAGTAATAGTCTCTATTGCAGGACATGTACAAAAACTTAGTTTTCTTTATTATTAGTTGACTTTGAATTTTTGATAGTTTGCTTATTTTATTAATACTTTTCTGTCAATATATTCGCTTGATTATGTTTTCAAAAATCAAGAAGTTTGTATTAATTAGTATTAATTGCAGGTAACAAATTTGGACACTTCTACCCACGGCGGATATCCTCGAATAGTCAAGGGTGGTGTTGGTGCTTATGATGCTGAAATCCTTTTAAGTTCTCAATTAGGACAACCACTGAATTTCAGGGTTGAAATATGGGCCTTATAAAATGTGATTTAGTAAATAGAAATATCTGTAAATAATATATATATAACACATTGTATAATTAAAATTATGGTGATGTGAAAAATAAAATACTGGTTTAATTCCAATCCAATGTAATCTGCGCGTCCACTAATTTTTAATAATTAAATTCATAAAATGAAAGAATCTAAACGATAAGATTAGGAAAATTGGTAATAGTTTTAAATTTGGAATTATTTTAACCTGCAGTCACTACATTTTACTTTATTATGTCATTCAAATCAAATCAAATCAAATTCAAATTTATTTCTGACAATTGTGTACATTAATTTAGTAACAACACAATACATAAATATAGTAAATCATAATAAATAATGGTTAGCCACCTAAGCAGGAATACGCTTGTTCGTCGGTCTAACCATCGTACACAACCAATACAAGAATTGCATAAGAAAGAATGAAAAGAATGGAAAATGTATGTATTGGAATTATTTGTACATGAATATTTCGAGCAAATAAATTAAAATTCGAATTAAATATAAATTGCAAAGAAAAGACAGGAATGATTATATAGAGATGTCGAGGAGAATTTTATATTTATGCATAGTAAATATGTTACATATATAATATATTTTTGATTTTATTAAAATTATTGTTTATGAAGACTTTCAGTTCCTTTTTAAATCTGATGTGATTTTTTGTGTTTTTTATTTCAAGAGATAATAAATTATATATTTTTGGTCCAAAATAAACAACAAACCGCTAGGTATGTGATTTTCTGAAAAAGGGAACCTGAATCGACTGCTCTTTCACCGCCCTAGTTTGAGTAGAATAAGACAAGATATTTGAGGCATTATATTTATATTTATGCACCCATAAAACACACTGGTAGGCATACAATTGTTTAACACTAAATATCTCAGATTCTTGATATAAGATCAGTTGAACATCTTTTTGGTTTTTTAAATATAATTTTTATAATTGAATTTTGAATTACCTCTAAGTTACGCAATGCATTTTTATATGAACCACCCCATATCGTAATGCAGTATCTAATTATACATTCAGCCAAGGCGTTGTTATTATTATTATTATTATTATTAGCCGTTACTCGAGTCCGAGTATAAAAATGTTACAGTCGATAAATTGTGTACAATAAAAAACAAGTAAAAGGTGTAGTCTATTGTAATTCCCATTCATCTACGGTGCACACGACTATGGCTATAGAGGCCAATTCGGGAGAGCACATGTCGACCGCAGTCAGGACAAACATAGACCTGGTTAGGTCTTGGATTCGGCCTTCTTGCAGCAACATTTCCTTGATAGCTGGCCACAACCCCTCGCCATTCGGTTCTGTCCGCTGCAGTTGTTCCCATTGCTCGTCTGCAATACCGCAGGATTTTAGATTTTCATGGAGAGCGTCTTTGAACCTCTTTCGTTGACCGCCACGCCTTCTTCTACCGCTTAGCAATTCACCATAAAGTGTACATTTAGGAAGGCGGTTATCATGCATACGATGAACGTGACCTGCCCATCTTAGGCGTGCTGTTGAAATAAGCACCTCAATTGGAAGGCTATTTGCTCTCCTGAGTACTTCCACGTTTGATATGTGATGGAACCAACGGATTTTCATCATACATCTGAGGTGTCTTTTTGTGAGATATTATATATGCTCATTCCATCGTATATGCTGGTCTAACGTAATTCCAAGATATTTAACATTACTAATTTTTTCAATTTCTGAGCAGTTGCAATTTATAATATCAATGCAATTATTTTTATGGATCTTAGGTTTGGTTTGTGTAGGTTGGTCCGTAACTGATAAAGAAAAGGTTATGAACTTAGTTTTCGATAAATTTAAGCTTAGACGACTGAAATTTAACCAATTTTTAGTTTTCGGTAGACCAGTTTCCGCTTTTTTGTAAACCGCATTCCAGGATTTGTCCTCAAATACTAAGACCGTATCATCTGTATATCATATGCAGTTTCCATTTACTTTAAGTGCTCCTAGCCGGTTGATATATATTAGAAATAAAACAGGCCCTAATACAGTACCTTGTGGTACACCCATGGTGACAAGTAAACGGTTACTAGAAGAATTATTAATTTTTACAGTTTGATATCTGTCTCTGAGATAACTCCTGAAAAGATGCAATGCGGTTCCGCTCATACCGATGTTCTCGAATAATATGTTATGGTTGACCGTATCAAACGCCTTGGCTAAATCTAAGAAGATACATAGAACATAGATATTTATTATTTTTATTTAAATTTTGAACAATATTACTAATTAATTCAAGAATGGCATCTTCTGTGCTCATATTTTTTCTAAAGCCAAATTGATTAATATTTAATATATTATTTTCTTCCATAAAATTTATTATTAAATTTTTTAAGCATTGCTCAAATATTTTATCAAAATTGTTTATAATTGTTATTGGTCTATATTTGTTGCTTGTTTATATCCTGATTTATAGATCGGGGTGGTAAATGACTCCTTCCATTGTGTAGGTATATTTCCAGTGAGGAAAGCATTGTTTATGATGTGAACTAATGCAATAATAAAATGGCACTTTTTTATTATTGCAACCGATAAATCATCTGGACCTGAAGCTGTGTTGTTTTTTAAATTATTGACTGTGAGAATTATTCCATTTTCAGTGATTGGATATAGAAATAAAGATTCTTTAATTTTATTATTTTTGGTTGAAGTGGGTTTCACCAATAGTAGAAAAAATATTATTAAATTTGCTTTTAACAAGTAATTTTCTATTAAATTTCCTTGTTCATCGGTAATATTATAATTAACTGTTTTATTATTAACAGAATTTTTAGAAATATCATTTATTACTTGCCGAATTTTTTTATAACCTTTCTTAGCATCAGTTAATTTATTTGAATAATAATAATTTTTTGTAGTTCTTTTTAAATTATTAAGAAAATTTCGGTACTGTTTGTACTCCAATAAATTTTCATTAGTATATTGTTCTTGTAATTTTCTTTTGAGATTGTCTCTGTGATTTATAGAATTTATTAAACCTTGGGTAGTCCAAGGTTTTAATTTTCGTGTTTTATGAGTAATCCTTTTTTCCAACGTATTTAATTTTATAGACCGTTCTACATTACTTAAAAATATATCATAACCATCTTGAGGAGTATTTGTCAATAACACATCATCCTAGTTTAAATTGATGTTTTTAATATCGCCTTCGACCCTTGAAAATTTGCTGCTTTAATGTCAGATTTATCAGCTTTACCTCTGGTACTCATAATTTTGCCTTACACTATTTTTGTTTGTTAGTTAATGACACTAGTACACAGAATTTTAAGAGAATTTAACCACTAATTTACGAATATCCGTATTATTTTACGGAGCTACAAAATTTCATGTCTATTCGAAACGCGCCATATGAATGAATTGATTGCTATATTTTTTAAAAAGAAAGCAAGACATTAATAAAATTATCTGAAAATGTAAATCTCAAGAAAAAAACAGTACACAATCCTTCATTAGACCTTTCTGTCATGAATATGGTAACTTTAAATGTATCCTGCTGGCGCAATATACCAAATTCACTCACCGTTGCATAATTTTTACTACATTTACAGGTAGTCATAAACAATCTTTGCCATGCATATTAATTACTATTAAGCACTTTTGCATGGTTTTGACATATTTTCCACCCCACTAATTAAAATGGCCTTTGAGTAGCTCACATATATAATCAGTGGAAAAGAACTTTATAGTTAAGTTATCAAATAATTGTTCTTTTTAGTCTAACATAACATACAACAATGTTCAAACTTGTAAGTAAATATATTCAACAGAAGTGTGTAGGATTGTGCTTTGTTTTTAAAATTGTGTGAAAATCTGAAGCAGAATACATTTTCTAAAAGTCAAACGGGAAGAGTGAAAATATTAATATTTCTAAAAAAGATATCACTTTGCTGAAAGGTTGAAATACAACTAAAATTATTTATTAGGTAGCACTAAATTAGATAAAATTTGTCCGTGCATATTTCAATGTTACATAAGCTCTTGTGTGTGTGTGTTTTTTTTTAAATATTATCGTTTTCAGAAAATAAATATTTACTTCTAAATATAAAAAAAATTATACTGACATTTTCCAAGCCAAGATGCCAGAGCTTAATCACAGCCTGGATTAATGGAAACTTTTGATAATTTTGATAGTAAGGCTCAACTGGCAACTATGCCAAGGCTCTATTTCCTGCTAATCCAATTCAATTTACATCAATTATTCAAAAATAATATCAATTAACAGGCATGTTTTGTAAGTTATTTCAAATTAATTTGATTCTTGCTATATTTAGATATCTAAAACTGTTAAAGTAGGACAAAATAAATTTAGGATCTTTTATAGACTTGTATAAGTTCAATAACTAAAACATTTATATCAGCTCTAAATTAATGTAATCAAGGCTTCCTAACTCTTTTGGGAAGCGATAGCTCATTGAATTAATGTTGTACCTGCTTTTTGACTTCTTATATGCTGAGCTAGTAATTGAAAACAACTTTGATAAAGTCCTATTGCTATTGTTACTAATTAACTTTAAGGCCGCATTATTACTATTCCATCACTGCATTTATTCTGTTGCATTTTTAGTGCATATTCACCGTCATCTTAGCTGTTGTATTTGCTGCTCCTGCTCCCGAACCTGAACCAAAACCTGCCGCAAAACCAGGACTTGTTGCCGCCGCCTACGCTGCACCTCTTTTAACTGCTCCTGCCGTAGCCGCTCCTGCTGTAGCTTATACAGCAGCTTACTCTGCTCCATTGGTTGGCTATCCGTATGTAGCAGGATATACAGCGTATTCACCATACACAGCATCTTATGTAATAGTATAAAATGTATTGTGTATTATATTTTACGTAAATAAAATAAGTTGTTACCAAAATAAAGATTGTTTTTATTTATTAAAAGTAGTATATATACAAGGCGTCTCAAAAGTGGATGATTACAACATATGAGGTGATGGAAAAGGTCATTTACAATCAAAATAACCATGGGGGCGGTAGCACAAAAGGTTAGCGGGCCTAGCTTTCACTCTGAGCATACCTAGCGAAGTGAGTTCGAGCCCCACCTACTGCAAAGTGATTTTTAATTAAATTACCCCCCCCCTCCCAAGGGTTGGTTCGGATACCACTATAAACTGTAGGGCTCCGTCTACGAGGCTAAGAGGGACATTCAAGTGATCTGGAAGGTGGTTAAAGCATTTATTATTATATATACAATGCCCGCCAAAAAGTCTGCACTATATGGAAAACTTTCTCATTCAATTGTTTCCATATTACAACTATGACACCTCCAAAATGTCATTAGTAATTTTAAGATAGCCTGAAATGTCTTTATTTATCAAAATATGGAAAAATACCATAAGAATAAGTTGCTTGTAATTACATTAAGAATATAAATGCGAGTTTTGGTTTGAAAATTTAAATAAGTTTTTTGTTGTGAGGGTACAACTAATTAAATGTTCCTCAGAAGGAGTTATTTATTAAACAAAACTTTAACAAAAAATGGTTACAAATTTTAAGTTTAAATATACGAAGTGAATGGTTTGAGAACAAAAATATGACTGACCTCTTTTGCCTGCATTTCGGCGGTCTCTCGTATACCTCTCGAGGCATGGGTAAATGAGCGTAATTTCCAAATTACGGTTGGCTATTGTAGTTGGCCATTACTACCTCCAGCCTGTCGGCATTTTTACCTTAAAGGTATAACCTTTGCTAGTTTTACGATTATGGTATTTCCGTGCTTAATTGTGGGAAAGTACGCTACATTTTTTTCTTGTGTATTTTTTATTTACATTTGAGTTAATTTGAAATATTTCAATGCAAGAAATACATAAATGTTGCATTATTTCTCTTTTAAATGTAATTAATAAAGGTAAAAAAAACGTTTTTACAAAAAACAATCGTAGATTATTTTCAATAATTCTGAACCCTTACTGCGGAATTTTGCATGATAATGGGCTTAAATATTAAAAGACGATTGTTGATTTAAAAAAAAATTTATACCACAGAAATAAAACTCAAAATAAATATAGGGGCGTTATGTCCGGGAATACTGCTGGCCATGCTTATTGTGAATATCTGCCAATCCATTTGCCTCTAAACAAGTTATCCAGATAATTTTTTACATTAATATTACTGTTAATTGAGGCATCGGTCGTCTTGTTGAAACCATAACACGCATCTTCGCTCCAATGATATATCACCAATTACTTCAGCAATTTCATTTTTAACAAAGTTCAAAATCTTTCCGAATTGATATTATGCTGAAAAAAATAAGGACCCAATTTGCCATTAAGAATACCGCACTAAACATTGATTTTAAAGGAGTACTGGTCTTTACATTCGATCACAAATCAGAGGTTTTCATCAGCCCACCACCTGCATTTTGGGAACTTATGACCCCATTGGAAGAAAAAGATCTGTTAGCAAAAGATCGACTTTCTTCTATTTCTTCTTGTATCCGAGGACAAAAAGAATCTAACATCAAAATCGTGTTCTTTAAGGGTTTTAATAAACTTTGACTTGTGAAGAGCGAAATTTGTGTTTCCTCAAAATTCTCCTACAGAAGTTCCTCATGCGCCAGTTCTGTCGGAAATTGTGACAATCGAAATTTGTTTATGTTCTATTACATCAAGCAAAACGTTTTTCTCATTTTCATCAATTCTCCAATTCGTGTGTGGCTTTTTGTAAAGATTCGCAACTGAGCTAGTTGTTTTGAATTTTTGGAAAATACGCCCAATTGTTGAATGGGAGGCGACTTTTGAGGATATCTTCGGTTAAAAATATCAGCTGTATCTCTATTTGTTCTATTTTCACCGTGAATTAAAATAACTTCAATTACTTCTTCTTTAGTAAGCATTTTTAAACGATCAACAGCAACAGATATATTGGATAGAAAAATTAGAGTGAGTAGTTCTTCTTCTTCTTCGTCTTCCTCTTCACCTTCAAGAGGAATCCTAATTAAACAGTCACCATGGCAATTATGACTGAGACTATTCAACCCACTGAAGTTGAAAGACCGTGATTTTATAACTGAGGCAGTAGCATGGCCAATTGCAACACATTTCCTGTTCTGTTTTTCATTCGTATTCCACTTTATCATTGTCAATTCCTCTAAAAAAGTGAGTAAAATTGGAGGAATTTTTTTCTTTCCTGAGGAACTCATTACCAGGGAGACACGAAATTTCTTCAAAATCCAGTTTTATTGCAGCTGTTCATGCACAATCATAATGGTATATTGCGTCAGCAGCAACTAAACCCCTGACATTACTTTAGGCGAGTTTTCACTTCTAATCCCCAGGTATCATTTCTTTTGTCTGCCGCAAGACTAACTGTATTTATAAATGGTACGCTGTGCACCTCAAATACAAATCTATGCCTGCGCCTATCTACTTGTTTCTTTCTCTCTCTTTCCTTGTGTTGTTCGTCAATCGTTTCAGAACAGAAATGATTATTGGTATATCAACACCGTAAAGTTGATCTTTCTCGGTTGAATCTGAAGTTTACGGCCGAGGCACATCCGAGATCATGCAAACTTCGGATAAGGCCGAAATAGATCATTTGGCCGAGGCGTACACAACATTTTTTAGGAAACTGTCTCAAAAAGTAGAATAAAATATTTTTTAGGCAACTGTTACAAACTTCAGATTCGGCCAAGAACTATCAACTTTACGACCTTGATACACAAACAACTATTAAAAATTGTTTCGTGCAAATTACTGAGAACATGTACAACGTCGTACATGAAGCCTACTAGGCTTACAGTTTTAATTCGTTTTCAAGTTAATAACGAAAATAAATGAAAACGTCGCTAGATGATTTATCGACAAACCGTGACATGTTTAAGATATTAATGATGATTAAGTAATACATGAGGCTGTGAAGTGCGGTCGTGAAGTAAAAGCGGCCAAGAAATAAGATTGACAAACGCATACAAAGAAATGACAATTTATGAATGCTGTCAGACAAACGTAATTTTTTGTGACAGATGCCTAAAAAAGTACTTAGCAAGGCGTTTTCCAGATTAGTACGGGGCTGCCATAAAGAGCTTAAACTTCTGGGTGAGCGGAACAAAGCTGAAGTATTGGGACATATTAGAATAGACGGCGACGAAAAAGCTAATGAGCTGGCTAGACACCGAACAACTGACACATTCTATGTCCCAGAATCCGTGCTGGACATCACTAAAGGCTCAGCCAGTCAGTGGGGTGATCGAAAACTGGGTTAAGAATAAAGATACTCACCACTGGAGAAATATTTACGGTTTGTTATTGCAATTGAAACAGAAAACTATTGTGCGTGCCAAATTGGTGCTAGAACTTTAGGAGTGTGCGTTCATATAACAAGCATCGCATAGTTTTAGGTTATGCAAGATGTGAGCAAAACATGCACTGGATATTCTACACCGATCTGCTATGGATGCAACAGTTAGAAATCAGACATAAATTGTTGATATATTAGAGTATCTTAAAAATAAACTTTGCATGTATTTATATAATACATATTTTTATTCAGAATCTATGCAACGTGCAATACATAACTGGATTTATGTAGTTATCTTTAATTAAAAAAATATTTTACTTTTTGGTTGTATCTTTTCGCACTATCAATACTTATCAGGAAATATGTATTTTAATAATCCTGTTTATTATCATCAAACAGTTTACACAAACTATTTTGCTGGTTGATTTCAATTTCGGTTAATCCTAGTCGGCTGCTCTGTAAACTAGACATTAATATATTTATTTCTTGGCCAATATCTTAAATATTATAAATATGTTCAAATTTTTACGCACGCAAACAGTGGCTGAAAGACTTATTGCTACTTAAAAGTCCTTCAGTCATCAGGCTGTTATTTTGTGATTGAAATATTACATTTTGTCAATATTTTTTTGAATTTATATCTAGTGAGATCCATAAGTAACAGATAAATTTATTATCTAAGTAATTAACGATTCATGAGTAAAATCCTAAAATACGTCAATTTTTAATTCTAAAATGACATTTTTTGAGCATAATTTTATACCCTTTAAAATTTTTAAATGGAACAAGGGTGCGTGTGATAGCTCATTTGAAAGGGTTCTTAATTTAATAAAAGATTTTTTTGAATTTTGTATATTCTTTATCAAGAAAATTTAATTTGAAAATTTTGAAATGTATTGAAATCTTCAATAAATTGTTAATTACGTAGATAATGAATTTATCCGGTACTTATGGACCTTACTGCATAAAGTAAATAGTTTCAATACGTAGGCTAATCTTTCGCACTTTCTTCACTCATTTTTCTGGGAATATTTAAAATCAATCATAAAGGTTACACACGCACGTAATTCTGTCAATGTTAAATACTTTACACAACGAACAAGCAGGTCCTCGTAAACAATGCTAGTTTTGAATATTAATTTCTATTGGGTATCCTCTTATGGTTTTGAAATCGCTATATTCAACCCCACTAATGTCGTGATTCTTTGATTATTACATATCATATAAAAGGTGGAGGTTTGCATAAGTCAAGTATCAAACAGTGTTTATCTTCAGCAGTTATAGAAACAATACCAAAATGTTCAAACTTGTAAGTGTGTTAACTGTAGTATCTAATCGACTGAAATGTTTGAGTGAAAACTGTGTCGTGAGTGGCAAAATAAATATAGTTACCTAGAGTTATTTAAAAGCTTCGTAAATAGAACATATTCTTTGATGGTTGTCTAATAGAAGCCTGCACAAGAAATTCTATTGAAATCTAAAGAGCAACATAAAGTTTTCTGTAAATGAAATTTTCTTATCATAAAAATGTTTATTGTGAGTTATCTATGGACGATATATATACCGTCGCGGATTTTTTCGAAGTAGTTTTTAAAAATTATACCTATCTCTCATATGTCGTTACGATATATTTTGTACAGTCTTGACAGCACATCCAGTTTTTCGTCGATTTTTTACATCTTTATGTTCACCGTTCAACTCCTCAAGACAGCCCAAAGTTTTATGTTTCTAAACCTTCTTTAAGAAATAAACGCCTCAAAGATGCATACACAACGACACTTTTTATTAGATTATGTAGTGATTTTGGTGAATTCTTTACAGCCAATAAAGTGCATCAATATTGTAGTTAGTTCATAACAAAATATTTGTTTGTTATAGCTCATCGAGTATTTGCGTTATCAACTGACCTCTTAAAATTAATTATTGTTTAAACCGGATAACAAGATAATCTAAACTTAATAACATACAATCAGGAAGCAGTATTTTAATTTCTTTAAATATTTTTTCGTATCCGCAAAATGAATGTTAAGTAGGTCTTTAGTTTCTTTTTATCCAATTACTGACTAAAGTGATACTTAACATTTTTTTATCTACATCATATAAAGTACTACCCTATGACACAGTTTTGTGCTCATAAAGTACCTTTTTAAAGTAGGTACTAGTAAAATAAACTTATTTTACTGGTACTATATTTAAATATGATTAACTAACCGATTATTCTTTACAGATCACTCTTGCTGCCATCTTTGCTGTTGCATTAGCAGCTCCAGCTCCAGAGCCTGAACCAAAACCAGCTCCAAAACCTAGTTTTGTAGCTGCTGCTTACACGGCTCCTATTGTGGCAGCCCCAGCTGTGGCCTACACGTCGGCCTATTCTGCTCCATTGGCTAGTTACGTAGCACCATCAGTTTATTCCGCTGGATATGCATTTTCTCCATATGCATATGCATCATACGCAGCAGCACCTTATGTAGTTGTATAAGATGCATTATGTAAATTATTTGTCTATATATAAATAAATTCTAGTCTGGAGAAAAGTTGTTGTTTAAGCTTTACCTGTAGTTTAAGAACTGGAAAAAAATTAAAATAATTTTATTTTACATAAATTCCCAGTGCTTGATAGTGTGAGTGATATTTTTCCTGAAATCCGAGACGGAGACTAGATAAACACATCATTCTGGAATTGCTCAAGCAGAACTTCCACACTGATTACCTAGTTTTCATCTTTTGTTTCATCTGAACATGCCATATAGTACTAAGTTTAAGGAATCATTATTAGCAGACAAAAACCAATAAGAAATTATCCAAATTAACGAAGCATACGATAAATACCAATTCACACAATTCGGAGAAGATTGACGGATTACAAGCACAAAAGAAATAAAGTCCTACATATAATTAATTAGAGAAGAAAAGAAAACTCATTTTAAACGAAAAATAGATATTGGTAAGGGTGATAAACAGATGTGGCAGACAATAGAAAGTTTATAGGGTAATAATAAAAAAAAAGATTTTGAAGGAACCAATATAATTTTTGAAAACGACATACGGTTTATTGAAAAAAACTTTAACAAATATTATGCTGATGCCAGAAATGATTACATTATTTTGAATTTAAGACAATAACCTTGATCAAGTTAAGAAAAGTTATTTTTAGACTGAAGAATAGATCTACTGGAGATGATAGTATTGAATCTATTGCCAATAGTATTGACGATATATCTGAATGAAGATGATGAGATAGAAAATAAGGTGCCAGAAATGATTACATTATTTCGAATTTAAGACAATAACCTTGAGCAAATTAAGAAAAGTTATTTTTAGTTTGAAGAATAGATCTACTGGAGATGAAATATTAAATATTAACTTGTTGAAAGAAATATCTGACATAGTGGGAAATCTATTTTAAAGAACATATAGCTGACAATTGGAAAATTACCGACTGAACTAAAAATAAACATTATGGTACCAATTTCGAAAGTTCAAACTCCGAAGTAAGCTAGTGAATATAGACCAATAAATTTAATTCCAATAGTGGATAAAATATTAGAAATCGTAGTGGCCGAACAATTGAGGAAGTACTTTGAGGAAAATACACTTTTATGCAGTGGTCAATTGGAATTTAGACAAAGTCATTCATGTGAAATAAGTTTACAATTAGTGTGTACGAATTGGAGAAACGAGAGCACTTGAAACTATTTTATTCATATTTCAAAATTTAAAGAGGCTCTAACTATGGAGATGTGGTATAATGTTTATAATAACCAAACAGTGGAATATAAGGACTTAGCTTGCCATAATATACTGCACAGTCACTGTGATCTATGTTTTAAATTTGTCAGTAAAAATCTGAACTCTAAAAATGATAATAATTGGATAACACCAGGTATTAAAATAGCATCAATACATTTAAAAGAACTATTTGCGTTACAAAAAAATGACATAATTCCCACCGAATACTACAAAAATTATAAAATAAATATAATCAAGTCATAAGGCAAGCCAAAAAGATGCATTTCGGCAACATAATAAAAAACTGCAAATAAACCTAAAACAATATGAAAAATAATTAATAGCTGTATAAAAAATAACTTAAATGAAAACTCAAACGAACCCGTCGAAATAGAAGTCTATGACCAATTAAGTACACACAAACCAAAAATCTCGAATGAATTTAATTCTTATCTAGTAAATTTACCAAAGACCTATAATAATACGTCTCAAAGTAACATAACTCAAATTCCAGATTTACCTAACAATGAGAATTCAATATACTTACAACCGATCACAGTTTCAGAACTATAAATAATTTAAAAGATTGAAATTCATTAGGCCCCGATGATATTTCTACTAAAATAATAAAACTCTGTGCACATCAGATAGCTGCACCACTAACTCATATCATCAACCAATGCGTTAAGGAGGGCACCTATCCTAGCTTATTAAAATTATCTAAAGTTATTCCCCTATATAAAAAGGGTGACCGCAAAAAAATTTGTAATTATCGACCAATAGCAATATTATCAGTATTCTCCAAGATATTCGAAAAGTTATTATCTAAGCGCATAAAAACATTTCTAGAATCTGGCAACATTTTATCTCCAAATCAGCATGGTTTTAGAGAGCATCGGTCAACAATAAGATCATTATTAAGCATTTGAACTTCATATATAAAAACTTAGATCAAGGACATAAGTATCGCATTATTTATAGATCTCTCTAAGGCTTTTGACCTTGCGTACCATGATATTTTTTTGAAAAATATTGAATACTATGGTATACTCTTGAGATTATACTTAAAAAACAGGAAACAGTATGTAGATTTTCTCGGTGCAAAATCTGAAAAGTTGCCGGTCGAAGTAGGTGTTCCACAGGGTAGTGTTCTGGGATCACTGTTGTTTATTCTTTACACAAATGACTTAGATAACTATTTGTCAATATTCTATGGCGCTTTTGCTGATGATATTACTATTATTGTAAGTGATCAACGATTAAATGATTCTGTCCATAAATTGAACTTGAAGTTTCTTGCGTTATTCGATTATCTCAAAAATAAAAAATTAGTAATGAATCAGGATAAAACTTTTATTATGCAGTTTCATCCCATTGGTAAAAAATATACATCGAGTGTACTAATTAAGAGGAACAATAAAAAATCAATTCAACAAGTAACATCACATAAAGTTTTAGGAATTAATATAGATCTATCCATAGATTGGAACACACATATTACCTTCATAAGCAAAAATTGTGCAAGTATTTGTTTTGCATTAAAACGATTGCGTCATATCACCAGTTTAGATACTCTTAACACGTACTATTTTTGTAGTTTTGAATCACGAATTCGATACGGTATTATTTTTTGGGTATATTCAGCATCTGCGATTAGAGAATTTATTTTACAAAATAGAGCCATACGTTCCATGTTTGGAATCAATATAAGAGAATCTTGCAGAATGGCATTTGCCCGGAATAAAATTTTAACATTTCCTTGTCTGTATATTTTAGAAGTACTAAAATTTGTGAAGAAAAATATGAATAAATTTAATACACAAAAAATATGTTTCACTATTATTCTACACGTCATGGCTCAGATTTGCAGTACGATAGGCATAGATTAGAAATATAAATCCAATCCATACTATATAGGATCTGTGTTATATAATAAATTAAGGGCAAATATACGAAGTATTGTAAATGTGAAAAAAATTTTGTCAACTTTAAAATCATTCCTTGTGGCAAATACATTTTATTCTGTCGAGGATTTTCTAAATTACAGGTACTAATTTAAATTCTGTTATTTGAAACATTTGTTAGTGAATAATACAATTAACAATTACTTGCTACTAAGTATTTTTGGTAGTTTAGTGAATGTGTGTGAGAAACTGTATATATAAATAAATATAGGTATATAAGTAAATAGCTTAATGTAAAATAATTATCTACTATTGTGTTTAATTGACTTGACCTATGTCATATCTATGATCAATTGGATTAATAAACGTATTCTATTCTATTATATTGATAGATCTAGGTTAGTTAAAAAATTAAGTGAGTATGGAGTGACAGAAACAGCCTTAACACGGATTGAACATTATTTAGAAGACCAAAGTGAACAATAGGACATCTACTAAAGTTCCTAGTTCATATGGAGTGCCTCAGGGTAGTGTGTTGGGGCTCCTTCTATTCATTATATATGTGAATGCTATAAGTCGTGTTGCAAAAAATTCGTATGTAAACCTCTTTGCGGATGACACAATACTTTCTTGAAAAAATCATTTTGTAATCAGGGATATAACAAATAGAGAGCTTGTATTATACAGGGTGTTGCATCATGAGAGGGACATAGCTTAATAGGAGGTAGAGAACATCAGTGGTAACCGGAACCTCCCATAGAAATGTCTCATTGGGCCTTCATTACGAAGTTACAGGGTGTTAAATAATTTTTGGCCAAACCTGTTTTTTATCATAACTTTGACAGGGAATGAAATAACGGATTCATATTTGGTACGGCTAATGTACTAACGAGCCCCAAGAGGTACATGTATAAAAAAATATATATACAGGTCCGGACTCACTATAATTTATGTTTCTTCTTTGCATCAATAAAACATCACCCTGTATATATTTTTTTGAAATTTCGATACGATATTCGAAAAGAGCAAGAAGAAACAAACAAAATGGCCTATTTCATTTTTTTGTTACACCTTCGTGGTTATTTAAATACGTTGTTAAATGTGCAAGAAAATGGATTACAGAACCCTATTAAATGAGAGGCACGTGAAATAAATAGTTTTATAACTAAAATTTGCAAAAATTCTATTGAGCCTAGGTGGTCTGGGTGGATCCTAATTCCGGCACGTTTTAAAGGTCCATTTTGGTAAAAAACTGTGGTCCTAATAAGTAATCGGGTATGAAATAACAAAATTTTTAATCAATCACTGTAGGCTTGTTCAAAGTGACAGATAATAAAAAGAAATCTCCTAAACAGTTGAATAATTGTTTGTTAGTAATTTAATGTGTCAATAATCCGCATTTAGTTAGTGAAAACTTGTGAAAATATTTTAACTATGCCAGTAAAATTTACAAACGTGGAATATGCTGACATAATATTCATCTATGGTTTCTGTAATGGAAATGGTAGGTCGGCGGAAAGAGAATATCGGCTGCGTTTTCCTGGTCGTCGATGCCCTAATCATAAAACCTTTAGTACGGTGTTCCAGTATGCAAGACAACACGGAAAGTTTCCTACTTCTGCAGTTGTGGAGCTTGTCTTACAACAAGGTGTGCAGGAACAAAACAATATTATAAACGTAGTTCAAGAAAACCCAAATATGAGCACTAGACGAATCAGTTTGGCAACTGGTATTCCTCATTGGCGAGTATGGAGAACCCTAAAAAGAGAACGTTACCATCCATATCATATCCAGCAGGTACAGCGTCTTCAACAAGGCGACGATATCCCCCGCCTGGCATTTTGTCATTGGTTGTCTAACCATCGCCCAGTCATTTACAGAACCTTATTTACGGATGAGGCACAATTTACAAGGGATGGAGTAAACAATTCACGAAATAATCATAAATGGGCACAGGAAAACCCACATGCGGTACGCCAACGCCGTTCGCAACACAGGTTTTCTGTAAATGTTTGGGTCGGACTTGTGAATAGACATTTGATAGGGCCACATTTTTTTGAAGAAAGATTGAATGGTGAAATTTACTTTGATTTTCTTCAAAACATTTTACCGAATATGTTAGAAAATATCGGTATAAGAGGCATGTTGTTTCAGCATGATGGGGCCCCACCACATTTTAACCTTCAAGTAAGAGAACACTTAAACAATGTGTATCCTAATAGATGGATTGGACGCGGGGGTCCACATGAATGGCCACCAAGATCTCCTGATTGTAACCCTTGTGATTACTTTTTATGGGTCCACTTAAAAAACGAGGTTTATAGCATTGAAATTGAAAGTAGACAACATTTAATCCAGCGCATCGTTACAACCTGCGACGAAATACGGAATAATCCAGAAATGATACGTCGAACAATTGGTGACCTTTCTAAACGCGCAAGAAAATACACAGAATGTGGGGGAGGACATTTTGAAAATTTACTTTAGTGTCAATTACGTTTTATTTTTAAACACATTTAGTTATTGTTTTGTTATTTATTGTTAATTGAATGGAAAATATTTTATTTATTTAGATTTTAGTTTGTTCTCTTTTCCAATTTTTATTAAGTATAAAATGTTGATGATTTTCTTGATCAAAGTAACTGGTTGCTTAGGCCTAAATGGTTTAAATTATCTGTCACTTTTATTCTTTGAACAAGCCTACTGTGATTGATTAAAAATTTTGTTATTTCATACCCGATTACTTATTAGGACCACAGTTTTTTACCAAAATGGACCTTTAAAGCGTTCCGGAATTAGGATTCACCCAGACCACCTAGGCTCAATAGAATTTTTGCAAATTTTAGTTATAAAACTATTTATTTCACGTGCCTCTCATTTAATAGGGTTCTGTAATCCATTTTCTTGCACATTTAACAACGTATTTAAATAACCACGAAGGTGTAACAAAAAAATGAAATAGGCCATTTTGTTTGTTTTTTCTTGCTCTTTTCGAATATCGTATCGAAATTTCAAAAAAATATATACAGGGTGATGTTTTATTGATGCAAAGAAGAAACATAAATTATAGTGAGTCCGGACCTGGATATATTCTTTTTTATACATGTACCTCTTGGGGCTCGTTAGTGCATTAGCCGTACCAAATATGAATCCGTTATTTCATTCCCTGTCAAAGTTATGACAAAAAACAGGTTTGGCCAAAAATTATTTAACATCCTGTAACTTCGTAATGAAGGCCCAATGAGACATTTCTATGGGAGGTTCCGGTTACCACTGATGTTCTCTACCTCCTATTAAGCTATGTCCCTCTCATGATGCAACACCCTGTATAGATGGCTATGTGCAAATATATTAAAACTCAATAATGAAAAAATTAACCGTATAGTTCTCTAGAGCTAATTGTCAGAAAAATATAAATGGTCATCAGTTTCTACACATTAATAAAAGAAAAATTGAATTTGTAAATTAAATCAAATACTGAGGAATTATTTTAAGTCAACAGTTAACGTTTTCAAATATATTGATTATTTAAGAAAATTAGTAAAATGATATCCTTTTCCAAAGAATAATTACAGATTTAACGCAATGGTCAAAATTAATTACATACAGCACTATAATTTATCCACATTTTAATTATTGCTTTTCATTGTTAATATCATGTAGCATGTCAGATATTAAGAGATTACAAGTGCTACATAATAAAGGAATGCCTGTAATATTAAATTGTGATAGATCTACACCTATTTGGAATACGTTAAATCAACTGAGGTGGATTTCAGTGGAGGAAAGCATTGAAAGAGCAAATTTAATTTTAATATATAAAATAGACAAAACCTATCTATCTTAAACCTTTCTTAGTTAAAGGAGCTATATTGTACAATTATCCAGTGAGATCTACTGAAAATTACAACATAGACCATATAAAAATATCACTTTTAAAAAAGTCAACTTTTAGTAATAGTTTACGCGCGTACAATGTTTTACCCACTGAAATTAAATCCTCTGATAGTTTAAAACTCTTTACTAAGAATGTTATAAAACTATATATAGCTGTTAGAGCACAATAACGACTAAGTACAAAATTATGTCAGTATTATAAATAGCTTATGCTAAATAAAAATGTATTCTATTCTATTCGTACGTCATTGTAAGCATTATTTAAAAAGATATTATTTACTTTATACACATCAATCGATAGGAAAAGTTATAAGCTTTAATTTTCTGCTCTCGATAAATTTTTATGTATTGGCTATTAGGAATAATGAGCAAAAATATGGCATTACAAAATAGTCTACTTCCATATTTTTTGTAGTGGGAGAAAAAAAATAGATTTTTTTCAACTAAAAAATATACCTAGAATAATTTTTACCTTTTCCTTTACCGTTTTCGAGAAAAAAAATATAATATAAAACTATACGCGCCACCCCGGGGTTGGAGGCGCCTTCGCGGGTTCTCGAAATGGTCCGCCTGTAAATTTATTTATTTTGACTTATTCAATGCGCCTTTACTCAGGAGGGGAACTATTATTAACCCTCATAGACTCTTGGCTATTAGGAAAACAGTGTCATAAAAATGATAGCGTTTAAATCAAAATTTTTGCACACACTTGAAGATGGTGCGGAAATTAACCATATAGAGTACTGTTTGTGGTCACAAGGTAATTTTATAAATGACGGAGATTTTATAAAAAAGTATTTTCATCGATGAAACGAAGTTTACAACAAATGGTATTGTCTCAACATAAAATTGCAAATGGTGTGCAGTAGATAATGCAAATTTCACAATTAATTATAGAAATCAGTATTCTGAAAAAGTCTGGAGTAGCGTTATAAACCAACAATTTATTGGCCCATTTTTCTTCAACAAAAATTTAAATAAAACAAATTAAAATTTGTTAAATTTTTTTCACGCATAATTTGAAAATGCTGTCGATGAATTACCATTGTAACAATTCAGATATTTGTACCTGCAGTTAGATAGATCCTTCGTTTATAACGCTATTATTGTTCGTAATTGGTAAATCAAAATATTCCTATATCCTGGATAGGGCCTAATAGCCCGCAAATTTTATGGTCACCAATATTGCCCGACTTAACACCAATTGATTTTATTTATGGGATTAGCTCAAACAAAAAATATATAAAACTCATATACCAAATAGAGAAAAAAATATTCAGCAAGAATATCTCAAAATAACCGAAGAATTACGGAAACTTGTGGTTAATAACAAAATGAATAGAAGTACATACGAATAGATGAGGGGGTTGATGCTATGAGATAAAATCAAGAGGTACAATTTTATTTTATAAGATCAGTTTTATTGTCACAACAAATATTCAGACACATTTATAGTGTACAGTATACTTCGACTGATATATCTACATGAAGAGAACATTTTAACTTTGATATATTATGTTTTACTCCTATGTATAATATACAAGAAGTCCCATAAGTACACAGAGCAATGGGAAATTCCTTACTTACAAATATCATGATTTAACCAAACTTACCTTAGTTCAAAAGTTGATATCAACAGGGATACAGGGTGTCAAGATGTCGCCTGCTGGCTATTTTACATTTCGCTAACCCAAAGATACCGAAATGTACTAAATGGTCAAATGATCCTCGTGTCGGTCCTACCTTGCACTGACGAGAGCCTACAGCTCGAAACTGTAGTCTGCAAGTGGTGTGTGACGATTGGCACGAGAGCTCCTTTAAGTAGGATCAGTCTTTCGGCTGGTGTTTGTTGCAATCGAAGCATTAGCGTTTTGATATATGCAATTATTACACTTCACGCGCCAGGCTTGTAACTTGTAACTCAGCGCACGGCGGGGCACATAGCCCGGAGAGTAGCTGTTGGTTGCATCAGGCTATTTATTTTTCGATTGCAACAGACACTGGACCGCTAGATGGCGCCTGCTGATTATTTTACATGTCGCTATCCTAAAGATACCGACATGTACTAAATGGTCAAATGATCCTCGTGTCGGTCGTCACATGCCTACCTTACACTGACGAGAGCCAACAGCTCGAAACTGCAGTCTACAAGTGGTGTGTGACGACTGGCACGAGAGCTCCTTTAAGTAGGATCAGTCTTTCGGCTGGTGTTTGTTGCAATCGAAGCATTACCGTTTTGATGGTAATATGCAATTATTACACTTAACGCGCCAGGCTTGTAACTTGTATCTCAGCGCTCGGCGAGGCACATAGCCCGGAGAGTAGCTGTTGGTTGCGGTCTGGTTACGTTCCTTATAGTAAAATAAGGATTTTATAGAGGAGTTTGCGACTAAAAATATTATGTTTTAATATTCCGCCCTCTAAAAGCACATTTGAACTAGGGTGTCATAGTTAAATTTTTGTTTCGGTTTTTTTAAATATTTTTTAAAAAATTATAACATATTTAAAAAAATTAGTGATTGGGAATTTTTAGACGAGAGATTCAAATCTATTCATAGTTTTGCTGTTGTTTGAAAAGGCTCTAGCTACGGTAGTTTAAATGCAGTTTATGCGTCATATATTTTTGGCGAACTTTTTTTTAATTTAAAAAATGCAGTTTTTCTGTATTTTTTACTTAAAGATGGTATACCGTCTAAAGTCGCTATGAGTACCAATTTTTGAGATATTCGGTTTTAAATTATTCAATGCAACCAATTTACATTATGAATTAGAGATATAAAATTTTTCAAAGTAGGCAACAAAAAGAGATGTTTTCAAAATTAATATCTGTCAAACCGCCTTTTTTCCGCATTTTGTGTGTTGTTAAGAAGTATCTAATAAAATTAAATTTAGAATGCCAATCCATAATTTATTTTCAAGCCAAGAGATGCGCGATATATATGGCTTGGGTATGCAAGGAAGAAAATTTTAATGGACGCAGAGCTCTTCACCGATATTTAGTTTATTCAAATAGGAGGCAGCCGGATTTTAAATTATTTCATAATATTTACAGTAGATTGGGGGAAACTGGTTCCTTTCGTGCCAAACTAGATATCGCGGGATGCCCAAACAATATTACTGTGGAACAGTAGGAGGAAATCTTCGTCCGTGTTGCAGAATACGCAGAAATAATTACGAGGCCTATGGCTGCTGACACTGGAGTAAGTAATCGATTTCAAGCATTTTTCATAATAAAAGCTTTATCCGAACCATTTTACGCCTGGTCATAAACTACTGGAGGCCGATCTTCCAACCAGGTTGAAGTTTGCTCGTTTTTGTCGTGCCCAGCAAAACAGAGATTCAATGTTTTTATGTAAAGTGATGTTTACGGGCGAAGCCACATTTACACGTAGAGGGGTATTTAGACATGAGTGGGACATAAAAAATCCCCACTTAGTAGCCTAACGCCAGTTTCAATATAAATTTAAAATAAACATTTGATGTGGAATTTTTTAAAATTATTTTTTTGGACCGTATGAGATACCACCTAATTTAAACAGTGCACATACTTAAATGGTCTACAACTCACTAGGTGAGTTCTTGGATGATGCACCATTAGATTGAAAAGAAAATATGTTTTTATGCAAGATGGACCTTCACTGCATTTATTATACTGGTGAGAAACTACCTATATACAAATTTTCCTGGTCGCTGGATAAGTCGTGGGAGCAATATGCCTTGGCCTGCGTGGAGTCCCGATTTCAATCAGTTGGATTTTGCATATGGGGTACATGAAATCTCTTGTGTATCAAGATGCAATAAATAATCTAGAATAATTATTCCAAAGAATTAGAAATGCAATCGAATTATTTTAAAACGAAAACTTATTATTTAAAATAAGGCGGTCCTTTAATAAACCCATCGCCAAATCTATTGAAGTAAGTAGACTTCAAACATTTGTTACCAAAGACGGAACTCTTTTTTGTATTAATTACTGTTATTTTTTAAATCGAAGGGCCCCGCAAACTTTTTATAGAAATCCGGCTCCTGTTAATTTTGCTCATTTTTTGATATGATACTACCTCCCACCTCAAGAAATCCCCAATCACCGAATTTTATCAACATATTTCAATTTTTAAAGAAATTATTTTAAAGAACCAAAACAAAAATTTTATTTTGACACCCTGTATCTCTGTTGATATTTTTTTTATTATTAGCCGTTACTCGAGTCCGAGTATAAAAATGTTACAGTCGATAAATTGTGCAATAAAAAACAAGTAAAAGGTGTAGTCTATTGTAATTCCCATTCATCTACGGTGCACACGACTATGGCTATAGAGGCCAATTCGGGAGAGCACATGTCGACCGCAGTCAGGACAAACATAGACCTGGTTAGGTCTTGGATCTGGCCTTCTTGCAGCAACATTTCCTTGATAGCTGGCCACAACCCCTCGCCATTCGGTTCTGTCCGCTGCAAGTTGTTCCCATTGCTCGTCTGCAACACCGCAGGATTTTAGATTTTCATGGAGAGCGTCTTTGAACCTCTTTCGTTGACCGCCACGCCTTCTTCTACCGCTTAGCAATTCACCATAAAGTGTACATTTAGGAAGGCGGTTATCATGCATGCGATGAACGTGACCTGCCCATCTTAGGCGTGCTCTTGAAATAAGCACCTCAATTGGAAGGCTGTTTGCCCTCCTGAGTACTTCCACGTTTGATATGTGATGGAACCAACGGATTTTCATCATACTTCTGAGGTGTCTTTGCTGAAAACGTTCTAATTCTTTCACATGACGACGGTAAGTGACCCAGCTTTCACATCCATATAGCAGTGTTGGAATGACAACTGCTCTGTAGACAGCCATTTTCGTTGACAAAGCAAGGTCGTGGTTGTCAAATACTCTCTCTCTAAGTCCCCAGAGTGCTCTAGATGCAGCGTTAATTCTATTGCGAATCTCGCTGTCCATGTTTGCTTTGTCATTAACAACGTTGCCTAAGTAATTGAACTGATCCACCACTTCAAGAGAATTTCCGTTAAGTGTAATGTCTATTTGGTTCACTTGATGAGGAGTTGACATAATCTTAGTCTTTCCAATGTTGATTTTAAGTCCCAAGGAATCATAGCTCTGGGCATACACATCTAAAAGTTCTTGAAGCTCTTCCGGCGTAGAGGCTAAAAGTGCACAGTCATCCGCATACTGGAGATCACAAATGAATCGTGTGCGTGTCTTCGTGAAAGCTCTAAAGCGCCCTATGTTAAAGAGACCGCCATCAAAGCGGTATCTGAGACCTATTCCTCTGACTGTCAGTTTGTTGTCAACAATAATTGTTAGAGCAGTGGTAAACAAATTAAAAAGTAGGGGTGCCAGGACACATCCCTGCCTAACTCCAGTGAGGGTTTGGAAAGGTTCGGTTGCCTCATTATTATACATAACCTGGGCGTTGTTGTTTGTATGTAGACTGCGACATACTTCCACAAATTTTCTAGGGATACCTAAGCGGAACATAATTTTCCAGAGCACTTCCCTGTCCACCGAGTCAAACGCCTTGGTTAAATCAATGAAGGCCATGTGAATTTCTCCTTGATGTTCGAGTGCTTTTTCTTGAAGCTGTTTAAGTGTGAAGATTAAATCCGATGTGCCTCGGTTTGGTCTAAAGCCACTCTGTGTTTCAGGAATGTTGGATGTTGATATTAACTTTTGGACTAAGGTAAGTTTGGTAAAATCGTAATATTTTTACGTAATGAATCTGCCACTGCACCATTACTTATGGAACACCCTGTCCTTACCAAAGTCTGATCTTGTGTTCTGAAAAATGTCCTGTTTTAGGTATGCTATTGGTTAGCTTTTTTTATGACATTAAGACATAACCCATCGAGCTATATTGGATAAATTAATATGTAATTGTAAAATATTAACTATTTGTTGTATCAACTAAATGAAACTACAAAATAATAAATTATTGGTTTATTTCGTCGACAGTAATTTTCTTTCAAAACGTTCCAGAAATTTTGCAAGTCCTTAAATTAACATCTAACTTAATAATAGGCAATGGGTGCTCCATATCCAGCTGCGTAGCCTGAGTAAGCGAGGGGACTGGAGTAAGCAAGAGGTGCTGAATATCCAGCAGAGTAGGTTATGGGAGCGGCATATCCTGCGGAGTAAGCCAAGGGGGCAGCAGCTACCAAGGGAGATGCGACTAGACCAGGTTTAGGTGCGGCGAAGGCGATGGCCAAAATGGCGGCGAAGACAACAACGAACTAAAAATAAAATAAAAAACAAAATTATAACTATTCCTACATGTAGAAGTAGAAGAAAAATGTAAGTTGTTTCTGTTCTGTTACAAAGAAGTGAAAAATAGAAAAAAACTGATTTTATTTAAGAGACAAATTATAAAATTGAAACTTCAACTCTTAGTCCTGTGGAAAATTTTTTGCTACTTAATAAATTGACAGTTATTCCTACAATTCCAGTTTTATTTGAAATTTTGTTGTGTATTTCCTCAATATGATAAATATAACATGCGTTATTTTACAAAAAAAAGTGGTTTAAAAAAATTACTGAAGAAAAAATGTTCCATTTGAGACATTTTTAGTTCTATGAAATATATTTTCGCAACTTCTACCTAGCCAAGGTATACATATTTCATTAATAGATAAAATTCAACTTTCCAAATAATTCCACATAGAGCGGAAATTTAAAAAAGATATTACCTCCACTAAAATTTGAAAACATATGGTTCATTTTGAATATAAAGTAGACAATTTTGTTTTTTTTTCACAGAAAATTGAATTTTAGAGCTTTAATTTGACATTGTTAAGAAACATGTATTTTAAATCAAAAAAATTATATAAAATATCATATTTTTGCTTTTGGTTATCATGAAAAGAAATAAAATAAGGAAATTTACATTTTCTTCTTGAGAAGACATTCTCAAACAATTTTTTAAAGGGAATAATATTCATTTTCTCAATTTCTTTGACACAATGTTTAAAAAATAAGGTAATAAAAAATACTTACAAGTTTGAACATTTTGATGTATTGTTATTTGATTCGTTCTAGATCAAATGATACAGGTTCTGAAAATCACATTGATTTTATACAGAAATTTAATGTAGGAAGGGGTTTAAAATCGTGAACAAATGAACTGGTTAAAATAAATTGGTACGCAAAGGAATTAACATCACGCAGCAAGGCAAGGCCGTCTCAAGACTTTGACCGTGACCCTCTCGTTCTGCGAGTAACCGCATACCAAGTAGGCTTTGACATGCCTAAATTGTAACGGAATGGTTTGCCAATCAATTATTTCACTGGATTATATAATGGATTTAAAGAAAAGTGAATTTTAAAGAAAGTTGTTGACATGAGAGTACTGTTTTGTTATTGTATCAATACAGACTGTTCAAACTGTAATTTATAACAGCTATTAAAGAAAACAGTGATAGTTAACGGAATATGTTGTAAATAGTACAGAATCGAAACTCGTTTATAGTTTAAATAAAAGTAAATGCAAAACCGAGTTAAAAGGAGCTAAACGAGACTAGTACTGAAATAGGATAAACAATTTGACAAAATCCGGGAATGGAACGTCATAAACATGAGACTGGAGCGAAATAAGTTTGAACCTAACAACATTGTTGTAAATTTCAATGATAACATAATATCTGACAGTAATATGTTAACACAAATATTTGCTACTTCATTTTCGAATACTGAATTTTTGTCCAATTGTGCTGGAAAAGCACAGGAAGGGTCCACTAATTGTTTACTACTTTTCGAACCGATGAGGCATCATTCAGCAGATCTGCAATAAATAATAGAAAAAAACAATCATTACTGGGCACGGGCAAATTTCCATATAATGGAAGAAATCCAGTTTCAAGGCTGCAGAACTTTAAATTTGTGGGTTGCTATATTAAATAACCAGGTAATGTATACATTTTTGAGGGTAATGTGAATGGCGTTAAATATTTTTATATATTAATAGAAAATATCGAAAATAACGTAGATAATCTTCCTATGAATCAAATGAGTAGAACCAACTTGCAGCATGATGGAACCTGTTACCACAATAAAGTTAAGGTAGCAACATTGTTGAACCAGAATTTCAACGAATGGATGCGTAGACATGGACCTATAACGTGACCCGATCTCACGCCGCTTGAGTTTTATGTTGTTGGGGGGGCTATATGAAAAATGGAGTTTACAAAACAATATCTGATAGTATCGATATATTGAGGGAAAAATCATTGAAGTAATTGATCACATCAATTCGATAAATATTTTGGAAAATGTGCACAGAAATTTTTATAAAAGAATGAACTTGTGTGCAAATAATAACATGACTTTAAATTTGTGGGCTGGTATATTCAATAACAAGGCAATGCATAACTTTTTGAAGAGTAACATAAATAGCGCTAAATATTTTTATATATTAGAAACAAATATCGAAAATAACGTAGATAATCTTCCTCTGAATCAAATGAGTAGAACCATCTGACAGCATGATAGACCCTGTTATCACAATAATGTTAATTTAGCAACGAATGAATGTGTAGACATGGACCTATAACGTGGCCCCCTAAAAGTTCCGATATCACGCCGTTTGACTTTTGTTTTTTTGGGGCTATATGAAAAATGAAATTTACAAAACAAGACCTGATAGTGTCGATGAATTGAAGGAAGAAACCATTGGAGTAATTGATCACATCAATTTGAGCAATATATTGGAAAATGTACCCAGAAATTATTGTAAAAGAATGAACTTGCGTGTAAATAATTACGGTTCCCGCATCGAGCAATTATTGTCATTTTTCTGTTGCTTTCCTTAAATAATTCTGTTTTCTGTTCAAAACATTTTTATTTTTTGTGCACGGAGATTTATCAAATGAAATTAAATTTATTGTTCATCAATAATTACAAAAAGTGGCTTTGTGGCATTCCAGTCCATGCAAACTGGGCCATTTATCTGCGGCCATGGATGTCGAGGAGCTGACCGGAGGAGTAGGGAGGTAATTAAAATAGTATATGCATATGAATCATTAGACATATACTAACGATCGTAAGAGTTATTAAGTTGTGTGGGTACAGATTTTTCAGCCTTCCTCTTTTATTTAATTTTTTTTTTATTGCCTTGTTTGGATTAACGTCCTGGCGGAGTTTAGCATTAGCTATTGCAACAGTCAACCAGGACACATACACATAGACAATTATACAACGACTATTCCCTACGACATTGCCATCTGCCGCAGTTGAGACTCGAACTAAGGAGTGGTATAGCAACTAGCCGTGTTGTCTCTCACACAGTCTCTTCTAGTTTACTGTCACTAACTCAGTAATACATAAATAACACCACTAAACGTTGATACTCTAGCAGGATTCGAACCCGGGACTCCCTAGTTGCAAGCCTAACACATAAGCGTTGAGCCACTGAGCCGTTATTATTTATGAATAAAGGGAATTATAAAAAAACATAATTTTTACATATTCAGTTTATAAGAGCTCAAAATATGTCTTTTCCATTTGAATGCGTATTTAGAAAGATTTTGTTAAAATTGTACGTCGTTTATGCGGTTGTAATTACGAAGCTCGTGCCCTCTCGAAAAAAATTACAGACAAAAGTGGTAGAAAATCTTTTCTATACATGGTTGGTAACCGCCGTTTTTAACAAAAATTAAAAGGAAACGAGATATTCCGCAAAAATCGTTTTTAACCTCCTTAAAAACAAAATGGCTGCTTGTCCCAACCCCTCTTTAATACATCTGATCGGATTTTTGGCTAGGGATGTCATTTTATGAATCATCAAAAATTCATTACTACCCCATCAAATGTTTCCATTCGATGAAATTTTGTATACGTACATCAAAATTAAATTAAAGTATTACCCTTTTAAGCAATGTCTTTGTATTTTTATTAATTTATTCATTAATAATGTATAAACATATTTACACTCAAAATGAATTTGGGTGTAAAATCCACGAATTTAAATATAGCACGTGTAATTATACTTTTTGAAATCACAGGGCTTATTAAATTTCAATCAATTATGCAAACGAACTTATGTTTGAACGTTTGGGTGCAAAATATAGCCACGTGTACGCCTTTTAAATAATTTATTGGAGTTGCTTTATTGCGATGTATTTTAACATAACGGAACGATAAGCTGCTTTAATGTCCTTTCCACAATGCTTCTGAAAACTCCTATTCATACAACCACAACATTTTTAAATATAACGATGTTTTTCATTTTACTCCATCTGCTTATTTCAGGACTATTATATTCATGGCGGATGAATTAGTTATATCCGTAACAAGTAACGAAACATTTTACTTTGCAAAATTTTAAGATGGCAGGTTCATCAACAGTAATTATTATTATAAAATGCTGAAAGTCTATTTTCCATGCGACCTAATAAAAACATAGACACAACATTTTATCCAACATGTCATAACTAAACTACGAACATTACATATTCTATGAGAGGATAGTAAATATGTCAAATGTAACCTATTTGTACTTAAAATTATTTTCATAATTAACATTTTGTGCTACCCATAGTTGTATAGACTACAACATGCCATAGCGAATACAATGTCAGTAATAAGTTTTGACGTAAAAATTGCTTTAAGAGATACAATTTTTGTATGAACCAAGTAACTGTTTTGCTATATGTATTATATACAACTACAACATTTTAAGTTCTTGTCAATTACAATACCTCAGTACTTGTGGTCCCCTTTACTGCGCCATTTAAGTTGTTTACTTTTATGTTGTTGTAGTCAGGACGACTTGTAGATACTATAGAAAAAGTAATATAGTTTCTCTTGCTTATGCTTAACGATAATTTATAAGTATCTAATCATTCTTTTAATTTTTTTGATCCCTAATATCACTCGATCTCTTCCACCATTCCAGGTAGTTCCATTAATAAATAGTACATGCATCATTTGCATACGAATTGACTTTACCATTGATGTTTATGCTGATTAAGAAATTAATATGTACATTTAAAAGTATTGGTCTCAATATTGTACCTTGCGGAACACCGATTTGAACATTTCTTGGACCATTTAGTAAGTTTCTAGTTTTAGCACACTAAGTTTTGTTTGTTAAGTTAGATTTAAAGACTTTCAGTACGATGCCCTAACTCCATAGCATTCAAGACATTCCTCATGTTTTACTCTTTTGATCTGTTGCTTCTTTTCTTCATATATTGCGTCGTCAGTGCTTAATCCCTCTGTAAATTCAAATTGGTAGGGATAGAGTAAGTTATTTTTCTTTAAAAAGTTGACCAGGAGAACTGTTGTTTTTCAAACTGATTTTTTGTTTAGTTAATTCATAATTGTCTAGGCGTTTTTTAAATTATTGTTATATCGAAACTGAAAGAAGCATCTGTATGCTTATTACATTGTGGGATTTTGTTTAACATCTCCATTCATATACATGAGAAACAATTGTTAGAAAAATTGGCAATATCTTTATCACCATTAAAATTATTACTACTGACATAAAGAATTCGATTATTATTATTTTTGCAGTTTTTTGCTCACATTTGTTGTTTCAGATATGTGCTGATATATTTTCTTAACGTCGTTAAAGTTATCCGTCTATTTTATTTTTGTCGTCATAGTCTTTAACATTACTGATTATTTTTTAAATAATTTCGACAAGCCCTTATGGTACCGGTAGAATATGTTACTATTTTTTTCCATGCATCTCGATGTTTTATAGAAATGCCTTTATTTATCATGGTATCATTTTTTATACTGCTTCTCAATTATTACAGTTCTTGATTTGTCTAAAATATCTTTCAACTCTGTTGGTATGGCTAGTTTTTTCAACAAGATATTATCCCCTCGCATCATTGTCATAATTAGATCAAATGTGCTTTTAGAGGGCGGAATATTAAAACAAAATATTTTTAGTCGCAAACTTCTCTATAAATTCTTATTTTACTATAAGGAACGTAACCAGACTGCAACCAACAGCTACTCTCCTACGGGGCTATGTGCCCCGTCGAGCGCTGAATTACAAGTTACAAGCCTGGCACGTTAAGTGTAATAATCGCATATTACCAACAAAATACTAATGCTTCGATTGCAACAAACACCAGCCGAAAGACTGATCCTACTTAAAGGAGCTCTCGTGCCAGTTGTCCCACACCACTTGCAGACTGCAGTTTCGAGCTGTTGACTCTCGTCAGTGCACGGTAGGTTATTAGTGTGAACTCACACACGCGTGAGCGAGATTCACGGTTTCTTCACTTGCAATCCGCTAATATAAGATTACATATCATTTTATATATCACAACAGGTTTATAGATTGACTATAGGCTAAAATATGTGACCATATTTATCCGGCTTATTGTAATAATATCTAATTAATCAGTTATTTATCTAAAACTGACCTTCTGTTAATATTATGCAAATTATAACAATACACCAATATGTTTTATTCCACCCATTATTTTGTCAAATTTTTTAACAAATGACCTATATATTTTGTGATATTATTTATTATTTATTTCACTTATAAATATATTTAATATATACAACGAAGCTCGTCTATATTAAGAACCCAAACGTTTCCCGAGATCTGGAAAAGAGCAAAAATTTGTCCGGTAGTCAAGTTAGGTGGCTCGTCTAATATTAGTAATTACAGTGCGATTGCCATTTTGTCAAATTTTGCTAAAGTGTTTGAGATAGTTCTATATGATAGCATCTACTTGCCAGCTGGTATATCACTATATCGACATGGATTTGTAAACCACCGTTCTACAGTAACCACCTTGGCAGTTTTTACACAGTATGTTTCCCAAGTTATCGATGAGTTGGGGCAGGTAGATGTAATCTATATCGATTTCTCGAAGGCGTTTGATCACATTGATCATGACATCTTAATCAGTAAACTAGGGATCTACTAGGTGATTCACTACTTTTATTTATGCAGTCTAACCGTAAACAATTAGTTTCGTATAATGGTTTCAACTCTGAGCCATTTATAGCTACATCAGGTACCCCTCAAAGCTCCAACCTGGGGTCACTTCTCTTTTCGCTCTTTATTGATGATATAACCTCAGTCATCAGTAAGAGCGGTAGGCTATTATTCGCTGACGATGTTAAGCTATATATGAGGATAACCTCTTTTGATGATTGTATGTTACCGCAGAATGATATTAAGATAGTTCTTAATTTGTGTAAGAGTAATAGGTTATACCTTAATGCTTCCAAATGTAAGTTTATGACGTTTAACCGAAAACACTCCAATATTGGACATGATTACTCCATCGACGGAAGGTTGTTATCTAATGTTGATTCCACTAAGGATCTTGGTGTCGTATTCGATGGTCATCTGTCATTTGTTGAACTCATGAATTTAAAAGTCAAAGATGCTACTAAGATGCTTGGCTTCATAATTAGAAACTGCAAACCATTTACGAACATCAGAGTACTAAAAATATTTTACTTTTCCTATGTTAGGTCTAAACTTGAGTATCTGGTCTCCCTATTACGAGAACCATAAACTGGCGCTAGAAAATGTGCAAAGAAAATTTTTGAAATTTTTAGCAATTAAAGTGGATCAAACTTACCCCGAAAGAGGTATAGAGCAAACCACTCTCCTTACTAGATTTTAAATGCATAGCTTAGAGTCAAAATCTGGTCTATCTGCCATAGTTAGATAAAAGGCTATATAGTTGGGTTTTTTTACATTGAGAGACAATTTGTATATGTCTAACCAGTTTTTAACCTTACTGATATCACAAGTTGCTTTTTGTTTTGCTTCTGCCCATGAATTACCTTTAAATATCAACAGTATCATCAGCATATGATATGATAGAGGCATTAATACCAAGTTCAGTTAATGAATTTGGCATGTTATAAAAAGATTGGACCTACAACTGTCCCTTGTGGGACTTCCATCTTTATTAAAGTCGGTTAACTTAGCTCATCTCTGATTTTGACCATTTGTTGCCTATCAGATAAGTAATTCTTAAAGACGTCCAGCGTAATCCCCTTACACCATATTGCGATAATGTATTGAGAAGTTTATTGTGGCGCAGTTATCACACGCCTTTGTCAAATCTAGAAATACTGCAATATATTTATCTTCAGTTCATATATCGCGTCAGATGTGCTAAGTCCTCTGGTAAAACCAAATTCCTCAAGATGTTATTAACCTATAGAAAATTTATAAAGCTATCTTTCAAACATTGTTCAAATATTTTGGCAAAGGCGTTTATTAGACTGATAGGAGTTGTTAATGATTCTTTAATTTTTCTATCAGATTCTTGTAAATGTAAGCAGATAATGAATCTCTATTTCTCTGAAGAAACATTGAAATATAAAGATAATGTCTGCTTAAATAACATTTATTTTATCTATGTCGAATAAGTGATTTAAAATAGTTTCAACAACAATTTTAATATAATACTGATCAGGTTATTCCATGTCATTAAATTTTCTGAAAGTATTTTTTTACTGCACAAATATGACTCTCTATGAGATATCCAAGACCATCAGGTTTGACTATAAAACCTAAAAAAGAAAATGGATAGTGCCTGTGCAATTGGAGATATCTGAGGAAAAGCACTTCGTTGGTATAAAAGAAACGAACACAGTGACAGTGGAAAGGGCATTCGGTTACACACTATCATTTAGGAGGCATGTTATCACTATTATTGGTTGCGTAGGTAGATTTTTCCTATTGTGTACGAATATGGTCTCTTATCAAATACGGGATTTTTTCCTTAAACTATTACAAAAACATTTTTAAGTTTAACACGGCACTAACCCTTCTCGGACCTATAGCCATATAGGCACTCCTTCTTAAAATAATACAGAGAATCACCCCTTAATATATCCTGGCATAATGTATTTATAACAACCCTGCGTTTCGCCTTACAAAATAAAAAATAAATCTAAGACATTTTTTAAAGAAGTTTGTAAATGTTATTAAGAAAGGAAATGAGCTTTAAATAAATTAATAAGATAATTCGTAAAATCTAGGTTAATAAGTTCTTACCATTGGAATTAGTACAATAGTCTATATTAAGTTAGGATACTTAAACAAGGAAATTACATTAACTATTGTGATATAATTTCATTGTCAACAACTTTGACATATAAGAGATTATGTAAATTTATCTATGCTACCCTGTCCCTACCCAAAATATTCTCCAATTGTTCTGCTATAAAAATAAAATTGACTTTATGATTTGTATCATTTGATCTAGTTCGAATCAAATAGGTAAATCAAGATGTTCAAACTTGTAAGTACATTTATTTTATATATTTAATTGGTTACTAAAATTTCATATGCGAAAATTGCACTTATCATTTCAATTTTGTAAGAAAAATGGTACATTTATAAAATGCATATATATTTTGTATGTATACAAGGAAGGTGTTATTAGTTATTAATAACAATTTTCATATTATTTCGATTTTAAATGAGTTGAAATTTCATGGGTAATGATTTTATTTATATTTGAGTGTAAGATTTTTCTTAGACAAATAATATACAAATCTTTTACAAAGTATAGCACCTAAAATAAGTCATTATAGACATATTTGTATCCATGGATTCATTCTTATAACTGCTTGTGTGATTTTTTTAAAATTTGGGTAGTTGATCACCGTCTCCAATTAGAACTTAATGACAGTAAAATTTGAGAATCATTATTGGCGTACCTTTACATAGACTATCGTAAGGGTGGATTTTCCGAGAATGTATATTAGCGATTTTTTTAGAAAAAATCTAGTCAGACATTCTTAATCTTAAACCTTTAAAAACCCCTTTGTTCAAAATTTCGTTATAATGTGTTTAACAGTGGCTGAGATAGAGGCCACAAAAAAACTTTTTTTTTAAAACGGAATTTTTTTTTAATTTACAAACCGGCTACCCAAATTGGAAAAAAATTCTTGATTTTTTTGTCCAGAACAATGTATTTTACCAGTATGATTTGGATTCGAAAGATAATTCTTAATTTGTATAGTAACACAAAAAATACATATATATTTGTTGAAATAGGCTTAAAATGTCATGAAACGTCGAGATTTTAAATTTGAGGGAAAAAAATTAATTTTTTATCGGTCGGTCGGTCGGTCTGTCTCTATATCTGTAATATTTTTGTGTGTACGTTTACTCTGGAACCGTTTATGATATTGACTTCAAATTTGGTACACTTATGTATTATAACGAGATCTGGAAATTATATTTTGATCTAATTCCGTTGAAGGGTTCAGGGGTAAATGGGGTAAATAGGGGTAAATAGAAAAAGCAAGTAGGTAAGAATCAATAAAATTGCAATTTAGGGCATGTACGAAAAGCCAAGGTTTCAAATTTTTTTTTGGAATCAGCCACCCCCCACTATCACCCCCAATACCACCTCCACCCTATTATTAAAGGGAGTAAAATATTACAGACTGTATATATACTTAACCTAACTTAAAGTAGACTAAACTTAAACTAAAGTATTCAGAGATAAGAGCTAAGAGTGAGAGAGGGGATGGAGAGCAGATAAGGATCTACAATATCATTTTTAAAATTTAAAACAAAAGTGGGCCTAGGTTTGAACCCTGGGGAACTCCTGAATCTGATGTGTAGTAATCCGACTCGAAATTATTTATCATTACATATTGTTGCCGATTTATCAGGTAGGTAGACATAAATGTTATTAAATCAGTACAGATGAAGAAATTTCTAAGCCTATTTAACAATATGTAAAGATCAAGTTTATCAAATGGTTTGGCAAAATCAGTATAGATCACATCCATTTGATTATTACTTGCCAAAGTATCCGTCACGGAGTTCACAAAATCCATTAGATTTCCATTTACTGACCTTTTTTTCAGGAACCCATACTGAATGTTTGATATTTTACCCTTAGTGTGCTCATAAAGGTAGTGGTATATAATGGTCTCAAATACTTTAGACATAAAATCCATCCTTACCTTAGTCTATGTAAAGATACGCCAATGATGATTCTCAGATTTTACTATGTCATTAAGTTCTAATTGGAGACGGTGATCAACCACCCAAATTTCAAGAAAATCGCACAAGCCGTTACTGATATATTTGGATCTTTCGACGCGCTGTATATACAAATATGTCTATAATGTTTTATTTTAGGTATATACTTTGTAAAAGCTTTGTATATTATTTGTCTAAAAAAAATCTTTGTGATTATTACTTCATATCCTGCATCACATCTGGATATTATTAACTCAAAGGATCATAAATAAACATTATTATACCTTAAATTGTGGAGAATGTTAAATAGATTGTAAACATGAATTTTAATTATTTTTCTATAATAGAAAAATCTAAAAGCTAAGTTTTGAAGTATGAAAATATTTTGAATAAATTTATATTTTATTTCAGTTCGCTATTTTCTTCGCCGCCATATTGGCTTTAGCTACCGCATCTCCAAAACCAGGTCTTCTAGGCGCCCCTCTGGCTTATTCCGCACCCCTACCAGCTCCTGTAGCCTACTCAGCCCCCTATGGGTACCCTCCATCCGTATATGCCGCCAGGCCCGTTGTAAGATTGGGTGGATATGGTGCTCCTCTTACTGTCTTCTGATTTAATTAGTTTCAATGAATCTAAATCCCACACGATGTTCCTACTGTATTTAAATGAAATTAATAGTAATATACTATTGAATTCACTATTTGTTTATTTTTATTTTATAGCGATACATGTAATGAAGAGTATGTAAAATAAAAACAGACATTTTGTCGACTTATTAAGTATTAGTATTACTATTATTAGTATTAGTATTACTATTTGGCGTGTAATGGGGTAATGAAGCGCAAGTTATAGCCTCTCCTACTCAATTGTTAACCTCACCTTCGCGATGAGTTCAACTTGAACTTGGTGCACCCTGTTTTTACTAACGAGGCTCTAACGACCGAGTAAGGGCGGAATAACCCTTACCTTTTGCCGTGAGCACATCCACCTTCTCACGAAGAGTGTGGTAAAAATGGTAAAAATAACCCACCGCACACAAAGGTTGTTTTTGGAATCGTTTGGTTACCCCATCGTCGCAGTCTCCTTCTGTGCCATGGGACCACACCACTCGCCTTCCGCAACCGAGCTGGTCAGTTGCATACCTGCTCCAGCTAAAACTTCAAATGTAGCTTCGATTTCAGTCGATTAAGGCTTTAAAAAAAAATGATGGAGCGTTCAAGTGGGACAAAAATACCCTCCCGATCGGATCTCCGGGGGAGGGTGCCCACAGGGACACCTCATCGAATGCCGAAAAAACACCGACAAGTTAAATCCAAGAAAACTAATTCTTTCATTTACGGCGCTTGGAATGTTCGTACTTTGAACGACAGCACTCGCACCTATCGGCCTGAAAGAAGAACTGCTCTAATATATAGAGAACTTCACCGACTCAATGTTGACGTTGCAGCTCTCAGCGAAACTCGATTTTTGGAGGAAGGCTCTCTCACAGAAAAGTACTACACCTTCTATTGGAAAGGTCTTCCCACCAATTCAAGAAGACAACATGGAGTAGGATTTGCCGTTCGGAATCAACTTGTATCCAACTTAACACAAGTACCACAAGGCCTATCCGAGCGACTAATGCTGCTACGTTATAAGCTATCAGATGGCAACGCGGCAAATCTAATAAACGCCTACGCTCCCACTCTGGATGCAAGTCACCAAATCAAGGAAAGCTTCTATCAACAGCTGGAAGAAACCCTCTATAGAATACCTAAAATGGAACGACTCGTTATTCTTGGCGATTTTAACGCTAGAGTAGGGAGAGATGCAGACACCTGGCCAGGCATCATAGGCAAGAACGGTTTGGGCAACATGAACGCTAACGGTCAACTACTCCTAACTAAATGCGCCGAACATGATCTAGTTATAACAAACACCATTTTCCGACAAAAGGATAAATTTAAAGGCACCTGGCGTCACCCCAGATCAGGTCACTGGCATCTACTGGACTATGTTATCGTACGTAGGAAGCATCTCAAGGATGTCCTAATTACAAAGGCGCGCATTGATAGCGAATGTTGGACCGATCATCGTCCTGTTGTCACTAAAATGAAAACTGTTATGAGACCCAAACACCGAAGAACTCAAGTAAAACGTAGACCCCGTCTCTGTATTAGTAAATTGCGTGACCAACAAACCGTCGATCAGCTAAAGCAAAAAGTTCAAGAGAATTTGAGTGCACTAGAAGAAACCAATTCTGTAGATGTCGCTACTACCTGGACACAAATTAAAGACAGTTTAAAAAGTGCGAGTGAGGAAATTCTTGGCACTGCAGCAAGTAAAAAAACAGGAGGACTGGTTCAGTGATAATGATGCTTTTATACAAGAACTTCTTGACCGCAAACATATTGCCTTCCAAAACGCTATCAACCACCCCAACGACTCGTCAAAAGCAGAAGCTTTTACCCAATCTAAGTATGAAACGCAACGCGAAATCAGAAGAATAAAGAACGAGTGGTGGGCAAGCAATGCCAGAGAAATTCAAAGGTACGCCGATTCACACAACTACAGGAATTTCTTTCAAGGAGTAAAAGCAGTGTACGGCCCCAGTCGGAAAAATATGTGCTCTATTAAAGATTTAAATGGAAATCTCCTCAAGGAAGACCAGGAAATAAGAGCCCGATGGAAAGAACACTACTCTACCATTCTTAACCAGCAAAGTCAAGCCGATCACGATATTATAAATCTTATCCCTCAATATGACACATTCGAAGACTTAGATAAACCACTAACAACGGAAGAGATATTAACCGCCATTGGGCAGCTAAAAAATAACAAATCTCCCGGCGCTGACTCACTCCCAGCTGAGATCTTTAAAGCTGTGTCGTCAGAGCTCATACCCTACCTCAAAAAACTGTTTGATGTCGTGTGGGAAAGTGGTCAAGCTCCACAGGAGTTTCGTGATACACTTTTAATCAACCTCTTCAAAAACAAAGGGAGCGCTGCGGACTGTGGAAATTACAGGGGTATAGCTCTCCTGGCTGTTGGAGGGAAGATACTCACTAAAGCGATGGCAAATAGGCTAACACCTGTTATGGAAAAGTTACTTCCTGAAACACAGAATGGCTTTAGACCAAACCGAGGCACATCGGACCTAATCTTCACACTTAAACAGCTTCAAGAAAAAGCACTCGAACATCAAGGAGAAATTCACATGTCCTTCCTTGATTTAACCAAGGCGTTTGACTCGGTGGACAGGGAAGTGCTGTGGAAAATTATGCTCCGCTTAGGTATCCCTAGAAAATTTGTGGAAGTATGTCCTGATGTTATATATTGCAAGTAATACCATATTGGCGACCTACAAATAGTACAAATAGGTCCTATTTGTACTATTTGTAGGTCGCCGATATGGTGTTACTTGCAATATATAGCATCAGGAGACCGCAGCATGGTCAGTGTCTGGGTCTGCTCTGCACTGATGAGAGCCAAAAGCTCGAAAACGGTCTGCAGATGACTCTGGACATTGCCGATGCTGCGGAACTCCTCTGTTTTAATAATGGGTACCTTCACCGGTATCTGCCATAAACACTTTATTGCGTTCCTAGTAATTGGTAACTAAAATTCAGAGCGCACATCCTAATAAAAATATTAGGTTTCAAGAGGAATACGACGAAACGTGCCTTTGTGCATTTTAACATCTATCGTTCCTCTAGTTGGCTTTATTTGTCATATATATATATACCATTGTTGCAATCGAAGCATTAGCGTTTTGATGGTAAAGTCGAGGCAAGAATTCAAGCGATGCACGTCACGAGTGATCTCATTAATTACATTAAAAAAAGTAATTCTTGACACCCAGTTATTAAGCTTTTTTCAGAAATAGGTACAGTTTAATGGGACTTCATGATTCTTAGCAGTATCGTATTGTTTATAGAATCGATCTGTGACGTGCATCGCTTGAATTCTTGCCTCGACATTAATATGCAATTATTACACTTAACGCGCCAGGCTTGTAACTTGTAACTCAGCGCTCGGCGGGGCACATAGCCTGGAGAGTAGCTGTTGGTTTCACTCTGGTTACATTCCTTATAGCAAAATAAGGATTATAGAGGAGTTTGCGACTAAAAATATTATGTTTTTGAATTCCGCCCTCTAAAAGCACATTTGAACTAACATATAGATAGTTAATGATTACAAATACATACCTTGGAAGTATAATTAACAATATTAACATTTCTCAAGAAATACGGCACAGATTAATAAAAGGAAATGAAGCAATTAAAGCACTGAAAAATATATTTAAATCTAAATTAGTGAATAAGGGTGCCAAAACACTGGTATATAAAACACTAATAAGACTGGTGGTGACATACGGCTGCTAAACGTGGACGTTAACAAACAGAACCGGAGAAATGTTAGCCATATTTGAAAGAAAAATGCTGAGGAAAATTCACGGACCTGTGAATGAAGATGGTCTATGGCGTATTAGATAAAATTACGAACTAAAATAGTTATGTAGAGTGCCATGTAGAGAGATTGACCGAACAGCGCGTACCAAAAAGAATCTTAAAAGAGCATACTGCAGGTAACAGAAAACGAAGACGACCAAGGATCCATTGGTAAGACAACGTTCTCAAGAACGCCCAGGCTTTATTGAGGGTGAGGTATTGGCAAGTGGCCGCTAGAGACAAATCGGTGTGAGACGAAAGTTAGAGGAGGTCAAGGCTCGATAGGGCTGTTGTACCACAGGAACAAGAAGAAGAGGGCTAAAATTAACAACTATCTGGCATTAATTTAACCAACAATTAGTCAAGTAGCGACTTTAAATTTTCAATAATTACCAAGTTTTGACCAAACATAGAAAAAGTAACTACAAGAAGCAACACTTAAGTTTTTCGCTAAAGCAACGCATCCATTTTTTGTAGGTATTCGTTATTTTAGGGCGAGTTGTACCAACGCAGTTCAACTTCAGTTTACAGTCTACCTGAGTCAGGTCGAGTTGTAGAGGCAAAATTCAATTCCTGTTCAAACTGTATTCAGTTCAAAGTCCTTGGCTACCGTTGGTTGTTGAATTTGGAACCTAGTTGAAGATGAACCACGTCTGTACAAGGGGCATAAGTGGTAAAAACCCGTTGTAATAACTTCGAGCAACCATTGACCTCCTGTTCAGGTTCATGTTGAACGGTGATCGTAGATCGGTAAAAGTTCGGGTCGAGTTTAAACATCTCAAATATATTATATTCGTAAATTTTATTGATTAATGGATGAAGCTTTACAAAAAGAGTAACTTAATTTTGTTAATAATTTAAGAAAGGCAAACAACTCATCATTCTGAAATATGTGACGATGTTTTTGCGCCCCGAACAAAAAAGTACTTTTGAATACATTGTACGGTCGTGAGAAAAAAAAAATAGGACAAGTTTTATAACGGTATTTTGCTAAAATCTAGTTGTGTACATCTAACTTTAGTTTTTGTGACATTGTCAGTTAGTTGTCATAATTTATTGCAAGTGTACAAAAAACTAATGTGCCTCATATCAGCGATTTAGTTAAATCTGGAGTTATTGCTAAAGCAGAAGATGGATGGTCAATGAGACAAATTGCACTGCGTTATAATATTGACAAAAATTTTAAGAAAGTGGAGAATAAACGGTACGATTAATAGAAATCCTGGATCAGGACGACGAAGGATATCAACTTAACAACAAGATTTGCAATTGGTAAATGCTTTAGTAGAAAATCCATTTTACTCAGTTATTCAGGCTGCTGAAGAAACGAATTTTCCTGGATCGAGTAGTACTGGTCGCCGGTGAGTAAGAGAATAGGAGCTACGTTGTCATGCAGCAGCACAGAAATACTTACTTAAAGCTGAACATAAAGAAGCTCGAGTAGGATTTGCGCTTGAATTCTTAGCGCATGATGTAAATTTTGGAACAATGTAATCTTTACAGACGAAAAAACTTTTCAGTCAACACACAGCGGTCGTATTCGTGTTTACCTCCCTCCGAATACTTGATTTGATGAGATATCTAACAATGATAAAAGTGGTAGATTTTCCGTCAATATGTGGGCTTGGTTATCGGCACGTGGTCGTGATGTATTGTGACATATTGAGGAACGATTTAATAGTGAAACATATATTAGGATTTTGAACAATATTATGCTCCCTTCTGTGTCACAATTATTTCCTAATAATGAGTTTCCATTTCAACAAGACAATTGTTCCGTTCATATTGCTCATACCGTAACTAACTGGTTTCAAGATAACAACATCGATGTTCTTAACTGGCCCAGTCATAGTCCAGATTTTAACTCTGTGGAAGAAGTATGGGGACTACCCGTAAGAAGTATCCAAAACCGAAATGTAAGACCACGGAATGCCGAAGAATTACTGGAAATAGTAAATAATGCATGGGAAAATATTATTACTAATGATTATTGTATAAGGTTATTTAATTCTATGCCAAACAGACTTATAGAAGTTATAAATAGAAATGGCGCAATAACGAAATATTAATAGTTAAACATAATATTTTTAGTCGCAAACTCCTCTATAAATCCTTATTTTACTATAAGGAAAGTAACCAGACTGCAACCAAAGTTACAAATCCGGCGCGTTAAGTGTAATAATTGCATATTACCATCAAAACGCTAATGCTTCGATTGCAACAAACACCAGCCGAAAGACTGATCCTACTTAAAGGAGCTCCCTTGCCAGTCGTCACACACCACTTGCAAACTGCAGTTTCGAGCTGTTGGCTCTCATCAGTGCAAGGTAGGTATGCGACGACAGACATGAGAATCCTTTGACTATAGTACATCCCGGTATTTTTACAATAGCGACATGTAAAACAGCCAGCAGGCGCCATCTAGCGGTCCAGTGTCTGTTGCAATCGAAAAATAAATAGCCTGACTTGGCTTAGCATAGTTCAAATGTGCTTTTAGAGGGCGGAATATTAAACATAATATACATAACTTGTTACTTGCACTTGCTACTGAAATATTTAAGAGAAGTTCTTCGCCACGTACCTAAATTTAAATTTTTCAGCTTCAAATTTATCATAGATTTACCTCTCCAAGTGTGTCGAGGTACATAGAGAGAGAAAAACCAAAAAACATATTTTACAATAATAACTTTCAAAAAATATATATAATTACTTTACTATACGTAGATCTAAAACTGAAGGAAATAAAATTAAAATTGCCAAAGTGACAACAATTGATGAAAAAAATTATTTTAAATTTAGTAACACTACAGTCGAAAATTTTTTTTTCTATTTAAAAGTCGAATGTATATCATATCAAACGGCAGCCTACCTTATATGGTCCTATTGTTTTAAATTGATTATCATAAATTGAAATGAGCCTAGTAGTAGTTAAGATTTAACCTGTTCCTTAAAATGACCGTACGTATTATAATGTCGTGATACCAGAATCGTAGGTCCGTTTCTAAATGAATTATAAATTAGGATCAAGTTGACATTTAAATCATTTAGGAAAGTAGAATTGGTTGTATCAACCTCATAAAAAACCCAGCCCTACAAAAGTGCAAATTACTGTCATTTTCAATGATATTTAGTAACCAGTTATTTTGAAGATCTTATCTCATTTCAATTTTGCAAGGAAGTATGATATTGAAAATTGTCAATGAAATATTTTGTCATAATAAATATTTTTATTAAAAACCTGTACACATTATATAAAAATAAACCATTAAAAAGAATAAAATCTTTTTTTGAAATGAAACTATAATATATGTTTTAGTTACAAACACATATTTATCATTTTATACTAACATATAGGTACTGCTGTCATGAGCAAAAAATAGGACAACTGTTTTTTTCTAATGTAAACCTGTCTCTATTTGAATACGTAACGAGTAGCCGAAAATGACAATGACAATGTCACAAAAATTAAAGTTAGATGTACACAACTAGATTTTAGCAAAAATACGTTAAAAGACTTGTACCATTTTTTGCGCACGGCAGTAGGTACTCGTTCTTTCTGTGGATCCTGACAAGGGCGTAAATAAGGGGTGGGGGGGGTGGTGTGGTGCTAACATGAAAAATTGTTAAATTGTTTTTATATTTTTAATGTCACAGAAATACTATGTTGTATCATTCGTATAGAACAAAATAACAATTAATTAGGGATTATTAATCATTAAAACTAAAAACTATCACCTCTACCCCCTTAGCTACCCTCATGGATCCTGAGTCCTATAGTCAAGTATCTTATAATCTGTCATTGCCGATAAATGCCATCATTTCATAGTAAGTTTCTCTTAAATTTATAATTTTCCCCTAAAGTCCTAAAAAAATGTCCCCTAACTTTGCCAAAGTCTAAGAACATATTTGTTTTATTTAAGAATTGGTACTCGAGGATTTCAACTTGTAATTGTAATGCAATTTATTATACGACATATTGCATTTAAAATATTTTCTTTAATTCAAATTAATATATACACCTTAAAATTTATTTTAATTTTATTTTGGTTACGACTACCCAGACGGAAATCCAGTTATATTTCAGAAATTTTACAAACATAAAAAACTAAATAATAATTAAAACTAAATAACTAAAGTAAACCATTAAATGACAATAGAAATCAACAAAATAAATATTGATTAGTATAATCCTAAAAATTGTAATTAATATTTTAGAAACTACAGTTATTGTGTAGAATTGAGAACAACAATTCGCATTTTGGATATCTAGTATTAAAAATATCTATATCATTATATAATGTATCATAGTTGGAACACATACGGTACAGGGGAGGAAATAAGAGCAGTTGTTAGTGCCGAATGCCGGCGAGAAAATTAGGAACATGAAATCTAATGCAACTAAGAATATCAAGGCAATCAACAATGCCATTTAAAATCTTAAAAAGGAATACAAGAGAGTGATACACCCGACGTGGTTGAAGATCACTTGTGTTGAATTTATGTAATGTCACAATATGGAAAACCTCTCTCTGGATAATTTCCAGAACTTTTGAACTAAAGGTATTGTTATGTGTACGACTACGCCATTGGAATTATAGAAAATTCGAGAACGGCGCCAGAAGTCGCGAAGGTTAGGCCGGAACATTCTGGAATGTTCTACTACATTCGACGCGGGTATATATATAGGGACTGAATCGGCGTACTGAGACAATTTTATATTAGACAAGCAAGTAATAAGATGAAATAAGAAACAGTATCAAGTTGTAAATTAAAGTAGTGAATTTATAGTAGATTAAAGTATAATTAGCGTGTTTTAGTATAAAGAATAATTATTGTAATTAATTAATTAATAAATCAGTAGTTTGTGAAGATTCCTGTTGCGATTTAGTGAACCTACATACAGGGTGTTCACTGGAGATTGTAAACACGTAACAGTATTTAAGAAAATGTCTTTGAGGTTTTTCGATGCTATATTTATGATTTTCATACTATTAAAGCATATTCAAGTCTTGATCTCTTTACAATTACGGATAATGTAGCCTAAATTTTTGACGGAATTAGCGTTGATTTAATTAAAACAAGAGATAACTTTTGGTCGAATATAACTCCTAGATCTTTGAGATGACTACAGCTCTTCAGCTTATCATTATTAATTGTATAAATAAATTTTATTGGACTTTGTGCACGAGAGTATGTCATAGGGTTGCACTTTGAGATATTTAACTATAAATTGTTTACGCTACACCAAGACCATAGCTGTCCAAGTTCGTTTTGTAAATCAATGCAGTCTTCTACATTAATGATATATGTAAAAATTTGTAGGTCTTAGGCATAAAGTAATGTTTTGCAGTGTAAGCCAATGACGATATCATTTATAAAAATGTTTAGTAGCAATGGCCTAAGCACAGAACCTTGGGGAACACCTGATGTTGCACGTCATGCTTATGCATCTTCGTAGACTTCGCAAAAGCATTCGATACCGTTAGCCATAACCTACTATTGCATAAGTTAGAAAACTGTGGTATTAGAGGGCCAGTTTTAAAATTACTAAAAAGTTATTTAGCTGAACGAGAGCAGTATGTAGAGATGGGACATGTCATCAGCGAAACTAAAACGGTAACATTCGGAATCCCGCAAGGGACAGTGTTAGGACCCACTTTATTTAATATATATGTAAATAATTTATTCTTAATAGAAGCGGTCATAGGAAACATAATTAGTTTCGCTGATGACACAGCTGTTTTCTACAAAGCAGATACATGGCAAAACTTAAAAACTGTTGCCGAAAACGATTTCAAGAAATTAAAGCTGTGGTTCGATTATAATCTACTAACAGTAAATTTTAAAAAAAACACATTATTTACCTTTTACATCAAACACAAATTATTTACCTTGCTTTGGTGCTTAAACATTGATAATAACACGCAAGTATCAGAAGCCAGTTCAGTAAAATACCTAGGTATTATAATCGATAAGCACTCTAAGTGGAATTTGCAAGTGGACTGGACAGTGTGGTAAAAAAGATAAGAGGATTTATACCAAAAATTAAACACCTAAAAAAATATCTGGACCAAAAGCACTTAAAAATATTATATTTTTCATCGACACAATCACAACTACAATATGGGATTCTAGGGTGGGGAGGAGTAAATAAAATTCATTTAATAAATTTAATTAACACACAAAAATGAATTTTAAAGATTATTTTTAGCAAACCATATATCTATCCCACAGAATTATTGTACAATGAAAGCGAAATGTTTGATTTAAGGCAGTTATTTTGTTTCGAAATATTAAAGAACTCCTATAAAAATAAGGTCATTCACTCTAGCATAGATCATGACTATAACACAAGATTTAAGCAAGATAACTGCCCGGAACTTAGAGCTAATAAAACTGTTGGTCAAAAAAGTTATTGTTATCTGGCACCAAGACTACTATGTTACCTCAAGAAATAAAAAGTAGTGTTAGTATTAAGATCTTTAAAAACTAATGCAAAACCTGGTTAAGACATTTAAATAGACAGAGATTACATAATTTATTAAAATAAACAACAAAACTAATTTAGTTTTAAATATTTCTAGACGAATTATGGCAGGGATAGCACATATCATTTTGTTCTTGTTCAATTTTTTTCGTTTAGATGGCAATATGCTAATTTCTTTTCCGAACTTGATGACTTTAATAGAAACCACCATTCAGTAGTCACTTGTATAAAGTAGGAAGCAAGTATGAATATTACCAAACTCTTCCAATTTATTTCTAACTACCAATTTGGGTCCGCGTGAGCAAATAAACGTTCCATTGTGTTGGTAAATGAGATACATTCGGCATCATTAAATTTAATGCCGTGCTCTAATGCAAATTTCACGTTTATGATGATGAATTTCTGTTTACATCACGTGCCATTGGGCAAACATGCAGCAAATTATATTATTATTAATTAATTGGAGTGGTTGGTTTAACCCTAATTAACTGATTTGGACCCAATAATATTACGTGAGCAGCATTTGTAATTATTTAATAATTATTACTAATTAACGCACTTTATTATTCCATCAGAGAAAAGTAAAATAAGCCAGTATAGAGAAACATTAATGTATTTGAATATTACGTCCTTTCCATAAAATAAAAATATCACTCGTTTGTTTTGCTGTATCGTTTGGTACAAATTTTAACTTGCAAGCACATAAACATGAGATTTATTTTGTTTTCACTTTTAATATAACAATTGCTCTGAAATTATCCGAGTAAGTAGTAAGTATTGACTGTGTCTATAACGAGATTCTACCCAATAAAATGGAATTCTATAGTTTTAGATATATAGTAAGTACTTAAATTGCTAAACTTTTACTTATCAAACGTACATCAATGTGTATTTTATAATGACAAAATTAGGAACATGTTGCTAGTACAGAGTTATTCACTAGATTTGACCCAACGAACTGAAGCTGCATGTTTGATTTCATTTGGTTTAACAGCGTACGGTGGACATTGCTGTCACTTCCAGAAAACGCAATACCGGGCTGGTTACTTCTACTCTGGATTGAACTGAAGCCATGTTTGTTGTTAGTGTCAAAGAACCCACCAAATCATACTCATCACACTTGAAATTAGCAACAAATCTCATCAAAGAAATTTTGCGTAACAACTATCATGAAATCCGACTCAGGAAATATTTTGTCTGAACAGCGTGCGACATGTCAAAACATCGTCGGGAGATATTTTCGGAAGTACAAGGAAAAATTTTATTTTGCGTAACTGCACCGAAAACCCAATTCCGAGAGAGGAATTATAGTAGTCGAGGAAATATGTTTTTCGAATTTTTAACAAAATTTCAATTTTTTTAGCAAGTACAACAAATTTTCACTTTTAACAACCATCATGAATGTCGCAGCACGGAGCATTATTTACGTCACTGCAATGAATGTCGCTGTACGGGGCGTAAATTTACGTGATTATAATTAATGTCGCTCCGACCACTAAAATTTAGCAACAATTTTGAAAACCGACGACTTTTTTCCGAATACAAATCTTTAATACTAACCGGCGTTGTCTAGCGTTGCATCTTAGGTATAATATTGAATATGAGGACGAGTAAGAAATTACGTATTAAAGTTTCTGAGGGGAGATTTGGCACAAGCGACAAAATTTTTGAAGGTAAATTTTCACTTTTGCAGTTGGCTCTTGGCAGTAAATTTATACGTTTTCCGTCGTGTTTGCCCTTAGGTGGTTCCCCAATGATTTGATGGCACAAAAGTATCCTTACCTGAAGTTATGACTATGAAATAATTTTTAGTATTCTGAAGTGTTGCGATTCAAGCATTATCAAGCTCTAGTGTGAGCGCCCGAAATTATTTGTGATATTTCTAAATACGTATAAAGATAGGGAATCTAGAGGCCCACATATTCGTAAATATCGTTTACATTGAATCTTTTTGTATCAATAGTATTGCTAAAAATTTAACATTGGGTGGTAATTGGAGACTGCATTGTCCGAGTCGTCCTAATCCTCACCATGTGTGGTATGGACCGACACTTGTTGAACTTATATACTTGTTAATCCTATATCCATATTTATATATTTGGAATTTGTTGCTGTACACAATTAACTGAAAAGATCAAATATATCTGGTCGATAGCCGAGTGGGTTAAGGCGCGAGGTGGCAATTGCGATTAGTCACATGGACATCGCACCACCTTGTTCGAATCCTTTCTCCGGCACTGGCACTGTCGGAGGAAATGGTTGCTTGTCCGCATTTTTTCAATGTGTAACCCCCTTCCGCACATGCCTTGACTTCTGGAATTGGGGATTGTCTAATTTCTGTAGTGTTTATTTATATTTATTTATTTATATACCTTTACTAAATATCCTCTCTTATCATTGTGTTTCACTGAGATGAACATCTTAGTATCCATTTTAGCAACAGTAACAAAACGTTTCACAGACGCCCATAGTATAGATCGTTCACATTAGCAATGAGCCACTTGGCGTATAGTAAGGAAATATATGATGGAACATGTAGGAATTTGTGAAATGCGAGGCCGCATTGTGTCTATGCTCCTCTGCTTGTCTTTTGCTTCTAGAGTTCTAGTTCTTGTGAGTCTTCTAATTTACCCACTTCTGATTGCAATACCGAATTAATCATTTGCGATGCTCTTACGGTAATCTTCTTTTTCTTTTCGTTCTCTGTGTACTTGATCTTTCGTTTGCTCATGATCCTCTCAATTGTTATTATCCATGTGCAATATAAATATAGTCCACCTATTTTTAGTTTGTCGTTGTACAGTATGAACGTTTCCTTCAGAAGATCCCTTCCATGAACATGTACTTAAAAAAATATTAAATTCGAATTTATCTGTTAAAGAACAAAATAATGCATCTAGTAAAAAAATACAGATAGTTAGTGACTCTGGTAATAAATTTAGTGTTAGACTAAAACCTTGACAATTGCTAATTTATTGATAGCAAATGGCTTTGCTTATACAAGATTTTTTAGGAGTCGTTGTTTACGTTAATTTTTTAACCTCAAATATTTAAAGTTTCAACAGACATCTTTTTCATATTTTAGGGTGACCAAAAATGCGTGCAAAAAATTTCACTAAGTAGGTCACTAATTTATCTACGGTTCAGCAACTCTAGCCTCTAGCCTTCAGCCTCTAGACCTGACCGAGGGACAAATTAGCATCCGCATAATTTAAGGCTGCTTATAAAAAGAAACTTTCATATGATCATAATATATGGGCAACGGTTTTACTTTGTTGCTGTAGAATGTTGAGCTTTTTTTAAAGCAGTTATTTTTTAATATCTCAGAAAGCATTTTAGATATTGAATAATTATAAATATTCAAAAGAATAGTTACAATACGCACTTGGTTTATTGTTTCATTATTTTTGTTCAGATCTCTCTGACATATGTTTCGGCCTTTCGACCATTATCAAAGAGTCTTAAAGAGTTTTTGTCTTAATGGACAATCTTACCTGCATCTTTTCCAAGAAGTACCTGTGTTGCTTAATGATACCAGTAATGACCATCAAGATCCCCCGATCTTAATAGTTTGGCTTTTTTGTGGGGTCATCTTAAAGCCCTGGTGTATAAAACTCCCATTAACACTTTAGAAGATTTAAGATAGGGAATAGTTACCTCTTGTGAAATAATACGGAATATGAGGGAACATTCAAGTGCACAATTCGATTCGAAGACGACCTGAATCATGCATATTAATTGAAGGTGGCCATTTCCAACAATTTTTTTAAATCTGTGTCGCGTTTTCTCCACCCCACCCGGTGACGAGTAGAAAAAAGCCACTCTTTGACCCTCGAGGTGTGTTTAAGTGATAAGACACACTACCCTCAAGCCGAGTACATGAGGCTGAGTAGCTCAAGTGAAGAAAGTATACTCCAGTGGGTCAATATTTGGGAAATGGGATGTTCACATACAACCAGTAAAACTCAAAGCTTTCCAATATTATCAGCATATTCAATTAATCCTACTATTTACAACTCTACTTCTCTAACTAGTTACTTTCTACCAAAAATCTATGAACTACTAGTTACCGGGAGGAGCAAGCAAAAATCTAGTACCAGATGACTCAAGCGACAGGAATAGCAAGCACAAAACTATTGTTAAAACATTAGCACCAATCAATCAATAAAGCGTTGGCACAAAGTAAGTGAGTTTACGTGGGCAATTAATAAAGCGATAAAAGGGCGCAGACTAGATACGGATACTAGGCAGGTGTGTGTTGTATACATAAATATAAAAGCTACAGGGCAACAATTTATAGAGAAGTTATATATAGTACTGGGCTAGTGCGTGTATATTAATGTGCTCTGAAAAATTAAAACATGATTGATAATAAGCGAATACCTACAAGATGCAGTCAGGAATTTATTAGTACGGCAGCTCTCGAGTATCAAGCTGAAAAATCAAAGTATGATTAATAATCAATGGTGCAACTTTTTCAGTGTTCCTCAAACTCCAGCGGGTAATAAGCAAACACCTACAATATGCAAAAAGGAATTTACTGGAACGGCAACCCTCGAGGCAACGGCTGAAAAGACAAGGTATAATTAGCACAAATACATTTATAAACTAATGGCTCCCTTGATGGCATTGCACTAGCCAAGTTTCTTACTCAATTATCTTCCATCTCTATGGTCTTACTTACTTCTAGGTATAAACTTGGGCACGTCTGCTCTCTGGAACGGTCAGATCGGACTGACTATCTTTACGGCTCCACAAGAACTTTTCTATAAATGAAACAACTTATTAAAGGAGCGGTAGTAGGCGCCAAACGAATGCGCGGCTTGGAATTAGTAATATATGACAATAACGGTACCTTAGGTTCAAATCTCCGAGTGAATACGTCTGCTTTCGATGAGTCGCTCTGGCTGACTGCCAACACGGGATGAATTTAATTATTTCCGTCCAATATTTACAGACGGAAACAGATGCGCGATGGATTGACGTGACGTTAAACAGACTTAGAAATATTTCAGAGTATTTCGCGACTTAAAAAAATAACTCAATTACCTGAATTTTAAGGAGCACGCAGCAGGACACGTGTTTCGCGTATGAAGGCAACCAGGGAACTGAACTATCGGATATTTCCTTTATACCGAGAAAATGACGTCGCGGTGACATCAAATCGACTTAGAAATATTTTAATTGCTTTGCTTCTTGGGACTGAGAAAACTTCGCGTAAATTGGTGCAGGACGGAGAATCTTACACAACCACCTTGCGTGACTGTTGATTGGCTACTGGAATATACCTTACAATTGGTATGTTTATTCGGCATTTCTACAATTTTAATATTAATTTTAAGCTAATTCGCTTATGGCGGTTCAAAATATATACAATAATCATAATAAAAGAATAATTCATATAAGACAGAATTATTAAATATAACTCTCTTGTGCAGACTGTGGTAATGAAAAACTTTCGTTACAAAACAAAATTTATCATTATTAATGTTAATAATAATTAGTTTCAATTTGAAATTAATTGTTTCAATCAAGAACTGTGCATCTAACGAGAAAAACGCAAGAGACCGTTTTCATGTAGAATTGACCAGGCTAATAAGAAGAAATACCCGCAAGGAAAATGTCAGTAGCATACCACTTTTTTGGTAAAAAATAACAAGAGGACATGTTTACAGGGACGCCACTGTTGGAGCGACAAAATAACTTTTTTTAACTAAAATTTGTGATTTTATACCCTATTAACACAGGCCAAAATTGAAAATAATATCTAAAGCGCTTTCCAAAATATTAAAAAATTCAACACCCTGCAGCAAAAAATGTAAGCCGTTGTGGACATATGTTCATATGAACTTTTCTTCATAAAATGACCTCAGGAACCACTCCCTGAAATATTAACATGTTATTAAGGAACACTTTGTATGTGTACTATTTTTATTGCGAACAATTGCAGCTATATGTCAATGCTCTTCCTGAAGTATATGTCAGTTAAATTAATGTACATACAGCTTTCCATTATTTTGTGTAGGAATAACGAAGCAAATTTTATGTTAAAATAAATTCATGTCATTTCATAGCAATTTTTCCATTTGTTTTCAGTTTTCTCTTACAAAACAGCATGAATAACATTAATTAGGGATGTGTTGTTTAATTGATTTAGTAGCCATTCAACACGTGCTGGCCAATAACATATATTTAAAATTATATGGCAGTATCCAGGAAATAATTAATATACCCTGTCTATTCATTTGCAATACCTGATTAGAAAAATATTATTTATAAACCAAGAGCTACTGAACTTTTCAGTGAGCGCCTGAAAACCTTCTTCAACTTTTATGGCGATGTGGCGATGTGCGTAGTCCTGTTTAAGGAGACAACCCTACGCTGGGTCCGGGTCTTGGCGGCAGGGGTGTTTTTGCATGAGGCCTATTATTCACAAATCGAAATATTTGGTGTCTAAAAACCCTTTTTACAAAACACCAGAATATTTGAACACTACACTCGAATACACTATTCGACGCGCGTTTAGTTAATCATGTGAACATCATCAGGAGACAAATTCGATTGGTTTTTAGATTTAAACTATAGAAATTTGTATGATATATATTTTTTAAATATTAGAAGTATTTTATGGCCGTCGTACCGCGTTAAAGTCGAGCAAGGCCAATTTGTTGTTAAATTTTATTTATTTACAAAATGGCTACAACACCCAAGTCTTAATCATTTCAGTATGTTGTTCCTGATATTTTTCCACATCGATTGATCATAACATTATCCCTGAGAAATAAAATCCAAACGATAGATTAATTTAATTGTACTATATTACTTTCTTCCCAGTTGTAAAAGAGAATTTTATTTTATAATATACACGTAGTTTCATTTGAAATATAGAAACGTCTACCAAAAGTAGAACATAATGGATGATTGAATTGAATTGACACTTTAACCATTTGCCAAATATTTTAAAATGATAAAATATTAGTAAAAATATAAATTAAACAAATTTTCCCAATATACAGAGTTGTTTATTTAACTATTGCGGTATATAAATAAATACCTTATAGTCAAGAAGAAAGTCATTATCACAAATTAACAATTTAAAGTACAATAGGTCCAGCTGCGTAGCTGACTACAGGTGGAGCATAAGCAGAGTAGGCAAGGGGGGCGGCTAGACGAGCAGAGAATGTGTATGGTGCGGCAGCGTAGGTTAGCGGTGCAACAATTCCTGGCTTAGCTTTAGGCTCAGCTGCGGTCAGAGCCAAGATAGCAGCGAAAAAAAGAGCAAACTGAAAAAAGACAAAGGGTAATGAGTATATAATTGATTATTAAAATTAAATTTAAAAATAAATTAGATATTTAATGGGTGCTTTAAGTACCTTATCTACATATTCACCATATTTTTATATTTACAATTAAAGGCAAGACATAAATAATCATTATTAAAGCAGGAGAAATGTGGCAAACTGTAATCATAGTCCATTTAACGAGGTTCCAAAAAGGCCAAAGCATTAAAAGTTTATAGGATCTTTTGCAATACATTTCCTCCCCAATTTTTGAGGGTGACAAAAGCGATGATGATGGTTTCGGGTTATGAGACCCTTGCGTACTACCCCTATTAAGGAAAGACCACCCCAATTTCCGGCTTGGGCTTCCGAGGGCTCGTCGCATCGGTTTTTTTGGGGGGGGGGGGAATAATAATAAATTCAGTTAATTTACACTGAACATACCCCGGACCGACCCCCGTGGGTTAAACCCACCCTCACCCATAATGGTAATATCCCCAATGAATAAAAGAATGCGATTAGACAATTTTTTTTATGGGTTTTCGAGGGCGAGGTGCTATTTTTTACCCTACCCTTTTGCAACTACCCTCAATGTATAAAAAAAAACCCTCTTCTATGCTGTCGGTTCTATACATGCGGGGATTCGTCGGATCGTGGTTTTTATGGAAATATTAGGGAAACTAACCATTACTAAACCACAGTTGAGCTAACTCCCGGGGGTTAAAAACTACCCTGTTTGCAACACAGAAATCATTCAAAAAACGGGAAAACGGGCTTCTCTCTGGTCCCCCGAGGGCAAGAGTATCAGTGGCAGTTCCAGGAAGGGCCCTGTCAATATTTTGCCGTATCAAAAAATGTTTTTATTATTTCTTTTAGTATATGTCCTAATCATCCCAAAACAATGGATGATATCATTTCATTCGACACGGGATACTTTGAAAGATTCGATGTTCTCAAGCAGAATGTACAACCAACCGTTACTATGGAGCGCGATCATTTCGTTTCCTATTAAATAATTCATTTTTAGATCTATTTCATACTTGCAATTTGTCTCAAACTGTTTTTAAATCAACTCGAGAAGTAAAAGATTCGTCTGCACATATTCATAATAATTTCGTAAATTTTAAAGACTCAGACAGTGAATTATTACAGTCTGCGTTATCTGATCACTGTGCTCAAGTACTTTGCTTTGAAATAAAAAAATTAGAGGTTAAACAAAGTGGATTGTGCATCAATAGAGATTTCTCATAAAATAAGCTACTGCAATAGATAATCTGTGAAAGTTCGGTGACAAAATCATGTTATTTCTTATGGAGATTCATTCTGGTTTTCAAGGTCATTCGTATAAAGAGCCAGCTGAAATTAGCCGCGCATGCGCAGGTCTGTAGCTACTTCACGAATTGGTGGGAAATTCAAACGTTAGCGGTCATGAGTGGCTCATGGGGGTGTCATGACTTGTTTGAAAGCTGTACAGACCTGTTTGAAAACCGTATAGGTCTGTACGGAAAATAAACATGTCTGTACAGCTTTCAAGCAGGTCATGACACCCCCATGAACCCCCCATGACCGCTAATGTTTGAATTTTTCGCTAATTCGTGAAGTTAGCTACGTATGCACAGCTAACTTCAGTCGGCTCTTTTTACGAATAACCTTGAAAACCAGAATGAATCTCCATAAGAAATAACGTGGGATTTTGTCACCGAACTCCCATAGCTTATCTACTTACTGTATTATAGACAAGAACTGAACTGTCTAAATTGGGATTATGTGTTAAAGCTCGAATGGTGTTAATATAGTATATAATAAATAATTCTGTCAATAAAATAAAAAATGTATTGTAAGTATATGGTATTCATTTTAGAAGATTTAAGCTAAAGTAGCAGAATAACGAGTAGATAACTAATGGAATAAAAATATTTTGCAAGCAATTAGCTTGTGCAATTAACAAAGAAACATGATGAGAAATATACCGTAACAAACATTAGAAAAATAAAAATTTTTCTTCAATTCTCATACAGGAAACCTCGGAAAGGGGTATAAATATTTGTTAGATATTCCTTGATAAAATTAAATGAGGTTTTTCACATACTTTTTTCAAAAATCCTATCTGAAGATAGTTACATCTTTCTAAGACTGTTTAAAAGAAACGACTATTTTGAAATTGGTATATTTTGGCTGAGAATTTCTACTAACAATATGACAACCCTTAACGATTTTTTAAACTATTTTTCTAATCATGCGATAAGAATGTAATTAAAACATACAATAATAAGAAACAGTTTTCTACTTACGAATTTGAACATTTTTGTAGATTATTTGTCTCGTTGTGTGAACAAATGATACAGTGTGGCAGCTGCGAGTGCTCTTTATATTCAGTTTTGGCTAAAACTCATTTACATTTTGGTTTGTATGTGTAAGTAGGGTGTAATAATAGTAGAATTTCAAACACTAGGATATCCACCTACTTTGAAGGTCGGTCAGGTGGTCAGTTTTTATATCTATTATTAAATCTCAGTACCTATCTGATATATTAAGTCATCGACCTACGGTAATTCATTGTTTCTGGCGTAGTTGAAGGACATTCTAGTAATCTAATTTGCTTACATACTATTAAAATTGAATGACGAAGTTACATATTCAAAATAAATTCGTCGCTTTTAGATATTGCTATTTATGTTCCAATATAAAGAAATGGGCAGCTACGGATACATCACTGAGTCCTTATATTCTTAGTCATAAGAAATTGTTGGGGAATCTGCAAATAACAATTTTTTAATATAAAAGCTATATTAACTATATTTCAGTTGTCGGTAGCATTTGAAATAGGAACCATTTTGTTCTAATTTTTAATTACTTGTCGACTGTTGGACTAATTGGGGTGGGGGTGGCAATGGGGGTGGCAGAGGGGGATCTCGTTACAATACATAAGTGCACCAAGTTTCAAGTCAATATCATAAATGGTTCCAGAGTCAACGTGCGCATAAAAAAGTTAGAGACAGACAGACCGACAGACAGAAAATTTTTTCGCTCAAATTTAAAATCTCGACGTTTCATGACATTTTAAGCCTATTTCAACAAAAAAAAAAAAACATTTTTTTTGCGTTAGTATACTTCCACTGGATGTGAAAGAAATTATGGTCTCGGGCTACTTCTTCGATGTTATAAATAATTTAATTATTAATTTTGTTAACATTGGTGACATAAAGTTAGATTTTCTAAAGACGCACCAGATGCAAATAAGTCTTTTCTTCAATTTCTAGTTTATGATCTAGAGACTAGAATGTTATATCACAATTAAAAAATAATAAATTTGAAGATATTTGCCACCTTTGGTTAAAATTGAAAAGAATACTGAAGCAATATTTAATGTGTGGAGCTATTACTGATTTGTATTTAAAAAAAATGTGCTCGTCGTTAAGCTGTTACCTATTTTTCTCATAAAATAAACCTTTTTTGACATTTTATTTAATGCATAATCACAATGTTTTTTAAACTTTTAAGTTCTCATCTATTATAATATCCAGGCACTTAATTTCTTTAACTACATAATCTATATTTTTTCCTATTAGCATGCATTTTGTTTTATTTAAATGAAGACAAACTATTTTCACCCAATCATTTATTTAGTACCGCTAATCCCTTATTTATAGTTATATAGATCTAGTTAAGATCATTATCACCTATATGCAATATTGTATCATCTGCAAACATGAACATTTTATAGTTCCTTGCACACTTAACAATATCATTTATGTGAAGAGTAAATAGAATAGGACCAAGAATAGTTTCCTGAGGAACGTCCTTTTCTGTCTGTAGATCAATTGTTACTGGGTTCATATATTTAACTATTTGTGATCTGTTGCTTAGGTAATTCTTAAACTAATTTAACACGTTATTTTTCAGACCTATTCCTTTTAGCTAGGATATTAACAACTCCCTACTTATCGTTTCAAATGCACTTTTCAAATAAAGAAAATATGACTAAAGCCACTTGGTTGTATTCTAAACATTTAACCATTCATCACATACATTTATAATAACAGACTCGGAGAAATAATGTTTGCAATACCTAGACTGATTTTGAACGATTACTTCATTAATATCATTATTAACTGCCACTTCTACAATTTTTTCAAATATTGACATTTTTATTTTGTCTACTACTTATATTAAATGAGATAGAATTTTTGTTTTTACGATACTTTTTTCACCCAACTTCTCAGTCTTACCCAATTCCCTAAGGAATCTAAGGATCTCTTATACTTCGTGTATGTATTATTTATTTCTTATTTATCCTCTTGTATTCAATTTGTGCAATATCGTGGCTTGCAATCTGTGCTAATTAAACAGACATCAGGAGTACCGCAGGGCTCCATACTTAGACCACTATTTTTCGTACTTTTTATTAATGATATTGTCGACAATCTCGATGTATCCTACTGACTTTACGCTGATCGTCTCAAATTATATCACTGCATAAACTGTAAGCTTGACTGTTTAAGACTCCAACATAACATTGATTTGCTTAATGTCTTGTGGGTCTATAACCGTCTTCCTTTAAATGCCACTAAATGTAATGTAATGTCTTTCTCACGTAAGTCAGACCCCATATTTTTTAATTACAACTTGGATAAGTTTGTTAAGGACCTAGGAGTTATATTGGACTCAAAATTAACTTTCTCTAAACATATTGAGGAATGCGTAACTGGAGCTTACAAATCCTTAGGTTTTATTCGGAAATGGTAGAGATTTTAAAAATTTGCTTACTCTTCGTCTTTTGTTTATTGTATTTATTATATCCAAATTGGAATATGCCTCCATTGTTTGGAGTCCTTGTTATAAAGTGCACATTACATTACTTGAGAAAGTTCAGCGACGTTTCTTCAAATCCTCAATATTTATAGTAGAAGGTAACTATCCATAAAGGGGTACATCTCCGGAGTTATTTTTGAATAAGTTTGACATGTGCAGTCTACTAAGAAGACGGGTATTGTCTACAATAATTTTCTTATATAAAATTATTAATAATGAGATCAACTGTCCTTCAATTATTTCAGTCATTAAATACCGAGTGCCCAGATTAACGGCGAGAACAACTAATATACTCTTGATCTCCACTGCATTAGATCTATTTAAATTATAATAACATAGAGCACAGATTGGATATTTTTAACTGATAAAATATATTTATCCACAATCACATTATAATTGGCGTTTTATCCACACTTATGAAGCATATAAAGTACCACTTTATCCACTAGTGGAATAATGAAAATACAATTTTAAATCAATTACATTTTATTTATTTTTTATTAATATATTAATATTAACATTTATATTAATAGACATTTCCTTATTTGTTTTATCATATTTCACTTCGTTTCCATTAATAACAAGCTTGTAGTTGTTATCGGTTTCAGAATGCATAGTGCTTGTCAAAGTTTCAACAACTTCCAAGTTTTTTTAAATTAATTTCAATAATTGTTGACGTTACAGCCGCTGACAGAGCGAAATGTCAAATCATTTTTTGATGAAATCTGATTCTAAATGACCGTGATTGTGGGTAAAATGTTGTATTGTATAAGTGTTTTAGTCTCTCGAACTTCGTTCTCGGGTTTAAACTTTTTTGCGTGGATAAAACGCAAAACACTTATACAATAATTAACTATTATTCTACTCCAGTGTAACAGTTTTTATATATTTTTTTCTTGTTTTATCTGTTTTAAACATGTATAGTGTACGTGTATTTGTGCTGTGTTATATCTATGTTTGTATATACCTTATTGTATTTGAAAGGTATTTACAAATTCAGTGCCTGGAATATTCACTCTTATGTTTGTCAAATTATTTTTATTTGTTATTCTATTGCTTAGTATTTATTATTCATTACCATGTTTTATTTCTTCTTGTTGATTATATTTTTGATTTATCCTGTAATTGGGTTTCACCCGTTGGATAAATTATTGAAATAAATAAATAATTTAAGTTACCAAATTTTTTAGTCATTGATTTCTTAATCTCTATTTTTATAATGGTGTTCTCTTTTCCAATTTTTAATCTGATGGTGGTTTCGAAAACTATTTTCATGGTCACAGGAATGTTTTGCAACTATACAAAATCATTGAACATTTATTTTGTAATAATCCAATAAATATTCCAATAGTATAATATACCTAATAATTTTAAGTTAATAAGACTGGTTCCTAATTATTGTCTACGAATATGACTTCGAATTTTCAGATAAATTACCGTATTATATTTAGTTGAAGTAATATTACCACAATTTTCGAAGATCTTCTGTTACATACGTTGCTGATTATTAAAAACACGGGTCAAGTCGGATTACAAGCATTTTCAAAAAACTCTATTAATATTGGACAATAGCTTTATACAATACTGGTTGCTCTTTGCTTTTGATGAACTTTATGTGATACCTAAATTAAATTTAACGGTAAATGAAATATACACGTTTTCTGCACGTGGTAAATCGAAATTATTTTGTTATTGAATTACTTCTGTAGAGATTTATTGCAATGTTTATACATCATCACCTTATGCACGTACTATATTATCGAATTATCTCCTGCGTCATAAACATGTTTTAAATAAATTTTCGACTACCATAATATATTATATGATGATTTGATTATTACTACTGCGCTGGCATTCATGCATGTTATATAATACACAAGAAAGCTACGTTATCTTAAAATTTGCTACTATTAATCTGACTGATACAGGATGTCACATTAAAAATGTGGAAATGTTTTTTAATCGTCTCTCACGTTACCTGAATGGTCACCTTGTCTGAGTAAGGGAGACGAGGCACTACAGTTTGTAGTGGGATCCGAACCACTACTTGGGGATAATTCATTATCGAAAATTATTGCGCACTAGGTGGAGCTCGAATCTAACTCGCGATGTATGCTCAAAGACAAAGCCGGAGACTCTAGCCACTCACCTACCGCCTCTATGATAATAACCACTATAATGGCGTATCTAATAATTATAATTTTAATATAATTATAATTTCTAATAACTTTCCAAAATTAAGACAAAAACTGAATTCAAATTATGTAAACTAAAATTTACTTAGAAAGAATTGACATAAAATTGACAACAAATTTTTATACTCTTTAAATAAACTCAAATTTGGGGTGATTATGAAGAACCGCCCCTAGAATCTAAGCTTGGCGCCTCCACCATATTTCACATTAGTGACTATTTTACCTCCTCCATATGTTACGTTGGAAGTTAAGTGAATACTTGGCAAATAAAACGCGGTGGTAAAAACTTACAAGGTACAAATTTATTTAGTAATACAAATAAAAATAAAACAAAGTACTTACAATGTAACCCTCCGGGAGCCACCGCCTAGCAGAGGGGAGTTGAGCCACGCACCATGCACCAAAAAATGACCTCTTCGTTACATTTTAAAACCCAACTAATTATTTCCCCAAATTCCTCCCAGCTGTTACCTTACTTTTGCTAGCTGATTTTCGTGACTGAGCATTTCTATCCAGTGGCCTAGTTGAACGTACCAGCTGACTCGGCATTGCAGTTTGTACATTTTAAAATATTGTTTTATAATTTAATGATATTAATTTCTACGCAAAAATAAAGCAACACACTGTATGGTTCAAATAAATAATAAATAAATTATAATTACTGTGTGACAATATATATAATATGGGTAAAATAAAACAAATGAATAAATTTAAAACATTTATTAAAGCTGTACTAGTTTAAAATAACTAGAAAAAATCATTGTTTGAGCAATTAGTTAGATGACTTGGGGATATCAGTAATAAGTAGCATAGCCTAGAGGAGTAATTTGGCCAGAATAGGCTAAGGGAGACGCCACGACTGGGGCAGAGTAAGCAACAGGTGCGACAGCGGAATAAGCAGCAGGAGCTACGATCGGTGCACTGTAGGCAGCTACAACGCCTGGTTTAGGAGCAGCAGATGATAGAGCCAAGATGGCGGCAAAGACAATGGCGAACTGAAATAAATAAATAATTTATAGAACATCCACGAGAGTACCATTTAATGTAAATTTAATAAATCGTATTTCAAATAATGAGTCCTTTATAATTGTGCATGTTATACTTATTTAATTACTATAAATTTATCGATTCATTATACATTGAACTTTAATTTAATCTAAAGATCTTTTTACTGATACTGATGAAGATGATATTATTAAATCTCTTCCTGATATTAATTTCAATGATATGAATTGTTATACATATTTTTCAGCTCCTGTCTAATCGTTCTGCTTACAACTTATTACAACTACTTAAGGCGTTACATAATAAATACACCACAGGTAATGACAACCCCCTTTACCCCGGAAGGCTCTAGAAGAGCCTTGTGTGGGAGGGGGCTACACATTTAGAGACAAGGGACATACACCCAATATCCGTGTATTGTGAAAAAATCCCTCTCACAGTATTTTCCACTGCCACGGCCGGGGATCGGACCCGGAACTTTTGTTTGAGAGGCAAGTGCGCTTACCTCTCGACCATCAGTCATACTATTAATCTTCTAAAATTATTAAGTAGTTTTGATCTCGAACTAAACAGTAGAGTTATAAGAGGTACATATGACATAATTTCTCTTCCATAAAGTTAACGGACTTAATATTTAGGCTAGTATATTCCCTGACATCTATAAGCACTTTAAGCACTTATTTTTTTTTAAATCGGTAGCTCTTGTGTTGGTTATTATCGGCCTATAGCTACAGTGTCTACAAAACTTCCTAAATAATTATAATAAATAAACATTACCACCATCACTGAAATTAGATAATAAAATAAAAAAATTTAAATTGTTTTGAATTAGTTCCTGATAGTCAATTTGACTTTCTCAAAATGATATCTACTTTTCATGATATAAAAAAAATTGTAAACATATAATTGATGGTGTTGATAAATACGTTATAATTAACAGCGGTGTGTTCCACGGACCAGTTCTTGGACCACTGCTCGTCAGTATTTACATAAATAATGTCTCCAATTTCATATCTTCAAACAAATGCGCTCTATGCTGATGGCACCATCTTAATATATGCAAATAGAAACCAATATGATCAATTCAAAGTTCCTCTGAAATTGTTTCTAAAACTAACAATTGGTTTAATATCAATAAAGTTGAATGAAGATAAAACTCAAGATATTATATTCTCTTCCAATATAAATATTACAAATATGGACAGTACGACTCCTCTTGGGATTGTTATCGATGATAGACTCATAGACTGACTTTGACCAAATACGTTGAAACCTTAAGTTATAAACTGTCTAAAACAATTTTACTACTAAGGCAACTCGAGGCTGACTTCATGTTAACGCATGGTGTTACACATTGGGGTAACTTTTCTCCATAAAAATAAAAGAAAAATTCCAAATTCCAAATTCCATAAACATTTTAAGAAATATCTTGAGCCCGGCTGAATTAAATCTATAAACTATATGTGTAGTAAAAAGTTTTTCTTACGACATTTGTTTATACAATATTGTCGCATTTTGTGTTAGTAGGTAATTATAAGCAAACAGTGATAGATATGAAAACATTACAAAGTTTGAAATTTAAAAAATTTCATAGTAGGTACTTGTGTAGGATTTACGTAACCTAGTAACTGGCACGGCATTGTTTATTTATATAATAACTGCTAGCTATAATGTTTGTGAGTAGAATTTATTAGAAACAATTTAGAAGGTATCCGTGCTATTAATTTTTCAAATTTGAATAATTATTGCACATTAAATATATATAACAATGCTTCCAATATTTAAATAAACAATTTTCTGTCAAACTGTTTTATTAACACTGACATTACTATATAGTAAAGTGACACTTTAATTTGATAAAGTGCCACTTTATTAAACGATTTTGAATTTAGTAAAATAGCTTATTATCAGTCAAAGTGCAGGAAAAATTTTTTTATTTGATAAATGAATTTCTTGACACTACCCACCATTTTTAAGTAATTTTTTTCATTCTTGGCGATTCAGTTACTGGTGTCTATATAGGCCTGCGGCGTGTGTTTGGTGTGCGTCGAAAACGCCATATGGTGGATCAAAATTGTGAAAATGTGAAAAGTTACTTTTTACGTAATCCATACTACACTTACTATACAAAAGGGCTAATAGATTAAATACTGCTTATAATTATAGTTGTACAAATTATATTTGGTATTCAGATTTAATAATTATTTGCAGCTTCTATACATTTTTATATATAATCATTACTTTGATATAATTAATTTCGTAACAATTGTTTGCTTGTCAAACATTGGTAGGTATTCTTTTACAAACGTGATCACTATTATTTGAAATCACTTGTTGATTCATGATATAAAATCAATTTGGCTACTGAATTGTGGAATTAATTATATTTTTTATAAATAATTTAGATTTTCGTGAGTGAAAAAGAAATTTGAAGGCTACTGAAAATTATTTCGGGTAGTATTTCATCAATAATATTGATAACTTATAATTTTAGCAAAGAAGATTTTAAGATTAAACTTCAAAACTATTTCCCCGACGTAATTTTACTGAGTAATGAATTACAGTAGCAGATATATTTGGTATTTTGTGTAAAAGTATAAAAGTAATTGGTAAGATAAAATATGTATGCCTTATTGTATTAATGTTTATTAAAAAAAATAAATATAAATAGATAAAATATAAAGAATACTCACTAGTTTGAACATTTTGATATATTGATATTTGATTCGACTTGGACCAAATGATATAAATTGTTTAGAGGTGCTCGACTTTTATATATTTTTTTGTTCCTAGTTATTCATATTAGTCCAAATAATGGGTGGAGCCGCTATCATGTAATTTAAAGTACCATAACTTGTTTAACCGTTCAAGCAGCTCCTATTATGTCTATTATACTGCTTAGATTTTCCTTCTCGTGACCCTGATTGTAAAATCTTTCAATTAATGTGCGTATTATTCATAGAGTTACATAATTTAATTAAAACAATTTGTTAAATTATCTCAGTATAATTTGAATAAAATTCCTCCTTTGCATCTGTGAACAAAATTAGTTAAATAGATTCAATGAGCCGATCAAGATATCTGTTTGACGCAAGGGATAGTATATGAAATATAAAGTTCAAAAAGACTCTAAATAAGACGACGGACTTTTTTATTAAGTAAAGTACTAATAATAATATTTATTGACCAGTTAGATATCAAATCAAATCCAAATCAAAACCACATTTATATTCATAGTACTCCAGATGTTTCAGCTGTAAAATTAACCTCTGTGCTATATTTGTGTCCTACGAAAAAAATTGTGTTTATTTGGACGTCTTGAATGACACTTGGTAGTTACGCCACAATACACCTGAAGTCGGTAGGTCGCGGGAACTGCGGATTCGCGATTAACTTAGTTTTTATGGCCCAAACGGGAACAACACTTATTGTAAAAGTTGTACATCTGTAAATTCTTTACCTTAAAGGTCCTACACATTTTTTTCGTACGCCTAAACGTTTTGGAGATATGACGCGGACTAAGTGAAAAATGAATTTAGTTCCGTTTTTTTGAAACGGCCGGATTTACACCCTGCAGCAAATGTGTTCATGTAAGAAAATTGCCCCTTTGACGAACTGATTTGTAATAAAATGAAGATTATTCTTGCAATGTATGATGCTCCCAAAACGGAAACTTCCATAGACAATGACCGATATTTAGCATTTGCCAAATCTACCAAAACTTTCAACAGCTGTAAAATTATCATCACTTCCTCCGACATCTTCAGCAGCTCAACAGCATTCGTATAGAGTGTATTATCAAGTTAAAACATAGTTGGGAAAACGCATTGATCCTGAGCAGTGGGGCTGGATTAGGAAAAATGTTATTTTGCAGCCAGTACTAAGGCAGTTACCACCAGCACCAGATATATTATTAAATTCAATTTCTTGCAACTATACGAAGGGTTATGCAGGAAAATGTAGTTGTACTAAAGTAAGACTGAATTATTCAACAGCTTGTGGACATTGCCACGGTCACTCCTGCTTGAATACCGCACCAATAATTTCTATGATTGACGAAATATTGACTAATTTAAGATCCGGCATGGATTAGACCTCCTGGTAAACCATGTAAAAAAAGCACACCTCTAAAGTAGTGCGGAAATGAATGCATTTTTTGACTTATTCATTGTAAATAAATGTAAATAAAATGTATGAGACATTCTGGTAGAGAATAAAGATCACCGAGCTCTATAACAGCAATATTTAATTTTCATTCTGAAACATAGAAAGTAAGATATTTGCGAAATATGTGGTGCGAAAGAGGAGAGGAGAGGGAAGAAGCTATGTAGTTTGATCTGTATGTAGAGGTTTAGTTGAATTATACTTGGACAGTATTTTCAACTTCCCTTGAATAAATATATTACTAATAATGCAAGGGAAAGTATAACGTTGATGCGCATCACTAGAGAGGGGGTAGGAGAGGGGATAGACGCGCTCCTGAGTTCGCACTCACTCAATATTTGCTCCAACTGCTTCTCGCTGCATGGATCGTCGATATCTCGGCTCCTAATTATCCGATTTCGATGATTCGAATAGCCCATTTCAAATTTATCAAAAGGAAATTTCAAAATTCACTGTAAAATGGAGAAAATAGAAGAAAGAGTGTTGGTGTTTTGTTTCAATTTTATATATATTATAATCTACGCCTTTTTATTATATTTACAATTTCTCCTTATGAGTCAGTCGAAAGATCATCATACATACCATTGTTTTCATTCAACATACTATTAATCGATACTGCACTTGCATTTGAACAGTTTCTTCCTTCGCAATTAGTACACAAATTTGAACATTGTAATCCATGCTTCCTACATCCACATGCTCTCAAACAACCTGTCGCACACCGGCAGATTATTATTTCTAAATTTTTTTCCGGTACAAGAGGCTCTTCACTCTTAACAGGCCTCAAGACTGACTCTTCTCCCAACCCCATTGTTTCGGATCTATTTCATTTCCTAATCACTTCTGAATTTGTTGATAAGCCCAGAATGAATGATGGATAGCTGCTCCTTCTGTTAGAGGAAGTGATTCCAATTTAAAAGCCGACCTAGTTCTAGACTTTTCGTAATTAATGAAACGAATTTCATGCAAAGATCCTTTGTCTTTTTTTTGTACTGTACATACATACGCGCGACTATTTCACAACCATTCTCGCCAATTCACTTTCTATCAATTACACCACACCAGCGCGAGCCCAGGAGCGCGTCTATCCCCTCTCCTGCCCCCTCTCCGGTAACGTGCATCAACGCTATACTTTCCCTTTAATTATTATTAATATATTTATTTGAGGGAAGTTGAAAATACTGTCCAAGTATAATTCAACTAAACCTCTACATACGGGTGATACACACATTCCATAACTTATATATAACTAATAAATAAACATGGGCTATGATTTTTGAAAAAAAAAAAAAATCTTTGCTCCAAATCAATTTGGAAATTTCTAGTTCGGCGCAACATAAAGTTCAAGACATTAGTTTTAATTTGATTCGTTTGACAATACGTTGCGTTAAAAATTCAGCGAACAATTCAATTTTTCTATGCGGAAAATATTACGCCATTTTTAAAGCCATTTTAAATACTCAAAAATGTTATTATTAGACTAGGTAACGATTGCATTAAGAAGTATGTAGCTACCTCTATGTTTCAAATGAGCCCATTTTTATAATCGTATACTCAACTTTCAAATAGTTTACATGCGGATATTGTTTATTTTTCTATTAAATAATAACAATTAAAAAATCATTGATTTTCAATGGTTTTTTACGATTTGCGAATAAACTATTGACTGATTTTGATAAACTATGGCTTAAAATGTTCGTATTGTCAATGCCTACCTCTTTTATGTTAAACTTTTTTCTCCCCGAGCGCTACGATTAAAGTCATTAAGAAAAAACTGTTTATTACAACTTTCAAGGAGCTGTTATAAACAAATGCCAACGAATTTTCATCCACAAAGTATGTACGTATCACATTTGATACTCCCTGTTCATGAATCACTTCGCAATTATCCACTCAGATTTAGGTACTGATTTGGGTACTTTCGGAGCTAATCCCATTGGACTATTTATAAGTTTAAGCATTTTAGAGGAAATTTTGTCATATCCAGGCGCTGTAGTATTCTTTAGATTATTTATGTTTTTAATTATTTCCTGATGTGAAATTGGATTTAAAAATAAGCTCACAGACATTTTATCTTCTTTAATGTATTGTGATCAATTTCAAATATGTTATTATTTTCATTTTCCCCTTCATTCAATCCATCTTTTATAGTGTCCTATAATTTTTTCATATTATTTTTGTTTTTGTATTTATAATTAAGTACATTGGGTAAGTCACTAAACCTACATAAAAACAGAGAATAGGTAAAAAATGCATATTCAGCGGAATTTTATGAATCGGATCCTATATAATATAAAGGCCTAAAAAATATGTAAGTATAAAAATAATCTTCATTGTTATATCACGTGATCAACACAAGCAATTGTTCTTAATTGTATTTAAAAATATATACAGTGTACGTGATTTAAAATGAAGACACCCGGATATTTTCGTCATTTAAAAAAATCTTGATTTGAACTTTGGCACAATTGTAGTGTTACATAAGGCGTACATTTCAAAGTAACCAACTTAAATTTAATTAAAAAACTGAAACAACGCCAGCCCCATGAATGTGGCCCATTAACGGTATTTTGCTTCGAGTTCAATATATTAGAAAAAGTTGTTCAAAATATAATTTTGAGCCCCAATACCAAATTTCATTACGGAATTCGCATTTTTAGTTTTTTCAATATCTTTCTGCAAAATCCAGTTTGGTACCGCCAATTATCTTTCTCTATGGCCTTGATACCCACAGTGATCGGCTGGCAGTATCAGCAGCGACTCCCCACACCCATGGGGTAAATGCAACTGGTTTCGGGGATCGTGTGCTCTGAGTAGACTGAGGTATGTACAATAACGAAGGCGTTTGAATAATTTCCCGGTGCATATCGTAACAACATGAAATGAAATTAACTTTGTGGTAAAGTGTATACGAACTTAATTGAAACGGGATAAAAACTAAAAGCCGGTAAAAACAGTCGACATCTCTTTATTGTACATGGGTGGAGGTAAATAGAAATGCTTGTCATAAGAAAATGATAATATTGTCGGACGTTATTATATTATCCTCTGTTTTAAATGGTCTCCAGAAAGCCATGGTAAATTAGTAAATAATTACAATATTTTACCTTTTATATAGTAGTTAATATTTATAAATGTGATCAATAACTAACTAAACTTTTACGCTTGATATTATAATATGTATTTATGCATTGCACTGGCACATTGACAACACATCTCACAAGTCCACGCTACTTCTGAGAAACGATTTACGAATTTTCTTTATGCTAATAGGCCTGTCCGTTTTTTTATCTTTAAACCAGTGCAGCCGTAGATGATTCATTAAGGCTGATTACATTGCCAGTCTCGGACTCACCTGCACAGTTTCAACTATCATTCGAATCTCGATACCATTGCTAAATATATAGGACAAAATATCAAGTTCAGTGCGCACGGTTCTGTGCTTTAATACTGACCAGTTTCAATTGTGCTCGTATAAACTCTATACCATATTTTAAAGTTATGTAATTTGACTCCTATTTCGAATTGTAACTTTATGTCGTCTATTTTATTTTCACGATAATTCATAAAGTTACCAAATTTCATTTTGTCAGATATCTAAAACGCTGCAAAGCCGGTTGAAAAATAAAAGTTAAACTTATTTTTTTATTATTTAATCGGATAAGAATTTTGACATAGGTTCATCAGAAGAAAATTTTGCTTAAAGCTATCAGTCATAGTCCATATTCTCTTTAGTGTATTGAGGATCCCTAGTAGTAAAGGTTTCTGTAAGACAAGGGAGCGCCGTAGTTGTAGTTATAATAGCCTGAGGCGTATGGAGCATAGTTGTAACCATAGTTGGAGTATGCGATGGGAGATCCAATAGAGCTGTATGCCAGTGGAATTCCGGAGCTGTACGTCAATGTAAGTGGGTCTGGTTTTGGGGCGGCGAAGGCGGCAGCCAAGATGGCGAAGAAAGCAATCTGAAACAATAAATAGAGATGTTAGATATGAAAAAATATATATTTACAACTAATTAATAAATATATATTTTTCATGGATAGTTTTAACAGATTCTGATGTTTGTAGAAAATTATAATTAGTTTAGTAAATAGTATTTCGTCCTTAAAATATTATAATATTTATAAAATGTAAAACAGACGCAAGTGAATTTATTATTACAAAAATAAATGTATAGTAAAAATACTGTTAAAAATATATTATTAAAATATGATATTACTGCAATACTGAAGAATATCTAACACAAGAATTATTATAAAAGTTGTTTTATTTATACTAAATGTTGATTGTTTCACTCTCTGTTAGTGCCAATTTGTTATTTTTATATTTCTTATATAGTCAAATAACTTTACATTTACATGTTGCTTGTCATCTATTTTTGTTCCATGACTAGAGTTATATTTTTCTCATCGTTATTTATTTTAATACTTTTCTTATATTTATATACTGACTTACCATATATGCTGAAATGCATTTTCTCTAACTGGTGAAGTAAATTATTATTATTAATATTATTAAATACATTCTACGAAGAAACAAAAATTACACTGTTTTCTATGAAAGTAAATAAATTCATTGACACCAATCAAAGTGCACAATGTGCTTTCTCTAATCAATTGAAAATAATGTCTTATAACTTGTGACATATCATGTATCGAATTGGAAAACGAAAAGTAACTGTAGTCCTTTATTCAGGATTAATCTGCCTGCTGAGATCTATTGCAAGATTTTATTTTGCGTCGATCAACCATCCTATATATTATTCGAAAATCAGATTATTTAATTCCAAGTATAAGACCAATAACACACTCTATATCTATCTTCGATAGTTTTCGAGAAAATGGCGATTGAAAATGTTATATTGATAACAAATTATTGTTCCACTTGCACATAAAACAAATGAATATAGGAACAAATCTATTATTAAATAGTCGGCATATCCTTGTAAATATTTTAACCATATAAGTTTTATGTCATGGAGACGAAACTGTGAGCTTTTCTAGTTTCTAGCTATATTTTGAATATAAGTAAGCAGATCCATTCCCAAACACATGGACACAATTTAAAGTACAATAATTTTGGATATTAAGGGGTTTAATTAAAAAATACGTAGTCTGTAAAAATAATATTTAATTATAATTAATTAATATCAAAAATTTATATGGAAAACTGATATTGATATATACTCATAAATGTTAAGAGATTTTTTAAATATACTGTAATTGAGGTTTTTCAACACTTAGGCAATACTAAAAATAAAGTAATGTAAAATAAAATTTGAAAAATTCACCATCAGCAAAATTTGGAAACCAAAACATAACAAAATAAACAAAAATAAAGCTAAATACGCAAAATGAACAGAGCATAATAGTGCATTTAATTTTTTCCTATTTACTGTCCTTAGCGAAATATTTTGATAGACGTTAAACGAAGAATTGTAGCAGAAGCAAAAGGATATCTATCACTTAGAATTCATTAGATTTAAATTGCCATAGATTTCAAATAAAATTACACAATTAACTATGTGTAATATATACATTTATTCAATTTATGTTTAATACCATGGAATAATGTGAAATATAAATTAAACATTTAAATAAAGAGTTCGAATCAATCTCCAATGTCTTAGATAATATGAATTTTCTCCCACACCCAATTTGATGTATTAAATGAATTTTAAAATATAATTAAAGTATTAACTTTAAATAACAAAAATGTTAAATTCCATTCCATTGGCATATGAGGTGTTTGGAAAATCAACTACTAATTTTAAAAAACATACACAAAGTACTCGTTCTCTTACCAATTTGAACATGTTGATGGTAGTTGGGTTGCAGTTAGTCGTCTGAGACAAATTCTGCCGGTTTGAGTAAAGATACGAGTTTATATAGTACAGAGACCCTTTGTCTGTTGCGGTTGATCACCTTCCGACTACTTCACTTAAAGCAAATAAATACAAATAAAATTATAAAAATTTAACTCCAACCTACCTCTACGCAAATGTATTTCTCACCGGTTTACTTTATAGCATCGTTGTGCCAATTCGCATCAAATTATATTACCTATTAACCCATATATGTATACATTTGTATTGAGAATTGATTCTACGATATAAATAACTGACTTCAATCACTTCCACGTCCAGTGGAAGGGAGAGTGGAAGTATAGTAACGCAAAATTTTTTTAAAAAAATAGGCTTAAAATGTCATGAAACGTCGAGATTTTAAATTTGAACGAAAAAAAATTTCTGTTTGTCGGTCTGTCTGCAATTTTTTTTTGTGCGCTTGTTTACTCTGGAACCGCGTATGATTTGGTGCACTTATGTATTTATTATAACGAGATCTGGACTAGATTATATTTTGATCTAATTTCGTTGAAGGGTTCGGATATGGGGTAAATAACGGTAAATAGGCAAAGCAAGCAGGTAAGAGTCCATGAAATTGTAATTTAAGGTATGTACGAAAAGTCAAGGTCTCAAAATTTTTTTTGGCATCAGCCACCTCGCACTATCACCCTCAATACCACCATCACACTATTATGAAAGGGACTAAAAAAATTAAAATGTGATTTAGTGTACATACAAGAACGAAACGTCTCAACAAATTTTTTTGGCGTTAGCTACCCCCTCTACCACCCCCATTGCCACCCCCCTATTGTTTAAGGGAATAAGAAATTAAATTGGGATTTAGTGTACATACGAGAACCAAGGGCCTCTAAAATGTTTTTGAGATTATCCACCCCCTATTACCACCCTATTATTAAAGGGAGTAAAATATTATATTGGGATTTAATGTGTATAAGACTTGGATACAAAATCTGGATGTTAAAGTAGTGATTCCTTAGGCAGCGGCTTTTTTAAAAATCAGTTGACCAAAATTTCGAATTTGAAATTTTTAACAAACTTTTATGCTTTAGAATCTAGAATATGTTATAATGATTATCATACATGATATGTCAAAAAGTTAATCACTCAATATACAAGTTGAAAATTTATAGATGCTTTGTAGAATACAAGATATACACACACTGCAGTGGTCTGAAAACTTAATAACATTTAGAAAACGCACACATAAACATGTTCAGCGAAAGATTTACTATTTATAGCGGTTGTTTGTTCAAAATATGATGTTATTTACAAATTGCATGAATTTGAATTTTATATGACGTACATCACCCATACATAATATACTACTTTCAAGTTATCTGAAGAAGGTAGAAGAAAGTTTTAGAAACAATGACTTAACCAAAATTATTAAAGAACAAATTCAAAAAACCGCTGCCCAAGGAATCACTACTTCCACATCTGCAAAAAAAAATTTTTGAGACCTTGAGTTTTCGTACATGTCCTAAATTGCAATTTTATTTACTCTTACTTACTTGCTTTGCCTATTTATCCTTATTTACCCCCGAACAATTCAACGAAATTAGATCAAAATATGATCTAGTTCCAAATCTCGTTATAATACATAAGTGTACCAAATTTAAAGTCAATATCATAGACGGTTCTAGAGTAAACGCGCGCAAAAAAAGTTACAGACCATATTGGATTCATCATTTTGAATTTTTGAACTTTGAAATCAGCGACCCGAAAAATCTTTAGATGCTACCAGAGACGTTTGTTCAATCTGAACATTAGTCCCATAAAAATCTAGCATTATTATAATTTATTAATGATGATCGACCAATTTGATTTTTTATATTTTTTAAACCAATCGTATGCACAACATAATTTTTTTCTGTGATTATTGTCTTTTCATGACTAATCATTTGGCACATGATTTGGTTTTAACCAAGATAATTTTTAGTTACATTTATTTAACGTGGGTCTATTTCAGCTACTGAGGCCTAACACAGATGCCTGTAAACGAGCTACATCCAACCGGGAATTTTGCCGAACCTCTTCCCTTGAGAAAAGTAGTGATATTTTACTTGCCTAACATTTAATAGCCAAGGGACCGACGGCTCTACATCCCCTCCGAAGGATGGTATATCCCTTATACAACCCTCGCCTATAGTTGTATAGCTTTCGCGCATACACTGATATACAAGCCGCTGGAAGATGTGTGAGACAAGGACGCGGCCTTCGTTGGAACGATCACCCATCCAAATACTAACCGCGCCTGTGTACTTTTTAAAATAGTGTTAGAGAAGAGTATATTCTGTAATAAGTTTGGAATGAAGCAGAATATGCCATTCCAAACGAATTACGGTAAAACGTGAAAGGTTAACTGTCAATAGAAACGTCAACTGTCAAGAGAAACGCAAACCGTATTACAAATTGCACTACTACTGGATGGCGCCACCTATGCTTGTTATATTCTAGAGGCATGTAATAAATATTACATATCAGCCACTGGAATATAGGTCATTCCTTATTTAAAATCGACATCATAATACTCATATTACATAATAGGCGTAGAAACATAGATTTATTGTTGAATTGTCAGGTTTTACTGATGGATTCTTTGCATAATCATTTACAGGTAAGTGTTCTCTGGAATTTATTGGTACATTCCAATTTCTTGTAGTGCATATGTAGTATTTTGTCTGTCAAAATGGATATTGTTGTAATTTAATTTGTTTCCTAAAGTCAGTAAATTCCCCAATATTTGCTTAATAATACCAAGGCCAGAAAATCTATTTTCATAATCTGAATGTCTGTTTCACCACAACTCGAACATCGAAGGGTGGTAAAGATAATGGAAAGTGAAATCACGAATGGAAAGTGAAATAAGCTGTCGGAAAAATGACGAAAGACGTAGGTAATAAATAGTACATTAAACAACAAGTTTAGAAAATCAAAGTTTTAGTAAACGAGTATAGTGTTTGAGTACGAGCGAGCGCAGCGAGCAAATTAAAAAGTATATGAGTTTAGTAAAACTGCTTTTCTTACAAGATTTGTTTATACTATTTTTTCGCATTTTGTGTTAGTAGTAAGTAATTATAAGCAAATAGTGATAGATATGGAAGCGTTACAAAGTTTGAAATTTAAAAAATTTCATAGTAGGTTCTTGTGTAGGATTTCCGTAATCTAGTAACTGACACGGCTTTGTTTATCAAAAAGCGGGTAAACAGAGTATCTCGTACCGTGATGAGGGTTCGAGTCCTTTTGTTACAGTATTTTTTTTACTACATTTTGTTAACAACTAAAATACGTAATACGAGTATTTCTTTAGGTTAGTTCTTTAAGTTAAATATGTTAATATTATTTGATGTAGTATAGTTGCTTATGATAGATAATTTCCCTTGCCCTTATCATTTATGATTCTGTTTTATCATTCGAGAAGACAGATAGAGAATCATAATAGTTTTCAGGAAGAACAAGTGGAATTGAATAAATAACTGGTTAGCTTTTCAAATTTAAATAATTGTACTTTTAATATATATAATAATGATATAACAATGTTTCCAATATTCAAATAAACAATTGTATGTTTTTATTAACACTGACATTACTATATTGCAAAGTGACAGTTCGATGTGGTCAAGGGCCACTTTATTAAATGATTTTGAATTTAGTAAAATAGATAATTATCATAGTCCAGGGCATTTAGATCAAAATCGCCCGAATAGTGGAAATTTTTAGGCACAGCAGATATCGAGATGCGGTTTTCTGCATTGTGTTCAGGAAGGTCCCAGGAAACGACTCTACATAGTCTGGTTTAGCCATTTTTTGAAAAATGCCTTCTGGGCCGGAAAATGCATTTACCAATTGCATCATTACTTGCACCATTATAGGAACGACTGGAAACTCGGAAAAATCGCTCGGAAATCGTTACTCGGGGGTTTTCGGGGCTGCCGAACTCGATTCTGGCATTGGAATTACCCGGGGGTGCTCGGGGCCGGCTCTTCGGGGGTATCCGGGGGACATTCTGGGGGGGAAATTGCATAGTCCATGAAAATCGCTCGAAACTCGTTACTCGGGGGTTTTCGGGGATGCCGAATTCAATTCTGGCATTGGAATTACTCGGGAGCGCTCGGGGGTCCCTCTGTGGGGTTGTCTGGGGGTCAATCTGGGGGGAAATGGCATAGTCCATGGGAAGCGCTCCAAACTCGTTACTCGGGGGTTTTCGGTGATGCCGAATTCAATTCTAGCATTAGATTTCCCCGGGGGTGCTCGGGGGCGGTTCTGTGGGAAATGGTAAAGGAGAAAGTGAAAAATCACAAATTATGAAAATAATACTTTATTCAAATAACAAATAGGAGTTTTTATTAATTTTGAATTATTCATTATAAACTTCAATTTTTAATTTAAATACTAAACATCTTGTTCAAACTCTTCTTCTTCTTCCCCTTCTTCATCTTCTCCCCCTTCTTCATCTTCTTCCTCGTCACTATTCTTGGCTCTGTTGGAAGTGCCTCTTTGGTTTGAGCAATTGCCATCTCAATACTTGCATGCAAGTAAGCACTCCAACCCACTTCGGCGGCACCCGCACCTCGTGCCACAGTCGGTTTCACAAGAACAAGAAATTTTGCTTAAAATTTCCTCGGGACCGGCTTCCTGGGTTATGGTGACAGGACTGAGCTCTCCATCCACCAATTACCACCCCCATTCCAACGGATATATGAACGTGGTATAAGAGTGCCGGACAGAGCTCAAACACCAAAAAAAGGTCCAAAATCCAAGAAACTTGATTACTGTAGCACTGTATTTACATACAACGAAAAAGCAACGTGGTCCTGAACGACAGATGTAATACTGATGCCACACAGACGCCGACTGCGCGCGGGAACTGGACCCATATTTTTTCTCTTCAGTCGATACAGAATATTTATGTTCGCGCCGGTCCCCATGGTAACGATAATCGACTTTCTTTATAGCTTTGGCGCCTTTTTCAAATTCAGTTTCGAGGCACAAAAGACTTCCAAAGCAATTGTTTTTATAATATGTGTAATATTTATTTATTTAATATTCAATCTAAATTTTTATTATTCATACCCCCGGGGAAGTCTAATGCCAGAATTGAATTCGGCATTCCCGAAAACCCCCGAGTGACGAGATTGGAGCGCTTCCCATGGACTATGCTATTCCCCCCCCCAGAATGACCCCCAGACAACCCCACAGAGGGACCCCCGAACGCCCATGGGGAAATCTAATGCTGGAAATGAATTAGGCATCCCCGAAAACCCCCGAGTAACGAGTTTGGAGCGATTTTCATGGACTACGCAATTTCCCCCCCAGAATGGCCCCCCCGGATACCCCCGCAGAGCCGCCCCCGAGCGCCCCCGGGTAATTCCAATGCCAGAATTGAATTCGGCTTCCCCGAAAACCCCCGAGTAACAAGTTTTGAGCGATTTTCATGCACGCTGCCATTTCTCCCCGAATTCACCCCCCACGCACCCCCACAGAGCCACCCCCGTGCACCCCCGGGTAATTCTAATGCCAGAATCGAGTTCGGAAGCCTCGAAACCCCCCGCGTAACGATTTCCGAGCGATTTTTCAGAGTTTCCAGTCGTTCCTATAATGGTGCAAGTAATGATGCAATTGGAAAATGCATTTTCTGGCCCAGAAGGCATTTTTCAAAAAATGGCTAAACCAGACTACGTAGAGTCGTTTCCTGGGACCTTCCTGAACACAATGCAGAAAACCGCATCTCGATATCTGCTGTGCCTAAAAATTTCCGCTATTTTTCCTAACTTCCCTGGACTATCAGTCAAAATGCGAAAAAAGAATGAAAATGCCAGGAAGGCAACTGAATAATAATAATATTCTTTATTTCTCAATTAGTTGTATATACAAGTAATTGTAGAAAGCGTCAAAACGATTGAAAACTAACAGTACATAAAAATATATGAAAAGACGCATATAAATGTTATTTTATTACACATTACAATTAAATTAGTTTTAAAAATCATCGAGTTTTTGATATTGATTGAGATTAAGGAATTCTTGTTAGCGGATTAGCATATAGTCTACGAATTACTAACTTCTTTCAAGAAGAGAGCTTTGTGGAGCACCTTTCTAAGATAAATTAATTATGGTATGGTTGGCACAACTTGATCTCGATTAGTTAAGTATGGCGTTATAATAGAAAGATAGTGGGAATGCAGAAAAATTGTGGTAATTTAACAAAAAGAGCTGGAAAGTTTGGGAAAAGTGGGAGGAGATAGTGGGAAAATTGTGTGCAAGTGGAATGAGCGTAGAAGATAGTGGAGATTAGTGAAGATTTTTCACTTGAATCGATTTGATTTACAAACGTGTGGAAGACACTCCCGGGAAAACACAACACTAGGCTACTGGATCGACGAGAAAAGTGACGCGAAGACGAGAAAATGTGAAGGATAATGACAAGAAAGTAGTGAAAGGGTAAGTGTAGATCGAGGAAAAATAAGTAAAATATGATGGAGAAGGTGATATGAAGAGATAGTAGCGTAGTAGTAGTAGGCGAAAGCGGTGGAAAGATCACGGAAATGTAGGAAGATTGTGAGAAGATGTTTGGTGGAAAAAAAGTATAATTTTGTCAAGAAAACGGTATTTATAACAAATCAATAATAAATCAAACAATAATAATAAAATTGTTTATTTTAGATTCCATAACTTGTATTCCCACTCGCACACAAGATTATAGTTAAACATAAATGATAACTTAGTGGTGGTTTGTGGTAACCTAATTAAAACAATCTGAAACTATAGCACTAGTCTTTGAAGATTTGGTTACAGTTCAATTTATAAATAACTTCTAATCTAAGAATTAGAAATTAAAAACTATTGTTTAAACATGAGGCATTACAATACTATTGTGTTTAGAAGAAGATTTATAACTGTCAGATCTGATGATATTGTTTCCGCAATAAATGTGAATAAAAAATATGAAAGGGAACATGTGTGACATCTGAATTTAATAGGAATACTTGTCAGCGAAACCTAATTAGATGCAATTTTTTATTGTAATGTATGCGGAATAAAAAAACTAGAGTGTATATATATACTGAAGCTAATCAACTAGGAGCATAAGTTTGTTCAGTGATTTGTAACAGGCAACTTTAATAAACATGTTTAAATACGTAAGTCTTTGTTATACTTTGTTATTGCGAAGATAAGATCTGTAATTAGCCCACACAATGACACATTAAAATTCTATCTATTTATTTCTGTTTAACATATACTAAATGGTAACGTAAGATCGCGGATCATTCTCAAGATATCATTAGGTATTATGTGTTGGTCAGATTTCTTTCAAAAACAAACTTTTTCGCATTCAGCATGTTCTAGTATGTACTTTTTTCTTGACTAACTGTGGGTTGTGGTATTCCCATAACGCATTCTTTCTCTTTTTGAATTTTATAAAACATAAGTGTTCTTTTCTAAAATTAATTTTTATCGTAGCTACAAAATAAAAAATTACCCACTAGGCAATAACTCCGCCTGCAGCTATATATGTCTTTGAGCATATGGCACAAATTGGAATAAAAACACAAATAATTTATTTTGTTGGTGTTTCGGAAACGGAATCTTTTGCTTTTTCAGAGCTTCGATGAAAATGTCTGAAAGTTGATTTTTCAAATTTGGCACTAACATATATGAACAAAAATTTAAAAAAATATGATAATTTCAATTATTTTACGCATCCGATGTAATGGGAAATGATTTAATGGGAAATGACCCCAACTTAATTTAAGTCTTATTTCACATTTAAGAAAATCATAATAAATACGAAGTCAAAATATCTTTGAAATGAGAAATAAGGCCGTTTCCTAACCTATGGCTATTAGATTGTTTCTTATGGCGCACTTGAAATGTCAGAGGTATAAGCACAGACCACAAAATGTACCAGAATTACAAAATTAGCTGAAGTTATTACGCCACAAGTAATCCAGAATTCACCAAAAACTCTAATGATCGATTTGATCATTGCCGAAACATGATCATTATTTCATCCTGAATTGAAACTATCTTTACTTTCAAAGGTATCTTAATTTTATATTAATGATTTTCTTAAATTTCTTGCGTTGCCGTTTTTTTCTGCAGTAAAAACTTTATTTTAATGTTTCTGATTGTAGTTTTTTATTCTCCATTCGAAAATGCAAAGGCATACGAGATGTTCCATTTAAGGAAAATAAGTTGTGTTTACTTCCTGGTTTTACAAACAACAAAGATAATGGGATAATGTCTTGAACTTTGTCGTAACTCGATATACTTGCTTGTTTATATATATACAACAAGTGATGCATTTTTTGTACACATCGCAAAAGATACCAAAGGAATGAAAAGTCGTTTTCTTAAATCTAAACGTTGGTTTTCACCTGCTTATAATATTCCACATCTATTGTATAGTAAATCGATTTTGCTCAACTATAAATGTTGTTTGATGTAATGAAAGAAGTATCTTCATCAGGTTGCTAGTGGGACAGAAAGTGACGTGTCATTCACGCGCGATCCGGGTTCAAATCCGGCTTGACCAAAACGTTTGGTGAATGAATGGAACAGGAATATAACTTTATTAGTAAATAGATTGGGTCCCAATAACAGATACATCGATAGATCTGCAGATAGCAGTTCCCATAACTCATAAAATATATTTGTTGTTACTAAATTGTTCCAATTGTTACCAACATTTTATGAAAGATGCTAGAATTAGATGACTGTATTGTCTTTTTACCAAAAAATCAATCAAAGAAGTTCGGTCTCAAAAATATCTAAATTTTAACTCGCACACACTGAACAGCTATAAAAAAAATATTGCCAATATCGTAGCAGATCGATACATGCAACTATCATAATCGAAATAAAGAAAAATAATTTGAAAAATTAAAGCAGTCTTAGAAATAAATTCCTACCCTAAATATTCTGGCGAACCTAAAATACAAAAGAGAATATACAAAATATAACAGAGTTGCAAATTAATTGTTGTTTGTTGATGTGTCCAAGTTCCATCAGTAATGTATAAAATACTGGGTATTGTTTAAGAATTTTAATTTTATATAATATATACCTAGTGTGAATAGTTTTCATTAACTTCACAGCTGTAAAAATATGCTCATTATAGTAACTAAGAATATTATGAATTATTACTTCAGTCCCTTAGTAATAACTAGTTAAAGACATTGAGTAATTGATTCAGTAGAAAGTAGTTTTTGTTTACCTTACTTTCCTCATGTACTAAATGTCTATAAAAGTATTCAGTTAAATTTGATAAATTTCAATTGAAAAAAAAAATCTTTATTTTGTTCCGTTAGCATTTTTTAAATTTGGTATCAGCATAAAAATACAACAATGTTACAAGAATTGTGAGTCATTAAATATTTTAACAAGTATTTTCTACTGTAACATATAATTTTTATTTTTTACAGTTGGTATTCTTCGGCCTTTTGGCTATTACCTTTGCTGTTGCCATCGCCAATCCAGTGGCTGGTCCATCTCCAGCTGCCCGTGCTGATCCAGCGGTAATTGCTTCATATGGAGCTGTCCCTCTAGCTTACTCCGCCTATGGTGCTTACCCTTATTATTCCGGAGTTTACTACTGAAGATGAACCTGTCGACTTACCAACGCTTTATCCAGTTATGATTCAGTGATTTTAGAAAATTGTATTATATGTAAAAAATAAAAAATATTTTTGTCACAGTTTTAGTACTTTATTGTCGAGATATAATGAGCAGTTATCTTCTTTTAGCATCAAATTGTACTATAATTAGCTGATGTATCCGCCTCATTGAAGTTTGTTGATATTTTCAATATGTGGCGAAGTAGATTTAGCGCGCTATACCACATTATCCAATACAAGTTGATTTTGGTAGTTCAAAAACCGACCATCGAGACTTTGCAGACGCAATTATGGAAATTTGGTCTTATAACAACAATAAAATAGTGAATAGCATAAATCATTATGCCACAGCATTCCAAATTGTTACGGTAAACCAAAAATGTAATTTCTCTAAGAGTTTAAATTTAATTCACAAGGCAACAAATTATAAAACTAGAATATATTTATTGCAAATATTTAGCAATTTATGCATACCATCAAATTACTGTAAATACAATAAAAAATGTATATGGGATGCGGTTGCCGATTTAATCCATTTAACGAGGTTCCAAAAAAGTCAAAACATCAAAAGTTTGTAGGATCTTTTGCAATACATCCCCCCCTCCCCCGTCAGATTGGGTTGTTTTGAGGATAATAATAAATTCAGTTAATTTGCACTAAAATACCCCAGACCAACCCCGGCAATTGCACTTATCCCCGCCTGTAATAGCAATATCTCCAAAAAAACTTTATGGATCTTCGAGGGCAGGGATTACGATGGTGGTGTTATTTTTCACCTTACCTTCCCGCAACTATCCCCAACGTATAATAATCATCCCCTGTTCCATGCTGTCGGTCCTGGGCATGCGGATATTCGTCGGATCGAAATTTTTATGGGAATGTCAGGAAAACTAACCATTACTAAACCACAGTCGACCTAAGAAACCTCAGGGGGTTGAAACTACCCTCCTTATAAAACCCAAATCTCTCGAAAAACGGAAAAACGGGCTTGGCGGGCTTCTAACGGGTTTTCTAGGGCGGGAATCACGATGGTGGTATTATTTTTCACCTTACCCTCCCCTCCCGCAATAATCACGATGGTGTTCTTCTTTCACTCTACCCTCTTGTAGCTACCCCTAACGTATAGAAATAACACCCTCTTCCACACTGTCGGTCCTGGGTATGGTTCTTATCCCGTTTTTTGAGTGATTTCGGTGTTGTGAGCAGAGTAGTTTCAACTCCCGGAAACTGCTCAGGTTAACTGTGGTTTAGTAATGATCAGTTTCCCTTATATTCTCATAAAAACCCCGATCCGCCGAATCTCCGCATGCCTAAGACCGACAGCATCGAAAAGGGAGTTGTTATTATACGTTGGGGGTAGTTGCGGGAGGGTAGAGTGAAAATAACATCACCATCGTGATCACTGCCGTCGAAAACTCATAAAGAACCTTGTCGAGTGCATATTTTTTTATCCTTTGGGAATATTGCAATTACAGGCGAGGTTCAACCCCCGGGGTAAGTCCAGGGTATTCTGTTGTAAATTAATAGGATTTATTATTATTCCTAAAAATATATTGATGCGACGAGTTCACACATTCCCAACACCGAGAAGCCGGAAATTGGGGTGATTTCGCCTTGAAAAGGGTGGTACGCAAGGGTTTCAGAACGCTAAACCATCACCTTCGTCTTTCTCACCCTTAAAAACAGGGGAAAATGTATTGCAAAAGATCCTACAAACTTTTGATGGTCGGGACCTCGTTAATTGCACTAATTTAAAAAAAATTCGGTTATAAAAACCAAGTAAACACAATAAAAAAACAAAGGATAATTTTAAAATTTCGTTTTTTGAATGATATGGAGGCTCGGATCCATAACATCCACTACAATTAAAAGAGAAACAAATTATGAATACCAATAAATTCAATAAAAGATACATTGAAACTAGTGAACAATTATCAAGCAAGATTACTCCCTGAAGTTTTGTTTCTAAAGCTAGCCTCTTACTGAGGTCACTTTATTTACTGGTCTTAAATGATGACCAACTCTAAGATAAAATTAAGATACTAAAGCTAAGAAAACCAGTAGTGTGGCCCAATATTCATAATTACAAAGATATGGCACCCAACCTTAGAGATCCTCAGTTCCAGAAGATTTTTCTAAAATCTTTGTGTACAATTGATTATCCCTTACAGAACACTCATATGCAATAAGGTATCTGATAACCGTTGCCTCATTTTCATCAAAAAGGTTGTTAAACATTCCGGTGTGATATTTGTGAAATGACCGCTGCATTTTTATTTAGAGATGTGATAGATTTATATTAATAGTAATTAAAATTACAAATCTCATCGTCTTATTTTAAAGCCAATACTTTATTTTAAACCATTCTGTGGTCTTGTCATTCTTATTAAACTGAAGTTGAAGCTATCCATTTTCAGTAAAATGCTGATTGATTTTTAAGAGTAAATATATTCCTGCGTCAATGTTTACTCTTAAGTGAGAAATTATGTGAGAAACATTGTAATGTATGGCTCTGCACTGTACTAAAAGTTCCATTGGAATAGCAACAAGGTCTCCTTCCATTTCAATAACTTTTATTATTTGCTTACAATTTGAACAAAGTTCTTTTAACATTTGTAACCATGTCGTGCGAAAATCTGTAGAACAATGAGATACGCATTTTTTTTTTTATACATTTATTTAATGTCGGCCTATTTCCGCTACTGAGGCCTATCACCGACGCCTGTAGACGAACTACCCCCAACCAGGAATTTTGCCGAACCTCTTCCCTTAAGAAGAGTAGGGATCTTTTACTTGCCTAACATTTAATAGACAAGGGACCGACGCCTTTACATCCCCTCCGAAGGATGGTATATTTCCTATACAACCCTCGCCTAAGGTTATATAGCTTCCGCCCATACACTGATATACAAGCCGCTGTAAGCTGTGTGAGGCGAGAACGCGGTTTCCGTCAGATACGCATTTATATAACTTAACAAATAAATGTAATATCATTTATTAAAATATCATCAGTTTTGTTTAAGTAGCAAGTAAAATATATAAAAAAAAAAGTTTTCTTTGTTAAACATCGTAGGATCAGGCGTTTTTAGCTGGTTTAAAATATTTGCTGAAAGGTTATTTTATAGTCAATTAATAATTTAGATAGGATGGCTTTAAAGGTATAATCTTGCGATTGAGATTTTTTCTGAATTAAAGTGCTTTTGAGCTTAAATAGAAACCAGCTTTTTTAGACTATTAATTGAATAAATTATACTACAATTATTTTGAACCAGCTTTGTAAATAAAATTGATTAGTGTTAAGGTCTTGTTTTTGTTAAATTTTGTTCAGGGAACCATTTTGTTTAAAAAAGAGGTACGCCCACTTTCCTACGCCCTTCGCTGAATGTTATTTTGGCAAATGCTGTGAACTAACATCCCTAATTAGTCTCATCGCCATAGCAGTGTTTCTGAATATTAAATAAAAACTTACTGTAGAACAGCATCACAATGCCATATGATTGCAACTATGGATCGGTTTCTGGGGCATCCTGCAACACCACAAAAATTTTATTGCACATGAGTATTCTGTAAGTGACAATCAATTTTACATAAAAGTTTCAGAAAAATCCACTGGGCCCCAGGATCCTTTATGTTCGGGTGCCATGTCTTTTGGCAAAAATCCTTGAAGAAAAAATAAGATATCAAAAATGAGAAGCCCGAAACTAAAATAACCAAATCCATAATCACAAATTTTTCAGAAATACTTCAAGAACTCTAGGCGGATACCATACCAAACCCTATCTAAAGCCATCAGGCTAAATAAAGCAAAAGATCTCATCAGAGAAATTTTACGTAACTAAACAAAATCCGAACATCGACTTTTAGTTCATAACAAAATTTTATTTTGCAAACTATTACAAATTCGAATTCGTATTTGTAGCGAAATTGTTAAATTTTCGAAACTATAAAAAAAAATTTAATTTTGAGAACTATCGTAAAAATCGCTCCACGGGGCGTTATTTTTGTAACTGTAATGAATATCGCTACACGGAGTGTAATTTACGGAAGCATAATGAATGTCGCTCCGACGGTCGTAAATTTAGCAACTACCATAAAAACCGACCGACCGAAAAAAACCTTGACCACGAACAGACGTTGTGTAGCACTGCATGTTAGGTATAATATTAAATATAAGGACGAGTAAAATGTATTAAAGTTTCTGAAGAGAGATATGGCACGAGCGATAATATTTTTGAAGGTAAATTTTTCACTTTTTGCAGTCGATTTTGGCGGTAAATTTATTCATTTTTTTGCCGTGATTGCCTTTAGGCAGTTCCTCAGTGATTCGATGTCACAAAAGTATCCTTACCATGTATATAGTGCATGGGATCGCCTTGCTTGAACGTATGAATATAATAGTATATTGTTTTATTAGGAGTAAAAGTGATAGATAAGATATGTTATTTTTTCTTCAAACGTCGAATAGCTATAAAAAATTTAACTGTACGTTGCCATTAGCAATGGAAGACAAAGTACCTTTACTTCCGTCGTTAATGACAACGCACAGCCGAGTCGTCTGAAATGTCATACTTTAATGTCATGAAATGAGAAAGAAATGTCATAATTTTCTGAGAGTCGAAGAAAAAATAATTTTTATCATTCTAAACTGTTGCGATTCAGGAATTTTCAAGCTCTAGTGTGAGCGCCCGAAACTATTTGTGTGTATAAAGACAGGGAATCTAAAAGCCTACATATATTAAATATTGAACTTTTACATTGAATACTTTTATGTCAATCGTGCTAAAAACTAAACATTGGATGGTACGTAGTTGGAAAACTGCATTGTCTGAGTCATTCTATTCCTCACCCTGTGTGGTATGGATCGATATTCTTGTTAAACTTATACATTCGTTAATCTTACACCCATATTTTGAAATTAGTAACTGTAACAACATTTTTTAGAATAGATCAAAATATATATTGTCTGAAAGTTATTTGTGGCATTCTACGAATATTCTTTCCTATTATTTGGGTTTTCTACCAAATGTATTATTATCCTCTTCAAAAACAAATCACCGAATCTACAATAGAATGTGTTTATTCCGATTTATATTATTTGCAAAACATAACCTCTGATTATTAATTTGACGTAAACGTCACGGGCACAGAGGCTTCTTTCTAATAATTCTATTATTTTGTAGATTCGGTGATTTGTTTTTGAAGAGGATAATAATACATGTGGTAGAAAACCTAAATAATAGGAAAGAATAGATCAATATATTTTTTGAAATATAAATATAATATTTTTATTGTGTCTCTGTGAGTCCATATAATCTAATTTCCCTTTCAGGTTAATTAAGAAAGTGTTAGTTTTTTAAGAGTGTTAGATTTAAGGCAGTGTAATGACGTCCAATCGATATCATTTAGTGCCAGCAGTTAAATAAAACCAAAGAGAAGTATAAATTTTGTATTTTACGTCTGAAACAGTCACACCGAACCTTTCAGGTGAACATAATATTATCTGAAAGTTATTTGTGGCATTCTACGTATATTCTTTCCTATTATTTGGGTTTTCTACCACATGTATTATTATTATTTTCTTCAAAAACAAATCACCGAATCTACAAAATAATAGAATTATTGGAATAAAGCCTCTGCACCCGTGAAGTTTACGTCAAAGGAATAGTCAGAGGTTATGTTTTGCAAATAATACAAATCGGAATAAACACAGAAATAATGTATTTTGCTGACGTTTCGGAAAGTAGTCTCTTTCCGTTTTCAAAGCTTTTTTTGGAAGAACTCTTATTTTGTTGTGTATGTCAAATACACAGCTTTAAGATTCTGTTTATGTTATTTCCATAGATACTTACTACTTACAGAGAACACAGAACTGATGATATTTTCTTTTAGATAATGTTGAGTTCTTCTTTTAACATTGATAGCCAGGTTGTACAAATATCTACAGAACAATTCGCTGATTCTTTAATTTTTCCTTTTTTGGCATCTGCTTCTTTTGTTAAACTTTTTGCCGAGTCCCAGTTTATTCTATGTCCGTTTTAACAAGCATGTTCACAAATCTTTAATTTCTGAATTTCATTATTTCTAATGTAACATATTATTATCCATTTTAGCAGCAGTAACAAAACGCGCCTCAGACAGGCATAGCATGGATCGTTCACAATCACATGGGTAGGTCCACGGTGCCCTACGATTCAAGAAATTTAAAATAAATTCTTTTATTGTATTTAATAAAGAACCATTAACGACTGCATTTCTTGCCTTTGCTGCGGTTTTTGATACTGTTAGTTGTCCACTATTATGAAAGACACTGGGACACTAGATCGAACATTGTACCATTTTGTTTTGAAATTTTGGTACCGATGTGTGTAATTAAGATCAGGAAACTATTTTCCGGTACCAAAATTTAAAAATAGAATGAAACAAAAAATTCTTGTGTCCGTAGACAGCATTTATTGACCCTTGCATAGAATCTTTTTCACATTTTTGCAAGTAGCACTAAACACATTATTATCTTAGAAAAACAATTTTATTATATGGCAAAAATATTTTTTTATTTTTTTACAAATATTACATATTATTTAAAGCAACAAATCATAACCGGAGAAGACATTGGTACGTTGACAGATTTACTTTCAGTAATAAACCCCTGAATAATAGGGGTAAGCTCCATAGGCAGAGTAAGCTACTGGATAACCTGCATATGAGGCGACTACTGCTGGATTAGCCCGAGCTGCAGGAGATGGACCAGCTACTGGATTAGCGACAGCTACGCCGAAAGCTACAGCCAAAAGGCCAAGGAGTACAAACTGCAAGCAATAAAAATAAGTTATAATATTACTTAAGAATGATTGCTGTAAGCTGTTGTCAAAACAATTAATGAATATTTTAACATAAATTAAATGTGTTTTAATTTTTTGTTTTGGATATAGGCCTAAAAATAAAAAACATACAAAGTCAAACTTTTACGATTTAACGCAAATAATCCAAAAAACTAATATTGTATATTTTATGTACTTTGCTTACTAAAAAGTAGGTATAACTATTCCACAAATCTTTTTAATATTATATGGTACAAAACTTAAAGCACAGAATTATAATTTTATACCCTTAAATCTGTATTGAGCGTTTTTCAAAAAATAGTTTATAATAACGTTAACGTTATGTAGCCAGATTTTATTATTATTCGTTAAATAAACTCACAAAATTCAACAACTATTTATGTAGTAATAAATAATATAAGAATATTTGACTAAAAACTTTGAAACGGAGGCCCATTTAAAGGGAGATATCTTAAATTTTTGTAGTATTAATTGAAGAATTCGCTACCATTTTTCAGACCTTATCCATCTATTTTACCTGTATATCTGCACAAAATTTTATATATTTAATTTATTATTTAGAATAAGAGCTCAAGTATAGGAAAATATAAAAACACTGTGGATACAAAAGTCACGTTTATCATAGAGATAATTATTTATGTAATTAACTACCACCATCAAATATTTAATGAAACTATTGAAAATTCCACCTTAAGAAAAGTGTTCATTTAAGGAAATATTTTCAATTAACAATAATATGACATGATTTTCATAATCTAAAGTTACCCATGGTAACCCTTTTTAGTTAATAATTAAATTTAAGAATACTCACGAGCTTAAACATGTTTATTAACGTTGCTTGTTACAAATCACTGAACAAACTTATGCTCATAGCTGATTAGTTTTGGTATATATAGTACAAATACTCTGTTTTTTTTGGCTCGCATATATTATTATTATTATAAAAAACTGCATCTAATTCTGATGTCGCACCCATTGTTTTTCTTCTTATAAATTATTAATAATAATTAAACATGTCCTTTCTTATGGATAAATGAGTAGGCTGGTGCACATTTTGTTGTTATTTAACCCCCAGGTTGTTTGATTACAGAGAAATGATTTTGTATACTAGTAGGGTAAGTTGTATTGCTTATTTCAATAAAAAAAATTCTTAGTATAAGGATATAGGACCTTTACCATCCTATTTGTGGACGTTAAAAGCACTGGAATCTCGCTCTACAACTCATTTCTGGGGTACAGACAAAATTACGATCGTTTGGATTTGAAATTTGAGTATTTTTTGTAATTAATACGTGCTTTTCCTCCGAAGACATTAATGCGCGCACAGGTCTGGTTTTTAATAAGTTAATTATAGGAGTATAAAAATGTTTATAAAGTCGCCAAAAACTAGAAACATTTTGTTTTGTTTAAGTAGTTCCACAAACTGTAAAATTCTTGCCTTATTTTCTTGGTAGATGGAACTGACAACTTTTGGCAAAGTATTATCTCGAACAACGTATAGCACTAGTAAAGAAAAAAAATACGTTTTATATTATTATTTTTTTGTAATAAGCAAATCGTTGTCAGTATTTTGGATATTTTCTCTCTTTTTAATATAACTCACGAATAATGTAATTTACTAAAAAACTTAAAGAAATCTTTTTTGTAACTAATTTCTTTCCACAATGTTTTTTGGAATTTTACTGTCAACCAATTGAAATTGAAATTATGCTTACAATAGGCGTTTCTCAGCCCCTGAAAATAGCCAACTTTGATCACTAATAATTTATTTATTTATTTATACACCATCTGACAGTACAAATACCATTTACAAGATGGGAAACAACACATATTTAATATATACTAGACATAGTGAGTAGCTTAAATGTATATAATAAAGTGAGAAAGAAAGAATTAATATGAGTCTAAAATCTAAACTGACTAGCACTAGAGATGCAAAGAAGACATAAATAACAGTTAAGAAAAATGTATAGTGCATGGGAAGATTATTGTATATAAGTAATTTATAAAATACAATGAAGAAAATTGACAGGCGAACATAGACAAGGAGTCCCCTTATAAAAAATCAATATTCTGATGTTATTATAACAGGAGCAAATAAGTATTATTTACAGGTGACAAGTTTAGGACGTTAGTCCGAGCTCTGGGCAGGTAAAAAGATTGTTTATGACGTGAATTAACTCTAAGAATATGAAAGTTCAATTTGTAAAGTATCTCGCTGCAGTCAATTTTATGATGAATGACTTTCTTCAAAATTTGACAGCGAAGTTATTACGTCTAGCACTTAAGCTGCACATAGAAAATATGTCAAGCAGGTTTTATTGGGGAAAACCAATAGGCGGATATGTACTTTGAGATTCAAAATAAAGACATTATGTTAGTGTCGCTGCGCGTTTTCTAATTTTGTAACAGGAGTGTTATAGCAGAGCTGCCAAATAAGAGACGTATGTCGTATAGTTTAAATCTCAGAAATAAAAAGTTGAAATATTTGAGAAATCACGGTCACTATGTACGGTCGTGAGCAAAAAAATAGGACAAGTCTTATAACTGTATTTTGCTAAAATCTAGTTGTGTACATCTAACTTAAATTTTTGTGACATTGTCAGTTAGTTGTCATAATTTATTGCAGGTGTGCAAAAAACTAATCTGCCTCATATAAGCGATTTAGTTAAATCTGGAGTTATTGCTAAAGCAGAAGATAGATGGTCAATGAGAGGTCAGGCTGCTGAAGAAACTAATTGTCCTGGATCGAGTAGTACTGGTCGCCGGCGAGTAAGAGAATCGGAGTTACGCTGTCATGCAGCAGCACAGAAATATTTACTTAAAGCTGGACATAAACAAGCTCGAGTAGGATTTGCCCTTGAATTTTTAGCGCATGATGTACATTTTTGGAACAATGTAATCTTTACAAACGAAAAAACTTTCCAGTCAACACACACCGGTCATATTCGTGTTTACCTCTCTCCGAATACTAGATTCGATGAGAAATATATATCTAACATTCATAATAGTGAAACGTATATTAGGATGTTAGACAATATTATGCTCCCTTCTGTGTCACAATTATTTCCTATTAATGAGTTCATATTTCAACAAAGCAATTGTTCCGTTCTTAGTGCTCATACCGTAACTAACTGGTTTCAAGATAACAACATCAATATTCTTAACTGGCTCAGCCATATTTCAGATCCTAACTCTGTGGAAGAAGTATGGGGACTAGTCGTAAGGAGTACCCAAAAACGAAATGTGAGACCACGGAATGCCGAAGAATTACTGGAAATAGTAAATAATGCATGAGAAAATATTATTACTAATGATTATTGTATAAGGTTATTTAATTCTATGCCAAACAAACTTATTGAAGTTATAAATAGAAATGGTGCAATAACGAAATATTAATAGTCAGTATCTTGTTAAGTAGGATATGCTTTTTCCTTTGATCCAGGATTTCTATTAATCGTACCGTTTATTCTCCACTTTCAAAAAATGTTACACACCGAATTTTTGTCGAACGTTTACCCTGCCCTCCCCCTAATCAACCTAGCGTCTTGAAATTTGGACACAGTACTTAGGTCTTGAGTGTCTATCAGTTGAAGAAAAAAAAATGTCGCCAAATTACTTTCTTCCCCGAAAGAAACACAAAAACGGCTCTCGCCGCAGCGAATAATCCGTATACATATCCGTACATTCAAATCGCAATATCTCGGGAACCGCTGGACCAATTTCGACTAGTCAAAATTCAACTTACGCGCATTCGCGAGCCCTTCATTTTATCCTAGCGCACTTTTTCGATCCGAATCCAAACTAAACGAGTTATGTCCAAAAAACTGATTTTCTCTATGTTTACATGTAAATTCCCCCCCCCCTCCTCGTGAAAAGTTCGACCGGAAAATTTTCCGGATGGTAGAGGGGGTCCGACTTCATAATATCGCAAAAAGAAAAATCGAAAAAAAAACGAATGCGTTTGCAAATTCAGATCGACCCCACTATATACTAATTTAAAATCTGTCAGCACTACATTATCATAAGAAGGCCAACATAACCTCACTAACCGATCAAACCCTATACAATTGTACGTTTTTACACAATTGATGCTTACTCGACTTAACTAACGACACAAGAAATACTTATGGCCTCGCTTATATCAAAATAATCGCAGTAAAACAATGGCATAAAAACGAGCACAACAATAATAACAGTAAAACGAAGTGAAATATTCACGGTAAAATTAAGTGTCGCTCCAGAGGTTTATCCGCTTAGTATAGTCGTTTGCAATTTTACTCTGCAGATAAAAAAGGCAACACAAACTTTATGACCTCATTAAAATACCGTTACTCTGTATACTATTTCGCCCGCAAATTGAATCACTTACTTTTATAGGTTCTTAATGTCCGTTGGCGTTGATGACACCATTCCGAATAGTTCAACGGCATTATTAATGAGCTCGTAAAGTTTTTGTTGCCTATTTATATGCAGATTAAATTACAGACGACTATACTAGAATTAAGCTGTAGAGTGAACTATTGACAGGGCATTTCATCGAATGTCACCGAGTATAATAGCTCTTTTTCCAGGGGCGAGCGTGGGTGCGTCTTTACTATGTACATACTTCGATATGCGATGTAAAGCAATGTAAGGCGCGGTTAGTAGTTGGATGGGTGACAGTTCCAACGAAGACCGCGTCCTCGTCTCACACATCTTCCAGCGGCTTGTATATCAGTGTATGCGCGGAAGCTATACAATCTTAGGCGATGGTTGTATAGGGGATATACCATCCTTCGGAGGGGATGTAAAGCCGTCGGTCCCTAGTCTATTAAATGTTAGGCAAGTAAAAATTCCTACTCTTCTTAAGGGAAGAGGTTCGGCAAAATTTCTGGTTGGGGGTAGCTCGTCTACAGGCGTCGATGTTAGGCTTCAGTAGCGGAAATAGGCTGACGTTAAATAAATATATTAAAAAAAAACTCTATCCAAAAGGCGCTAGAATGAGGCCAATTAAATAAATAAACGCCACGGAAATTAGACAACTCCCAATTCCAGAAGCCAGGGCTTGTGCGGAAGGGGGTTACACATTGAAAAAACGCGGATATACAACCATTTCCTCCGACAGTGCCAGTGCCGGAGCCAGGACTCGAACCAGGTGGTGCGATGTCCGTGTAATTAATCGCGATTGTCACCTCGCGCCTTAACCCACTCCGCTATCGACCAGACTATGATTCTACTTTTAATTTTTCGGTAAGGTTTTCGGTACGCTACCACTATTTCTTAAACTACAATTTTCTTACATAGTTCAAATGTGCTTTTAGAGGGCGGAACATTAAAACATAATATCTTTAGTCGCAAACTCCTCTATAAAATCCTTATTTTACTATAAGGAACGTAACACTGACGAGAGCCAACAGCTCGAAACTGCAGTCTGCAGACACTGACGAGAGCCAACAGCTCGAAACTGCAGTCTGCAAGTGGTGTGTGACGGCTGGCAAGAGAGCTCCTTTAAGTAGGATCAGTCTTTCGGCTGGTGTTTGTTGCAAACGAAGCATTAGCGTTTTGATGTAATATATAATTATTACACTTAACGCGCCAGGCTTGTAACTTGTAATTCAGCGCTCGGCGGGGCACGTAGCCCGGAGAGTAGCTGTTAGTTGCAGTCTGGTTACGTTCCTTATAGTAAAATAAGGATTTTATAGAGGAGTTTGCGACTAAAAATATTATGTTTTAATTTTCTTACATGTTTGCTTTTCAAATTAGTAAAAAATATTATTTTCTTCTAATATCACGTTCGAGATCACGTTTTAAGTTTAAGATTCAAGTAAGTATTAAGATATATTTATTTAGGCACTAAAATAACGTCTAAAAATAATTTATATGTTTAAAACAAATAACTGAAACCTCGTGCAAAAGTTGTTCAAAATACCCTTTTTTCAAGCAAAAGATATTAACTGAAATGCCTACGCGCACAATATATTTCAACAAAATGGCAGTGGATTTCCCCCTGATTTCCTTCTGATTTCCCCTAATTTTCCTCCTGATTTCCGCTGACTTCCCCCAATTTGTACACCTGATTTCCCCAGCTGTTTGGCCCTCGTTTGCAACTCTTTAAATTGTGAACTTTGTCGATTCGTAATAATACAGCTGTAAGAGACATCGAAAATTACAGCTGTAAGAGACATTGAAACACATTTATTGTATGACAAAAATATTTTTTTATTTTTTATAAATATTACAACAAATCATAACCGGAAAAAATTTGGTGATGTCACAGGATCAGTTTCAGTAATACACTCCTGAATAATAGCCAGCAGCGTATGGGTAACCGGAGTAAGCTAGGGGAAGACCTCCGTATGAAGCGATAACTTGGGGATTAGCACGGGCAGCTGGAGATGGACCAGCTACTGGATTGGCGATGGCAACAGCAAAGGTAATAGCCAAAAGGCCAAGGAATACAATCTGTAAAAAATGAAAACGTAAATTAGTGAACAATATAAAATTAATGAATAAAAAATAATAATATTGGTTATACAACATATTTATATTTTTAAATATAAATTCAATTAAGTAAATTATTTGGCTTAGTATCTAAATTCTTAAGAGGTGTAGAGATTTAAATAAAACATTTTGAAGCATTTGAAAACCAACCAACTGCAATACCAACATATCCTGCTATTTAAAACTTTTCAGCACACATTTTGTGCTTAAATCTTTATACTGAAAAATAAAAAATTGCAGGTAACTAATGCTAATTTTATCTATATTAGTCCAATACATATTTTTAATCACACAGCTGGTAATCAAGGCTGTTCAATAATAATTTATGCTTAAATTTGGTTTATTATTTGTTTAATTAGTTATGCATTTATTCTATCAATCAACGACTATATAAGAATTTTAATGTAAAAAAATACTTACGAATTTAAACATTTTGTAACGTTGCTTGTTTCAAGTCACTGAACAAACTTATGATCCTAGATGATTGGCTTCAGTATATATATACACACACGCTCTAGTTTTTTTTATCACGCATATATTATTACAATAAAAAGCTGCATCTAATTTTGTCACACCCATTGTTTATGTTTTATACATTTATTAAACACATCACTTTAAATAATCAAATGAGTAGGAGCATTTTTTGTCGAAATTTGTTTAATCCCCGATTGAATATGCGTATGAAAGTTCAAAGTCGAGGTTCAAAAAAATATTTTTAGATGAATGTTTGTTTTTTTATAAAAGGGAAGATAGAAGTTGTTGACATTATTGTTTACAGGTGTTATATTTTTTGCTACGCTAAACACTCGCTGTTTTTTCGTGGCACTATGGATTTGGTCAATCAGCCAAAACACTCGTTGGCCCTCAGAAGGGATTTCACTCCATTTCTGGAAATCTGTCTTTATTATGCGATGACATCTATCTTATTGTCTCCATTTTTACAACATGGCCGGTTTTTCAACTTTATATTTGAACTAAAACAGACATAAAATATAATACAAAAATATTATAATATACCGGATGATTTCTTTAACCTGAAACTTTCCTGAAATATCTCGAATAAAAGGCACTCTATGAAAAAAAAATGTCAATAATTAAAATTTAATCATTCCGCGGAGGAAATACGTTAGTGCTAAAATCAGTCACTCCCCCCCTCCTTGTAGGTCGGGCGGGGGTAACTTTGAAATATTAAATGGGGACCCCTATTTTTTATTGCAGATTCGGATTCTACGGCTAAAAACACGTAGGAAACATTTTTTTCGATCTAATCGACGAAATTCAATTTTATTCGATTTCTCCTACTGAAGGACTGAAGGACTTCTATTATATTTTCCAAAAATTAATATTAAACGTTCACAAAGAAGGGTTCAAAACGACTGTTTCAGATGGAGTATAATACAAAATCTATACTGTTCGTTTATGCTTAACTACTTCACTGATGGTACCTATTGGACGTCGTAACACTATAAATTTAACACAGTAAATACTAACACTTTCTTAAATTTAAACCTGAAAAGGAATTTTGAAAACACAAGAAAAGACAATATAAAGTTCAAAATATATATATTAAATCTCTTTAAAAAATCATGTTTTACAAAAACGTTCAAGAAAAATGTATTGACAAACTATAGTCTGACCCGTGTACAACACATAGTGAGGAACGGAACGACTCATAATGTACCAACTACTATCCAATGTGCTGTTTTTAGCTAACGATTACACAAAAAGATTCAGTAAAAAGTTCAATGTTTATACATTTTTTGGTGAGCTTTTGCCTGCCTGTCTATTGGCATATTTTTAGTTCAATATCAGTTTTGGTCGCTCCTCGGAGCTTAAAAATGCTTGAATCGCAATGACTTTGAATTATATCCTGCAATTATAGATTCATACGTTCAAGCAAGGCGGTCCCATGCAGATTCTGAGTACATGGTAAATACACTTTCTTGACACCGAATCACTGAGGAACCGGTTTAGGGCAAATACCGTTAAAACCCATCATTTTCCCGTCAAAATAGACTGCTAGGGAATGATAGGCTACCCTCGACGCTAAGGAAAACTCTCGAAATACTTTGACTAGAGACTGGATTAACTTGTCCTCATATTTAACACAACGCATGAGTTGCAGTGCTTAACAACGTGGATTCGTAAAAAGGCTTTTATTTTCAAAATTTTTCGTTATACTTTCTAAATTTTGTGGTCGGGGCGACATTACGTTCCCGTGCAGCGACATTTAGTACACTTTCTAAAATTACACTCCTTGATGAGTTTCTGATATTTTTGCATTAAAAAGGCTCCGTAGAGCGAAAATGTGATTGAATGTATAAAAACCTCTTCCATTGACATTTTTATGTGAAGCACGCTTTTCAGTCGGATTTTGTTACAGTTTCAAAAATTTCATCGAGGGTTTTGGCGTATTCTCTAACAAGATCCTATGCATATGATTCTGTAATATGTTTGCAATAAAAAATATCACATTTTCATTGGAAATAATTAAGTTTCGTCATCAAAAAAGTTTATTCATTTTGTAACTGGGAAATTCTTACCTGTAGAAATGTAAATAATAAACTACTTTTAGCGTAACCCAGTTTTCCCAGTGTTCTGTTTCCTTCGGGGTGCTTGATTAACGTGAGTCCCCTCACCTCTCACCAATAAGGCTGCTTGATTTACGCGAGTCCCTTCGCCTCTCACTTATCATAGTGCTTGATTTACATCAGTCCCTTAGCCTCACTATTTTTCAATTAAAGTAAATGCTCAAAATGGACCCCCTCCCTTTCAATGCACTTATTAATCCGCTTTTGAAATGACTGTACACAAAGGAGAAGTGTGTTTGCTTCAATTTCGGCACAAGCATTTCTGATTCGATCAATCATATTCCCACATGTTGTTAGTACTTGTTTGTAAACTTTGTCTTTGAGATAGCCCCACAAAAAGAAATCTGGCGAAGTAAAATGTGGTGATCTAGCTAGACAATTTACCGGACAAGCTCTACCGATCGGACGACCATTGAAATCATGATCAAATACTTCACGTGCTACCACCAAATAGTGTGTTGGACAACCATAATGTTGAAGCCACATGTTCTGTGACACTTCTAATCTCAAGTCTTCAAGTAATGTTGGCAGTTCATTTTTCAAAATGTCTCGTTTGACCATTCAATTTGTCTTCAATAATGTGGGAGCCGATGAGTTTGTTCCCAATTATTCCATACCACGCATTGACAGTTTAAGGATGCTGGATTTTCCTCCGCAAGGGCCCAAAGACACTACCCTGTGGAACCCCAATATTGGTCTTATTTTTTCGGATTTATCTCCGTTTACTTTAGTCCTGTGATATTTGTTACCTAAGTAGTTGCTTATCCACTTCAGTGCCGTAGTTTTAATCTCGTATAAGCTAAGTTTTACTAAAAGTCTTCGGCGATCAATTGTCTCAAAAGCACACTGAATGTCAATAGAAACTCTTAGTATCAGGTTTCCATCGTATATGTATATTTTGTCCACTTGACACACACAAATTGTAGAGCAGATTCATATGAGTGTTTCTTCCAAAAACCTGACTTGCCACTGAAAATCAACTGATTATTTTCACGGATTTAAAGTATTCACGGAGTTTCGAGCTGTTGGCTCTCGTCAGTGCAAGGTAGGCATGTGACGACCAACACGAGGATCCTTGGACTATTTGGTACATCTCGGTATCGTTAGGATAGCGACATGTAAAATAATCAGCAGGCGCTATCTAGCGGTCCAGCGTATGTTGCGATCGAAAAATAAATATCCTTACTGGGCTTAGCGTTGTTCAAATGTGCCTTTAGAGGGCGAAAATAATATTAATATTAAAACATAATATTTTTTAGTCGCAAACTCCTTTATAAAATCCTTATTTTACTATACGGAATGTAACCAGACTGCAACCAATAGTTACTCTCCGGGCTATGTACCCCGCCGAGCGCTGAATTACAAGTTACAAGCCTGGCGCGTTAAGTGTAATATTACTAACAGAACGCTAATGCTTCGCTGGCAACAAACACCAGCCAAAGACTGATCCTACTTAAATGAGCTCAGACAGATACTGGACCGCTAGATGACGCCTGCTGCTTATTTTTCATGTCGCTACCCTAACGATACCGAGATGTACCAAATAGTCCAAGGATCCTACCTTGCACTGACGAGAGCCAGTAGCTCGGAACTGCAGTCTGCAAGTCGTGTAGGACGACTGGACGAGAACTCCTTTAAGTAGGATCAGTCTTTCGGACTGGTGTCTGTTGCAATCGAAGCATTAGCGTTCTGTTGGTAATATGCAATTATTACACTTAACGCGCCAGGCTTGTAACTTGTAGTTCGGCGCTCGGCGGGACACATAGCCCGGAGAGTAGCTGTTGGTTGCAGTCTAGTTACGTTCCTTATAGTAAAATAAAGATTTTATAGTGGAGTCTGCGACTAAAAATGTTATGTTTTAACATTCTGCACCCAAGCACATTTGAACTATTAAGTTGTTCAGGAACCACAATTTCAAGACTTTTGTCCCAAAACTCGGAGTAAACTAATTGGTCTATAACCAGCTGCCTGATACGGAGATTCAACTTTGGGTACTGGTCTTATAATATTGATTCTCAATAGTGCCATTTTCCATAGGAGAGTTCTGTAGTAATTTAAATTTAAACTTGCAGCCTTCAAGCTACGATTTTTCTTTTTATTTACATCAATAACACGAAAATATAGCATCATTTGGTTAAATGCAAACTTGCACATCATTAATGGATTCTTGGTCACTCTGTATATATATTGTTTATTGCTATTATTTTTATTTTTATAGCAGTGTTTAAAACATTACAAATTTTTTTGTAGTGTTGTTTTTTCTTCGTCTCTCTTTGTACACGTTCGTCTTTAAATTCAGTTCACGTCATTAACTTTTGAACAAATTAAAACATTTTGAAATTTAAATTTTTAAACTCACAGTTTAGGCCAGCACTGCGCAACTCCGCATTGGAACATCTCGCAGAAGGTATCTTGTTGAAGTTGTCCTGCCTGCGTCCAGATCCAAACTTAAAAAAAAAGTGTAGTACGTGAATGTTTTTAACAACTTGTTACGGACCTCTAGCGTATGCGACCCACCATACGCTTTAGCGTTTTGTGGGCCGCATTATAACAACTGCTACACGTCCGTAACACATTTCGCTATTCTCCATGGGAGGGCGACACATTTGTGACACGTGATCAACAGGAAAAACGGAAGCAGACATTTTTGGTTGGCTTGGCTTGGCTTGTTGGTTAGTTGTTATTCTGTGAACCTTGATTTTATTCAAGTCATCCGCGTGGATTTTAGAATAATCAACTCAAGAAAATTTCCTCAATCCGTTGTTGTTCCGTTTAGCGGAATATTTTGTGTTTGTGAGTAAATTTTATCTGCGGAAGCAGGATATTAAATTACACAAGGCTTTCCTGTGGAAATACAGTGTCAACTTTAAAAGGCGACGCAACCCCATTTATCCGACTGTGGCTTCCAGGAGTTTTGGTGGATTGTTCCCTCATCAGTGAGGGTTCCACGGACGGGGCTTCTACGCACGTCAGTGAAGTTCCACGGACGGGGCATCCACAAACAGTGGAAGGTTCCAGGGCTGGTGAGGCCACGATCAACCCCATCCTTGGGTCCATTTCTTGTGTCCCGAAGGCATCTCTGCAGGGCTTCAGTTCTTCCACCGGACTCGGTATCGTACCACCCTGAATAAGTGTGTTTGTGTTGTGATTATTTTTACTTACCGGGGACCACCTTCAGTGGTTCTGCTGGACATCAATTTATACTTTTTGGCATTTTAACCTGTACATTTTAAAATATTTTATGCATATATTTACATATACTTAAGGAGGTTCTTTAAATCAAACCTTTGTGGCAGAATCTATGACAATTTTATGATCAAATTGTAAACCGATGTGTAGCTACACGAGGCATTTTATGAATGTGTTATAACTTTTTAAGCGTGAAATATTGGCCACAACTGTGAACATCACCAGGTTACATGCTAAAGAACTAATTTTGTAAATTGTTCAATATAGTGCATTTCATTTTTAAAGAAAGTGTCATTATTTCGTCTGCGACCACTACATATGGAAAAACTCAGTGATTTGTTAAGTAAGTAAACTAATAATTTATCATAGTTTGTGTAAGCTTGGGCTTAACGCCCTGAGATAGTCTGAGCTAGAGAAATTTTATCGTAGGCACGTACATCACTTTCCGGGTAAGTCAGTGCCTACGGTATCTGCTACGCCACGGTAGCCCAAGTGATTTCGTTACGTAATTATCTGATAATCATTAAGATCCAACGTATCTATTTGTTTATGTACGTTCAACTCGTAGCAGTGGCGCCCAACGTAAATAGTACAGTTATCTCAAGGCGATAGCAGTGGCGCCCAACTTAAATAGTACAGTTATCTCAAGGGGATAGTAGTATCGCCCCTAATTAAGTTTTTTTTTTGTGATAAATTGAGTTCCATTTGTTGGTGGTTTGCATATGAAATAATAGCCAGACACATAGTAAAGTTACTTGACACACATCAAAAGGGGGTTACTTTGCCTTAGCGTAATCGCTTCGCTTTTTTTGGTAGGGGGGTGACTTCGTTTTTTTTGTCTTACTATTTCATGAGCGGATTAGTAAACAATAGTTGTTGCGTATAAACCATTGGAAAGATTCCTAAGTGCAGCCAACAGTTTTTTTTGTTGTTGATACGTACCGACGCCCAGCGTCGTTTTGCTAATTTACCCGATATTGTCATTTTTACACATTATTAGGTACTTACTAGTGTTAGTAAACTTTTTCTGCGTCCATACAGTTGCCGACGCCCAGCGTCGTTTTGCTAATTTTCTAGATTTTGTCGTTTTTATACATTATTAAGTGCTTATTAGTGTTTGTAAACTTTTTTTACGTACCGACGCCCAGCGTCGTTTTGTTAACTTACCTGATTTTGTCGTTTTTACTCATTACTAAGTACTTGTTAGTGTTGGTGAGTTTTTTTTGTGTCTATATACGTACCGACGCCCAGCGTCGTTTTGCCAATTTACTCGATTTTGTCGTTATTACACATTGCTAAGTACTTATTAGTGTTGGTAAGCTTTTTTTGCGTCTAAATACGTACCGACGTCCAGCGTCGTTTTGTTAATTTACCTGATTTTGTCGTTTTTTTTGTGTGTTTGGTCGAAAATTCAATATGGCCAGTTCACAAATTAAGTTAGATGTCAATAGATTAGTTAGGGAGGAGCTTGTTTATGAACTACAAGTACGTGGCTTAGGAGATGGTAGCGACCTTACTGTGGCAGAGTTGCGCACTGTTTTAAGAGAAGCCATACAGTTAGAAAAAACTACTTTGGCTATTAAAAGTCCTCCATACCCGTACCAATTCACTGTCGATTCTGAAGCTCTAACGGCATCCCTAGCTACTATTCAAAAACTTATTGATGAATTTGTAGGTAGTGAGCACGATAGTAAATATAAGGGGATTGTTTCCAAGATAGCTCATGCGTTGGGTCGTGTTAACAGGTCCATGCCCACTAATGACGAGCAAAAAGGTGTGAAGTCCAATACTCGGCTTAAGTTATTGTTAGCTTTTGATAAACTTAAGGATAAGGCCCGCGGGGATCGTAAGCTTAAAGAGTCAGCCATCCTCGATATGTCGGTATTGCATAATGCCATGGCTCAGGTTCAGCCTGATGCGCATAGCTCTGCAATAACTACTGATTTTAGTTCAGATGAGGAGGAGGCTGCGAAACCTAAACCCGTACCGGTTAGAGACTGGGGCTTGAAATTTACTGGCCGCAAGGGCGCCATGTCTTTTTCAACTTTCTTAGAACGCGTCGAGGAGAAACGGAGGTCTCGTGGTATTTCACGCGCACGATTGTTTAAAGATGCAGTAGACTTATTTGAGGGAGATGCCTACAATTGGTATAATCTGGTGAAAGACTGGGCCACCGATTGGCCATCCTTAGTGGAGGCAATGAGGGAACAGTTTATGCCAGAGTCTTTTGACCGCGACTTATTTGAGGAGATTAAGCGACGTACTCAAGGTAGTCAGGAAAGTATAGGATTGTACATCGCTAGTATGGTTGGGTTGTTCAAGAAGATGCATACTCCAATACCTATGGGAACCCAGCTCGAAATCATTTTGGAGCGCATAGATCCATACTATCATCCTTTTCTTGCTTTTGAGAATATAACTTCTGTCACGCAACTCCTGCAATGTTGTCGTATGCTTGACTCCAAACGACAATTGGCTAAGTCGTATGTTCCTCCTCCACCTAAGAGTAAATCTCTTATACCAGAGTTGGCTTATGCATCCACTAGTTCTACTACTTCTCGTTCAACCTCTCGTTCTAGTCTCGTCTTGGATGAAGTCCAACATTCTGGAATCAAATGTTTTAATTGTGGTCAAGTAGGTCATGGGCATCGGGATTGTCAGGCTCCTAGGAAGAAGTTCTGCTATAAATGTGGTAAAGCAGAGGTTACTATTAGGTCCTGTCCTAAGTGTTCGCGTTCGGAAAACTGTTCAGGGAGACGCTAATTGGTCGAACAGTTTCTCCCGGTGTAAGTGAGTCGACCAACAATGTTGTTGACTTAAAACAACAAATTTTTCTCGATTATGTCATTTCTCATGTGGTTGGTGATCAGCGTCCTTACTTACAACTTTCGGTATTAGGTTTTCCTATGATGGGTTTGTTAGATTCAGGTGCTACCAGGACAATGGTAGGATCATCTGGTTTTGAGGTCTTCCAGCAGATTGGTTTAAGTTTGAAGCGTTCTGTCAGTGAGTGCAGAGTGGCTAATGGGCAAATCTGTTCCGTTATAGGTTATGTATCTGTTCCTTTCTGCTTGGGTGACAAGGTCCATGTAATAGATGTCCTAGTAGTTCCGGAAATACCGCATAAGTTAATTCTAGGGATAGATTTTTGGGTGGCGATGAATATTATACCAGATTTACGACAAGATGTTTGGCATTTTTCTGAGCAGGAACCACTCGTTGAGGTTAACAGTGTCCTTGACGAAACTTCTTTAAGTGTATCACAGAAACTAGCTCTGGATAGTTTGGTGGACGAAAACCGGAAACTGATGGGTACTTCCCTTGGTCGTACACATCTCGTTTCTCATGAGATCGAGTTACTCCCAGATACCAAACCTATCAAACAGAGATACTATCCTGTTTCGCCTGCCAGACAAAAACTGATTGATGATGAAATTAAGAAAATGCTGGAGTTAAATATCATCGAACCGTGTAAAAGTCCTTGGTCTTCCCCAATATGTTTAGTGCAGAAAAAGGATCAAACTTTGCGTTTTTGTGTAGATTACCGGCGCCTTAATGCTGTTACTAAAAAGGATGCCTATCCTCTGCCGCTGATTTCCTCCATATTAGATCAGTTGAGGGATGCCAAATATTTAAGTTCATTAGATATTAAGAGTGCATATTGGCAAGTTCCTATTGCTGAATCTTCCAAAGACTATACCGCTTTTACTGTCCCTAATGGCTTGTATAGGTTTCGAGTTATGCCTTTTGGTTTGTCAAATGCGCCTGCGACTTGGCAGCGTCTTATTGACACCGTGCTTGGAGCTGATTTACAGCCTTCGGTTTTGGTCTATTTGGATGACATTGTGGTAGTGTCGAAGGATTTCGAATCTCACCTAGAAACGTTGCAGAAGGTTTTTGATCGCTTGCATTCTGCTGGGCTGATAGTTAGTTTTGACAAGTGTCAATTTTGCCGTCCTGAGCTTAAGTACTTGGGATATGTTGTTGATAAGTACGGTTTACGTCCTGACCCAGCGAAAGTAGAGTCGATTTTGAGTGTACCTTCTCCGAAAAACGTTAGGGAAATTCGTAGATTTATAGGCACAGCATCTTGGTATCGAAGGTTTGTACCGCAGTTTTCTACAATAGTGGCTCCTTTGTCGAACCTCACTAAGAAGAATGTTAGTTGGTGTTGGTCGCCTGAGTGCGAGAAATCTTTTAAACTTCTTAAGGAGTGTTTGGTTACCGCACCTATTTTGACCTGCCCTGATTTTGAGCGTACCTTTTATGTGCAGACAGATTCGTCGGCATTCGGTGTTGGTGCCGTGCTCACGCAGCAATTTGATGATGGCGAAAAGGTAATTTGCTATTTGTCCCGTTCTTTGACTAGCCAGGAGCGCAAATATAGCTCGGTCGAAAGAGAATGCATCGGCGTAATTTGGGCAGTGGAGAAGCTACGTCACTATCTGGAAGGTTTCCACTTCAAAATCATAACGGATTGTCATTCTTTGCTATGGTTGCAGCAGCTGAAAGATCCCCAAGGTCGATTGGCCAGATGGGCACTTCGTCTGCAACCTTATGATTTTGAACTGATTCATCGCAAGGGCTCTGAACATACCGTCCCTGATTTTCTGTCTCGTTCAGTACCAGTAACGGTGGAATCCATCGAAGTATTGTCGGTCACGGACCATGCTGATTTTCCCACCGATAAATGGTATTTGAGAATGTTGGAGCGAGTCGAAAGGTCTCCTATGCGTTATCCCTTATGGCGTATACAGAATGGCCAGTTGTACAAGTATGTACGTTTGCGTTATCCCGAGTTAGCAGATCCTGCCGACACTTGGAGACTGGTTTTACCCAAAGAGAAACGCCTAGAAGTAATTAGGTCGTTGCATTGTGATGCGAGTTGTGGACACGCAGGGGTCCATAAGACTGTGGCTCGAGTGGGAAATAGGTATTATTGGCCGAAATTAAAGGCCGATGTGGCTAAGTTCGTTAGGCAATGTGAGATTTGCATAAGTACTAAACCCGAACAGAAGTCGCTTAGGGGAAATTTGTTGAGTAAGACGCCTACCGTGGGAAAACCTTGGCAATTAGTTAGTGCCGATCTGATGGGTCCATTACCCAGGACGGCCAAGGGTTATCAGTTTATTCTTGTCGTGTGTGACAATTTTAGTAAGTTTGCCATGGTGTTTCCGTTGAGGTCAGCTACCGCTAATAGCATATCGCAGGTCATCGAGGATAATGTAATTCTCTTATTTGGCGCTCCGAAGACTATAGTGGTAGACAATGGTCGTCAGTTTCAGAGTAACCGCTTCCAAAATCTTGCGAAAACTTACAACATCGAAATAGCGTACACCGCAAATTATCACCCTCAATGCAACCTGACTGAAAGGGTAAATCGTGTTGTTAAGACTATGTTATCTGCATATGTAAAGGATAATCACAGGGCTTGGGATCAATTTTTGCCGAAAATAGGTTTTGCCATTAGATCGTCCAAACATGAGGTTACAGGCTTAACGCCTAATTTTGTCAATTTTGGTCGTGAAATTTCGTTAGATGGCAACAGTGATAAGTACGTACCTTCCGAGTCTGAGTATCCAGTTGTAAATCCTGAAAACCGTAAACTTGCCTTCGCTAAGATCTATAAGGATGTTCAGAGTAGAATATTAAAGGCCCATAAATCCAGTAAGAAACACTATAATCTAAGACGCCGACCCGATAAGTTCGTTTTGAAGCAAAAGGTCTGGAGACGTTCTCACGCCCAGTCTGATGCCTCTAAATATTTCACGGCAAAGTTAGCACCTAAATTTGTGGGTCCATTCACGATCAGTAAAATTCTCTCATCATGGACTTATGAGCTCGAAGGTTCTGACGGTAAACGTTCGGTGTGGCACATAAAAGATCTGAAAGCACACCCTCCCGATGACAACTAGTTGTGGTCTGTTCTGTTAGTTCCGTTGACGTACTTAGGCATCCGAATAGGCAATGACGAATTCGTTCTTTTTTTTGTGTTGGTCTTAGTAACATGTTTTAGGTCACTTCTTTCGTTAATTTGGTAGTAACATTTGCTTTTCTGGTTCATTGGTCTTGCTCAGGTGGCTGAAACCCACTGAGTAAGTTTTCACCTCTTTCCGCCTCACGGGAGGAAGTGTCTTTGGTTGGATCTCTGTGATGGGGGATGCACGAATACCATCACCGTGGTTATACCTGCGAGGGGTAAAAGTCCCCAAAAATGGTCTTGTGTGGCGCTTGCGTCTTGAGGGACTCCGTCTCGTTGGGGGCGCTCACATTGCTGGCAGCTGCCTTTAAAGGTATCCGTCTGGAGAGGCTCGAGCTTGGGAGGTGCTGCTTGGAGGTAGCCTGGTCTAGGCCTGGTTATCATTACCCGGGTAGGCACTACTGGGCTTCAGACTAACCTCGTTGTCTAGCAAGGGTGGTCGTCGTGGTGTGACGGGGAACACTCCCGTACCTCATTGTTTTGCTGGTGGAGTAGCCTTGGGGCGAGCTACTTCCTAGCTGTTAAGTCCTTATGCGTTTTTGTTCTTTTTTTTCCCTTCTCTTTCTTTTTTTTTCTCTATGTATTTTTTTTTGAGTTGTGTTGTTATGCCTGATGGTAACTTGGGAGACGAGTTAGCCATCCCCGTGCATTTAAGTCTCCTTATTTTTTGACATTATTTTTGTTGTTATGCCTGATGATAACTTAGGAGACGAGTTAGTCATCCTCGTGCATTTTAAGTCTCATTATTTTCATTGTTATGCCTGATGGTAACTTGGGAGGCGGGTTAGCCATCCCCGTGCATATTAAGTCTCCCCACCAATTATCCATCCTCTGGTGAGAAGCTAGTAAGAAAAAAAATCTTCGATTCGATTTTTTTTTCCTGCGAGTAAAGGGGGAGTTGTTACGGACCTCTAGCGTATGCGACCCACCATACGCTTTAGCGTTTTGTGGGCCGCATTATAACAACTGCTACACGTCCGTAACACATTTCGCTATTCTCCATGGGAGGGCGACACATTTGTGACACGTGATCAACAGGAAAAACGGAAGCAGACATTTTTGGTTGGCTTGGCTTGGCTTGTTGGTTAGTTGTTATTCTGTGAACCTTGATTTTATTCAAGTCATCCGCGTGGATTTTAGAATAATCAACTCAAGAAAATTTCCTCAATCCGTTGTTGTTCCGTTTAGCGGAATATTTTGTGTTTGTGAGTAAATTTTATCTGCGGAAGCAGGATATTAAATTACACAAGGCTTTCCTGTGGAAATACAGTGTCAACTTTAAAAGGCGACGCAACCCCATTTATCCGACTGTGGCTTCCAGGAGTTTTGGTGGATTGTTCCCTCATCAGTGAGGGTTCCACGGACGGGGCTTCTACGCACGTCAGTGAAGTTCCACGGACGGGGCATCCACAAACAGTGGAAGGTTCCAGGGCTGGTGAGGCCACGATCAACCCCATCCTTGGGTCCATTTCTTGTGTCCCGAAGGCATCTCTGCAGGGCTTCAGTTCTTCCACCGGACTCGGTATCGTACCACCCTGAATAAGTGTGTTTGTGTTGTGATTATTTTTACTTACCGGGGACCACCTTCAGTGGTTCTGCTGGACATCAATTTATACTTTTTGGCATTTTAACCTGTACATTTTAAAATATTTTATGCATATATTTACATATACTTAAGGAGGTTCTTTAAATCAAACCTTTGTGGCAGAATCTATGACAATTTTATGATCAAATTGTAAACCGATGTGTAGCTACACGAGGCATTTTATGAATGTGTTATAACTTTTTAAGCGTGAAATATTGGCCACAACTGTGAACATCACCAGGTTACATGCTAAAGAACTAATTTTGTAAATTGTTCAATATAGTGCATTTCATTTTTAAAGAAAGTGTCATTATTTCGTCTGCGACCACTACATATGGAAAAACTCAGTGATTTGTTAAGTAAGTAAACTAATAATTTATCATAGTTTGTGTAAGCTTGGGCTTAACGCCCTGAGATAGTCTGAGCTAGAGAAATTTTATCGTAGGCACGTACATCACTTTCCGGGTAAGTCAGTGCCTACGGTATCTGCTACGCCACGGTAGCCCAAGTGATTTCGTTACGTAATTATCTGATAATCATTAAGATCCAACGTATCTATTTGTTTATGTACGTTCAACTCGTAGCAAACTGTGTTGTTTTGAGTTTTAATTGAGCTTGTTTACAAGTATTTTAAACGTTATTACTTAATTTAAATTTGTTTATAGAAGAAGGTTAGGTATAGTTGTTTTATTTGTCGTTCTCGCCGATCCAGGCCTGTCTCGCCTGATCCTGCAACCCGTCGCCCTGTTAACGCGGTGGTTGCACGATAGGTTCCGAGGCAGGTCCTGGTGAGGCAACTGTTGTAACGTTTAACTGTAATAAAGCTTCTTTGCGTTGAATTGAATTGAATTGGCTGAACATTTATAGGAGAGGTAACTATATTAGTTATCTATCTTAGGTATATCAATATTATCACGATATCTTTTAAAAATAATTTCATTTTTATTTTTATACAACATATACAGATATTTCAGTACACGTCTTATATAATTTTTTCTCTTTCCCATAACGCTAGACTTCTCTCGAAATTCTATGGAATTTTGAGAATTTCTATGAAATTTTGAGAATTTCTATGAAATTTTATGAAATTTTGGGAATTTTTCCATAATTTTTTGAATATCGATTACCTAAGTACATCCAGAGCCATAAATATCATTGACATCAATATTCCATCCAACAGAACTTTGGCGATAGTAAATAGGTACCTGGCAGCTTGCTGTATCTCGAAGGTAACCGCTAGATATGCTACCAAGGCGACACAGGATCCTATTGGTGGTGGTGAGATTTACATTTCACAGTTTCGCATCATACTTATTTGATTGATAATTTTTTCTGTTTATTAAATACTACAATTTTTATTGATTTATTTGTAAAGTATTTTTTTACTACCAAATTTTTCTTAATTTTTTTTGCACACCAAAAATACCTGTTTGTTACATATAACATTTTTTTAAATAATAATAATATTAAACGGCTTTATTGAAACAAAGTAATAATATAATGTTTCAAGGGCGAAGTTTAGCATAGGCTATTCTACCACTTGAAACCACTCTTACAACTTTTTAAATTGTTACTAGTACTTTGTACTACAAGATTTTTCCTCATTTTTTTGCATTTTGCATACTAGAAATATCTGTCAAAAATAAAGAACAATTTTTTATCTTATAACATTTGTCAATTATTACTGAACACTTCTTTTAGACCTACGTTCAGTGATCTGTTTTCTGACATTAAGAGAGTAAATTTCATATTTTTATTTTTGCAGGTGGCGCTTAAGAGTTGGTCGGAGTGTATTAGTCATCCACGCTTCCAATTTTAATTGTAAATGACTTCACGTCAATAAAATGACGCAGCTGAATGTACGGTGTGCTTGGAAGGCGAGAGATAGAGATGTAGTAGACTATGGCATTGGACAAATTTATTATACCTAATCTTTAAATTTCTCTGTGCATTTGAGGACATTAGGACTAATTTTATTTTAGTTCTACAAAAGGGAAAATGTTTATTTTAATGATACCTATGCGGGACGATAAAAATTATTTTTGCAAATCGATAATAGAAAAAAAAATATTTTTTTATATATACTTTTTTTTCTCTCATCGTCCCACATTGTAACATGTTTTTAATGTCTTTTAGTGAAAGCCGTTTTTTAAAATAATGATTTATATGAGAGTAATTTGCACAGTCTTTCCGGCTTATATCCGGAGCGCTCTTAAATCTACATCAATATATTTTCGTCCTCTTACGTCATAAAGCAAATTAGTCCATCTAGGTACTTCGAGAATTTCTAGTTTGACCTCTGACCCCCCTAAAACGAAACCCACAAACCCAGCTCTCCTAACAGATCGGCTAGTCGTTAGCCCTCTTGTTTTCACTATATTTTAGATTATTATGACGGCACAAGTTATGGTAGTGACGTAGGTTATTATACGAGCATAATAATCATAAATGTTGAATGAAAAATGATTTCTGATTGATAACTCTTTAAATCGAGATCTTTGTCGATTTGTGTTGATTACAATTGTATAATACATTGAAACACATTTATTGTATGACAAAAATATTTTTTTAATTTTTCATAAATATTACAATCCACTCAACGTCAACAAATCATAACCGAAAAAAGTTGGCAACATCAGTCTCAGTAGTACACCCCAGAATAATATCCAGCAGCATACGGGTAGCCAGAGTAAGCTACGGGAAGACCTGCATATGAAGCGATAACTTGAGGATTAGCACGGGCAGCTGGAGATGGGCCAGCTACTGGGTTAGCCGTGGCAACAGCGAAAGCTACAGCCAAAAGGCCAAGGAATACAATCTGCAAAAAATTAGTGAAATTAATTAGTAAAAAGTAATAATATTTATTATCGGATAAATCGACATTTTTACATATAAATATAATTAAGTAAATTATCTGCCAATAATTATTAATCTAACATCTACGTTCCTAAATACCCCTAAAATATCTCATCTATGCATCTAAAGAATCTCTAGCATCTCTAAATTTAGCAATTTGAAATGTGAATTATAAGAATTAATACTTTTTAGCTATAGAGAAAATTTTCTCTTAAATACTTCAAAAATGTTTTAAAAATTCTACGCTACATTCGACTCTTATAAAGCCTAAAAGGTACAAGTAATGCTACATTTAAAATTAGAGTTAGTTGCCTTATATGTCGCTGTTACAACTGGTAATACAAATCAAACATAAAGTATCCTGTGTTTACTATTGGCAAGGACCTTAAAAGCAGGTGTATAGCTTTTAATGAAACAATTTTGAGGCATTTAAAAAAAAACAACAAATTAAATTTTTTGCCCAACCTACAATTGCCAACACAAATTTCATGCCTAAACATTCATTTAAAAAATACAAAAGTTTTAAGCGTCTATTCTGACTAAAGTTCGTTTTATCTATATCACCGTTATCAAAGCTGTTTAGTGAAAAAGTTATACTTAAATTTAGATTCATGTTTGTCTAATTAACTAAGTTTCATTCTATTAGTTAACCACTAGAAAATGTTGTTAATGTAGAAAAAAATACTTACGAATTTAAACATTTTATAAAGTTGCTTGTTTCAAATCACTGAACAAACTTATAGTCCTAGATGATCGGTTTCGGTATATATACTCGCTCTAGTTTTTTTTATCACGCATATATATTAATACAATAAAAAACTGCATCTAATTTTGTCACACCCATTGACTTTGTTTTATAAATTCATTAAATACATCACTTTAAATAACCATGTGGGTAGGAGGATTTTTTGTTGAAATTTGCTTAATCCTCGGTTGAATTTGTCTTTGAAAGTTCAAAGTCGAGGTTGAAAAAAATATGTCTAAATAAATAGTTACTACTTGTCTTTTTTATAAAAGGTAAGGTATATGTTGTTGACATTATTGTTTACAGGTGTCATGGTTTTTTAAATTTCGTCAAACACTTGCTGGTTCTCGTCAGAAGGGATTCCACTCCATTTTTGATAATCTGCTTTATTACGAGATTCAGCGTATTTGTCATTTGCATTGATTTATTTATCTTCTTGTCTCCATTTTCATGGAAACAATAATAATAATAACAATAATAATAATAGTATGCCTTTATTTTGTATAAAATTAAGGGCTACAATATGGTACTCAACACTGCTGACCTTCCATCTTTATATTCCAGTTAAAATAGACATAAATAACAACAATACAAGAATAATTCAATAAGTTATTTGCTATTTGTTTATTAAATATGTAGACTGTTAAATGAGGTAAGAAAAGGTTCGTCCTAAGGTTTTTTGCCTCATTAGGTTGGAATTATAAATTTTGGTTCCTTTGAGAAATAAATATATAAATGTTGAAATAAAACAACATTATATTTAGATATTGCTATAATATAACCTACCTTACCATTGCAAGATAGGAAATTAATAACAATTGAATTTATTTAAAAAAAAAACATAAAAGGGGTCGGTTCTAGAAACACACAAACTATCAATTTAATGAATGCTCCAAGTAAAAGAATGCTATACTTCTTTATATTGGTACGACAATTCAAAAGTTACAAAAAACAATCAATTTAAATTTGACTACTCAGCCTTAGATGTTTAATTTCTTAATTTCGTTTATGTTTTGTTTCCTCTCTTCTGCTATATAATTTCAATTTGTTTCCCAAAATCAATCACCTTCCAATCCGTCTTAGTTATTTTTTCTATATTATTTTCCAAATCTTACTATTTACATTTGATAATATTTGCAGGTCCAGTCGTACAATTTACCCAGAGTAGATGCAGTCATGATGACAATATTTTTTGGCAACAGTTACGATTGCATAAGTGCAGAAATTAAAAGGGGCAAAAACTATGAGGTTTGTATGTACGTTTATTTTTAATAAACATTGTTTTAATTACTGTCCAATTAAAAAGTTTTCTTATTAAAATGTCCTAACCTTGTAGAATTTGACGTTTGTCAATGAACTAATTTTGGAAAATCTTAGTGGCTTTTCTGTAACTACATATTATATTATGTTAAATGTTAAAGTATGTTACTTAGCGAAAATATTATGGACAAGTTTCAACTGTCACCAATTTAAGTTTTTGTTGTACATGAATCCAATGTGTGTATCCAAGATAAATCCTTGCTGGGTTCATTTGTTCGATTTTCAGGTAATGTAAGGAACATAATAATATTATGTCAAATTTTACAGGAAACAAACTTTTTACTTTGTGTGATATGTGTGAAATAATCACTTGGATATTTGTTATTGTATATCCTCACCTAACCTCAAAGTTGGTACTACGAACGATTTCTATATTGACATGAAAGATAATATCTTGCAAACTGTATTTTAAGCATTCCAATTTATAACATTATCTTATTGACATTAACAGACAAGTTATGTGATGACTTGTAGGAACAGTGCTATTTATACTCTGTTATAGGTATGTAGATAGTTGTATAATATATCTATTTATTATGCATTATTTTTATATTTACGTTTACATTAAAGTGATCCTCACAACACCATAAAGACGTTTTCTCTGCTAATGTGTCACGTTTCATAGTAGTGCACCACTTTTGTCTAACTTTTTAGCACGCTTTTATTAGCTTCACCTGTATGTTTGTTTGTTTGTTTGCTTGTAATGGAATTTTTGAACGTGATTATCACCCACTTCAAAATGTCAGATTAAGCTGAAACTTTGCACACTTATCAAGTATCGATGATGATACAATAATTTGACAACGTTGTCCTAATGTCCTCACTAGGATAAAATAAAATTTAAAAAAATGACTAATTTATTGTCGAAATTTTGGCGGAGGCGCCGCTGTTAATAATATATATTCTAACTAATAATAAAGGCGTGTTAATTAAATGATTTTTAGTAAGCAATAGATTGCAAACAATGTAGGGTGCTTGATATCAATTGTTATAAATATTTTATTGGTAGCTATTGACAAAAGTAGAATTATAAAAATATAGTAAATAAAAAGCATCCCATGCTTTTTACAATCTATTGCCGTTGAACAACATCTTAATATTTAAACATTATTATTTTTTACTTTTTAGTTCGGTTTGCTATTAAAGCGTGTTATTTTAGTTTTTTTAAGTATAATTTTTTAATATATTGGAACACTAAAGAATATAAAGTGTTCTTTAGTGTTTTTAACAAAATGTAATCATCAACTATAATGTATAGTCAAACGATGAAATTAAAAAGAAAAAATTACGTATAGGGAGGCCTCTCAAAAATATGGTATTTCGATGGGAACGCTGAACACAAAATTGAATAAAAAAAATGATTCGGCCTGGTCGTCTAACGGTTTTGACCACTGAGGATGAGGTTTCCTTTGTAGAAGCAATAGTCTTTGTCTGAGATTGGGGCTACCCCTACTAATACGAGGATATTAAATATTGTGTCAAGAGTTATTTAGATGGAGCAGAAAAAAAATTAAGGAATTCAAGAACTGTAACTGCTGAAGTAATACAATTATTCTTTGATAATTGTCAAAAAAATGCGTGTGACGTGAAACAAAGACTTTCTGGTGTATTGACACTTGTCCATTGCGTGAACCCTTAGTGAATTAGGGGTTAATTTGTATATTTTCGGACAATACTCCCTCCAACTAGGTTTTTGGAAGATTTTCGTCAATGCCAAGTTATTGCCTCAAGTGAGAAAGAGCAACGTAAACTGTAAGTACGTTCTAGTTAATTTCCCTGAATGGTTTTCGGCTTTTTACCAAAAAATAGAACCCGTGGCGCGTGGTGATGTTGACTTATTAAGAATTATAATTGTGTGTTAATGTCGGAGTATCTAGCTATTTTTTAGTAGACTACAAATTTTGTCATGCTTGTGTATTACCTTTTGTTACTATGAAAAATTCTAGATTTTGCTCATATTTGTAAATTACCTTTTGTTGCTGAATGATTCTCTGTATTAGTTTAGTTATTTTTCTATGAGTTGATTGCGTATTCGAATACCATAAATTTTAAAGAACTCTTGAGTTGCTTTTGACATTGATGTATTTTTATGTTCCATGGCCTCAGGGTTACCCATTTTATTGTGTGTCTCATTAATCCTCACACCTTCTGTTGAGCTAGCGATGGCCGTTTAAGTACAAATATTCGTAAAGAAATTTAGTCAAAATTCAGAGTTGTTTCATGGTAACTATGACGAAAACTGTTTTGTGGATAATCCTGGAAAAACAGAAGTTGTTGTCAGAAGGAAGTCAAAACATCCTGAGAGAATATAGGATACTTCAAAATCATCTACTTCAGTAATGTTCAGCGTTTCAGGAGATGGCAATATGTTTCCAATGTATGTAGTTTACAAATCAGGCCACTATGGTCGACGACTCGCCTGAAGGAAAATCAAAAGCTGGGGTTTAAACTAGAACGCAGGCCTGATAATTTAACCTGGCAATGTTTGAAGACTAGTTCTTTAAGGTAGTATTGCCTTATTTATAAAGCAAGAAGGAAAACTTAGATATTATTAGGCGACAAACTAAGCAGCCCTATTTATGAGGGGGTAGTACATCTGTCAAGAAAATAAATGACATTAATGTTGTATTTTCCCACTCAATAGCATACGTTTGATCCAACCAATAGATATTAGTTGTTTTAGATCAATTAAAGGTGTTTGAAGAAAGGTCTTGAAATAGTGGAAAACGAATCATAAGAGGAGTTTAAAAAAAGATAATTTTCCCAGAGTCCTACTTCTACAATAGAAGTAATGTCGATATCTAATGTTCAAAATATAAAATCTGATTTTAAAGTGTGTGGTTTATTCCCCGTTGGTAGAAATAAAGTTTTATCTAAAATATTACAAAACAAAAATCTTTCCACACCATCCCTATAGCAGAAACTGTACAATCAAGTTTGAAAGTTTCACGATTTGGAGATCCAAGTCTTCTTAAAGTTGGCAGGAAAAAATAATGTAGCTTCAGGAGAAAGTGTTACAAGTGATATGGTTGTCCAATATGAACCATAAGTAACCATTTCTGTCATATCTGAGTCACAGTAAACCACAATGAACATGGATATGGATAAAGGAAACCAGGAACTTTATGACATCACAATCAACAATATAAAAGTTGATGATTTTTTATTAGCAAAGTTTACAACTGAAAAAAATAATGTGCAAAAATATGTTGATTCAAGACAAATTTATTGCACTTTAATGAGAACACACTCTAAGGAATAATACGTTTACATTTTCCCTGCCGAAGAAGATAACACACATAACCATTGACCAGGTCATTAAAAAAATTAGTGTAAAATCTTCTAGAAGAAATAGATACATTTTTGTGTGATTTTTATAATTTGGAGGACTGCTATTTACCCGTTTTATATGTTAAAATGTTAATTTTCATATATTTCCTTGTATAAGTTGGAAAAAAAATTAGTTTTGTTGTGTTCTGAAGTATTTTAATTTCTTTTTTGTAAGTATTAATGTAAAATTTTAAAAAAATAAGCTTCAAGTCGCCCTTAGTGAATGTATATATGAAACAATTAGGAATTTTATAGGCTGTTTCAAGTAGCTCTACAGATGGTGTAACTTGGAACAGGCATATATTTTTTTGTGTATCTCAGTCAAAATTTGTAGGTTTTAACTGAGAACTTAAGGCGTAGTGAGTACTCTACGATACGAGTATAATAATCATAGATCTTTGTCTATTTGCAGTGATTACAGTTGTAGACATTGAAACACATTTATCGTATGACAAAAATATTTTTAATTTTTTATAAATATTACAATTTTCTTAAACCAACATATCATAACCGGGAAAGAAGTTGACAGGATCAGTTTCAGTAGTACACCCCTGAATAATATCCAGCAGCGTATGGGTAACCGGAGTAAGCAACGGGAAGGCCTGCATATGAAGCGATAACTTGAGGATTAGCACGGGCAGCTGGAGATGGGCCAGCTACTGGGTTAGCCGTGGCAACAGCGAAAGCTACAGCCAAAAGGCCAAGGAATACAATCTGTAAAAAATTAAATAATAAATTAGTTTATCATGTGTGATTAATTATTTTAAAAAAATGATTATAGAATCAATTTTTATTTTTAAACATAGATATAATTATTATCTGTCAATAAATGTTAACCTAGTGTCTTCATTATATCCTATCTATATTTGATGAATCCTTAGTATCTCTAAATTCGCTTAATTGTAGTATTTCTCCATTTTTTTTTATTTGAAAAAAACTACAGCCAAATAGAATAAACACATTTTTCTCTTTTTTTATTTATTTATTTATTTTTTCATTAAGGTGAACAAAATTAAGTTAAACTTTCATGACTTCGCTGGGCGCAAATTCAAATGGGGCACCAAATATAGTTATTTTTAAGGTATTCCATTGTCAGATATCGTACCTGATTTGACAATTCATGCCTTCATGCTAACTTTTAGTTTGTTTATTACGTTTACATTTATGATTAACTCTAGTTTTCGACTACTGATGTCATAATAACTTTGAATTCAATTTTCTAGTGTAATATATTTTTTTTCTGGTACCAACTGCTAAGAAATGTGTATTTTCAAGATGTAAATTTTTCCACTTTTATCTTTCATCGATGAATCAATTAAAGCTTCATCCCATTAATTAACGACTGTATAAAGTGTTGCTAATGTAGCAAAAAATACTTACGAATTTAAACATTTTTTAACGTTGCTTGTTTCAAGTCACTGAACAAACTTATGGTCCTAGATGAATGGTTTCGGTATATATACACACATTCTAGTTTTTTTTATCACGCATACAATAAAAATCTGCATTTAATTTCGTCACACCCGTTGTGTTTATATATTTATTAAACACATCATTTTACATAACAAGAGTAGGAGTATTTTTTGTCGAAATTTGTTTAATCCCTAATTGAATTTGTCTTTGAAAGTTCAAAGTCGAGGCTGAAGAGAATATTTCTAGATAAATAGTTACTGTTGGGCTTTTTATAAAAGGCACGGTATAAGTTGTTGACACCATTGCGTACAGGTGTTATGTTTTTTTACTTCGTTTTCGCCAGAAGGAATTGCACTTCATTTCTGATGATATTTGTTATGAAATCCAGCGCATTTGTTAATGTGCGATGACTTATCTAGCTCCTTGTCTCCATTTTAGTAATAACAGTAATAATAATAATATTACGCCTTTATTTTCTATAAAACTAAAAGCTAAAAGAAGATACATGGGAAATATTCAACATAGTTGGTCTTCCATCTTTATATTCCAATGAAAATAGATAAAATACTAAGCGAAGGCTAGTGAATACCCCCCATTCCCCTCCGTGAGAATTTGTGACTCACTAATATATTGTTTGGTGTTGCCATGTAGTTTAAGGTTTTAGTTGTTTGCCCCTTGTCAATTATTACAGTATGTCACAAACATGAAAAATCGAGAAACACAGGGAATCGATAGATGAACGTCCTTTGCATTTATATGATTGGTGGCATGGCTTATTTTCAGCTGCTCTCACTAACATTCCAGAAACTTTTGGTCAGCTCGCCGGGATTGTTTTAAGCCGCTTTTCAAAATGCAGAAGGATAGATTTCGTGACGGATACTTATTTAAATATATCTATTAAAAACATTGAGAGATTAAGAAGGGGTTGTGAAGATACATTCTTTATAAAAGGGCCTAAGACCAAGATTTCTCGGGCTTGGAAAAAATTTCTCAGAAATGACAAAAATAAGGAACAACTTGTTAACCTTCTACATAATGAATGACTGTACAAGAAGAACTATGCTCTTCACGAGAGGAAGAGGATACTAAAATTATGCTTCCATGCGCCTCAATTCTGTCAAGACAATTTGCCTATCAGAATTACATCACCAGACACAGGTGTTTTTATGTTTTTGTTAATGTACGGTAACGAAATTAAAAATATGTTACTGTTTGATACACAGGAACTGGAATCAAACGAAGATAGATAGATAGAGAGTTTGTTTATTCCAATCGACTAAATTACAATAGTATAGGAAAAGTCAAAGTAGGTTCCTCTGGTTGAATAGACACGTTTCAGTTACATAGTTTAGAGTGATAAAAATAACAAATATTTACAATAAATTTAAAATAATAAATACCTAAGTAAGACAAATTTAAGACAAAAATTAAAATTAAAACAAGATATGACTATGACAATTTAAAAGTGCTTAGGAATGATGTAAACACATATTTAATCTAAAATGATGAACAAGCATACCGAAATTAATAGAAAATATAATATACTAATATAGGGACATATTAAAATACAATATATAAACTATACGATGAAATTCATATACTCAAAAAGACTATAAAACACATTGTCAAGTAACATATTATAGATGGTAGTTTTGAATGCTTTTAGGTTCTTTATTTGCCTGCTTTCTGGATTTAGTTTGTTGTATAATTTGATTCCTACATACATAGGGCTTTTTTATATATTGACAAACTATGTGAAAGAATTGTCTGGTTTCATATTCGTGGAAGTCACCACTAATTGTAAACTTATTTAAGTTTGATTTAACATATATTAAAATTTCTAAGATATATATGCAAGGTAATGTTAGTAATCGTAATTTTTTTAATATGGCCTGCATAGTGTTCGAACTGATACATCTGCTATATTCCTTATGGCCTTTTTTGTAGTTTAAATACCCTGTTTAAGTATGGGTTACCCCATCGAACTCGTCAAACTAGTGAGGTCCTACCTGCACCGCAGACAGCTAAGGGTCAAAATCTCGGACCAACTCTCCACTTACAGGACCGTGGAGGCGGGAGTCCCGCAAGGTTCGGTGCTGTCACCGCACCTGTTCGCTATCTACACCTCAGACCTCCCCAGGACCGACTACACAGCCCTGGCCCTGTATGCAGACGACACAGCAATAATTGCCAGATCCTGGAAAGCCAGGAACGCAACCAGAAAACTCCAGGAAATGGCCACACTCCTGGAAGAATGGTGCACGAAGTGGAAAGTCGCCGTCAACGCCGACAAAAGCCAAGCCATACTCTTCAGACGAGTGCGGAAAGAAATTCCCACAGGACACGTCTCCATGAACGGCGAGGACATCCAATGGCACGACACCGTCAAATACCTTGGCGTGGTCATGGACAAAAGACTAACGTGGAGGCAGAACACGGACGCTATTACAGCCAAGGCGCGGCGCACAAGAGCCCTCATCTACCCGATGATGGGAAACGGTAGCCGTCTCAACCTGAGGAATAAGCTCACGCTTATCAAAACCCTCATCAGGCCGCAGCTGACGTACGCCTCGGTAGCGTGGGGTTACCAGGCAAAGTCCTACATGAAGAAAATCCAAGCAGTGGAAAACATCGCCTTCAGGACGGCGGTCGACGCACCATGGTACGTGAGAAGCGCAGACATCGTCAGAGACCTGGAGTACACCACGGTCACTGAAGTCATCCGGGAACGAGCGAAGAAGCTGTACGCCCAAGCAGAGGAGCACGGGAACCCGCTAATCAGACAGGCCACTGATTACGACCCTGCCGACGCCCCGAGGCACAAACGGCCGAGGGTACAGCTTCTGGGCAACGGGTGAGTATAACTTATATTTCCCGCTAACCGATCTGTTTCAGATATCCCAGGACGGACCACCACTACCAGAGACATGACGTTTTTCTACCCAAACCCAACCTCCTTGCGGGCGTCGGACAACATACCGTCCAACGCCCGTTGTCCTACCTGCTCCGTGGAGCCCGAAAGTGCTAAAAAAGCACTTAGGGTCTCCACACTCCCGAGCTACACAGCTCATATCCTTACCTTTCCGATGATCTGGGGTAGGACACACCATTACTGTGTCCTACGTACCGGCAGTCAATCCCAGCCAAAACTTCCTAAAACCCAACTAGACCGATGACTACCCACGGGGGTGACAAGCTGGCGAAGAAAGAAAATATCAAGACAAGAAGAGCGCCAGAAGAGACCTCTGCCAGCGAGGTTGAAGAGCCAGGACCAGGGGAGGTCCGCAGAAAATACCACGACACATCTCGCATTTGCGGGCTGGGTCTGGTAGAAGTAAGCGGGCCCACCTATCACGAAGGCCGGTCCAGGTCTACAGAGATAATCTAGGAGCAAAGAGTAGTAGTCCTACTCGGCCCTAGTTATCGAGACCGTCATCAAGCCAATGGATATTGGCGCGCCTGTTTAAGTGGCTTGATGATCCCCAGAGTAAGATGCCGTATCGTAGTCGTGAGACAAATTGAGCGTGATAGAAGGAGAGAAGAATATTATTGTTAGTGATATTTTTTAATCTAAAGAGGGCGAAACATAAGACGAAAGTTTATTAGAGAGAATATCTGCGTGCATTTCCCAATTTAACGCATTGTCTATATAAAGCCCAAGAAACTTTGTATTACTAACTTGTCCTCTATTTTTAATAAATGACTTTCATTAATGTTACTATTTCTAGGTGTAAAATTTATAAAAACTGTTTTAGATGTCTTAAGATGTAATTCACTAGTTTTGAACCAATCTAAAATTTATTTATCATTTCTGTAACTTAGTAACAGCATCTACTAGGGTTACATCATCACACAAATAAGTGTTGTCATCTGCAAAAATTATGAATTTACTTACAGAGTTTGTTATTTCAGGGAGGTCGTTAACAAAAATCAAAAACAACGGGGGACCTCAAATGGAACCCTGAGGGACACCTACAGTAACATATGACTCCTTAGAATAGGTACCATTGATATCTACAATTTGTTTTCTATTATAAGTAGGATGTCAACCAATCGTTTATTTTTCCTCGGAGTTCATAGGTATTTAATTTCTCCTTAAGCAGGGCGTGGTTGACTAGGTCAAATGCCTTGCTTAAGTCCATAGAAAGACTTAAAGTTTTTTTGTTATCATCCAGAGACCCATATAATTGACTGACAAATTGTATTACTGCAGTTGTCGTACATTTGTCCTAAATCCGTGCTGCACACTAGTTAATATATTAAACGTTGTTAAAAAATTATTTATTTCATCAAACAAAATTCTCTCAAGGACTTTAGAAATAGAACTAAGCAATGAAATGGGTCTATAATTCTAAATATTGATTTTTTCGCCTTCTTTATATAAGGGAACAACCCGTGCTATTTTAAATATTTCCGGAAAAACTTCTAATGATAAATTTACGAGATACGTTAATGGATAAGTAATATAATTCGCAATCGACTTTAGTAAATGTGATGAAATTGAGTCAACTTCTGCCGAATAAGTTTTCTTAAGATTTAGTATAGCATTGTACACTGTGTTTTCATTTACTGGTCTTACAAACGCATTCTTAAAAAGTTATCATTTTTATCAGTGTCTTGATTTCGTTCATTAGACAGTTTGTGAGGTAATTCAACAAAATAATCAAGAAAAGAATTAGCTATAGTTTTATCATCTTGTATATGGTATTTTCTAATTTAATTTCAAATGTTCATTAATGTCTCCATCACCTCTCGGGATTTAGGTGTAGCAATGAGCCATTCTATATTGAATATGCATATATTATCCGGATGCGACACTGCCACTTCTATTGTTCGTTATGGAAAGTTATCAGTAATATCTAAATTGGAAAAGTATTATAAACTGGTGCCTATTTATAGATCATTAGGTTCGTCACTTACAATTACAAATTTGTTACTGACAGGCCTAGAGGAATTTTGTTACTTGTACCACAATGGCATTTGCATTGCTAAATATAGAAGGTGTCGAATTCAGTCTACTACCTCCTTGCAAAGCTTCGCTACCAGTGCTACATACGGAACAATACGTCGCTAAAACCACAACACCAACTCAAGTGGAGAATGGACAACTTAAGTGTGATTGCATTAAACGGAATCCGTTGCCACATTAACTAACCGACGTTATGGAAAGCTTTGATACAGATGAGTTTGAAGATGAAGATGAGCCAGAATTAGACAACTTCGTTATAAATATACATTTTTTAACTAAGAATTTAAATAAATTGGGAATGAATTCAAATAAATTATTTCCTCCGTATCTGTGTTTTTCCGGGATATGCTATAATTGACAAGAGGCAAACAACTAAAACCTTAAACTAGGTGGCAATACCAATAAAAAAATATGTGAGTTATAAATTCTCACGGGAGCAGGAGGGTTTCATATTGGTAGCTCTTGGTCTATACAATACAAGAATGATTCACTTGTGTGTTTTGTGTTTATTAAATTCACAGACTTTTAAATAAGGTAAGAAAGGACAGATTTATTAGCTCATTAGGTACAGAATTATAATTTTGACATACTTGAAAATACATAAAAGTTATTATACACTTGTAATAATATAGTTGACAATGCCTAATACTAGTAAAACAGGCTTACTTAGTGAACATTGTAACGATTGGGTGATATTTTAGAAATTAGGTTAAGTCACATGTATTGGAATCTTTTATAACGAAAGTTGACTTTAACTTCATATGGGATACTCCTTCAAACATACTCCCCCTCAGATTGATATCGCCGGTATTAAAATTTCTATTAATTTCCAGGCTGGTTTTATTTCTATTTATATTACCGTCACAATATATACCTTACGGCTCCTATGCAGTTCTATTTAAGAGAACTGAATCCTTAAACTATTTAAATTATGGTAGCATTTAGTTCACAGAAAGTTTTAATATTTTAGAATTCAGTAACGTTAATATAATTCCAAGCACTCGTGTAAACTCTTTGAGACAGTTTTCGCCGTTGTTTTATTACTCGCACGTCCAGTGGAAGTATAGTAACGTAAAAAAATATGTTTTTTTTTTCTGTTGAAACAGCTAAATATGCATTAATTCGACTGATTTGTCATTTTCTGTCGCTTCCAGTTTCACCGGAAATGATGCTAATCTGGATTTTTAAATAGAATACCCTGTATAGTTTTATATTTTTGGATTTAAGAGGTGATTTTGCATGCAACTATGACAAATTGAAATGAAAATATTAATGACTGGCATTTTTTGAGCGAATTTAGTTTTTTATCTATACGGCCGTGACCCCAAAAAATATTTTGTTTTGCTTCAATAAATAATGAAAATACAGTTATGACATTATATCATAGATATTATATGCTCATAAAAATTTCGGAAATAGTACGATTTTTTTTAAAGTGGCACCATATTGGCTCACTACGTCATTTCAATAAAACATTTCATTACCAATAACTTGGTAATGGCACTGCAGTATTTACTCATATTATAATACATAAAAATACATAATATTGATATCCAACAAGATATAAATGAAGAATATTTAACAGCGGCTCTCTATCAAGTAGGTGGTGTCTTTGAAATGTAACAAAAGAAACAAATGAGTGAATCTGACACCCTGAATGATATTTAGTTCTATGAGAATCCGATATTATTCTGGTGTATATTAAAAAATCATGGTTTATTCACAAAATGACAAAGTTGATATGCTGTTGAGATATAAGGGGAATGCCGCAGAAGCAGCCATGTAGCCCGCAATTTTCATGCAGTTTTATCCACTAAGAAATCATCCCAGCAGACATTATTTTCTTAGAGTAGAACTGGACCTGAGACAAGAGAGAGTAGCTCAAGAACACCAAATGCCAGTTATCAATGAAGAAGCAGAAATTATTGTATTATTGTCAGTGAAAATCAATCCTAGTATCTCACTCAATACGAGAAATTGCACGTGAGTTAGACATAGAAAGAGAAAGTGTAAGAAGAATTCTTAAAAAATATAATTTAAGAGTTACAATTACCAGCTTCACAAAGCATTATATGGAAACAATTTCATGCAGAGGTTTCAGTATTGCAGATGGCTTTTAGACAATGAAGTTAGATCTCGAAACTTTCACTATAGCATATTATTTTCTGACGAATCCCGTTTTACAAACAATGGAAAGAGGTACTGGGCGCAACAAAATCCAAGACATTTGAGGCAAGATAATTTTCAAGAACGGTTTAGTTTTAACGTTTGGGCAGGCATTATAAGTAACGAGATCATTGGTCCCATAATTCTTTATGGTCCACTGACAGCAGAAAGATATTTAAGTTTTCTGAGAAATGAAATAGAAGAGTTTTTGGAACATTACCCCATCCTAGTGTACGTACAGCAGGATATGGTGCCCCGCCCCATAATGCCAGAGTAGTTATAATAGTTTCAGGGATCATTAGATAGGAACTAATAGACCGGTTATGTGGCCATCGCGGGATCTAACGCCGTTAGATTTTTGGGGCCATATTAAGGAACGTATATATTCAACAGTATCAACTGCATTGCAAGATTTGAGAGATCGCCGAGCTATGAAGGAAATAAATTCTATAACACAGCAACATATCATCAATGTGAAGAGAGAAACTTTGGCAAGAGCAAGACAATGTATATGTGTCGATGGTGAACATTTTGAGCAATCGCTATAATTTTTTTTTATATGTGATAAAGTAATTACTTAGTTTTAATTCGTTTGTTTCTTAATTAGTTCATTTGTTATCATTTATCATATTTTACATGTACTATTTTTACGAATAAACAGTGAAGTGTTTGGGCCAAGTTATTGGTAACAAAAACATTTTTTGGTGTCACGGCCGCCTAGATGAAAAATTAATTTTGCTTATAAAAATGTCAGTCATTAACATTTTTCTCAATATGCCATAGTTGTATGCAAAATGATCTCGTAAATTCATGTCTTGAAAGATCAAGAAGATATAGGGACGAGCATCATTTCGTGATCACCCAGTATACGGAAACTTCTTAAGTTATTTATCATGTAACCGAATATGAATTCGAATGGCAAATGAACTCCTAAATATTTAATTGTATTTCAATCTTGCATAATCTGTAGAAAATTGAAGTTTGGCAAATCATTTTTATAGAAGGAGAATGGTATTAATTTGATTTTTGAAAAATGTATTATCAAACACTTTTTACCAAAGAGTGTTTTATGTTTCCAAGTCTATTTTAGCTTTAGTTTTTAATTTTGTCCAAGTGCTAGGCTATATAAAGAGAATAGAGCTAATAACTTTCCACTAGAACTCAAGAAGAGCATCTCATTAATATACGCTGTGCGTGAGATTGAACCCAACATGGTTTCTTGTGGAACACCATAAAGAAGCAATTCTCTACTGTATACTGCATTTATTTAGACTAAATCTTTTTTATCACTTAATCATCTCGTCATTAGGGTTGTTTGTTGGAATATTTTTAATCCCTATATATTCTAGACAGTCCATGAGTTGTTAATGAATTAAAGGCCCAAGAAAACATAGAGAGCAGACTGGCTTGTTTCGACTAGATATCTTTTCTTTATTAAATATGCAATCGCATCCTGCGTTGACTTGCCCTCTTAAAAATTACATTGTTTTTCTGAAAACATACTGTGTTCAGTGAAGAAATTATTAACTCGTTCTTCAAAAATCTTTACAATTATTTTACAGTTTTTACTCACAAGGAATGCGGAATTGATACGTGATATGTCTAATGTCCTCCGCTTTTATATGCAATGGTCTTTAAACCACCAAAATTTTCTTCATAAAGTAATTGACTCATGAGCTCTATAGAGTGTAATAATTTTTTATAGATCTAAGTTAATAATATTTCATATAATAGTATTTTAGATAACAAGTGGATAGGTGTTTCTTTTACAACTGGGGCGTTTACAGTACGAACCGGAGGAAGATTTGGAACAAAATGAGTGATAGTGAGGAAGATTTTATTCCTGGTACTCCTCCTGAAATCAGGAAGCAAACAATTGCTGCAACTTTAGCTTTATTACCAGCGAAATCTAGAAAATTGTACGAAAAATATTTATGCACTGGTGTAAGTAGAAAACTGTGAGTAGCATATCTGAGTCTGTTCTTTTGACTTATCTATCTGAAAAAACAAAAACTTTCAAATGTTCAAGTTTCTGATCCAAGTTTTCGACGCTTAAAGCACTTTTGAATGTAAAAAATAATGTAGATGTATCCAATTATCAAAAAGTAAAAGCTTTTTTGAAAAGACAATCCACTGGGTATAGAAGAAGTAAGAAATCTAAAGTTTTTGACAGAGCACATGTCGAACGTTTTTTACTAGAAGCACTAAATGAAAACCGTTTAATGTTGAAAGTTGTATTAATACTGGGCTTGGCGGGCGCTTGTCGGAAGAACTCTACAATATGACCATTGATGACATGGTGAGAAAGAAAAGACTGCATGCTGGTTGTTAAACTACCTGGTACAAAGACTCACATTGAAAGGACGTTTATGATAATTGGTGAGACAGTTAATTGAATAAATCCACTAAATATTCTCTCTACTCATGTGAATCACAAAGGGGTTGTTCTTCAGTATCGAGGAGAAGAATATACGGTTCAACGTGTTGGTATTAATACATTTTCAAAAATACCAAGTGCTATACCTTAAGTTATCTGATCCTCAGCAATATACGGGTATAGTCGAGTCAAGCGATGCACGTCACAGATCGATTCTATAAATAATACAAAACTGCTAAGAATTATGGAGCCCCATTAAACTGTTCCTATTTCTGAAAGAAGCTTAATGACTGGGTGTCAAGAATTACTCTTTTTAACGTAATTAATGATTAAAAATTATGTTAGTATTAAAATTTCTTTAATGAGATCAGTCATGACGTGCATCACTTGAATTCTTGCCTCGACTTTAACCGCTTTAGGAGATCTTCGGCATCACTATTAGCTGACTCTGGGGCCGATATTCTTACCTTAAAACGTCATAGAATATGGAAATCGTTAACAGTTGCAGCATCCAGAAAAAAAGGAAATTTCAAACAATACTATAGAAATGACTATATCTGCCATGTAGTCGTTGGTGAAAATCAGACCAACCACCACATTTGTATACATGAATCAATACTTTTTCGCACATCTAAACCTATAATTCCAGGAAGAAATATAAATAATGTTAGTAATAGTACTATCCATATAAATTTTCGTTAAATTATGAATGTTCATGAAATTTGTTAATAATTAATATTATTATTATGTTTGGTGTAAGAACTTTAGTTTGTTGTCTGTTGACTATTAAGTTTAATTTCAGATTTTTTTCTTTATTTTCACTTGTCAATAATGACATTGTTTTGATTCATTGAAACTGTCAAATAAATGTCATTTTAGGATATGGCGTTACAAAAATTAAATCATGCCTTTGAATTAATAAAATATTTACTATTTTCAAAAATTAAATACAGTTTTATTTAAAAACACACTAAGCCAGTCGACATTGCTAAATTGACGTAATCATAGTTCAGTAGTAAACTCCTGGATAGTAACCGGCAACATAAGGATAGGGGGCCGAATAAGCTAGAGGTACACCAGCATACGCTGACACTATTAATGGAGAAGGTTTTGCCACTGGAGAGGGTCCAGCTACGGGAGATGGATCAGCTGCTGGAGAAGGACTAGCAAAGGCAGCAGCAAGGCAAATAGCCAAGAGGCCAAAGAATACCAACTGCAAATAAAAAAATATTTTAACTTTCAGTTTTTAATAATAATATAATAGTAATAAAATATGAACAAATTAGTTTATTGTGGATTGTTTGTCAGAAATGTTTACTTAAAATAGTGCTTTATGGGATTATTTCTTCAATAAACACATAACGGGTCCGGCAGAATGAAGTATCCAGTATCAAAGTTAAGTCATGTCATAATATAATGACAACACCGATTTTCGGTGAATGTGTGGGCAGCAATAGTTAACCGATTAATTGTTGGACCATACATCTCATCAGACCGTTTACCTGTCGAAAACTACCTCGACTTTTGGGAAATCATTTACCCGGCCTATTAGAAGATGTGCCGCTAAATATCAGGTAAAATATGTGGCTTGGACCAGTTGCGTGGCCACCGAGGTCACCAGACCTAACTCCGTGTGACTTTTTCATTTGGAGTTATATGAAAAGTTTAATTTTTAGAACGCCGGTATACACAGGAGGAGCCGATTGAACGTATCAACGAGGCTGCAGCAACGATAAGAGACAAACCTGTTGCGCTAATCCGCGCCGTAATTGCGTCATGGCTATGTCGCGCGCTGCTTTATGTAGATCATAATGGTGGCAGCTTTGAACAATTTCTTTAATTGTATTAAAAAAAAAACACACTCTAGAAACCTATATCTTTCTCATTTTTGAGTTATTAAAATACTTACTGTTTATTTTAACGAGTTCTATATACAGTCAAAGAAAAAGTATCAACATATTAATCACCTTGCATAAAACTAATCTAGGAGAATTTCTTCAAAATGGCTCTCCTTATTGTAGGTGTCGGTAAATACGAACGAATTCCTCGTTTTGAAAAAATAAAAACTTGGTTGGCTTAAGGCTCTTTGAGACACATGCGTATCTAAACCAGGTTGATTTTTCAACGTTCTTGAAATTGGCTCGGGTTTCGTGTAGTGCTCTGTATATTATTTCAGAAATGTAAGTTAAAAAATTTCGAATTAGGCTAATTTACACTTACAAACTGAGAATTATGCTAATTTATTTGTCTAAGTGTAAATTAGCATAATTCTCAGTTTGTAAATGTAAATTAACCTAATTTCCATTTGGTAACTATAGTCAAGGGTAATATAACAAGACCTTGATAAATAGCCGGCTATCATATTGTCATCAATTTTTTGAGAGTGCGATGGTTGTCAATTTAACGAGACCATATTTGGCGTTAAAAATCTGACTAAAGCCCGAGAGCTTTAGCTCCAGAGATTTAGTCTTTGATTATTAATGCCCAATGTGGCCGAGGCAAATTGGAGAGCACTCGAGAAAAATTCACCTCGCGCCTTAACCCACTCGGCTATCGATCAAACATAATAAGTTAATATATTAAATATCAGCGACTATTTTCAGCCAATGCCATAGCAACGGGAAATAGTCACTAATATTTTCCGTTGCTATATACAGTTCAAAATAGCCACTGATATTCCTCGTTTCTAAGAAATTTCAAATATTGTGATTGGTTAAAAAAAATCGATTTGACACATGAAAGAAATAATCAGCATAATTCTCAGTTTGTAATTGTAAATTAGCATAATTCCCAGCTGCTAAGTGTAAATTAAAATAATTCCCAGTTTGTAAGTGTAAATTCCCAAGTTATAAATGTAAATTATAAAATAAATTTAAGACAAATTTAAGATAGTTGTCAAAGCGTTTGCGAGTTTAGGAGTTTAGCTGTGAATATGGAGCGTTGGCCAAATGTTCAACGTTGTTTTGCGGTTGAAGCTTATTTAATACATAACTATTTTGTTGTAATCAATCAGCGCTTACCCTGAAAAGGTAAGAGCAGCTATACCAAAACGATCTGCAAAACGACATGCATTAGCACTCAAGACTTTCACTTCCATTCCTACAAAATTTGTCATACAAAAATTTCTGCCTCAAGATTTTGAAATACGCGTTAATTTTTGCTAACGTTTCGAAGGGCTATTTGCTGAAAACCCGAACATCGTTGATTGCTTGCTGATGTCAGAAGAAGCTCATTTTCATCTGTCCGGATATGTTAACAAATGGAACTTTCGCTACTGGGCGACGAAAGATCCTCTGCAATTGTACGAAATACTGTTTCATAGCAAAAAGATTACTGTATGGTGTGCAGGATCTGCCTTTGGAATTTTTGTCCGTTATTTGTGGAAAATAATTTGACGGTTACTGTTAAACCACAACGGTATCAGGGATTGCGTAACTAACTTTGAACAACTTCGTAATGTTGGTGTGGATTCTCGAAGAATATGGTTTCAGTAGAACGGAACCATTTCCCATACTGCTAGGGATTCTATGACAATTTTGCGAAGAATTTTTCTGGTCATGTAATTTCGAAATTTGGGGACATTACCTAAGCAGCACGGTCGTCGGATCTCTCAGCTTGTGATTTCTTTTTATGGTTCTACTTAAAGTCCAAAGTGTTTTCTAATTGACCGCACACTTTGGAGTAACTAAAATATAGTATTCGGACAGAAATTAACACAATCCCAATTGAAAATGTCTGTGTTTCCTCAAGAACCTTGTGTTTAATTTTTGGATAAAAATTTAACCGATAAAAAGAACACAATTTAAAATGGATACTTCATTCTGCCACGCCCGTTACATATATTAATTTGACATAAGTCTCTAAATTTTCAAATATATACGTTCGAGTTGACAAAACTTTTAAATTACCATTACTTTATTATTACATGCACACAAAAAATAACATTAAAATAACCACAAAATTTGAACCATGTTAACTTACAAATATCATCAACCTTATAAAAAAAGATATTTTTGAAAATTACTTACAGATTTGTACATGATTATAATATCACTTGTAACAGATAACTGAACAAACTATGTTCCAGATGAATTTTTGCGACCTATTTATACACTACATTTTTTCTCTCGCATATATTATCATAAAAAAATTAATTCAACTCTGACACTCACACGCATTATTGTTTACTAATCCTTAATCAACCTCTAACCTAATTACGAATGAAATTATGAGCGAATCCAGATATTTAAATTTACTATACGCATTAGGATGAAGGAATGTTTTAACAAATGTTATGTAATGCCATATTACTTTTGAATTTAATCTGAATTTGTATTCCAAGGACTATTGAAGAATCTTAGAAGGTTGAAAAATAGTAAATAGCGCAGTACTTCTAGAAAATAACAGCTTTACTTATTCGTATGTGATCATTCACCTAACAAATATATCCTGTAATCTACGTTTACTTCACAAATACTTTGTTAAACTTTTCACACATGGTCTAATGTGCTTGCGATAAGATACAAAAAAGTAGGGTGGCAAATGCCAAATGTTTAGTCTGTATTTGATGGTTTCTTTTCATATCTCTTTGAGTCATGTATTGTCGATGGATCGACAATTTTATCTGTTTTACTGAAGATTGTTTGATGAACCCTAAGAGCTGTATAAAATTCTAAATAATAGTAATTCAAATGAGAAATGTGAACATGAATTTGAGAAAAGCGGAACAAAAAGCGGACAGATCAACAATGCATGGCTGCATCCGGCCAGATAAACCGTAGGTAGCACTTAAACGTACCTTGTCGCGAAAGGATTAATAGATGAAGATCTAGTCATATTCTACAGTCTGTTCCGTTTCACAATCTGTCTTGAAAAAACAGATTTAAAAATTTACTTATCGGTTTTATGTCGAGGGGAGCTCCATTATATTATATAGCAGCTAATTCTTTGTTAAAGTATTAGTCATTTACGTTACAAGACCGAAAAGAGACGTTTTGCAGGTTAACCTAAGTAGATTCCATGGCGAGTCCTGGAAGCTTGGGAAGACTTGCAAAACACTGTTTTTTGGTCATGTAACTTAAAAAAAAATTTTTCTCGACTGACGCTGATACTAAATTAATTTTTTATAATTTTTACTTTCGAGCACACTAGTACACTAGTGTTAAGAAAGTATGTATTATAATCAACCGAAAATTCTAATTCGAGCTTTTAGTCAAGCGAGAAAGTAAGTGCGGTTTGGCCTTTTCATTTATGTTAACAAATGTTCTAACAAATACAACAACAAACAATAATCACATTAAATAAGCTATTTTTATGACTGACACTATTATACTTTTTTATCATCTCTTAATAAATTTTCTAAGAAAAATACAACTGCAAACAACAATAATTAACTATAGGTAGAAACTATTTTGTAAGTATGTTAAATACACAATTAAAAACGTTACATATTTGAAGGGAAGAGGTGTCAAATATGTTGGGAATTGTCAGAATCCATATCTTCCATAACTTGTGAATTGACTTTAGAAAATTCGTAAAATTCGTTTTTAAAACATGTTCTGCGCCTTAAGGATATAACAAAAATGGTCCATTGGGCCAACTGATTTTTTTTGTAGTTTTATACTGTACAGGGCATATATAAGAATTTCGACACGGGGGGGGGGCAGTCGCTTAATCTACGCATTTGAAAACAAAAAACAAATTTCTATAAAATCTTCTAATTTTAAAATTTATTTTGACTTTATCCAGACTCTAGAGTCAGGCCAGCCATCTTCAGTGCGATAGTTCAAATATTTTCGGAATTCCAGCCAGTACTTTTATCTTCTGCAAGGTTGGCTTGCATTAGGCTAACTTCGCTGAACAGTTCGTCTTTATTCAAAACCAGACCTATGTAGTCCTTAAAAGCCTCACACGAACAAAAAAAAATTGATTTCATGAATCTTATCTTCTCAAATTCAAACGTTCAAAAACATTCAGTTCATTTAAGTTCGAACTCCAGTTTTGCAAAAAGTAAATGAAAATTTAAATTTCGAATGTTTTGTATCTCAAGAACATTTAGGTGTACTTAATGAATCTTTTAAGGACAGTAGGACATTACCCGAAAATAAAGTACTGTCTAACTAAAATAAGTATATATGATCACATTAATTATAATTATTAAGCCCTGAAGAAGTATGTGCCAAATAACCGAAATATCGACGAGATAGTGCTTCTTTTTTATATAGCGAACCACTGGCACATTTTATTGAGATCTGTTGAAAATAAAGGTAGGGTAGAGAGATCTTAATGATTGGTAATCGATAGATTTACAAAGTTCATATGCAAAAATGCTCAATATAATGTTCATGTTTTTTTAAAATAAGAATTTAGCGGTCCCCAGGGCTTGCCGTGGCGTGTAGGGAAACATTTTCCTGTTGCTCCACAGCGGTCCTTCCAGCGGTCGATTTTATTGTTTTGCTGTCTATACAAATAATAACATACTATCTAATATATCACAAATCATACTTTATTATGTTGTTTCTTCATTACAATAAAGTTTTTTCCTATTTATATGTATTTTGGCCATAATTTCTTTATGATGAGTAACATTAAAAAAATCGCTATGACTGACAAGCCTCCAGAGCTACAGCGGGGCGTCACATAAGTTAAATCTGCTTTATTAGCGGTCCTCTGGCGTATACGGCAATGTATACAACTTTGCTGACTAGCGATCCGTATGGCCCGCCGTGGCCTGCTGGGCCATGTAGGTAGAGGTCCCTGGGGACCGCCTAGGCACGGAACGTGTTAACAATTAATTATCTCAACAATTAACACAAGTTCGTTTCCATAGCAACGAGAAAGCGAAGACGTATACCATAAATTGGCAAAATTTTTTTCCTTCATGGATCGGAAAAGAAATCGGTAAAAGCGTTTGCCGATCTCTGTTGCCCATTTTCCGGTCTAGCCCGGGAAAACGCGAATTTATTGCGGAAAAATTATCCAGAAATTGTCAGTCTGTCTGTGTGTGGTATGTTTTGGCAATGATGGCTCAACGTGGAAATCTGAAATTTTAGATATAAATACTGGAAGGTTTACGAAAGAACGCCACTGAATATTGGTGAAATTGGTGCACTAGGGACGGATCTAGGCAGGATAAAAATAGAATTTAAAAACGTTTCAAATCAAAATTATTACGATGAAGAATTATATTGAAATGGTAATAATACGTTTGTGTCGAATCAAAAATTTGTCATACAAAAATTGCTTAGAAATGAAAATAGTGTCGAAAAAGTTTTTTCAAATTTGTTGTCAGGGCACCAGGGGTGGCTCCAGGAATTGCTCAAAATTAACTGCTGCGTCTTAATTTTGCCGCCATTCCCTATTACACTCATTCCAGTTAATTAAGTAGCTTATCAATTACCAGCCACACATTCTATGCATATGTACATGGTAATAGTATGTTTACAATTAGTCTTCCTTCATTACATCGTCAGCTGGTATGTTAAAGAATGTATAGTATCGTTCAAAGATTCTCTGCAAATAAAAGATGCAACAATAACTTTACTAGCTCATTATTAACGCCGGCGGATCAGTCGGTATGGTGTCATGAAACAAGCCGACGTACATAAAGGTAACCTATAAAGGTAAGTGATTCAATTTGCCGGATAAATAGTACAAAAAGTAACGGTAATTTAATGAGGTTGTAAAGTTTTTGTTGCATTTTTTATTTACAGGGAATGTTTCAACGATACTATATCTAATAAATCTCATGTTCTTCTCTGCGTGACTATTTCTTGCCTTCTTTTTTATATTTTCATGCATACTTTATGCACTATAAAAGTAAATTTCGGTAGTCCATCAGGTTCATGTTTCTTATATACTTTATTATTGCTAGTGTCTGTGCTAAACATCTTGCATTATGTTATATGTCGTAACCGCTTCAACAAACGAGTTTCTTCATCCACAGAAAAATTTCCTACAATCGCTCATGACTTGTTACCCCTTGTACTAAAGGCGAATATAGACTACACTTTCGGTGTGTATTACGGATGATTCATCTGCAGTGAAATGTGTAAAGATTGTTTTCATCTGTGTTTTATATAAAGTGATCATCGAAATTGATCAGCAAACAAAGTAAAGGTTCTCTCTACTTTAGATAAAATCATATTCACTTCAGATGAATCATCCGTGATGCACATCGAAAGTGTAAAGTCTATATTCGCCTTAACAGCTTTGCTGTGAATTGATTGTTTTCTTTTTACATTTAGAAAAAACTTATAAAATACTGAAGAAAACCAGTTCGGGGTTAATTGGGCGTGACCTAGTAACTTTCATATCTAGGCATCTTGGAAGGAGCAACTGCCACAACCAAGCATTTTATGAAACGTCGTATAATTGCTTGTTACGCAAGTCCCTGAAATTTAATCAGTCATTTTAAAATGACTAGTTAATAGAAATAGACAATATAAGCTTTATACAACTGACTTTCAGTGAAATAACGATATTACTATTTTACTGAAAGATATAATGAGGTTTTAATTTTTTCTCCACTGAAAATAAGGATAGGTCTGTATTCACTGAAATATGAACAATTATTATGGTAGGAAACTCAATGTTTATTATAAGTAGTTATCATACATTCATTAAGAATTGTTGTTTTTACACAGGATTTTTATAGAGATATATTCTACACGTGAATAGAATCTTCTACATGTCCTTCAGCAAAGTCGGTTACTTACCGAACTGTGATGTTTCTCCGTAAGAGTATCTCCATTTATGTAAGTAATTGTACTGATATTCGGACGCAGTATCTTTTATATTGTAAAATATTTTATAGTCTAATAATAATACTAATCATTATTATACTCAAAAATGGTTCCAGTGGTATTTATAATAATTATATGTTGCTTTGTGTATAGCATCCATTTTAATAACCAACAAGAAAGTCTACAAGGTGATAGGATCAAGAATTTAATAAAATATACATGCCATTTAGAGACGAAAAGAAACTTAACAGTCTAAGATTAGAACCATTTCTCAAGGGCCTAGGGTGTTCATGCATTTTTCTGGCCAGCCCTAAATATTTCTAAGGCATCTACAAATACTCTATTTGTCAATTTTATTACCTCTGTCAAATGAAGTTTCAAAAATCACTCGTCAGGTAAAATCTAGCACATCATGGATTTTATATTCATTTGAAAAGTAAGTTCATTTTTATTTAATGTTGTGTAAATATATCTAAGTTGTAAGCAATTCTATCGCTGACAATTTATGGAAGTAGATTTTTTTTAATTTTGATATGACTGATTCTTGTCTTTTCTTCTCTCGGAATTCACTATATGGGAAGCTAAGTTTTCTATACACTATGTGCATTTAACGTTACTTTTCTAACTCTTAATCGGTAAAGCACAAATTACAGATTTCCTATTAAATTTTTATGAAATATGAACAAATTAAATTCTAAATTTTTTTATTTAAATATAAATAATAAATAATATCACATTTATTTAAATTATGAAATAAAAAATCAATAAATAAATTCGGAGGTAGAGTCTGCATAACTACCGCTACCAACATATCCAACATCGGTAATTATATTGCCAATTTCACTGCTATAGAATGCATCGGGGGCTCTCACGGCAAAGAAGACGTTGAATTTTGGTGCAGCCTCAATCATGGTTTCGCATAAGAAGAAAAGTACCACCTGCAACAAGTGAATAAATGATTTAACAATATTTTGCAAACAGTAAACGTGATAAGAAAAAGTGTTACAATGTCAAGGCTATTAACGCGTATATTTTATTCACAGTGTTTCTTTACAAAGTCTTTCATAATGGGCTTTATTTTTATTGTATTTAGAGCATTTATATACAGGGTTACTGGTAATTCGATACATTCCTTTGGAGATGTGATGGGGCATGAGCTAAGGAGTAAATCTAGCCCTAACATACATTATGCAAAACTCAATAGTTTTTGAGATATTTCAATTTTTTTGTTTTTCTCAAAAAAGTAGATCTTAATGTATTATAAGTTAATTTCCGAAAAATCTACTTGACATTTTTAAATTTTTTTTTACTGGATTACTTGTCCAATATTATAGATATCCGTTTGGAATGAAAAATATCCGGAAACATTTCGATCATGTGAACATTTAAAATAAAAACTTGTAAAAATTTTTTTTTAAAATCAATTATTAAATTTACCTATTAGGTTTTTCAAAAAAATATTAATGTAGCACGCGTACAAATTATTATAAAAACTTCCTTATTTCAATAGCTATCTAACTAGGTAGAAATGTTTAATGTACCCTTGATAGTTCTAATAAAAAATTAGTAAAGATAATGCTGGTGGCGGAATTTATTAAACGACTAATCGTTCATTTTCATTTAGGTCAGTCAGTCCTTGACTTTGACGTTTGTGCATATATGTCATTAACTGACATTCTTATCTCCGTGTCCCTTAAGTTTGTTGGTCTTGTTAAATTAGTTATCGAAGATTTTGATTTTGCTCGTAGTTGTTGTTATTAGTTGTTGTTATTGTATTTTCTGTGCCATGGCCGCGTATGCCAACGCAGAATATGCTGATATCTTGTTTGTCTATGGATACTGTGGCGGCAACGCTGCTGAAGCTCGCCAAGAATATGGTATTTGGTACCCTAACCGCCGCTTACCAAATGCACGTGTATTCAGTACTGCATATCGAAATATTGCTCGAAACTGGCTCCGTGAAATGTAGAAGAAGACTAACCGGAGCGTCACAATGGAAAGTTTGGTCTACGATACGTAGAGTTGGATGTCATCCTTACCACTATACCCCTGTCCAAGGCTTGGAGGAAGGTGATCCTGGAAGGAGAGTGGAATTCTGCCGCTTTATGTAAAATTCAGATGCAGAAAGTGCAAATTTTTTAACAAGTATTTTATGGACGGACGTGTCGAAATTTAATCGCGATGGTATAGCAAATTTCCACAACCTACATTATTGGGCAGAGGAAAAATCCCAAGTTAACACGTGAAACTAGTTTCCAAATGAAGTTTTCTAATAATGCGTGGATGAGAGTCATTGGCCACTATTTAATAGGGCCACACTTTCTTCCTCAAAATTTAAACGGGGAAATCTATGAAAATTTTTTAAGAAATGATCTGGCGGTGATTTTAGAAGATGTTCCTCTCGCCGTCAGGCAGCGAATGATGTTTCAGAACGACGGTTGTCCAGCACATTATCGGCTGACAGTACGACAGTTACTTGATCAACGTTTCCCTAACCGTAGGATTGGAAGAGCGGGCCCAATACCTTGGCCAGCGCGAAGCCCTGACTTAACACCCCTTGATTATTACTTATGGGGTCATATGAAGGAGATGGTCTATGCCACACCAGTCAATACTATAGTTATTATTATTATTATTAGCCGTTACTCGAGTCCGAGTATGAAAATGTTACAGTCGATAAATTATGTACAATAAAAAACAAGTAACAGGTGTAGTTTATTGTAATTCCCATTCATCTACGGTGCACACGACTATGGCTATAGAGGCCAATTCGGGAGAGCACATGTCGACCGCAGTCAGGACAAACATAGACCTGGTTAGGTCTTGGATTCGGCCTTCTTGCAGCAACATTTCCTTGATAGCTGGCCACAACCCCTCGCCATTCGGTTCTGTCCGCTGCAAGTTGTTCCCATTGCTCGTCTGCAATACCGCAGGATTTTAGATTTTCATGGAGAGCGTCTTTGAACCTCTTTCGTTGACCGCCACGCCTTCTTCTACCGCTTAGCAATTCACCATAAAGTGTGCATTTAGGAAGGCGGTTATCATGCATACGATGAACGTGACCTGCCCATCTTAGGCGTGCTCTTGAAATAAGCACCTCAATTGCAAGGCTGTTTGCTCTCCTGAGTACTTCCACGTTTGATATGTGATGGAACCAACGGATTTTCATCATACTTCTGAGATGTCTTTGCTGAAAACGTTCTAATTCTTTCACATGACGACGGTAAGTGACCCAGCTTTCACATCCATATAGCAGTGTTGGAATGACAACTGCTCTGTAGACAGCCATTTTCGTTGACAAAGCAAGGTCGTGGTTGTCAAATACTCTCTCTCTAAGTCCCCAGAGTGCTCTAGATGCAGCGTTAATTCTATTGCGAATCTCGCTGTCCATGTTTGCTTTGTCATTAACAACGTTGCCTAAGTAATTGAACTGATCCACCACTTCAAGAGAATTTCCGTTAAGTGTAATGTCTATTTGGTTCACTTGATGAGGAGTTGACATAATCTTAGTCTTTCCAATGTTGATTTTAAGTCCTAAGGAATCATAGCTCTGGGCATACACATCTAAAAGTTCTTGAAGCTCTTCCGGCGTAGAGGCTAAAAGTGCACAGTCATCTGCATACTGGAGATCACAAATGAATCGTGTGCGTGTCTTCGTGAAAGCTCTAAAGCGCCCTATGTTAAAGAGACCGCCATCAAAACGGTATCTGAGACCTATTCCTCTGACAGTCAGTTTGTTGTCAACAATAATTGTTAGAGCAGTGGTAAACAAATTAAAGAGTAGGGGTGCCAGGACACATCCCTGCCTAACTCCAGTGAGGGTTTGGAAAGGTTCGGTTGCCTCATTATTATACATAACCTGGGCGTTGTTGTTTGTATGTAGACTGCGACATACTTCCACAAATTTTCTAGGGATACCTAAGCGGAACATAATTTTCCAGAGCACTTCCCTGTCCACCGAGTCAAACGCCTTGGTTAAATCAATGAAGGCCATGTAAATTTCTCCTTGATGTTCGAGTGCTTTTTCTTGAAGCTGTTTAAGTGTGAAGATTAAATCCGATGTGCCTCGGTTTGGTCTAAAGCCACTCTGTGTTTCAGGAAGTAACTTTTCCATAACAGGTGTTAGCCTATTTGCCATGGCTTTAGTGAGTATCTTCCCTCCAACAGCCAGGAGAGCTATACCCCTGTAATTTCCACAGTCCGCAGCGCTCCCTTTGTTTTTGAAGAGGTTAATTAAAAGTGTATCACGAAACTCCTGCGGAGCTTGACCACTTTCCCACACGACATCAAACAGTTTTTTGAGGTAGGGTATGAGCTCTGACGACACAGCTTTAAAGATCTCAGCTGGGAGTGAGTCGGCGCCGGGAGATTTGTTATTTTTTAGCTGCCCAATGGCGGTTAAGATCTCTTCCGTTGTTAGTGGCTTATCTAAGTCTTCGAAGGTGTCGTATTGAGGGATAAGATTTATAATATCGTGATCGGCTTGACTTTGCTGGTTAAGAATGTTAAAGTAGTGTTCTTTCCATCTGGCTCTTATTTCCTGGTCTTCTTTGAGGAGATTTCCATTTAAATCTTTAATATGGCACATATTTTTCCGACTGGGGCCGTACACTGCTTTTACTCCTTGAAAGAAATTCCTGTAGTCGTGTGAATCGGCGTACCTTTGAATTTCTCTGGCCTTGCTTGCCCACCACTCGTTCTTTATTCTTCTGATTTCGCGTTGCGTTTCATACTTAGATTGGGTAAAAGCTTCTGCTTTTGATGAGTCGTTGGGGTGGTTGATAGCGTTTTGGAAGGCAATATGTTTGCGGTCAAGAAGTTCTTGTATAAAAGCTTCATTATCATTGAACCAGTCCTCCTGTTTTTTACTTGCTACAGTGCCAAGAATTTCCTCACTCGCACTTTTTAAACTGTCTTTAATTTGTGTCCAGGTAGCAGCGACATCTGCAGAATTGGTTTCTTCTAGTGCACTCAAATTCTCTTGAACTTTTTGCTTTAGCTGTTCGACGGTTTGTTGGTCACGCAATTTACTAATACAGAGACGGGGTCTATGTTTTACTTGAGTTCTTCGGTGTTTGGGTCTCATAACAATTTTCATTTTAGAGACAACAGGACGATGATCGGTCCAACATTCGCTATCAATGCGCGCCTTTGTAATTTGGACGTCCTTGAGATGCTTCCTACGTACGATAACATAGTCCAGTAGATGCCAGTGACCTGATCTGGGGTGACGCCAGGTGCCTTTAAATTTATCCTTTTGTCGGAAAATGGTGTTTGTTATAACTAGATCATGTTCGGCGCATTTAGTTAGGAGTAGTTGACCATTAGCGTTCATGTTGCCCAAACCGTTCTTGCCTATGATGCCTGGCCAGGTGTCTGCATCTCTCCCTACTCTAGCGTTAAAATCGCCAAGAATAACGAGTCGTTCCGTTTTAGGTATTCTACAGAGGGTTTCTTCCAGCTGTTGATAGAAGCTTTCCTTGGTTTCGTGACTTGCATCCAGAGTGGGAGCGTAGGCGCTTATTAGATTTACCGCGTTGCCATCTGATAGCTCATAGCGTAGCAGCATTAGACGCTCGGATAGGCCTTGTGGTACTTGTGTTAAGTTGGATACAAGTTGATTCCGAACGGCAAATCCTACTCCATGTTGTCTTCTTGAATTGGTGGGAAGACCTTTCCAATAGAAGGTGTAGTACTTTTCTGTGAGAGAGCCTTCCTCCAAAAATCGAGTTTCGCTGAGAGCTGCAACGTCAACGTTGAGTCGGTGAAGTTCTCTATCTATTAGAGCAGTTCTTCTTTCAGGCCGATCGGTGCGAGTGCTGTCGTTCAGAGTACGAACATTCCAAGCGCCGTAGATGAAAGAATTCGTTTTGTTGGATTTAACTTGTCGGTGTTTTTTCGACATTCGATGAGGTGTCCCTGTGGGCACCCTCCCCCGGAGATCCGATCGGGAGGGTATTTTACCTCCGGATGATTTTGTCCCACTTGAACGCTCCATCATTTTTTAAAGCCTTAATCGACTGAAAACGAAGCTGCATTTGAAGTTTTAGCTGGAGCAGGTATGCAACTGACCAGCTCGGTTGCGGAAGGCGAGTGGTGTGGTCCCATGGCACAGAAGGAGACTGCGACGATGGGGTAACCAAACGATTCCAAAAGCAACCTTTGTGTGCGGTGGGTTATTTTTACCGCACTCTTCGTGAGAAGGTGGATGTGCTCACGGCAAAAGGTAAGGGTTATTCCGCCCTTACTCGGTCGTTAGAGCCTCGTTAGTGAAAACAGGGTGCACCAAGTTCAAATTGAACTCATCGCGAAGGTGAGGTTAACAATTGAGTAGGAGAGGCTATAACTTGCGCTTCACTACCCCATTACACCCTATACTATACTATAGTAAACCTTAGACAAAGGATAGTCGATGCTGCCCAACACATAAGGCATAATCAGACAACCAGAGTAACAAGAACGGAAATAAGAAGACGCTGCCGTGTCTGTATACGGAATAGGGGCTCCCATTTTGAGCAAGACTTATAAAAAATAAAGTACAACTTTGAAATTAGAGAAGAATTAAACTCTACTTTTAAAATGTTTTTTACTGTTTATCTAAAAATAAAATTCGTACTACTTGTGTTATTTTTATTAGTATTTTCTTAGAACTATTAAGGGTACATTGAACATTTGTACCTTGTTAGATAGCTATTGAAATAAGGCAGTTTTTATAATAATTTATACGTGTGTTACGTTAATATTTTTTTGAAAAACCTAATAGGTAAATTTCGTAGCTGATTTAAAAAAAAAAAAATTTTAAGTTTTTATTTCAGATGTTCACATGATCGAAATGTTTCCAGATATTTTTCATTCCAAACGGATATCTATAATGTTGGACAAGTAATCCAGTAAAAAAAATTTTAAAATGTCAAATAGATTTTTCGAAAATTAACTTTTAGGACATTAAGATCTACTTTTTGAGAAAAACAAAAAAAATTAAATATTTCAAAAACTATTGAGTTTTGCATAATATATGTAAGGGCTAAATTTACTTCTTAGATCATGCCCATCACATCTCCAAAGGAATGTATCGAATTACCAGTAATCCTGTATAGTCTAGTATACTTTAACTTGGCGTGTGTATGTATGAGTTAATATTTCCGTACGATTTCATTTTCTCCCATATTGTACACAAAGTTAAAGCAATAGTCCGGAAACATTGTCTACGTGGACAATATTTCTGGATCTTTGTGTACAAGAGAAAATGAAATCGTACGGAAATATTAACTCATACATACACACGCCAAGTTAAAGTATACTAGACTATATTTTCCTACAATTTAAATTCATAAAAAACATAATGTGGATGGTCTAATTAATTTTTTTCATAAGAACTGTTAAATTTTAATAACATTGAAACTATTAAATCTGTATTTGAGAAAAAGATCTGTATATATTCGAGTATTCGAATATAGAATGAACGTTGTGAACTCAAGGAAAATATATAATTTAGAGAACATCGCATCCCCAAGCTTCGATGGTGTCTCTTGGGAAGTGATTAGAGCCCTAAAATACAACATTGCTGCTACCCTGACAGAAATGGCAAGCAAGTCAAAGCAAATCTAACTGTTGCCCAAAGTTTTACAGCTTCCTCTCGCTTATAATTAAAAAAATAAAAATACCAAGTTATTTTACAAGAAGATAAATGCATTCATTGAGGAAAACACATTTATTTTTATTCGAACTCTTATTAGTGCTTATATAAAATTAAATTAATTAAATTAAAATATATAAAATTAAAACTGTCACTGAAAATAAATAAAATATGTTGATGTTAAATAAAAATATCCGTGTTATATAAACACATACACCGCACACAGGCCTCTCGCCTAGGGTGTATAAAAACACCTGTAAACGTATTATACATACATAGATTTAGATTTAGTGTTTTTTATTGTATGTACTGAATTGATTGCTAAAGCCCTATGTTGCATACTTAACTTATGTTTTGAAAAAGGTTTCTTTCCAAACATGCTAAAAATATCAACTGTGACACCTATCTACAAAACACCCCGGTAATCAACAATATTGTAAAAATTTTAGAAAAATGTATAAAAAATACAGTGTGTCCACGAATGGATTTAACTATACTTATAAAAATGGTTATTTTTAATTTTTCGAAAAAAAACTTATTCTTTACAATTTCTTCTGCTTGTTATATAAATACGATTCACGTTCAGAAAATTTGATTTTTTTGTACAGGGCGCGCAAAAATTATAAAAATGTGGATTTTTAAAATAAAAAATTTTAAAATCAATCTTTTTGAGACATTGGGATTAAGGAACTTAAAAGCAGTAGTCGCAAAGGCAAATAATTTTTTATCATTGGAGTTACTGTTACTGATATTAAAAATTAAATCGATTTTTCCCCATATTTTGTTATCGATTAATGTTTTAAAGACTATGTATTACTTGTAATAAAGCGTTGTTTGTAACTATTTTTAATGAGTTTGGGTGTAAATGTTGTTTCTTAGTTTTTCAACTCAGGTCCTACTTCATTGAATTAACTTTTAGTAGAAGTGGACCGCTATCTCATTTTGTGATTATTAATCAAGATTGCCGCTGAGAAATAATGCTTAGGTGACATTGTTCTTTTTTAAACATTATTTGTCAATTAATATCTTTAGAAAAATATTGAGCTAGAGCATCGCATTTACTTGATCGAGTGTTATGGTATTGGAGAAGTGTCCGCGATAGAAGTTTTCCACAGGAAGTTTTCAGGTGTAGAATTTTCTGTAAATGGTTTAAGAAATTTGGTTCGTAAATTCGATGTTTATGGTGATGTCAAAGATGTTAAAAAACAAAAAAAAATTATGAAAATGATGCTGCAACAATTTTAGTATTAAAATCAGTTCGCAATAATTTCCGACTTCCTTTGAGGGCAAGAGCGAGCGAGGTAGGTGGTGTATCTAAGAGTCAAGTACACAATGTTCTGACCGCAAATAAATTTCACGCATTCAAACCAACCTTTATCCATAAACTTCAAGAAGATGGTGATTCATATCGACTTGAATTCTCTTTACTAATGGGTGAACACATAATGGAAAGCCGTAATTTTCACCGTTATATAATATTTAGTGACGAATCTACATTTACAACGAATGGGATAATCTCCAGTCAAAATTGTCGCTTTTGGGCAAATGAAAATCCACACTTCAAGATTCATACAAACAGCCAAAAATTTAAGAAAGTCAACGTATGGTGTGCGTTAACGTCCAATAAAGTAATTGGTCCATTTTTCTTGGAAGGAAGGCTTAATGCAAATTATTATTTAGAAATTCTTAGTGAATATTTTTTGCCACAAATAGATGAAGTAAGTTTGTAATTTAGAAGAAATATATTCCAACAGGACGACTGCCCAGCGCATAGTACAATCATTGTCACCAAATGGCTAATAAATGAACATTTCCACGAAAAATGGATTGCTCGCCATGGACCGATAAACTGGCCCAGCGCGGTCTCCGGACCTCACCGCAATGGATTATTTTCTGTGGGGGTATCTTAAGCCAAAAGTGTATGCAACTGACTTGCAAGATAATATTGAGATTCTAAAAACAGAATCACTGATGCCATTTCTACAGTGACACCAGATATTCTTCAAAATATTTATTACGAATTTCGAAGAAGGATGGAGAAATGCGAGTTTCATGTTGAGTAAGGACGTTACTGTTTGTTATTTATCTCACTGTATAAATACTTAAGTTAAATACATACTTTATTGATTATTTTCTCACATTTAATTTTAAAAAATTCGTTCTGTCGATTTTTAATATCAAATAACTTAGTAACAGTAACTCCAATGAAAAAAAATTATTTGGCTTTGTGATTACTGCTTTTAAGCGCCTTAATGCCAATGCCTCAAAAAGTTTGATTTTAAAATTTTTTATTTCGAAAATCCACATTATTCTAATTTTTGCGCGCCCTGTACAAAAAAGTCAAATTTTCTCAACCTGAATCGTATTTAAATAACAAGCAAAAAACATTATGGCGAATAAGTTTTTTCGAAAAATTGAAAATAACCATTTTTATAAGTATAGTTAAGTCCATCCGTGGATGGAGTAGCAGAACATTTAAATTATAATAAAATCCTTTCTCCCAATTACTATGACTTAAAGGAAGGGATGAGTACTGATGATGGTATGTATGAGGTTGTAATAACTATATATAATACCGTAAATAATAACGTGTCGCATGACATTTTACTTAACCAACTCAACGAATATGGTATAAAGGGGTATAAATGGCTTGTTCAGAAGTTATATTCAAAATAGGGAGCAATGTGTAAAAGTCGATGAAAGTTGGTGAATTCTTCTCAGTATTTATGTCGATGACTTCAACTTCCAATTAATGGAAAAATAGTAGCATATGCAGATGACGCTGTTCTTCTAGTTGAAAGTGACTCCTGGGAATAAAGAAGTGGTAGAGTTTTCAAAACTACAACAGTGGCTATCGGAAAATTACCTACAGTTAATCTAGATAGATGTGCTTTAGTAAGATAGATACACTAGTTACATACATACTCATGTATAAATAAACGGAAGCGTGGCTGTAGCAAAACAAATAACACTAAATATCTCGGAATTATTATGGCCAAAATTTAAAAAGGACAAAGCACATTCAACAATGTAACAACAAAGTGCATAAGTTGTTGGTTTGGAAACTCTACCACCTAAAAAATATTTTGCCTTTTAACACTTTTAAGTTGTTGTGTAACATGCACTGGTCGAATCAATTCTTAGATATGGAATAATAACATGGGGAAGTGCATATTCGACAAATCAATGTAGTAATTAAATATATCGCAAAAACACATAATAAAAATTATCTTAGGAAAAAACAAATACTACTCCACTGAACTACTACCTATTCAAACAATTTAATGTATTCAATCTGCACCTCCTATACATCAAGTCTGTTATAATATTTACACATAAACATAAAAACTTACTGAGTACAATACATGTACACAAGACAAAAATATAATTTAAATGTCACAATACCTCAAATTAGATACACAACAACACAACGATTTATAACGTATTATGGTCCAAAATTTTATAATATTTTACCTGTCCATTTTAAGCAATATAATAACATAGGACTATTCTGTGGCAAAATAACTGAATACTTAAATAGCAAACAGAAATTCACGAAATTATTGATAGGTGGTTAAAACAGTGAATATAGAAATAATATAATGGTGTCCAGGTATACTACATAACATTAACGATTAATATATATCAAAATAGATACTAAATATGTATTGTTATTATTTCTTAATTACTTTGTAATTATTTAATTATAATTGGAAAGAATTTGATTAATACATTTTTATTTGATTTTAATTGTTCTTTTTTCAAATTAAAATCACGAATATATTTTTTTGTAAAAACTCAGTTAAGGAATAGATGGTGGAATAACGAGATACTTTGGTCCACCACCTCTTTATACTAAACAGAGCTATTCGTATTATGGGCAATAAATATCAATCCTCTCCTATTTAAATATAAGAATTAACATATTATAATTAGAAGCCAAATTAAAAATCAGTTTAAATCAACAAGTACTTACGAAAATGAAATCCACAATATTAATTTTCAGACCCATTTTAGACTCCTACTCCAACTAACAACACCTAAAACTGACGTTTAGTCTGTGCAAAGTATTTATACGATGCGGAAAACAAATAATATTATTCTAATTTAATGCATTGGTTCTGAATAATAAACAAATTTCAATCTATTGTTAACCCATGTTATTATATTCCAACAGTGATCAGAATGCGTCATGTGTCAAATGAGAACCGAAATTGTTTTCCAATAATATAATTTAGAAAAAACCCAAACTTGATTGTAATCGCCTTCACATTCAAGTCTGGTGCCGGGTAATTAATATTAAGTAGCGATCCTGGCATCTGGATCTTTAGTAAGAGGCATTATGCAAACATGTAAAAAAGTAACAAACTTACGTATGTAGTTCATTGGTGGATTATAGTGGATTTTATTGATTATCCAAAGCAGATAATTATAATAATAACAGTAACAATTCCTTGTTGTTGCCATGACATGAGATTATAAAAAATTCAAATACCAATAGTCAGAATAAATAACATAAACTTTAGTAGGACATAAAACAGGTTAATAACAATATGACGTATTTATTTTTGGCAAGTGGTATTAATGATGACTAAAGAAACATTATTTTTTCACTGGCAGAATATGACCTTGCGTGGTTACTGCCTCAAATAGGAAACTGTATCTTATGTAAATGAAAATTGACACAACCTTTTATTTATTTATGATTTTAATATTTAGTCAAGATCTATAACTAGTGGAATTTTAAAACAATCAATTAATCAATAAAGATATCTCTTGGTTTCAAATCGAAAATTAGGCGAATGAGCTTTTTTGACAAATAAAAATTGTGTCTCTTTCCGTAGCTCTACTCCAGCACATGACGCTAAAATTTAGGCGTCAATATGCTAGCGAACAATAAACATTTAATAACTCTTTTTGCCACATTATTTTGTTATTTCTTGTATAGTTTCTTTTAGTTCGCTTACAGTAACCAGAGTTAATGTAAAGTCCTCTATTATATGTAAATTGTTAAGATAATCAATAGGATTTTGTTGTGGTATGATATTTTCAGTTAATTTTGCAGCAATAGTATTAAAATTAGTTATTAAAATCGTTCGGAGGTACGTTTGGTTGTACGGAGACCAGCTGATTTGTTTTGTCTCTAAGATCATTGACAATTGTCTAGCTTTCCATCATTTTATTATTCGCCGTTTGTAATATATTCTCATAGTAAGTTTCATTAGCAAATTTAATAAACTTTTCGTATATACCACGGTACCTATTAAGATAGGTTATAAAGATGTTATGCGCGTATATTTTTACTGTTTTCTATACTATATTTGTAAATTTTATTTCTTGTGTTTTTTTCACCTTATAATTTGTTTTGACAATGTGGTGATGTGTCTAAATAAGTCAATCTTATCAAATTGCTATTATAATAATGAGTAAGTAGTAGGCATTATTTATATTTTCAAAAGCAAATTTTCATAGTTTTAAAAATTTTAATTATGATAATTTTGAATAAAAGTAAATAGTATAGTAGTAAGTATTAGTACAATTTTACCTCTCTCCCTTAAATATTAGATAAATTAATCGAAGCAGTTATTCAATTTATTTTAAGTGGTTACTATAATCATAATAATTATTATTCCTTATTATCTCTGATATAATTATTTAAATTTTTGATGTAGTTCTAACTACGCACGATACCTTTATTGCAGTAATTAAAGCAAAGATTATCATCTTGTTTCGATGATAGGTTTAAAACTGCTATCAGAAAAGAAATCATGCATTTTAAATTCAACGTGTGTCTTTGTAGCAGCTCTCAATAGCCTTGCGAGAAAAACAAGGTACTGCATAAAAATATCTTAATTTATTCCTTCTTGCTTCATATATGAACAGCGCTCTGGAATTATTTATGAAATTTCAAGACGTTTATAACACATCGTTATTTACCAAATGAATGTAAATCAGTATTGCAAAAAGAACTATTACACATTATCCTGTGTAAGTAATATAATGTCCTTAAACTGATGTTTTAATCTAGATTTTACTGCCTCCTTGTAGTTGTTTGTTTGAGTGATACATATTGTTCTATAAAAATTTATTGATAGTCTATAAATTTAGATGAAGTGAAATGTATTTTTTAATAAAAAATTTAGTAGAAAGCACATCGAGATGTTGCTTAATTAGGTGGGAATAAAAGGGTTCGAAAGAATGCAAGAGTTAGCAAAGTGTCATTCCCGTTTGTCAGAATGGCTCAACTGATATGAGATGTTGGTGTGCTTGACAAGGGAAGCAGACACTGATGTCACAAAATTACATTAAGCGCTAAAAGAATAAAATTGAACTACAAATAATAACAATTTATTTGCTGAAGGCCCCCCAATTACAGGACAAAGTGTATAACGTTTTACAAATAAGTGTAAAAAAAAAATAACAATGATGACAATAATAAATGTTTCTTATATACAAATTATATAAATATAAATAATATACAAAGCGCGCTGAATATAAATAAATTCAATAAAATAAGGAGCACTTTGACTATCTTACATTTCAGGCCTTTTTTGTACCTAGCGGCTGCGCTATTGTGGTTTATGCAGTTGCGTATCTAAATACTTGTTTCTTTGAAGGATATTCCACGCTTTTACTATATAGCCAGTTATAAAGCGCACTCTTTTGGTAGCTCATTAATTTTATTTCTTGGTATATCAATTGTTTTGTTATATATTCTTTTATTGTACAAAAATCATAGTGCCATTTTCATTGAAAATAAAACAGGATGAATAATATTATTGTTTAAAGGCGTATAGAGCATCCTGTTTCTAAATTTAGGTACGTAAGCGTGGTTATGAGGCGAATAAGGTGAAATTAATCTAGTCTGAAAATTTACATACCTCTTTGTTCTAATTTATTTACCGTGTAACTAGTTCATTAGTGATTTATTACGTCGCACTCTATGAATCATGCAGTACGACTTTGTTTCAGTCCAAATCTAGCTGCTGAAGAGGCAGTAATATAGATGCGGATACAATTATTCATTTCTACTTCTGAATGCTCAAATTTTCCAGATGAGCAATACTCTCCTTTTCTTGATGTCCAGGATCTTTAGTCGAGATCCTTATAGACTAGATGGCCTTGTTAAGTGCTCACCAATAGAGGCGCAGGTGGAAATTCGTCATATATATATACCGAAATTGAACCGACACGAGGTTCACTTGACTATTTAGTACATTTCGGTATCTTTGGTATAGAGACATATTAAATAGTCAGCAGGCGCCATCTAACGGTCCAGTGTCTGTTGCAATCGAAAAATAAATAGCCTGACTGAACTGGGACAACAAATATGGCAAGAAAAAGTTTTAATTATGTAGATGGATAATTAGCTTTAAAGAGGTGGGTACAATGTATGAAAACAAGGATTAAGAAAATTATATAATATCATACTGCAATACAAATGAATGCTGGCCTTCCATAGTGAACTATGTTCTGTTTTTATATTGAAGTCGTAGTAAAGTCGGTGGTAATTTTCAAGGGTGGTAGTAGTAATAAAATAGTACATAAAATAGGGTAAAAGTTACTGAACATAAAACAAAAAATGGCAGCACTTTGGTGACGTCATATGTTCAATGGAGGGAAAAGGTGCAACAATTTAATGTAAGGCACTCCAACACTATCAGGACATCAGGTAATGAATAATATAGTCTCTAAGTGAAACCAATCACCACATATTCCTATAAATTGTCTTAAATTTTTTTCTAAAAATAACATTAGCGATTACCGTAAAATAATTTGAAAAATTAAAATTTTCTTTATAAGGCCTCTCTATCGTCGGCCCGACAAAGTAACAGATTAACGACAACAACAAAACAACAAAACTGAAATAAATGAAAGAGAAAAGTACAATTACGAGAGAACAAACAGAAACATTTTTACTTACTCGTGAAGCAACTCCGACCACGCGTTTTACAAAACCATTAAGCTTGATGAAAACAAATCAGTTCAGGAAACTTACTAAACATAAAAGTTGGATGTAGATCACTAATAGTATGATTTATTTTAAAATTTCAGAAAGAAAAACTGTGGATAACCACTTTTCCCACGGGACCTTATTACCAACCAAAACTCAAGTCTAGAATGATCCAACGTTTTTAAAATAACCGGAGATCCCTGATAAGTATTTTTCGTTGGCATTCTTGAGAAACTGAACAAAAGATCTATACTAGAGGAACTAACAACAATCTGCAATTTTAACTGTAGGAACTGAACTCAGCCTTTTGTTGTCATCAAAGTTTATAGTAGTTTTAACTCTAATAAAACATATTTTGTTATTACGATAATTATAATAAAGATAGTTTGGATGCCACCTTCCTATCAAGGAAACTAGATGCAATGGGATACGGGGCAGTATCAACCATTGGTTGATATCATATATGGCAGATCGATCCTTTGAAGTTAATATCGAGAAATAATCCTTCGGCTCAGATACCAGCATACCTCAGGGAAGTGTACTCGGCCCACTGCTGTTTTTGGTGTATATGGGAGACAACTAAAGTGTCACGGGTTTTTATTGTACAAAAAGAATAATTCGGCTCTTAGTCAATCTGAGATATAATCCAATCAAATAAGCCGAAATAAAGGCTAAACCTTGAAATTGAAGTCGGAAAGCTAAAATTTTGCACAAACCTTTGTTATGACGTTTTAAAGACGGGCGGAAAAGTCTCGTGTTCTCTAGTCAAGAGATTATAGGTCAAAGGTCACGAAAATCGGTTATTGCAAATATGTTGCTCCCTCCGCGGTGCGTGTCATTAGAGATTATCTTAGAAATCCCTAGACCTGATAGATATTTTATTATAAGATTTTGACCCCTAAAGGTTGTTTACTTGTATTTTATTTTGCATGTCTTTTTTTATAATAAATTGTATTTTCTTTTTACGTGTTTTTGTTATTGTTTTGCTCTCACTATAAGGATTCATAATATCCGGGACTTCGTTATCTTTATGTGACTATAAGTCGTAAACTGCAGACTCTGCGGAGAGGTGCCTGAAACAGTAAGCCATGTACTCTGTCAACGTGAGGCACTGAATTGCAAGAAGCTTAATATTTTTGGGGTCACAAAGTGGCTCAAAAGCACTTGATAAAACTGCTTCGGCTAATCAGCAATACGGGAATCATCGGCACCCTCTAGAAAAAGGGAAAGCCGCAATAAGCCAATTCTGGCTGCAATGCCAACTGTAACGGAATTCGGTATACAGCCCTGAACACAACGAAAAAAGGGGTGGTTAGAAGGGAGCATAATTAAAAAAGTAAATAAATAATAATTTATATAAAACGACTGCTACGAACTGGTCAAAATTTTACACATACATTATTTATTGCTCCCAGAAAATGAAAGGGCGAGAGTGAGAAGGAGGCTGTGGGAGGTAGGGGTTAATTAATAAAATGAAGAATAACAGAAACCATAAAGTTAAATATAGAAATGAAACTAGGTCTATCTGAAAACTAAACGTTTTATATGTAATCAAGAACGGTTGAGAAATAATGAAATTTTGACTGTGTGAAAGATTCAACAGGGTATATCTACCCCTACATGGGAAACTTTATCTGAATTATTACAGACCGTTTATTTTTTAGATTCCAGACAAAATGCGAAATATTTTTTCTATACATAACGGCAAAAGCCAATCTATTTTTTTAAATAACATACATTTTGTTCATACAAATAACTTCCGCTTTAAAAAGAAACCTTTCAAATTAGAAATAAAATAGCGTATTTCATATAAAAAGGATTTGTTAACGTATTTCCTTTCTAGGCCTTTTTCTTTCTATTTTCGCTCGAATCAATGAACAAAAATGGAAATTCAGGACGCGAGGGCATTAACCTTCTGAACTTCGTACAGCTCTACATAGGATGATATTTTATTGATGACAAGGACTGTGGAATAATTTTTATAGCATCCCAACATAACTGATAGACGTCAGTCATTTTATTGGAAATTGTGTAAAATAAAATAACTTCATTTTGCAATATGAAGTGAAAATCTATTGATAGAAGTCGTAGAGGGGCTTCGTAATAATTTGCTAAGGCTTTACTTGATTTTGATGAAGGCTTTTGTGAAGGCAGGTTTATTAATCATAGCTTACGTTGGCTGTTAAAACGAATTTCTCTGATAATATATATTTGATATATCCAAAGCGACATTTACAGTATTCTTATTTCTAGGAATTTCATTCATTCTATTAATTTCTATGAAATAGTGCTAGAGGTATTTGAGGGTTGTCAGATTTCTAATCGTACATGTCTTATCTTAACCTATGACTTAAAAAATGATCGGACTGAAATTTAAAAATATTTCCACATATTGGTGTAAAATAGCAGATAAATAAGTAAATAAATTTGAACATATTGTGTTCTAGAATTATGATAATAATAAATTTATTGACAATTTTAGATACAGAATGTATACAGGGTGTTCCACTTAAAACTCCCAACGCCAATTACTCGAAAATTGAAAGAGGTAGTAAATTTCTGTAAATGGCAGATAATTGGTGTGATCAAGAGCTATATTTCGACTTATAATAGATGCCGGCGCCATTGACGGTTTAGGCGTCGCGACGACCGGAACAAAATTTTCGATGGCAGGCGTTTGGAAAACAAAAGATACCAGTAGTACTTTTAATTCTGAAGTTTTTTATTATTAGAAATTTTTTTATTTTTTTGTTCGTTTCGGAGTTATTTGACATAGAAAGTGTAAATACCCTTTATTAAAATTTGCCAATTTAATAAATTGTCTGCATCTAATAGACTGTTACTATTCTGTTAACCTAAATTTTAACAATCAAAATAGACAGATTAAAAGACAGGTAGTGAATATCACTTTTATTTACATAAGTAGAACAGTATCGTTGAAATATTTAAACAGAAAAAAATATAAGTGTTTTAAATATAGTCATTTTTTAATCTAAAATCTAAAGTAAATAAAATATTTTATAGCAATTGTTCAAAATTTTCTCCACTTGCCCGAACGCAGCAGTCGTACCGGCGTCTTAACTCAAAATTGCAGTTCTTAACAGAATTCTTCTATTTATAGCAGCACAAGATGCAGTTATTTTATTTTGGAGATCCGCCATATCCTCAATAGGCTCTACATATACAGAGTTTTTCAACTGACCCCAAAAAAAAATCGAGAGGGGTCAAATCCGGTGACAGTGCTGGCCATTGTAGTGGACCGTATGTCCCAATCCAACGATTGGGGTACAGAACATTCAACAATCTGTTACAATTTGGGTATTGTGAGGTGAGGCACCATCTTGTTGAGAAATAATGTTCTTCCTAGTGTCAATCGGGACATCTTCTAACAGTTGAGGTAATAATCTTTGAAGAAAACTCCAATAACGATCACCATTTAAAGTACCTTCGTAAAAGTGAGGTCCTATTAAATAACCATTGAGTATACCACACCATACATTTATACCGAAAACGCACTGGTTACCTCTTCCAGTAATCCAACAGGGATTGTTTTGTGCCCAGTAACTGCAATTGGGTCTATTCACAACTCTTTTGTTGTGAAATCTACTTTTATCGCTCCAAAGTAATTTTCTAAAGATATTTTCATCACGGTAAAGTAAATAATCAAATCTTGCCAGAAAATTAATGCGCTTTTCGGTGTCACCTGGCTCTAACTTATGTACAAGTTTCGTTTTGTAAGGATGGTATTTATTTTGCTTAAGAATTCTTCTGGTAGAACTTATTGAGATATTAGTATTTTTCTTAAGTTCTCTCAAAGACATCTTCTGTTAGAGAACCAATGGCAACGTTAAAATCATTTGTTGCTGATTTTGATCGTTCCCGTTTTGGCTTTTCAAATGCACCGAAATTCACTAAATTTCTACATAAATTCAAAATTGTTTTATGATCTGGCTTTCCTCTATCAGGATAACGCTGTGCGTAAACACTTTTCGCTTGCCACGCATTTCGCTTACACTCACCGTAAACCAACAACACCATGTCTAGCTTTTCTTGTTTCGTGTATTGACCCATTTCTTTTCCAAAAAGTTAATCAGATATTAAAAAACTACTTGAAAATAAACACCAAAATAAAAAATTAACACTGTCTTTAACTAATGACAACTGTTTTGATAGTTAAAATTAAGGTTAACAGAATAGTCACAGCCTATTAGATGCAGACAATTTATTAAACTGGCAAATTTTAATAAAGCATATTTACACTTTCAAAGTCAAATAACTCCGAAATGAACGAAAAAGTAAAAAAAAAAATGTAATAATAAAAAAACTTCAGAATTAAATGTACTATTGGTATCTTTTGTTTTCCAAACTCCTGCCATCGAAAATTTTGCTCTGAGCGTCGCGGCGCCTAAACCGTCAAAGGCGCCGGCATCTATTATACGTCGAAATATAGCACTTGATCACACCAATTATCTACCATTTACAGAAATTTACTACCTCTTTCAGTTCTCGAGTAATTGACGTTGGGAGTTTTAAGTGGAACACCCTGTATATGGTGTCACTTGTATAAATTGATATTATGTATGAACATAGCACATGTTACATGATAAAAAATTAGTGATTATAGTTTATAAATAGAATTATATAAAACATATAAGCAAACACAATACGCATATTTAAATAATATACTCACAGGTGTAATATAAACAGTGAATTGTAAAACTTTTCATAAAATTGTTAGGAGGGTAAAAACCAAATAAGTATGACTTCAAAATTCTCTACTCAAAATGTTTAACACTGCAAAAGCTACCTTCAAGTAAGATGTATTTAACTGCGGTTTTGTAGGTTTTGCAGTAATGCATATTTCAAAAAAGATGGCAACGCGGTAAATCTAATAAGCGCCTACGCTCCCACTCTGGATGCAAGTCACGAAACCAAGGAAAGCTTCTATTAACAGCTGGAAGAAACCCTCTGTAGAATACCTAAAACGGAACGACTCGTTATTCTTGGCGATTTTAACGCTAGAGTAGGGAGAGATGCAGACACCTGGCCAGGCATCATAGGCAAGAACGGTTTGGGCAACATGAACGCTAACGGTCAACTACTCCTAACTAAATGCGCCGAACATGATCTAGTTATAACAAACACCATTTTCCGACAAAAGGATAAATTTAAAGGTACCTGGCGTCACCCCAGATCAGGTCACTGGCAACTACTGGACTATGTTATCGTACGTAGGAAGCATCTCAAAGACGTCCAAATTACAAAGGCGCGCATTGATAGCGAATGTTGGACCGATCATCGTCCTGTTGTCTCTAAAATGAAAATTGTTATGAGACCCAAACACCGAAGAACTCAAGTAAAACGTAGACCCCGTCTCTGTATTAGTAAATTGCGTGACCCACAAACAGTCGAACAGCTAAAGCAAAAAGTTCAAGAGAATTTGAGTGCACTAGAAGAAACCAATTCTGTAGGTGTCGCTGCTACCTGGACACAAATTAAAGACAGTTTAAAAAGTGCGAGTGAGGAAATTCTTGGCACTGTAGCAAGTAAAAAACAGGAGGACTGGTTCAATGATAATGAAGCTTTTATACAAGAACTTCTTGACTGCAAACATATTGCCTTCCAAAACGCTATCAACCACCCCAACGACTCATCAAAAGCAGAAGCTTTTACCCAATCTAAGTATGAAACGCAACGCGAAATCAGAAGAATAAAGAACGAGTGGTGGGCAAGCAAGGCCAGAGAAATTCAAAGGTACGCCGATTCACACGACTATAGGAATTTCTTTCAAGGAGTAAAAGCAGTGTACGGCCCCAGTCGGAAAAATATGTGCCCTATTAAAGATTTAAATGGAAATCTCCTCAAAGAAGACCAGGAAATAAGAGCCCGATGGAAAGAACACTACTCTAACATTCTTAACCAGCAAAGTCAAGCCGATCACGATATTATAAATCTTATCCCTCAATACGACACCTTCGAAGACTTAGATAAGCCACTAACAACGGAAGAGATCTTAACCGCCATTGGGCAGCTAAAAAATAACAAATCTCCCGGCGCCGACTCACTCCCAGCTGAGATCTTTAAAGCTGTGTCGTCAGAGCTCATACCCTACCTCAAAAAACTGTTTGACGTCGTGTGGGAAAGTGGTCAAGCTCCGCAGGAGTTTCGTGATACACTTTTAATCAACCTCTTCAAAAACAAAGGGAGCGCTGCGGACTGTGGAAATTACAGGGTATAGCTCTCCTGGCTGTTGGAGGGAAGATATTCACTAAAGCAATGGCAAATAGGCTAACACCTGTTATGGAAAAGTTACTTCCTGAAACACAGAGTGGCTTTAGACCAAACCGAGGCACATCGGATTTAATCTTCACACTTAAACAGCTTCAAGAAAAAGCACTCGAACATCAAGGAGAAATTCACATGGCCTTCATTGATTTAACCAAGGCGTTTGACTCGGTGGACAGGGAAGTGCTCTGGAAAATTATGTTCCGCTTAGATATCCCTAGAAAATTTGTGGAAGTATGTCGCAGTCTACATACAAACAACAACGCCCAGGTTATGTATAATAATGAGGCAACCGAACCTTTCCAAACCCTCACTGGAGTTAGGCAGGGATGTGTCCTGGCACCCCTACTCTTTAATTTGTTTACCACTGCTCTAACAATTATTGTTGACAACAAACTGACAGTCAGAGGAATAGGTCTCAGATACCGTTTTGATGGCGGTCTCTTTAACATAGGGCGCTTTAGAGCTTGCACGAAGACACGCACACGATTCATTTGTGATCTCCAGTATGCGGATGACTGTGCACTTTTAGCCTCTACGCCGGAAGAGCTTCAAGAACTTTTAGATGTGTATGCCCAGAGCTATGATTCCTTGGGACTTAAAATCAACATTGGAAAGACTAAGATTATGTCAACTCCTCATCAAGTGAACCAAATAGACATTACACTTAACGGAAATTCTCTTGAAGTGGTGGATCAGTTCAATTATTTAGGCAACGTTGTTAATGACAAAGCAAACATGGACAGCGAGATTCGCAATAGAATTAACGCTGCATCTAGAGCACTCTGGGGTCTTAGAGAGAGAGTATTTGACAACCACGACCTTGCTTTGTCAACGAAAATGGCTGTCTACAGAGCAGTTGTCATTCCAACACTGCTATATGGATGTGAAAGCTGGGTCACTTACCGTCGTCATGTGAAAGAATTAGAACGTTTTCAGCAAAGACACCTCAGAAGTATGATGAAAATCCGTTGGTTCCATCACATATCAAACGTGGAAGTACTCAGGAGAGCAAACAGTTTTCCAATTGAGGTGCTTATTTCAAGAGCACGCCTAAGATGGGCAGGTCACGTTCATCGTATGCATGATAACCGCCTTCCTAAATGTACACTTTATGGTGAATTGCTAAGCGGTAGAAGAAGGCGTGGCGGTCAACGAAAGAGGTTCAAAGACGCTCTCCATGAAAATCTAAAATCCTGTGGTATTGCAGACGAGAGCAACTTGCAGCGGACAGAACCGAATGGCGAGGGGTTGTGGCCAACTATCAAGGAAATGCTGCTGCAAGAAGGCCGAATCCAAGACCTAACCAGGTCTATGTTTGTCCTGACTGCGGTCGACATGTGCTCTCCCGAATTGGCCTCTATAGCCATAGTCGTGTGCACCGTAGATGAATGGGAATTACAATAAACTACACCTATTACTTGTTTTTTATTGTACACAATTTATCGACTGTAACATTTTTATACTCGGACTCGAGTAACGGCTAATAATAATAATAATAATAATAATAATTTCAAAAATCAGAAATCTTCGACTTATAACTCGAATTTTTCTTAAATTTCGGGTTACAAGTCGAAATTTCAAAAGTAAATACTTTGTGGCCCTTCTACACCTTCGTATCATTCAGTTGTAAAAAATTCTTTCAAATAATTAGGAACTACGCTTAATAAAGAAATTTGACGATAGTTTTCAATCTCGTCTGTTGGCTTTTTTTTCAATATAGGTAGAACCTTAGCTAATTTAAGTGTATCAGGGAAACAACCCTGGTTAATTAACAAATTGAGCGAGTAAAGTAACTGGCATGGTTGTCTTTAATAATTTTTATAGCATTTGCTGTTATGCTATTAAACTCACTAGATGGTTCATTCTTCAAGTTAATGATGGCATCATTTATTGCCCCAAAAGTAATTAATGTAAAATGTATTGATTGCTTCCTGTATGATAAAACAGTACATGGTAGAGATAGATTTGAACCAAAATGACATTTTACTTTGTTTTGAATGTCTGTGGAGAAGTGGCTATAGTCGAGACAAGAATTCAAGCGATGCACGTCACAGATCGATTCTATAAATAAGACAATACTGCTAAGAATCATGAAACCCCATTAAACTGTACCCATTTCTGAAAAAAGCTTAATAACTGGATGCCAAGAATTACTCTTTTTAACGTAATTAAGGATTAAAAATTATATTAGCATTAAAATTTCTTTAATGAGATCACTCATGACGTGCATCGCTTGAATTCTTGTCTTAATTCTGTAGCAAACATATTGGCTATGTCATGTTTATCTGAGACTATCTCATTTTTGCTGTGATATAAACTTATGCAATTATTTGTTACATTTTTTATATGATATGATACATACATGATAAATACAAATTTCTTCCTTATTATTTAAAAAAATTCTGACTCAGTTTTGATATTCAAGGCTCAAAGTGTTCAATAAGCGGATGAATTTATTTATACTTTATAAAAAGTATCTTGTCTTTTCATTCAAAATGTTATAGAGTTTGAATACCACATTTTTTACCACCTTTCAATGTAAGCTAACTATTCAATTTTTGTATTGACAAATTGAAGCCTAGCAACTCATTTATGACATGGCCATTACCAAGGACACACCTCGTAGGATTTGTCAGATCATTTTCTTTTTCTTCTTACAATATCGTTAATACCATTCGATACGTCCTTAACTCCACTTTCTACTTGCAGTATCTTAGCGCCCGTAGCTTTTAAAATGTAATTAAATTAAGGAAGCTTTCGTAAAAATTGATTTAACTTTGAACTGCTAGAGAATACGCCCTGGAATGGCAAAGGTGAGCGACCTCTCAATTTATGTAATAGTTGGAAGTTGAAGGATAATCCTGGCTTTTATATAATCCCCAGATGCAAAATTTTGTTCATATGTGAGTGTAAAATTGGGACCTAGCCCTATTTTAATCTGTGGTCGTTGCCCTCTTATATATATAAGTTTATGTAGTTGAATAATTTCTCATGTCTACGTTATAGCAACTATCTGAATATAAATTGTAGTAATTTTGTTTCCTTTGAAATTTAATATAACCTTTGATGTGTTAATCTTAATGAATAGATTAGAATCCGCCCCACTGGTAATATCTGTTTTGTGGCTAGTCAACATATAGACCAGGAGAAGTATGTACTATCCACAAACTTATTTAGAAAACTGAGTTGAATTTTGCTCCTAATGAAACGCCTCCCACCCCCGTCTATTAATTGCTAACAAAAATCCTTGACTGTGAAGCTATCAAGAACATGTTTAATCCCACTAAGTAGTTATTTGTCTCAATTTTATTTAAAGATAAATAAACAAATTGGCCATTTATGTGATCGTCTAATTACATTGAGGACCCAAATTACGTTGTGTTTGTAGTATTTTTATATTTACCCAAGTTCTTGATGCAAAGTTTGACATTACGTTTCCTATCTGATATTATTTACTTTAGAAAATTAATCACTCTTTTAATTTAAATAGTTTGTAATTTTAAACACACTGTTTATTAATTGAGAACCCCAGTTAATAATTGATTTTATTTACTGTTTTATTACTTTAAGATTACACTGTCAATTTAATTTATGATTAAAGTTTGTTTTCTATTTTATTTGATTGGAATGAAATCATTTATTATAGTTTTTTTACTTGTAGTACCAGAAAGGTAAAGTTGAAATAGTCAACCATTTTATTTTATAATAATTGTTGAAGCAAATCGCCAAACATGAAGTTAAACAATCAAAATATTTGAAAACAATTGTCTAAATATTATATAGGAAAGTTTACGTCGCTACAATAATGATCATACTGTATATGTTTCAGAGTTGGTTTTGCAAATAACAAGAGCCAGGTGATACAATAGTATTCCTCCGTATTATTCTTAGTTGTAATTAGAGATTGGGCGAAAAGGCCGATTACATGATGAATTGAAAATATGGTGTTAGTAATCGCTATGATGAAAATAAAATTTAATTCAAAGCATAGGACAATAATCATGTTATGTTCGTGCATTATAGAAATTACGTAGTAAGTGAGAATTTTATACTCCTGTAAAATATCATAGAATGTTGAGGAAATATTCCTTAATTGAATTACACAAACGGTAACTACCAAATTGTATATAACTGTAAAACAGCGTAAAACGCGGTTGGTTGATATAATTCAAACAGACATGACGTCCTAATTCAGCGCTTCGATTAAAAGTAACCCTCTCTAATATGAGCAAGGTATATAAGGCCAATAGATCAAGCACTGACCGCTGGCCTGTACTGTCTTTAGTTCGTAGAATAATTGAGTGACGGATCGTAATTGCTCTAAAAATGTAATTTAATACGCTATACAATTTAGAAAAAACACGGTGAAAAGCGCACGATAAATAGCGATTTTACAGGTTGACTCCAGAACGAATGGGTTATACTATATATGAATCTGTTGTCAGTTAATGTTTTCCCTAATGAAATTAAAGGGTGGTTTATGAATACCAACAACACAGAATAAATTTTAGATACCGTTTTGTTTATGATTAATTTTTTATTTATTATTATCTGAGCATACCTAGTGAGGTGGATTCAAGCCCCATCTACTGCAAAGAAATGTTCAAGTTTGAATTACCCCTCAAAAAGTGGTTCGGATCCCACGATAAACTGTAGGGCCCCGTTTCCTTCATTTACACAAGTCTAGGCTTAAGAGGATCATTCAAGTGATCTGGAATGCGGTTTAAACATTTATTTATTATTATATTATTATCATTTATTTTTCTTCATATGTTCATTTGCGTGTTAAATATTTTGGTATAATATATTTTACACATTGCATGTATATTATAAAGTTATTGAATAGTAATGTATGTCTTATTTTTTTGCTACATAATTAGTACTAAGTGATTTGAAATAAGGTTAAGTGTAAGAATAAACACAGCTAAACTTCGCCTTATGAATCGTTTTATGTACTGTGCTTGTATGTATATTTACATTTGCCTAATAAAGTCATTTATTATTATCATTAAAACGTAGTCTTGGGTATAATCCTATTAATATATTCCAGACTCTAGTAGCTGCTATTGACCTTAATTTAGTCTTTGACAAATTTCTGGCTGATAATGAATATATTAGATGTAAACGATTATTGAGACTAAGCTAAATATGACAACTGACGACTTCGTCGGAGCTACTTTTCGTAGATATTTAACTAAGGACATATATTAAACAAAAGATAATAACATTATGTTAATAATGTTATAATCTGCCACAACAAATCGAATCAATTACTCCTTTTTGTATTCAAATTTAGCATTTTAAACATATGCAGAGATATCTTTATATATTTACTATTATCTGACCAGGAAGAAATCAAAATATTTTAAAAAGGACATAGTAAATATACTGAAATGATAAATAATATAGATTAAAGATAAGTTATGTGTACAGGATGTATGTGTTTTAACGAGAATTATTATAATGAAAATACTACTTTTATATTATACAGTGATGATAGAAATGTATAAAACAATTTGGGAGAACATAGATCTAAAAAAAATGTGGCAATATTTGAAAGTATTCTCTATTTTAGTTCTAAATTTTTGCCGCGAAGATCGAGTATACGAATAGGCAACACAAGGGTACATTTTTAATCAAGAATTTTAATTTCTAGCTTCCGTAATTTCGTTGGTGATTCTGTATAAAAGAATTTCCGACAACAATAGTATCGCAAAAAGCGGAAAGTAAAACGCAAATAAACTTGATTGGGAGTGCCAGAGCTACCAAATACTTAATAAAAGTATTTCAAATATGAAATACCAAATACTCAGGGAAGTAATTGATATTTCTCTAATATTTGGAATAACTCAAGTTGTATTTAAAATACCCAAAAATTATTAAAAATCATTTTGAAAATTTAACTTTTTAAGGGTTTTATGAATTCTTTATAGGCATTTGAAATGGTCACTTCGAACTTCGAATAAGGTGATATATTTACTTATACCTGCTGAAATTGTATATTGTAATAAGTAATAACACAAAATAAACATAACTTTTTTTAATAAATAGGGCATTTACAGCAATTAATTATTATCAATAGCCCATATTAAAAATAAAATATAATTTAAAAATAAAAAAACAAAAATAGCACCCTTTGTCAGACTAAATGCAAACTAAATGCAATAAATTAGGTGCTCTTCTTGAAATAATAAAAATTAACTTTCTTATTTCGAATGTCTATTACTGTTTGTCTTCATAAGTACCAAATTCTCAAAATATATGTCACTTAGTGCGTTCCTTCGTGGTGCATTTATAATTTTTGCAAAAGGAAACCATCTTTCGACTGGAGCCGATGAAGGTAGGCAAATATTATAACGACAGGAACGGTTTCGATGGACGGCTATTTATTCAAAACACTTATTTGGGTATCAGCATCATTTAAATATTGAAACAATTCGAGTTCTATTATTTTTTTCGCACTGCTTTTGTAGTTTCAGTATTTAAAATTCCTGCTGAAAAATCGTCTAGTTCAAACAAATTTTCTTTTTGGTTTTGATTTTTCTTCTTAGCAAACCATTTCTATAATCATTGTTGGAATGCTGAACATTTATTTATTAAATTTGTGTGTTTCGTTCATAGACTACGACTTTGATAATATTTGCACATTAGTTGTAATTATTAAGTATAAAGTGTAACGTAGTAGTACTACGGACATATTTTAATAAATTAGGATGACCCAAATTGTCTCCTGAGCAATCGTCTACATCCACGAATGAAATATATTTTCTTCGCCTGAATACTCGTCATCGTCGTCGTCATAGGAAGTGTTTTCATTACTGACATTACTGACTAAGCCAAATCGCTCAAAAGCCTTTTCGAAATTGCATCCACTATCTGTAACAGTGGCAACTAATTCATGATTATTGATGAGGAGTTTAAAGTGGATATCTTCCATAATCTCTGCTATTTTATCGCATATTATGAGTTCCGCAGAATCTTCTAAAAGGCTGCAGAATATCTGATGTAAGTTATATCAATCCAATGGACTGTAAGAGCAAAAAAATTTATTCGTATTGCCGTCCAAATATCTGTCGTCGTGCGTACGTATTTTTCCTGATACTAGTAACACTGTACTCTGGTACACTGTGCATGCACTGTGCTGGAATTCGCTGGAATACTTATTAAGAACTAATAGCACTATTAATAAACAATAGGTCGATTAAGAATTAAGACCGATACATTAGATACCTATTTAATAGTCATTCTAGTTCTTTAAACAGTATTTGAAATAACTTCCAGTACTTAAAATACCTGGACAGTACTTGACATACCAAGCAAAGTAATTCAAATACAAGCATTTCTAAAACCATATACCACATTCAAATACTCGAAGCAAAGTATTTCAAGTATTTTAAATACCAAGTACCAAATACTGAGAATCTAAAGAATTTGAAGCAAAGTGCTGCAAATACTGAACTTGTACTGCATTGTACTGTACTGTACTGTACTGTACTGTACTGTACTGTACTGTACTGTACTGTACTGTACTGTACTGTACTGTACTGTACTGTACTTTTCTCTGGCTGATAGCCACATTGGTTAAGGCGAGAGGTGGCAATCGCGATTAATCAAACGAATATCGCGCCACTGGGTTCGAATCCCGGCTCCAGCACTGTCGGGGAAAATGGTTGTATGTCCGCATTTTTTCGATATGTAAACGCTTTCCGCACAAGCCTCTGGCTTATGGAATTGGGGTTATCTAATTTCTGTGGTGTGTATTTATTTAATACTTCAGCTCTGGGGAGTGCCCGTCCTAGTTGAACTACATAGGTTCACGTCTTGACATTTTTAACAACGTGTAGGTATACAGATCATTTACTAATTTTTGTGGTGTTTTTATGCTCAAAAAATTTTAACAATATTTTAATAGATACTTTACTCACACAAGTCTAGGCCTAAGAGGGTCATTCAAGTGATCTGGAAGGCCATTTATAACATTTATTTCCGATAACAAAAAATGTCGAAAAGCCCAATTGCAATTACATAAAGTAATTATTAGAATTTGCACTAAATACATCAGTTAATTCAAGGCAGCTTTATTAAAAGTTAAAAATACAACAACCTCTTCCCCATACATACTTCGAAGACGACCGTGCGCAGCCTGTGGTTGAACAATAAATCAACATTACTTTAAGAGACCGGATGTTGCGTCGTCGAGATGTCTGAATATCCGCTATCATTCGGCTGATTATGAAAATTAAGAAAAAATGTTAGGTACAAAAATCAACAAAACAATAATGGATGGATGGATCTATGGATTTACTTTTCTATTTTTATTTTTTTTATGTAGTTTACAAAGGCAGGGAACCAAAAAGTAAAACAAAGTAGATGTCTATTAATGAGTTTTATTAACAAATATTTTTGCAAAAATTAATTTCCGGAAGAATAGAATTTTCACAGAGGATTTCCTAAACCATGACAGGTCCGGGAAATAAAAAAAATCTGAAAAATATGATAATTTTATATCCGCTTCCAATCGGCTGTTTGTAAAAATTAAGAAAAGTTATTTGGTATCAAGATAAGTAAAACAATAATCTAGGTTTCTATGGATTAAATCTTTGAATTTCTGTATTCACAACTTATATACAAAATAAAAAGAAGAGAAAACAAAAAACTATTAGCAATCTAAATTTTTATTTTGCTTATTTTAGTACCAAATAACTTTTCTTAATTTTCATTAACGGCCGAATAAGAGCGGATATAGAATTTCCAATTTCCTGAACCTGGTTTAGGAAATCCTCTGTGAGAATTTTATTTCTCGGAAAATTATTTTTTTGCAGAAATATTTGTCAATAAAACTCATTTATTGGCCTCTACTTTCTTTTACTTTTTGATTTTCATTGTTTGTAAATTACATAAAATAATTTTTAAAAATTAAAAAAGAAAAATGAATTCATAAATATACATATTATTGTTTTATTTTATTTCGCACTAAATAACTTTTCTTAATTAACTGAATAAGAGCTAATAAGCTAAGGATCCAACGACGCCTGAGCTCTTAATAGAACACAATTTATATAATTTGTCTTGAATTATTAATCCAATTTAAAAATCAATTTGCAAATTTTTAAACAATAAATCTTTTCAATTAACATAGGAATATTATTATATCAATGCCATAACATTTAAATTTTAATAGTTACTTAATTCAGGCATTCCATAGCGATAACCAAGTGTGAATATTTATGTATTGGAAATAATGTATTATAAATATTTACATGATTGTTTACTTTGTTTATTAGAAAACTAATCGAAGGCTTGTCAAGACACACCTTCGTGCGTAGAACATTTTCATTAACATTTCGCTATAAATGAATGGTTTGGTACATAATAAGATCTAAGGCAAGTACATATGTTTTCACAGATACTTCTCCCATTTATAGAAATGGACCTAGGCGATATTATTATTTCATTTAGCCTCTTGTATTATTTTTTAAATATAGGGTGGATTCAATGTATTTTTTTTTCTTTCCATATACCTGTAGAAAAGTATTGTGATCGTGCAAAAATCAATTTTGAATTTTTGATAAATTTACATAAAGTTCCCTGAAGACAAAAAGGATGTTTAAAAAAATTTCTGTCTTCCGTTTGTTGTCCGCCAACTGTGGCCACATCTAGAACCTAAATTACTGGATCGAACGCGTATGTATTTGTTTGAAATATCCTGTCCTTGCCTCCCCCATTATCACAAAGTGAAGAAGAGGGAAGTTCAGCAGAACCTGCATTGCTGCTGTTGGTGTTGTTTTCATAGCTTCCGTTATCCCTAAAAAAGCAAGTTTTTGTACCTTGCTTAGTTTAGCAATAGAGCTGCGGTGTAGCATTTTTCTCTACCATACCGTGATCATATGTTTGGCCACCATGATCCAGTACATCATGCTTGCCTTTAACCCCCATGTTTTTTCGTGAGTGCTTTTAGCCTCTCTTTTCGGTTCTTTGGCGCTGTTGGTTCCAGATAAGTCTAGAATTTAGTATTACTCCTAGATATTTTACCTCTCCCGACAGTTGTATTTGTTCACTTTTGAGCATTAGTGGTCCAAGCCCCTCTAGTTTTTTTCCTTCTGGTGAATGCTGTCGATTTAAGACATATTTATTCCTTTCTCATTTGTCCACTTTGCTGCAACATTTAAAGCCCGTTTCATAGCCCCTTCACTGTGTTATTGAATTTGCCCTGAGTTAGTATGACTAGGTCAACTGCGTAGCTCAGGATTTTGAGTCCGTCCATATCCAGAAACCTTAGTAGCTCATCCATGACCAGGTTTTATAGATGAGGTGATAAAACAACTTCTTGTGGACATTCCCGTCCAACCCGAGTCACCAGGGTCTCCTTCATTACGGACGTATATACTAATCTATCCTTAAGCATACTATCTATCCATCTGCAGCTAGTTTCATCGATTCCTGTCTTCCTCGATGCTTTGGTGATTTATCTTAGGAAGGCGTTGTCGAATTCTCCCTCAATGTCCAAAAAGGCACATAGTAATACCTCTTTGTTTTCTAGAGCAAACTCAGCTTTGTGAACAAGCTGATGTAATGCTGTTCCTGTTGACATTCCTGCCCTATAGGCATATTGGTCTTGGTGTAGAGACTTGATTGCCAATACATCATCTCTGATATGTCTGTCCAACAGTTTTTCCACAGTCTTCAGTACAAACGACATCAGATTTATTGTTTTTTTTACATTTATTTAACGTCGGTCTATTTCCGCTACTGAGGCCTATTACCGACGCCTGTACACGAGTTACCCCCAACCAGAAATTTTGCCGAACCTTTTCCCTTAAGAAGAGTAGGGATCTTTTACTTGTCTAACATTTAATAGACAAGGGACCGACGGCTTTACATGGTATATCACTTACACAACCAAGGTTGCATAGCTTCCGCGCTTACACTGATTTCAAGCCGCTGGAAGATATGTGAGGCGAGGACAGGGTCTTCTTTGCAACGGTCGCCCATCCAATCACTAACCGCGCCTAACGTTGCTTTACATCGCATATAGGAGAGAGGGGGGGGGGGGGGGTCGTGTCTGATTCGGTGTCTGAAAACAATTTTTAAAAGGCAACACCTTTCGCCGCATAGGGCGAATTAACATGCTTAATCTAAGTAGAATATTTCTCGTAGTGGAATTTAAAAACACACTAACACTATAAACACTTTGACAAAACACTCAGAAATTTTGGTAATTGATACTGTCTACCAGTTCTGTGCGGATGCCCATGTTGGGGGTTCCAGATCTGTTTTGATATTTCTCCAGTGACAAGTTGACAATTTTAGTTTCAGGAATTCTCCTATAGTTCCCTTCCGTGTTGTGGTGTATGTTCCATCTTCTGTTTTGAGTGTATATTGAGCTCTGAGGATCCTTAGACAATATTTTGTGTAGTCTGGCACATTCTGAAGTTCCTTCAATGTCCTCACAGTACCTCCTCCACGGTTCTCTTTTGGGTTTTCTCATAGCTTTATTGCATTCAGTGCGGGCCCATCTACATTCGTCTCACGATTCTGTCTGCTTTGCTTCGTTGAATTTTTTTCTAACTTGCCGAGCAATGTTCTCATTCCACCAGGGTACGTTCCTGTTGGAGCCCCTGCTAATTAGTGGGCAGTTAGCAGAGATAGCATCCTGTATCTGCCCTGCTATCATTTGCGAGTCCGTAATGTTGTTTAGCGTACTTTTCATCCTTTTTAAACTATATTTTAGGTCTGCCTTATAGACTTTTCAGTCAGTTTGTCGAGGATTACGATAGGTTTCTTGTACAAATGGAGTATCTCCTATTGTAAAATTAATGTGTCCGAGATCTGAGCAACTTACCTCACATGACACCTGCTTATCTCTAGGTGAATGAAAAATACAGTTATCTATCTAACCTTTGCCCAATTATTAGAAAAACGCTCTTTTTGTCATGGATATGGGTGAATGTTAAGAAAATGAAATATACGTTTACATTTGAAAAAAGTCTTTATAATAATATAAAATAACTGTATGAAAGTCTACATTCTTAGCATTTTGCTAAATGGCAAAATTATCTATTCTGTTAGTTATTAAATTAACACCATTAGAAAAACACAATGAATTATTTATTGCACTTATCAGTCACATTGCGTATATCATTAATAAAAACAAATTTAACCTTGGCATTCAACAACACTTTTTTACATGACCATCGGCGAAATCAGGTTAGTTGAGCTCTTACTCATTCCAGTTTGTATTTAATTATAAATGTGGCTGAAAAAGAGCCTATAATTATAAAGTCAAATAACGTTAATGAGGCATGAAATGTGATCACTTACAGCACTCTGCATCAAGAGTTTTGATAATTGTGTGTTAAAAAAAACAATATAATAATTTGTACTTATTAGAAAAAAACAAGGATATAAATCACTCTTATACCTGAAATTTATTTGATTTATTTTTTTTGGCGCAGTAAACACCAGGTGTATTTTATAATAATATATATAGAACAATGTATTCATAATACGTGGGGAATTTTAATGGTCGATCAGTCAATAAATCAGATCATTGATGACGAACCTAACGAAAATCAATAATTTAGAAGCAGTAAAATCATTTTTACATCGTATATATTCAATAATTTAGAAACAGTAAAATCATTTTTACATCCTATATATTATATATGATATAGTTATATTTCAAAATTTATACAGTAAGTTTTGTTTGGAATTATTTTCCATTCTTTTAGCCATACAAATAATTTTTGCGGAAATTCACTTATTATGGAAATAATATGTGTTGGAAAATACCTTCAAATATAATTCTTCTTCATCATTTTCATAGAAAGGGAAACTAAAACTCTTTGACGTATTGGGGAAAAATGAAAATATACAAGAAGTTTTTGCCGCCCTAAATAATGTCACGGGAGTTAGTGATGAAGAAGAAATGAAAATGATTCAAAAGCACAGTTCAAAAAATTCAAATAAAACTGCAAATTTTTCATAGACGTAATATTTTTATATTAACACGAGATAGGGTTCATCGGTTTCTTTTTAATATATAAAAAAATGTAGCGTTGGATATAAATAAACAAATTTAATGTTATAAACAGTATTTGCAAATAAAAGGACAAAAGTACTATAAATAGGGCACACAATGTCGTTCACAATATGAAAAGCACTCGCATGATTTTCTCAGTTGCTATGCTTGACAGCTAAAAACTAATACTTACTAAATTGAAATATTGAATCAAGGGTGGGTGCCCTACAAACTAAATTCCTCCACATTATTTTATTTAAAAAAGGCAGGAGCTGGTGTTACTGTGAAGGAACCTACCAAAACATATCTAAACTGATCACACTTAATATCAGCAAAACATTTCATCGAATAAATTTTGCGTAACTATAAAGAAATCCGACTGACTGAAATGCGACACGTAAAAACATCGTCGGGAAATATTTTCGGAAGTACAAGAAAATAGGATTTTTCACAAAATTTTATTTTGCGTGTCTGCATTGGAAATCCAATATTTTGCAAATTGTCATAAAAATCAAGTCCGCGAGAGGAATTCTTGTAACTGCAATAAATGACGTCCCGTAGATGAAAGTTTTTTCAATTTATACAAAATTTTTATTTTTGTTGAACTGCAATGGAAATTTCAATGTTGTAAACTATTGTAAAAATTCTATCCGATAACGCAATTATTCTAAGTGCAATGAATGACGTCCCGTGGATATGTGTTTTTCGAATTTATAGCAGAATTTTAATTTTTTCAGAACTGCAACAAAAATTTTATTCTTGAGAACTATCATAAAAAAATCAGTCCACGGAGCATTATTTATGTAACTGTAATGGATGTCGCTTCGACGGCCGTAAATTTAGCAACTATTTTAAAAACCGACGATTAGGGACCCGCGTTGTGTAGCACTGCACCTTATGCGTTATATTAAATATGAGGACGAGTAAGGAGTTCCATCTTAAACTTTATGAAGGGAGATTTGGCCCGAGAGACAAAATTTTTTAGGATAAATTTTTCACATTTTGCAGTCCTTTTTTGCGGTAAACTTATACGTTTCCCGTCCTGTTTGTCCTTAGGCGGTTCCTCAGTGATTCGGTGTCACAAAAGTATCCTTGCTATATACATAGTGGATGGGACAGCCTTGCCAGAACGTATGAATGTAAAATAATTTTATTATTCTGGATTGTTGCGATTCAAGCATTTTCAAGCTCTAGAGTAAGCGCCCGAAATTATTTGTGATATTTCTAAATATGTATGAAGACAGGCAAGCTAACAGCCCACTAGACGTAAATATTGAAATTTTAGTAAAATCTTAAAAAAAAACTTAAATATTAAACGGTACGTGGAGACTGCATCGTCTGAGTCGTCCTAATCCTCACCATGTGTGGTATGGACCAACACTTTTATTGAACTTATACACTTGTTAACCTTATATTTACAATGAAATTTATAACTGTGTCTTACTGAGTCAAATTAATCAAATTTTCAATACAGGTTAACTAAGAAAGTGTTATATATTAAGTAAGTAATTAGCTTTAAGACAGTGTAACGACGTCCAGTCAATATCATTTAGTGCCAGCAAACCAAGACTAAAGAGCAAGTATACATTTTGTATTGCACGTCTGAATCAGTCGCATCGAATCCTTCAGGTGAACATCTTAATATCCATTTTAGCAACAGTAACAAAACGTCGCTCAGACGCCCATAATATGGATCGTTGATACGTACCTTACCATGCTGGAAATCTCTAAAATAAAAAATATTGCAAACAATTTATGTGAATTCAATGTAGCAAATATCAGTGACGGCAAATACTTTTTATTCAGTTATGAAAACTGTCGGTAGATTATAATGTATTTTAAAATGTTTTATATCCAACCTTCAGGTCACCCGAATAACCCTCTTAAGTCTAGGAAGTCTAGGTTTGTCTGAATGAAGGAGTTTACAGTTTATAGTGGTGGGACTCGAAACCACTTCGCTACAGACCCTACTGAACATCTCTGTTTTAAATAGTTTGTTTTCTAAAACGCGTTTTTTATTAAATATCTCCAGTTATATTTATCATATGGAGAAAGTAAAAATACGAGCGTCTTAGCAATTAAATTTGTCATCAAACTAGGGTAGCAAGAGATCCCACAATCCCATAATTTTTTGTTATTTGTCAGAATTAGAGCACCACATTGTGTTTTTATATAAAAAACGATTGTTCCTAAGCTGTTTCAGAAAGGGGACTCATTTTGTGTAATTTTGATAAGAGATCCACATTTCGGTCCCCAAATTTAGAAACAGAAAAAAAAGATTAAAAATCGCACAAAATCGCGCAACCCCCTCTGTAGCAGATGGCAGTGTCGTAGGAAATAGTTGTTGTGTAGTTGTCTTTATGTGTGCGTGTCCTGATTGAGTGGTGAAACAGCTGTGTCTAAACTCGGCAGGTAAAGTTTTGGACCAGCGAATCAAAAATAAATGTATACATTCTCTACACATAAAAACCTTTCTTGTACTTGGCGTAAGTAAGTGGTAATGCATTTATCTTCATAAAGATGATTATTGAACAATGATGGTTTCCGCCTTGATAATGCTAAAATAACTTCCTCATTCTGTAACTGGTTACCTATTGGTTGTTTGCATCTGAATTTTTGAATTAATATATTAATATTCATGAGTCAATAATTTTCAACTCGAAAATTTCTCATGTAACTTCATTGAAACGTATAATTTGAAAAAGCCGATTATCCTCTCCCATTAGTATATTTCAAACAAACTGGTTATTTCTAACTGAACTTAATATGTTAATACAGCGTCCCCTGTTTTTTATTCTAAATTAACAAAAATTTTCGATAAATTTGTACCTAAATTTATTTCTAAACAACTTAAATATCTAATGTGAGGTACTAAAATCACACAAAAATTGAAACCCAAATTTATTAAAGGACCAGACAATATACCTGCATTTACAAAACCAAATTGTAACAAATCAACATGGATTTGTACCAGGCAGATCGACTGAAACTAATCTAAGTTTAGTTACACACTATGTTTCTGAAAAACTGGATGACAACAAACAGGTTGACATCATTTACATCGATTTTTCCAAGATATTTGATCGTCTAGATCATGGTATTCGCATTTTCGTTGGCATTATTAGATTTAATTATTTCATATTAACAAAATAGGCGACAATATGTAGAATACCGTGGTTTTAGATCGTTCGATATTTTAGCTAGTTCAGGTGTTTCCCAGAGATCTGTACTGGGACCGTTACTTTTTAATATTATTATTGACGACTTTGTCTCAGTTCGGACATACTAAACTTATTATATGCGGATGACTTGAAAATATATTGTGTAATTGAAACTGAGGAAGATGCGAGAAGCTTCAGAATTATTTAAATAAGATAAATGATTGGTGTATACTAAATCGTTTATCTCTCAATGTATCTAAATGTAGCGCATTTACATTTTATAGAGCCCGCATTCACATCAGTTATAATTACCGTTTAAATAACCAACACTTACAAAGACCAGATAAATTTAAGGATCTTGGTATTACATTTGACAGAAGCGTAAGTTTTAATGAACATGTAAATTTAGTTGCGTCCAGCATTCAAAAGTTTAGAATTCGTAATTAGGAATGTTAATGGTTTTAATAATATAGACATAATGAAGTTGTTATATTTTCTTTTGTGCGGTCGAAATTAGAATATTGCTCAATGGTATGGTCCCCGGAATATGCTATATATATCAACAATATTATCAACAATTTATCAACGCCTGTGGGTAAAAATTCTGATTACTCTCACCTTACTTGTCACTACCAAACGTTCGCGGATTACGCACCAAGATGCCAAGACTTCCTAATTTTTTCCATGTAAACGATATGCTTATTGAATTTTATAATATATTAAACCCTTTGCTTGACAAGCATGTTCCTAAAAAAAAGTTACCTCTAAGCAATATTCTCCGTGGTTTGGCAAAAATATTATTGATAAAATAAACTTAAAAGGTAAATTGTTAGGCAAGTACAGAAAATCAAACAGTGTAGAAGATAATTTTAAAAATGTCAGATCTGAAGTAAAATCTTTTGTAAAAGCAGCTTATAAAAATTATTTGAAATCTGTTGAAGACGAACTGTACACTAATCTTTTACTAAAAAATTTTGGTCTGACATAAACTCGAAATCTAACTCCACGACTGTGCCATCTTGTATAAATTATAATGAAATCCAGTTAAACGAACCAACTGAAATTGTCAACGCTTTCGCTAGTTATTTTTCCGATGGGTTCAGAATAAACAAAATCAATGCTCCTGGTAGCCAACTTATAGACAATGAAAACAGCAATACTCTATATTTATCTGAAATTAGTGAAAATAAAATAATTAAAGCTATCAAGAAAATTAAAGGAAATTTTATTATGGGTCCAGATTTAATACAGTTAAGAGATTGTGCAATGATCTTCGCCAAACCGCTCTACATTATATTCAATTTTATAATAATATAAAGCAGAATATGCCCTGTATATAAGAAAAGCTTTAGAAATGAAATTAGCAACTGCCAACCAATTTCTATTATTTGTAATTTTTGCAAAATTCTTGAAATTATTATACATTGCCATGTATATTTCCACACAAAAAACTTAATATCCCCACATCAGCATCTACTACGTCAAACCTTGTTCAGATAACTCAGCATATTTCTGAGGTACTTGGTGAGGGAAATCAGGTAGGTATTATCAATACTGATTTCTCTAAAGCTTTTGACTGCCTTGATCATGAGCTGTTGATATCAAAACTAGATACATTCCGTATTTCTGTTAATTTACTTAATCTATTCAGATCGTACCATAATGACAGGTCACAGTTTGTTTAGTATCGTGGTTTCAAATATGGAAAATTTTGGCAATCATCAGGAGTTCCACAAGGTTCTATTCTGGGGCCGTTACTTTTCTATTATATTTATCAATGACATAATACAGCTTTTTAATGTTAACTATTTACTATATACGAACGCTCTAAAAATTTACATTGAAATTAAATGATTGGTGTGTAAAAAATCATTTACCTTTAAATATCAGTAAATGCAACATTATGTCCTATTCTCGGCGTAAAACCATTGAGATACTTGACTATCAGCTTGACAATGTCGTTCTGAACAAAGTTTAAAGACCTTGGTGTCACGTTTGACAGCAACTTGTCATTCTATGAACACATTCGTCTAACCACTGAGCGTATAAAAGTATGGGATTTGTTTTGCGTAACGGCAAAGAATTTAACAACGTAAAAGCTTTAAAAACTTTTTACACAACTTTTGTGCGCTGTAAACTGGAATACGCTTCGGTGGTTTGGAATCCTCTATATATAACGTATGCGACTCAATTAGAGAAAGCTCAGCATAGATATCTCAAATCTTTACACTTTGTTGTTGATGGAATTTATTCTCCACGTGGAATAACTCAAGATATGTTATTGGCCAGGTTTGTACTAAGCAGCTTATATCAGAGTCGTATATGCATTCGATTATTTTTCTTCAAAAAATCATAAACAATGCAGTAATTTCAGAGTCAATTACATCGAGAATTTTATATCACGCGCCTAGGGCAAATTTAAGATCCAACTCAGCATTTACTTACCTACAGCCCATACTAACTAATTTACTCACTGCTTCACCTTTTTATCAAATGATTTAAAATTACCAGATATAGTTCAAATGTGCTTTTAGAGGGCGGAATATTAAACTTAATATTTTTAGTCGCAAACTCCTCTATAAAATCCTTACTTTACTATAAGGAACGCAACCAGACTGCAACCAACAGCTACTCTCCGAGCTATGTGCCCCGCCGAGCGCTGAATTACAAGTTACAAGTCTGGCGCGTTAAGTGTAATAATTGCATATTACCATCAAAACGCTAACGCCTCGATTGCAACAAACACCAGCCGAAAGACTGATCCTACTTAAAGGAGCTCTGTTGCCAGCCATTCACATGCCTACCTTGCACTGACGAGAGCCAACAGCTCCAAACTGCAGTCTGCAAGTGGTGTGTGAATGCTGGGAAGAGAGCTCCTTTAAGTAGGATAAGTCTTTCGGCTGCTGTTTGTTGCAATCGATGCATTAGCGTTTTGATGGTAATATGCAATTATTACACTATTAGTATTAGATAATAATATTAGTATTTGTATAATAATTGTACTTTTTCTGTTTTTCCCCTTCTTATACATTTATATTGATATATACCAATGATGTACTACACATTTGATACAAATGATACAAATATTTGCACTTTCAGTGTATTATTAAAATAATTTCCCCACCCTGTAACTGGTTACCTGTTGGGTGGTTGTATCTAAATAAATATATAAATAAATAAACTAATTATTTTTTTAAATATTCTCCCTGCAAATTCTAAACCAAGCTACACATTCAGTCAAATAACTAAAGACGCAATATTTGTAAACGTTTTTTTAATAAATAACTTACTGACCTAATTTGAATGATCCTGAATCAAAATAAGGTCCGTTTTGTGGTCTATTTTTAAAGACCAACAAGCTGTATTTATAAATATTTATGAGTATTTATGATTAAGTTTAAAAAACCTGTTCCATTTTGGAATGTCGTCTATTTCATATTTGATCAACTCAATTTATCATCAAAACAGTAGACGATGAGCTAAATGTATCTTTTTACGTTCTGTTTATATGTTTATATTATACAATTAGCATGTGTCAGGTTAATGATTCCGGATACAGCGTTATAAAAGTAGTTGATGAGTTGCGCAAACTGATTTGAAAAAAGAGGCGAGATGAATTAATTAAAATTGATCTCATAATTTATTAACAAATCAAATGTCATGGTATCAATTTTTTGTCGTTCACGTGGGCTTCACCACAAAGGCTAAGCATTTGAGGCGAAAATTTAATAGTAGGACAGAAAGTGGCATGCATGATATAAATTTACAATTTGATTTTCTGATACCATCACTAAAGAAATATAAACATTGAAGGAAATATAGTTATTACTATTTCTATAAGTGTTAAGGACACATTCAGAAACAATACAAAGCCGAAGATTGAGTGTGGTGGAAAAAATGTATTTTTCATGAGATGCTTTTGTAACAGACTGCATCGGAAATATTGAGGATAAAATTAACTCGTTTTCCTTGAGACCTACTTATTATTGCACCAACATACCGGGTGTCAACGGATTATGGTAGACCTTTTTTCCTTATTGTTTTAGAATATCGGAATGAAACTTGGTCTATGTATTATATGACCAAGAATACACTTTGTGACATAACTGTCGCTTTTCCCATCCTTCTGGTTTTACTGGAAATTACCCCAACTTTTGATTTTTACATGGAACATGTATATTATTAAATTTTTCGACATTTTGACTCATGAAAAAAATTTGACTCGAAATTTGTTGGTGCATCTAGAGTGGGCATAACCAGAAAAAATACATATTCTCAATTTTTTTTGCTCGATTTGATTTTCTTGATATCATACCGGTCCATTACAAGCAATTTTTTTCTGGTCATGGCACTAGTCAAATTTTGTTCATGGAGTCGAAGTGGCACTTATAGGGTATCACCATACTTAGGATTTTTCAAGTATTCCAAAAATATAATAATATATAGGGTGCTCCATTTAAAAGTCGATAGTTGGAGTCATTTCCGATGAAGCTGGAAGAGGGAAAAATGACAGTTATGTGACAAAGTGTCTTCTTGGTCATATGACACACCTACCAAGTTTTATTCTGATATTCTAAAAAATAAGGAAAAAAGGGGCCTACATGATCCATTGACACCCGGTAAATAAATGGAACTAACATAGTTCTATCAACAAGAAAGCCATTAAACCTTCCATAGATAAAAATGAAATATGAAATAAGGTTAACACGTGTATCATGTCCATTACATATCAAACAGCTTAGCTGAATTTATGACAATTACTCTGTCATTTGTGAGGGCTCATTTTTTGCATAAATATATGAAATACTTTTTATAATCAATATATCACAGCAGTTACAAGTTACCTGCATAGTCTGAGCGAAATCAGACATCGACCAGGAAAATTTATTCGGATGGAATATTTTTGTGCCATCTTGTTCAAAATGTGCTCCTATATATGGAAGTACAGTTTTCCAGATGGAAATTTGGCCAGGTCATTTTTCACATCAAAACAAACAAAACTGTTCTTAGACATTTTTCTCTGAAGAAAATTCTTGAAATCTCAAAAGACGTGAAATTTGCGATTTCTAGGACTCAAAAACTATATAAAATTAATGTTTTTTAATGTAATAAAAATTTGCATCTATTCTTTGAAGCGCATATCATAATATACTGTAGATATATTTTGTTTTTCTTTGGTTTAAGTGCTTCTTTTTTTAATTCTTAAGATGTGTGCAAAAATACAATATAAATTATAAAATGTCTTCCTCAATAATATCTTTTAAAGGAAAATATTGTAATGATAGTTTAAAGTGCATTATTTGTGATCTTCTAAATAATGTCGTGTAGTTACCAAAAGCAGATTCATACATTACCTGCGTTAAAACCCTCAAATCTTGCGACGAAAAGACGAAGAAGTAACTCCAATTACTGATTTATTTGACCCAAGCCTAATAAAAAGTTTTCATAGCTTACGACTTGTTGTGCCTTTCATACAAGAAAAAATTCCACGGACAGGAATTGCAAATGCAGCCCAATATGCTGCTGGTGATAAAAATATTAATCATAGTGATTGTACTGTACCTTTTAGGTCAATAAGCAATGCCAGACTAACACGATCTTCTGTGTCAAATTGTGATGACAATCAAGCTTCTGTTAATTGCAATAAGCAAAGTAAAAAGAAATGTTCAAAGACTTGCCTATTATCAAATTATAATACTGACAGCCCTATCCCCCCTACCGTATAAACATTTTACAACACTCCTTTTAAGGCCAAAGGGCCAAAATAATTTCATCTAATAATGAAATATTAAATAACGAGAAAAAATTTATCAAAGAGGTTCTAGTACAAAATCAATATCCTGAAGCCTTTGTTGATAGAATTTTCATAAATGTTGAAAATAGGGACAATCAGGTACAACAAAAACCTGAACGTCATTATACAGCAATAATTCCTTATGTATATGGACTATCGGAAAAGCTACGCCGTATAGGTGACAAATTTGATGTTAGGATGATATTTCAAACGGGTAACACTTTAAGATCAATTTTAACAAAAACAAAACCGATAAACAGGGAGCAGAATTGAAAAAACTGTATTTACAATATGCCGTGCGAATGTGATAAATGTTATGTCGGTGAGTCATCCAGACCTTTCAGTGTGAGGTTGGATGAGCACAAGAATTACATTAGAAAGAATGAAATTCAGAAATCAAAGATTTGTGAACATGCTTGAGAAAACGGACATAGAATAAACTGGGACTCGGCAAAAATTTTAATAAAAGAAACAGATACCAAAAAAAGAAAAATTAAAGAATCAGCAATAATCTTATTAAATGAAGATAAGTGCGTATGAATTGTTGTGTATATATTTGTACAACCTGGCTACCGATGTTAAAAGAAGAACTTAACAAACTCAACATTATCTAAAAGAAAATATTATCAGCTCTATGTTCTGTGTAAGTAGTAAGTATCTATGGAAATAACATAAACAGAATCTTAAAGCTGTGTATTTGATATACACAGCAAAATAAGAGTACTTCCAAAAAAAGCTTTGAAAACGGAAAGAGATTACTTTCCGAAACGTCAGCAAAATACATTATTTATGTGTTTATTCCGATTTATATTATTTGCAAAACATAACCTCTGACTATTCCTTTGGCGTAAACGCCAAGGGCGCAGAGGCTTTTTTCCAATAATTCTATTATTTTGTAGATTCGGTGATTTGTTTTTGAAGAGGATAAAATAATACATGTGGTAGAAAACCCAAATAATAGGAAAGAATATTCGTAGAATGCCACAAATAACTTTCAGACAATACTATTGGGTAAATTTATATTTTCGGTTAATAAACTTTGGGTCTTTCTTTACATCATGCTTTTCTTTCGACAACCTATTTTCTCAAATTATTGTTGAAAAATTAAATAAAAAGAAATAAAGGAAAATAAAAAATATATTTACATCTAGGACATTTTGGGATTTTGAGTGTAGTTTCCTTAATATTGATGGAAATTGGAAAACCGGGCAATCTGTGAACTTGAAATTACATACTCTACAACTTTCATTCTATGTTTTTTTCATTTAGATTTGCCGTTTCAGAGCTGAAGACGTTTAAAAAGTTACCCAGTGTGAATTTTTTACAAGTTGGTAAAAATTGTTGTTATTCGACTGCCAATTATGCCCATACCTCTTGATGAAATTTCAACTTTGCGGTACGCATTCGAAGCGACATTTAATGCTCTTTAATTTTGATAATAGATGGCTTTTCGGTTGGATGCATTGTTTTTAAGTTATATTCCACAATTTGAAAGAAGTGCCAAATATTCGTGGTTTTTTCGGCCACACAAAAATTTGCCAAGGGTTTGGAGGTCTAAAACTTGGATTCTACATACTTTCTACAATATATAGAAGATAAAAAAAATGTACTATCTCGTTTAAAGTAACTATCACCCCCTTTCGATGACGCCGTTCCTGGATTAATATGTAGTACACTAGTTGTACTAATAACAACCTACAAACAGGTGATCGACTAGGCAATCTGGACCAAATCAAATTAAATCAAAAAAGTATTTATTAATAATAATGTTACAATTGTTGCTTCACCAGGACCTGCTCCGGAACCGATCGTGCAACCACTGCATTAATGCGGAGACGGATTGCAGGATCGGGCGGAACAGACCTGGGTCAGCGAAAACAACAATTCAACAAAACTAAACCTAGACTCCTTTTTAAATATAAAATAAAAATAGGTAATAGAATTAACAAAAATGCTTGAAAACAAACTCAACAAAACTTATAAACTATACTAATTTTTAAAAACACTGGCGCACAAAAAACACTATTAAATTTGGTATCTGGACGCAGGCCACTCAACTCGAACTAGGTGCCTTCCGCGGGATATTTCAATGCAGGGCTGGCCTAAACTTTTATTTTTAAAAATTTTGATTTCGAAAAGGTTCCAATTTTTTAAAAGGTTAATGGTTAATGGTGTGAAACGAATTTAGAAACAAAAATGCACAAAAAGAAATGAAGAAAAACTAACAAACGCGACAAAAATACATAAACGGAAAGGAAGAGGGAGACGGGAAAGATTTAAGGATAATTAAAAGGTATGAAATACTAGCGAAAGATGGATAGGATTACAGAAAGGTATAGTTGTTGAAACTTGACTATAGTGGTTGCCGGAAAATCGGTAACGTCTGGTACGGTAAGGGGTGTACGAGTAAAAGTTTTGAGAGATATGCTGGACGTAGTCCGCTATCGAAGTTATGTCGTTGCAGCGTGCGTATAGGTCTTTAAGGGAGGTGTATTTTCCTGAATTTGATATGAGGCACATGAATTTGTGCTCAAGCACTTTTAGCTTGTTCATTGTCGTGGCCGGTATGCTGCACCACACCGGCGCCGCGTATGTGATGGACGGCCTGACCACCATCGTGTACAACAGTTGTTTATTCTGTCTATTAAGTCTGCTACAACAATCTGGACCCGAGTAGTCACAATTTTCTTTCACCAACTATTAAAAATGTTTACACGGTTATAATACACTCATTTCATTAAATCAAATATACAATAAATTTTATACTGCTTTTTTTGGCAATCAAAATGTTTGACTACTCTTACATAACTTAATTTTGCCTGTGTAAAAAATACATTAGATAATTATTCAGTCTATAAAATATTCCTGTACGTCGCTCTAATAATTGATAATCTTGTCCAGTAAAACCATGACAATTCAAAAATAAAGCAGACTAACACATAACTAACAATGCTTAATAAGATAATACCAGTTTTACCAGATGGCTGCGTTTAATTTCATTTATTTTTGTAATTTTGTCGCGGTGTTCCACGATTCTAAAAAGCGGTCGGCCGTGGTGTCTGTAAAAAACTAGAGTAGTCCGGGTGTGGTGCGTCGTCATAGGGCAATAACATCCTTTATGGGAGGAATCAGGATATAACTACTAGTTTGTGAAACACTTGTTTCTCAAACTGGATTTGGAGGTATAGAGTGGTACGAAAGAATTGGTAGGCGCTGTTTTCCTTATTTAAATATGTGGCGTGAATTTAAATGAATAAATAAATACTATTTATCTTACTTAACTTTTTATTATGTTTTTTTTAAATTATATTGTTCAGCGTCTTTCTAATAAAATCAAATATGAATTACACATAAAATTAACAACAAACTGCAATAGATGCGTACTGGGTAAAGTCAATATATTTAATTACTTGAAAGCATGCCTACAGCCGTCTCGATATTTTCAACCATAATCTATACAGTGTGTCCACCGGGAGCTTACACGATCCATATCTCGAAATTACTCAACGAACTTTTGTGAAATTATGTATGTATGTTATGAATGGTCTATCTAATTAAAATATTTTGAGAATTCTGTCACTTTCGCTTATATCGGAAGTAGATGTCAACTTTGTTATTTTAAACGGAACATCCATATTTTTATTTGCGCAATATATAGTTTACAAAATTGTAAGGTCACTTTGTATAACAAACCTTATACCTAAAATTTATAGATTTATTTTTATTTATTTATTTCCAAATAGGCATAAGTGCCTAATTACAGCTTATATTTAAAGAACAATAACATATAAATGGAATTTAACATGCCAAGTAACTTAATAATAAACACCACAGAAATTAGACAACCCTATGGCATACTGATGAGAACTAATAACTTCGAAACCGGTCTATGTCTGGTCAGGGAATTGACAAATGACATTAGCTACCAATCTTTCAAGATTTGTAAGGTATAATTCAATGCAGGTCGGGGTATTTGCCCGCTGAGTAGTTGTTTTCTGCAGATCATGAATAATAACAGTATATAGGTTTAGTCCACCAAGGGCTGAAGGTCGCCGCTCTCGGTACTTGCAAAATGGCAAGTCGCTATATACCATGGAGACATCTATGATGTCTGGTGTATAGTAGCATTAGACCACATGAGAGGATTCACTTACCTCTCACCGGTACACCATTTACTTAAGTTTGTATAAAACTAACAGGTTAGCCACTGTCATTTGTCTGTTCCATGACCTATGACATACTGATGAGAACTAATAAGTTCGAAACCGGTCTATGTCTGGTCAGGGACCTGATAAATGACATTGGCTACCAATCTTTCGTCATTTGTAAGGTATAATTCAATACAGGTCGCGGTATTTGCCCGCTGAGTAGTTGTTTTCTGCAAATCATGTATAATAACAGTATATAGGTTAAGTCCACCAAGGGCTGAAGGTCACCGCTCTTAGTACTTGCAAAATGGCAAGTCGCTATATACCATGGAAACCTCTATGATGTCTGGTGTGTAGTAGCTTTAGACCACATGAGAGGATTCACTTACCTCTCACCACTATGTCATTTACATTAGTCTGTATAAGAATAGCAGGTTGGCCACTGTCATTTGTCTGTTCCATGACGTATGGCAGACTGATGAGAACTAATAAGTTCCAAGCCGGTCTATGTCTGGTCAGGGAATTGACAAATGTCATTCACTACCAATTTTTCATGATTTGTAAGGTATAATTCAATGCGGGTCGGGGTATTTGCCCACTGAGTAGTTGTTTCCTGCAAATCATATATAATAACAGTATATAGGTTAAGTTCACCAAGGGCTGCAGGTCACAGCTCTCGGTACTTGCAAAATGGCAAGTCGCTATATACTATGGAGATATCCATGATGCCTGGTGTATCCTATACCTATATACTGTTATTATACATGATTTACAGGAAACAACTACTCAGAGGGCAAATATCCTGACCTGCATTGAATTATACCTTACAAATCATGAAAGACTGGTAGCCAATGTTATTTTTCAATTCCCTGACCAGACATAGACCGGTTTCGAATTTATTAGTTCTCATCAGTATGTCATAGGTCATGGAAACTGCTAGTCTTATACAGACGAACGTAAATGGTGTAGTGAGAGGATTCACTTACCTCTCACCACTACTAGCCAATACACCAATACTTGGCTGTGATGATAACCTGAGATGGCTGAGATCGAGCAGGACTATTGCTTTTTACCCTAAATCATCTCTATAGATAGAGACCAGTCTCGCAAGAGGTGAGCCTGGTTATTCATCAACCCCGCTCACAAATGTGAGAGGTGTAGGCGATGTCGGCAGACCTCCCCTAATCCCGGATGCTAGGCCCTGCCGGATGGGGAGCCTCTTCTGGCGCTCTTCTGTCTTATCTTCTTTCTTCGCCGGCATGTTTGCTTACGGAAGCGTCATCGTCGTCAACGAGGGTGGCTGTTGCCATTCTCGTCCTGAGGTGGTTTTGGTGGATAGAAATGACTACGGATACATAGGATGCCAAGTGACACCCTGTCATCCGGATCATTGGCATGGTAAAATGAGCTGTGTAGCCCAGGACGTACATAGTTCCTGGTCTGGCTAGAAGAAAGTGGATTAGTTATACTTATTATACATAACCCTATATTCAGAATTTGGAGCTTCGACTGCTTGTGCCTCTGAGTGTCGGCTGGATCGTAGTCAGTGGCATCTCTGATAAGCGAGTTCCCTTGCTCATCTACAAGAGCCTAAAGTTTCTTCGCTCTTTTCTGAATGTCTTCAGTTACTGAGGGCGAATAAAGGGGTGTACTACATATTCCATGGCTCGGCTTCCCTTGAGGTAGGTCATCGCTTGGTGTCTCCAGGCCACGGAGGCATAGGCCAATACATGTCTGAGCACTGGATAAGCGTGAGCTTGTTTCTAAGGTTTAGTTAGCTCTGTCTTCCCAACATGAGGTAGAGAAACGCCTGACTTGTCTGATATTTTTACTATAGCTTCCGTGTTCTGTTTCCATGTCAGGCTACGGTCCATTGTCATGCCAAGGTAGTTGGCGGTACCATGCTATTAGATTTGGTCTCCATTCGTGGTAACGTGTCCTGTGTGTACCTGCTCTCTGCCTCTCCTGAAGAGAGAAGAAAGTTATAAAATTGATAAGATAACAGATAAAATTATTGTGAGTAGTACAAGTTGAAACGGAATAAAGTAGTGGGTGTTATAAGAACTGTAGGTTCTTTGAGGGTAGAATTCATATATTTAGAGGCAACCCAAAGATGATGTGGAAGTCCTTGAAAACAATTATATCTAATAAAAACAGGGATGTCATTAATAAGGTAATGTTTGGAACTTAATTATTAGAGGATATGAATACTTCCTTTGAAAGACTTCATGAATTTTACATAAATATAGTGCATTTAAGCTATTAAAACTTTTAGATTCCCTAATTACAAAACCTAGAGACTTATATGAGATTGTATTTTCAAAGTGTGATTTAAACGAGAATTTGGAATCAATTGTTACGCCTAGATCTTTAAAGCTTGCAACTCTATCCAGAAATATATGGTTCAATAATCACACCAGTAAGTGTACAACTCAAATCTAAATAATTATTACCACAGAATTATTGATACGCAATATTTCTTTATGAAATATTTTACGGATACATTTCAGAGGGTGCTTAACCCTCAGGTTTTTTATAAAAACATCGCTAATACGATTTCGTGACTTTTCACGCCCAAAAAAATACACAGTAGGCCTTGATTTTTGTTTAAAAAATGTGTCACTTTATCCTAAAGTGCAGTTTCCCACGCTCTACGCTAATTTTTTTTTATCAAAATCGGACTTGATGTCCTGTTTTCAAGTAGATTGCACTGTATTTTAAAAGTCATATTTAGAGATCTATTATGCAGTTAAACCTTTGTTTTACCTTTGTCCACATTAGGGTTATTTATAGGAAATCTATTATACCGATGAGCATCTCTAAATGTTTGTCTAAACAATTTTCATTATTGAGATTTTCGTTAGTAAAATATAAGGAACAACTGGAATTTCTGGTAGGTATGCAACAACTGTAATTTTTATCTCAAACCATTTAATACCATAGAGATCAGTAACTTTAGACACAAAAGTGTCGCATGCAAAGTTAATAGAAAATGAAACCCAGTTCCACTATGTAATTTACATCAAATTTAACGGCTACTACTAACTGAACATTGTTTTCAGAGGTCCAATGACAACAACTTTAAAGTATTGTCAATGTGCAGTAGAAATTCTTTTTAATTTCTTTACCTTTAATGGTTAATATGTAACCGATAAAAATATTACAGTTTATGTGCTCATAATACGGAAATTATGTTTATAGTATAAAATTACCCATATACTTGTTTAATGACTCCTTTTGATCAGTCTAAGGGTAAATTACTAGTGTAATTATAATTTATTGCCCACTCTGTTCCTCCGTCATATTAATGAATAATAGTTGGGCGTGTATATCATTAAATAATGATGTGATCGGACCAGTTATGTGATACAAATTTCATTGTCTTCAATTACCATAAATTTTTTTTTGCTAATGAGCAGATTACCTTCCATGTAGATTTTTTTGCACATTTTATTTAAAAAAACCTGGTATTTTTACAGGTACAGTATTTAACCAAACTGTTTATTTTCGCAATAAATGCGTACGAGTTTATTTAAATTAAAGTGATAAAGATTATTTAAGCGATATAGTTAAAACAAGTTTTTTTCAAGACTTAATACATATTTTATGTATATTGTGTGAGATATCTAAGGTCACGTCACCATGAGTGAATTTCGCAATATCACATTGGAAAATTAACCTGTGGAGACGAAATGAAATAAATCAAGCTGACAGCTCGCAGGCATTCGAGTCCGATATTAATTAAGTATTAGATCATCTAAAATTTAAAAATGTCCTGTTTGAGACATAAAATACTTCTTTTACATGATATTTCTCAGAAACAATTTTCTGTAAATGAAAAAACATACAAGTTCGTAAAAGGTGCTACGTTTATTCTTAGAGTAGTGCTCAGATTCTCGTGTTCTTGCTATTGCCATTAAAGTGGAGGCTGGAGTCTAAGTACAAGCAATATAATCAATTAAATATTTTACAGAAGATGCCTAAATAAGTTCATGCTTCAGTTATATACAGGGTGATTTACCTAAACATGCGGAAAATTATTCAGTGGGTTGTCCCCACCAAAAGGAGTTAAAAAATTAAGAAATAAAAAAAATTTGAAAAAAAATTACCTTAATTTTTTTGTAGAAGTGCGCCGCCTATGACTAACCAATCTGACGTAATATGGTGCAACGAAATCACTTCTTTTCTTATATGGTATGGGTAAAAGCGATTTTCGCGTATAGGGTACTTATTGAAGGGTCTTGTTCTAGTAATTCTAGAACTTCTTCGTCTGCTTCAACAGGACGATTTACTACACGTTCTCTGTCGCCTGGTAAACAAATCTCGGTGTTACGAACTCGTTGCACTACACTTAAAAATTTTCTCCCGTATTTTCGTACAGCCCCTGCATTCATTGCACCATATCATGTCGCAGAACTCTTGCGACTTGAACTCTGCATAATCGATATTTGCGAATACAGTTTAAAATTTAACAAAAATAGGAAATGCTCTAAACGGAAGTCGAAGAGTCACTGAACTGAACAGTGAACGCGTGTCGCACTGCCCTGAGACAACTAAGACAGCTGATATTACCTGCTAAACAAACAAGCGACACATGTGTGAACACGTCGAGATAGCATAACTCACCCATTCAGAAGCGTATCTTTGCAGGTTTTAATGCAAAAAAATATAATGAATTACCTCGGATCGCTTTAAAATTTTACAGAGGCTTTCCCACATAACAGACTTGTATACCATTTCATTTTCCGCATATTTACATAAATCACACTAAAGTGAATTAATTCCGCATAGCTATCAATTGTTCTTAGTCGAACTGACGATTAATTAATCATTTTAGTCATTTCAATAAGTTATTTGGATATAGTTATTAACGTCATAAGGCCGATATGTATCACATAACAAACAAGATTGAAGTTTGTAAAATCGAGGTGAGGCCGAGATTTTACTATCAATCGCGTCTGTTATTTGCGTATCGGCGTGTGTCGTTCAGTATTATTCATTATACCATATATACTTTAATATTTAACGATGATTTCTAAGCCTTGCATTTTTTCTTCAATTCATCTAATTAAATTTTTTCGGCCTAGGCCGATATTGGTGTCATATCAATGAAGAACAGAGTACTGATAAACACCACAGAAATTAGACAACCCCCAATTCCAGAAGCCAGGGCTTGTGCGGAAGAGAGTTACACATTGAAAAAACGCGGACATACAACCATTTTCTCCGACAGTGCCGGAGCCAGGATTCGAACCCGGTGGTGGAATGTCCATGTGATTAATCGCGATTGCCACCTCGCGCCTTAACCCACTCGGCTATCGACCAGACAAATGATAAATCAGAATGGTATAATGAAAATTAAGTCATACGACACCAAAGCTAAATACCAGTAAAGATACTCAGCAGCATATAAAATCCGTATATGTCGAATTATTAGTAGTAATATGTGTTTAATAATAATTAAGATTAACTTTATAAGATAATAACAACTACTAATGCTAACTACAACCATATTTTATAAATGGTTCAAAATCCTTTTACAACATAATCAGTTAATTTTTCTGGAACGTTATTAATCTGTTGCAATTTTTTAGAGAATCTGACAAGTTATTGTATAATTTTAACCCTTTTAAAAATACAGATCTCTCGGTGCTAGTTTTGATAACTGTGTTAATGAAAAAATCATTCCTATTTCTTGTTTGATAATTATGAATCTCAGATATAGTTTTTAAATTATTATACAAGTATATTGGCAAAAGTCGGTGTTTCATTATAAATATAAAAATTAATGCTTTATATACAATCTTTGATATACATTCATGAAATTAAAGACATTAAGCATCATTTTTATTGGAGTACATCGATTACATTTTAGAATTATCTCCTCTATTTTGAACTTTTTGCAATTGTTGAATGTGATTTTTATTCAGGAGAAAAAGTACTGAAGAGCAGAATTCAAGATGTGGAACAATAATTGTTTTATATAAAATAACTTTTGTATGTATACATAAACTGTCACATACTCTATGCAAAAATGATACCTTCTTTGACATTTTATTCATAGTATACGTAGCGTGACGCTTACTGTTAAGTTCTCGTCTGTTACAACTCCAAGATATTTCATTTCATACACTCGTTCAATTACAATTTGATTAATTTTTATAGTAAAGCTATTCCAATCAATATTGTTTAGTATATAGTTACTACCAATTGCCATCAATTTAGATTGACATTTAGACATAAACTATCATCACCTAACCATTGATAAATGTTGCTTAATTCTAAATTAATTGTTTGAATTAATATGTTTACATTTTAACGATTAATATACAACATAGTATCATCAGCAATCATACATATTTTACAATCCTTTACACATTTCGTCAAATCACTTATATGTATTAAGAATGAGATTGGTCTAAGCACTGTTTATTGCGGTAGTCCATGTGTTGTTGCTAATGATAAATAAGTCGAATTTTGGAAGGCAACTTTTTGGAATTTTTCACATAAATATGATTGAAACCATTTAAGCACTGTACTGTAAATATCCATTTTTTATAATTTTCTTAGTAAAAGTGTTCTGTCCACAGTTTCAAATGCTCTGTTCTCTGCATGAATTGAAGTTGATTATGTAGGAATAATTGGACTCTAATTTAATCTCCATGCATGTACTTTTACATGCAGCAGCTGAACAGTCATAGAGCTTAATGGACACTTGAAACTTTTTCAAGCTAATAGATCAAATGATGAAAAATTACTATCAGCTGGCATTTTCTTCGATCTATCTCGGGCCTTTGACACCATAAATCATAATTTGTCCCAGCATTGGAATGGATTAAGTCCTACTTATTGGAGAGAACACAAACAGTCAAAGTTGTACTTGATAGCATAGAATATCTTTCAGATAGTGTTAACGTCTTGACGGGGGTATCACAGTGCAGTGTATTAGGTCCATTATTGTTCACGATTTTCGTCAACGACTTAGTAACTAACCTAAACAATTGCTTCTTAACCCTTTTTGCAGACGACACCTCCTCTATCATAACTGCTGCAAACTTAGACCTTCTAAGCAAAAATGCCACTTTATGTGTTGATAACATATCACAATGGTGTCGCAATAATGGCCTGATTCTAAATCAGCAAAAAACTATGTTTTTAATGTTTTCCCCGATTCGTGCTAAGTTAGATTTCAGCCTTTTGGTCAGAGGAAATCACAATCTCCATCAAAATGATCTCACGAAGTTCTTAGGTGTTCATATGGATATGAATATGTCATGGGAGGCTCATATTGAGAATCTGACGAAAAAACTGGTTAGTTTAAACTTTGCACTTCTTCAAATAAGGTACACTGTTGAAGCTGACACACTGAAAACATTCTATTACGGATTTATTTACTCGGTTTTGCAATACTGCGTATATTGTGCTGGAAAAATAGTTCTGGAATTAACAAGGTGTTCATTTTGCAGAAAAGAATTATGAGAAGTATGTTTAAACTTCCCTACAATACATCCTGCAGAGATTCTTTTAAACAGCATGGTATACTCACTATTTATTGTATATATATTTTGCAGTCTGTATGTTCTGTCAGGAAAAACATTGATAGTCTTTGAAAATGTGGTGATGTTAATCAATTTAGCACGCGATCGCAAAAAAATATTTTTGTACCGCCCCATAGATTAGAGCAGACTAAAAGAGGGCCCTTTATTTCTTTAATAAAAATGTATAACCATCTCCCACAATTTATAAAAGATTCAAGTACTTTTGTGATATTTAAGAAGATGGTAAAAAGATTCCTAGCGGAACATTGTTTCTACTCTTACGATGAATACTACCCTCTTTGTCTAATGTTCCCCATCTGATTCTACAATTTGTACCGTAGGTACCTACAAATGCTGTGATAATTAAATACCTCATTTATTGATACCTATACCTTTATTAGATCATAGTTGTACATCTCTTTGTTTGTTTGTCTATTTCTCATATGTTGTGTAATCTACCTCTAAGTGTATATGCGTGCATATATATGTACATATATTTATTATTATTTTTTGTTCTATTTTGTGTTTGACAATTCCAATACTGTAATAGTCTATGGAAATAAACGCATTACTATTATTATTATTAAATAGGAACACTCAAAAACAAAGGAAGCCGGATTAAAATCAAAATATGAAAAAAAATGTTCTTGAAGTATGCCGAAATAAATATACGGAATTAAATTACTCTTAACTGAAGGAAAACCTAGCAAACTCTTACGATGATGATAAGTGGAAAAGCAAAATTAAAGGTGCTATGTTGCCACGGCACCAGGCTATAAGTGCAAGGAGCAAGATCGCTATCTTGAAAGTTACAACCAAAGCAAAATATTGAAGATCCAACAACCTTTCCTAAATTCTTGGGTCGAAGAGTATCCAACTTTCTATCCAAAAAAGGAGATCTGAAAAACTTCAAGCCGATCAGTTGTTTGCCAGCGATCTACAAACTTCTCACATCATTGGTATATAAGCAAATCAGTCGTATTAAAAGATCGCTTGGTTACAAGGAATAAGTAACCATAGATGCGGTAACCAACAAAGAAGCTGAGCTATTATGGGTACAAAAGTGCATTCGACTCGGTGGTTCATGACTGGATAATAAAATGATTTGATGTCTACAAAGTTAACTGCACCATCATCCGACTTGGAAAACTCAGACGAAAACATGTGGATTCACTATAGCATTATTATAAGAGGAACGTACCAAACGAATTCGCCAAGCCCACTGGACCTCTATTCTGTACAAGCATGAAAACACATTCCCGTGAGAAGTGGGCGGAGTTCACTTGAAAATGTATAAAAGTCTATTCTGTAACTATGGGAGTGATCACTTCGTGCCAAAAATGCGTGAACCTATAGCCCAGTCACTTTATACATGAACCTCTAAAAAAAACCAACTGAAGATTTTCCAGCAGGATTCTTTTTATTTCAAACGTTCAAAAAGCTAACAAGATTTATATAGAACTAACAGTTTTCGAGAGGGTTGAGAAAACTCGGGCATTGCGCTGCATTTGTTTCCGCACCACCGTAGGCCTAATCCATGGGTTACAAATTATGTTATAATTTTGTTGATTATTGTTTGTCTTTGCTGACTTCTTCTTCGTCTCCGTCTATCTCTTCTATTTCCACTTTTTCAATTTTTTCATCTTCATCAAATATCATTTCGGCAGAAAATATGGTAATGAGGCCGGCTTCATCATAGTTGAACTTAGATTCAACGGTTATATCCTCGAACGTCGTCTTCTTTCAAGACAGTATTGTTCTCCATAGGGGCCGAGAATTCTACGATATACATTATCTTGAGCTGGTGGTCGATGACGACTACGTCAAACTTGTTGGCGTTAATCTACCTGATAGTGGAAAACGAGCAGTTTTGGTAAATTAGGCATTTGTCATTCCCCACAGCGGACTCAATACGGTCCGTCTGGAGTCTGGAGCATAAGGTAGGACTAGTGTTTCGTCGATTGCACATGAGCGCCTTAAATGATAATAAAGCACTCGTAATGTTCTATCATGCTTCTGGATATAAGCCGAGGTTGCGTTTATGACATGCAGCCAGCAAGTGCATTAATATCTCCGGCGCCTTGTGGCTGGCCTTGCACCAGACATCAGGGACCTCTATACCCATGATGACTTCAGTAGACGAGAATGTTGAATACACCACACCATCCAGGCAAGCCCTCATGTCTCAGATTTCAGCTCGGCTGACATTAAGAAGGCTAAGATCGGCCTTTCCGATAAGCCAAGGTTTTTATATTTTTATCTGCAGTTGTAATTTCCCTTTACAATTCGTTTTGGATTTAACATCTGATAAAGGATGACCTTGCAAATTGTGTTTTATTATTTCGACTATGTCAAGATTAAAGACTAATTTTCGCAGTACGCCTTGAATTTCAAATTTGAATCGAAATTTAACTATTACACCTAAATCAAACAAAATTATGATTTAACTTATATGAGATATTAAATTTGATCAAGACAATGTCAAAGTCTTTAGGTCGTAACCACATAATAAAGCAACTCTTCATTCGGAATATTCAAAGGGGTAAGGAATTTTTAATGACGTTGTTAAATGTAGCTGTTAAATAATCATATTTAAATGTGGTGCTTAAAATTCATGGTACCGTTCGTCGTTGGTAAATATTTATTTTTGGACAGAAATTAAGTATTTATTGTTGTTTATTTATAGCTCCCCAGATAAAGAAAACATTGTTATGGTCCTGTATTAATTATGTCTGTTTGAAGGTAAATAAAATGTGTTTTTGAATGAGCCTAATATGCGGACGAACTACGCAGTATCAGATTGAAAATATGTAGCATTGTTTACATCCCCAGAAGGTAACCATCGTATTCGTGCTATGTTATATATTTATGAATCTAGCAGATTCTGTTTCTGGCAGAAGAGCTTAATTAACTATAATAGCAGTAACTAAATTTATAATTATTTAAACTATAATTGGCAGATATACGTAATTGTTATTATCAATGTAAGTTCAAAATTAAGTCTAATAACTGTTTTTATTTCTGAAAGGTTAATTTGTTTCTTTTTCTCATAAATTTTTGTACCCCCACAAGATGGTTTGTCAATGTTATGAAGCAATGCATTATCATATTGTGTAACACTAGCAAGCCCCATTGGTGTTTGTGCAAAATAAACGAAACGTAGAGAATGTAGTATTATTTCATTTAAAGTTTTATTTCTGATTTCGACAATTAACTATATACACTGGCTTGTATATTTAGTATAAAAAATAAACAACTTGAAGAAATTTTCTAGATTTATTTAACAAATAGGTACCGACCTACGAAATAACACTAGAAAATAAGATAACTGTTCCGATGTATCTTGGATATTTATGACACTGTAAATTTGGTGAGCTATAAAACTTAGTTGGTGAATGCCCTAAAATTTTTAAGACTAATTGGTAAGACAGTTTTTTCTTAGTTTTCCTCGCCTAACATTTTACTTAACTATAATACGTTTTAAATAATATACCTTCTTTATATTCTAAAATTTTATTATCATCAAAGAAATTTTACATTAAAAATAGTGTGCAATTTGATTATCGAATCCGTCGTCACTATAAAGGCCGAGTCGTATTTTGTTGTCAATGTAATTTAACCATAGTAGTAACCACTGTAGTAGGGGTACAGGTACTGAGGTGAAGGTCCTGCAACAGGAGCGGCTGCCGGGTTGGGGTAAGGTCTGGGAACTGCAAATGCCACTGTGGCAATGGCAAGGACAACCAGAAGCATCAACTGAAACAAATTATTTATTAGATTTTCAAAAACTATTTACCTGAAGTAATCTTAGGGTTTCTAAGCTGCACACGATTCCGGTGTCTACAGTCACTAACTACGCTAGTACACGTCTGGTTACAATTTATTATAATCTTACATTAATGAAATAACTTTATTTGCATTACTGAAAAAATAGTTATTTGTGTATCAAGGCCATAAAATCGATCTTTTTCGACGGAATTCGAAGTTTGCGGGCGAGGCACAGCCCAGACCAAGCAAACTTATCTCGCCCACTTTATGGCCTTGCTCGCTACGCTCGCTCGGCATGAACTGGATTCATACAATAAAGCCTTGTATTATGGACTTCATACATACATTGCTATTAGCAACTGCCTCAAAAAGTAAAACAAAATATTTTTAAAATTGTTTCGTACAAATTACTGGATACATGGACAACATTTTGCAAGAAGCCTACTACGAAAACAAATGAAAACGTCACTAGATAGGTTGTTGACAAGCCATGACATTTCTGTCATTAGTAAATAACATAGTTATAAAGTTTGTTACACGTTATTTTCCTGTATCTCAGTTTATTAGTTTTAATATACATAATAAAGATCTGAAACTACTGCTTACTTTAGTTTTTCTTTAAGCTTAAATTCATTTCATATATTAATGATGATCAATTAGTACATGAGGCTGTGAAGTAAATGAGGCCGTGAAGTAAAAGCGGCCAAGATACGAGTGTATATGATGTAAACTACTATATACATTTATTTTGTTCTCCCAAACTAGTGCTTTCATTGCAATTTATGGCGTACTTTTTGTGTATAATTAAATTGTATAAAGAAATTATTATAACAACAGTTTATAAATGACCAATAAAATAGTTATCTTTAAAATATGAAGTATAATATGAAGTACACAATAAAGTGTATATAGACAGCAAAATTTTTAATTTGTGATAGGTATGCCGCATATGAATAAAACGTATTTAATAATAATAATAATCTATATTCCCATAAGATTCCGAAGAACATTGGATGTGTCACAAGTAGCCTTAAAAACTAACAGAAATAAAATAAACAACAATAAATATAAATAAAAGAAACATTTTAAAACTTGAATTAAAACTGTATGTGAATTCTAAATGTCTGAAACATATTAAAGTAGTCACTGTGACTATACAAAACACTTTCTGTCAAGATATTTTTTAATTATTTTTTGAAACTTTTTGGATTAGAGATTTTTTTTGTGTTCAGGCAAATTGTTATACGCCTTTATTCCCATATATTGTGGACTGCGTTCATACATACTTGTTTTATGTATCGGTATCCTCAATTGGTTACCGTACCTTGGTTGTATACTTTTGTTCAGAATACATCATAATTTCTTTCGAAGTCCAAAATATTTTTCTTTGTGAAAATAAGTGATAGTTAAAATAATATTTTTAAAGAAAATCTATAAAAAATTGAATATCAAAATATAAAATATGCTTCGAAGACAGTTAAGACCAAAAATTCTTTTTAATTTTAATTTTTTTTATTTTGTTTTAATTATTATCTGGAATTCTACCTTTCATTAGGCATAAGTATAACCCAATTTATTATGCTCTACTTACCAGTTTGAACATTTTGGAGTTTTTGTACACTGATAGTTAATCAATTACTCGTTGCGGTTTGTACTGACGTTAGAATGTATGGACCTTCTTTTATATGATGGTAAACTGCGTTTGCATATAGTATTTTGCATTTTAGGAGGTTTTCACGTGGATAACAGGAACATATATACCATTGAAATTTTATCTATTCAGAACAGGTACTACAAATTTTAGGAATATTGATCATGAGATGATATCATATGAACATTCAAGGAATAAAATAAGAATTAATGCATTGCATACAAAATCCGTTAATGAATCAATTCCAAAATTTTCAGGATATATTTATTATTCATACTGATTTGTTGTATGTAAAATAATAGTTTATATATTTGCTGTTGATTTATATACTAAATAACGAACAAAATTTTTTTTGTTGCATGTTATATGCTACCTTGTTAATAATATACGTTGTATATGTCGGGGCGCAAGGGGCGCAAATTAGGGTTAGATTGCTTGGACAATATACCTACCAAGTACGGCACTGATGTTTTAATATCAACTATAGTCACTTAACACTAATTTTACTATTAACACTAAATAGTCCAAATAAATAGGTTAAAACAGTAAGACGACTTATGATGACACCACTGAATAATTATTATAAAAAGTGACTAACGGTCCGCCACCCGCCCTAGCCCTTACAATTGATATGTCTCAATACTACAACGGCCTAACGCACTCTGGCCCTTTTACATCCCGGGCTAGCTGGATATCATTCCGTTCGCTCCCTTGAGCGTGTTCCTATATGTCCATGCAATTCTTAGAAACTTAAAAGATAGTTGGTTACCAATGTTCGTCTTGGCAAACAATAAACAGACACTATGCTGGAAAAATACCCAAGATCCATGGGCGTTCGTTGGCGGCGCCGACATGGCCATTCTGGCAACGTGCACGTCCTCGGGCACTCATCCTAATGGTGAACACCTGAAAATAAAACGGAAATGATGATCAGAACCGCTCATCCATCCTGATGATAGCAACATAAAAAAAAATCAAACATTCAGGCGGCACTACAACAGGCCTCATCCGGCTCATCGGGATCGACATTAAAGATGGGCGGCAACACATCGTGCCTCATCTAGCAGCAACCTACAATTACTCGCTAGGATCGACATTAAAGATGGGCGGCAACACATCGTGCCTCATCTAGCAGCAACCTACAATTACTCGCTAGGATCGACATTAAAGATGGGCAGCAACACATCATGCCTCATTTAGCAGCGACCTACAATCACTCACTAGGATCGACATTAAAGACGGGCGGCAACACATCATGCCTCATCTAGCAGCAACCTACAATTACTCGCTAGGATCGACATTAAAGATAGGCGGCAACACATCGTACCTCATCTAGCAGCAACCTACAATTACTCGCTAGGATCGACATTATACCTACGCAGTAATAAAATACAGTCAAAAAAATTGTATATCTACTTCTAAATATTCGCAGACACAGGCTCATTCTGCTCTTCGTTGTCAGAATCTGATTCACTTGGGGCTTCACCTTGCCTCTCTGGCACACTAATAAGCTGATCATGTGCAAATTTAAATATTCTACCTTTACCTTTATCTGTAGACTTAGTAACTTCATATCGATTATTTTCCAAAATTTTGACAACTTTAAAAGGACCTCTAAATTTACGGTTTAGTTTAGAAATCATGCGTTCATTGGTTTTGCTAAAAACAAAATCACCACCCACTGAGAAGGACCTATCCGTAGCTTCTCCAACATCACTTTTAGATGCTTTTACAATGTTTTTACTGACAACTCTGACTTCCGACAAAGAGAGACTATTGTCGGCATCATCAGCTTCATTATGACAAATTTTCTGTAACTCAAAAGAAGGTATTGACGTCCCAAATAAAAGTTCTATAGGGCTAAAACCAGTAACTCTATGTTTTGTGTTGTTTAAATTGCACTTCATCTAAACTGTCTTGCCAATTTCGATCATTTTCAGGTTCAACAGTAGTTAAAGTGTTTGTCAATGTTTGCATAATTCTTTCGACTTGCCTATTGGCTCTACTTGTACCTTGGGCAATAAAATGCAAGGCAATATTAAAATTAAAACAAAAAGTACGAAATTCACTACTAATAAAACATTTACCATGATCACAAATTATACGCGAAGGTGCCCCAAATAAATGGGTAAATTTTTTTAAACAATTAACAGCAGTTTCTGCAGTTAAAGAACGAATACAGTACAGCATAACAAATTTAGAAAAAACGTCTATAATCATAAATACATAATTTTTATTGTCACTTTTGCCAGATAACTTTCCAGAAATATCTACATGAATGGTGTGCCAAGGCTGAGAATTTTTCGGAATTGGATGCATTTGAATTAGTGTTCTCCTCGTTTTATTTTTCGAAGTTTTGCAAATTAAACAATTATCAACAAATTTTCTAACAGTTCGCGACATTTTAGGAAACCAATAAATTTCATAAATTTTATGTAAAGTTTTCGCCCATCCTAAATGTTTTAAATTAGTGTACACGTGGTTTATTATAGACCAAATCCTGGACGCTGGGGCAACAGGTAAATAACGCGTACGGTTGTTTCTTTAAATTTTACGAAGTAAAGCATTATTTCGGATGTCATATTTTTTAGCAATATCTGGATCTAGTTCATTCACCTTAAGGGCGCTGATAATTTTAAGCAAGCTGTCGACTCGTTGCTGTGAAACAAAAGCCAGCCGTTGTGAAGATCTATAACTTGAACCGTATGGACTGAGTTATTATGTTTACATTTAAGTGCATTCGAAACAGACCCTTCGTTGACAAATATAACTGGGTTTCGTGCAAAGAAATCGGCATGTTTCATGCGTTTACTCTTGCAGTAAATTATGTCAAAATTAAAAGCTTCTGAAAAGTACCACGATCATCTTTTGCAAAACGTCGATGGAAATAGTATATTTTACCACATGGAGTGTTACAGACCATATGTGCTGAAGAGAAGTAGCGCCGCAGAATCATCCCAAAATGTCGACGCTGAAGTTTCTGATATTGAGAAGCAAACGAAATCCTATCGAGTGTTACGTAGTAGGAAGGAAGGCAGCTCTGCTAGTGACAGATGCATATGCGATAATAAGCCAAACAAAGGTGATACGAAACTTTATAGAATTTGCGAAAATGACAGAGCTAACCAATTCTTATCTGCATCTCGATATTTCCAAGAGAATGTATTCGCTGAAACAAGCACTTCAACAGATGAAAACAGTGTTTTTGCTAGTAACATCATGTATCATTCTCAGTGTATGAGTGGTTATTTGCTTAAACATAGACGATCTATAGAACAAAATCAGTCTAAAGATGAGAGGCCTATTATTGCAGCTTCCTCAAAGTGCTACATTTTCTTCCAAGGGATATGAACTATCTGATCTGTGTTCTTTTATGAATGAAGCATGTCACCTTACTGAATATTTAACTAACAAGCAGCTCAAGGCTTTACTAATTAAGAATTTTGGAAGAGAAATACTGTTATCTTATCCTAGAGAAAGGAATAAGTTCCAGCTTGTTTTTTCTTCGCGTCTTCAACTACCAGATGTTGTGGATAAAATAGGTCATCTACTATGTAATTCAAGCTGACTGAGATGTGGGTTTTATGTGGAAAATGAACCACAACCAGATATGTTCAATTCACGAGCTTGCTGAACGTTTAAATTACACTCTTATTCAAATTTTACCTGTTGTTCATGCTTTGTCTGGGTATGACACGACAAGCAAGTTTTCTACAAAGCATGCTGCTCTGAAACATGCTAAAGAGTCATCGCATCTCTTGGAAAATTTTGGGAAGACGGAAATAGATAGCACCATGATTCATTCTGCTGTGTCATGCCTTGCGGGTCTCCTAAAACCAAACTGTATGTCACTGAATGAGTGTCGATTAAAACAATACCGTCGAATGAAGCGCCTTGATTTCACAAAAGTTCTACCAACATCATCTTCCACTCGTTTTCATATAAGACGAGCTTATCTTCAGAGCTACCGCTGGTATCACATAATTGAAGATTCATTACTCCTAAATCCACCTGAAACGGCTTTATAGAGCAAGATGATGACTGGCTACCTAACATCAACGAAGAAATTATTCCTTCAGATTTTCCGGTGCCAAGCAAATGCAAGAAATGTGCGAGGAACTCTGTATATAAATGTGAGCAGGAATAATTTGTTCAAAATTATGTGAGTGTGGAAAAAGTGATGAATGTCAAAATCCTTTGAACTGAAATAATATTTACAGTTTTATTCATGAATGTTTATTATTTATTTAGCTATGTATTTAAATGTTTATTTTTTTAAAGAAAATATGACCGGCTGAATAAAATTTGTTAATTTTGTTAAATGCATATCAGTTATCTAATTAAACATGCATTTTCCGGTTGTCGGCATTTTTTTATGAAAACAGTTAACTTTAGGCAGATATTTGTAATAACAAAATTTGCTCAAAACTGAGTTCTAAACACTTTTGTATTAACAATAGTCAACAATTCCTGAAAAAATAGTCAGGTTCCTCGGAAAGTAACAGTTATAAACATCTCATAAGTTGGCAGCCATTTTGAAAATAAACTGACAAGTTCGAGAATATGTGACCAAGCCAGAAATTATCTTCTACTACCCTGCAATGCATGCCAAAAGAGAAATCCCCTCTACGTAGATTTCCCAACAGACATTCGGCTGGCTTTTGGACGAATAGTATTTTGATAAACTAATGATTTCATGTTGTTTCATATTGAAAGTCTGCTGAAATTGAATCGGGAACTCACGGTGTTCACTTCTACCACCATGTTATGGGAAATGTTAATTGAACTGATGGTGTACTAGTAATGTAAAATGTGACATTGCTTCCGCTCGTGTACACCACATATATAAAACATAAACGCATTACACATATTTTATATGAATGTTTAATGCACCTATGAGAAGTATTATACCCTTGAAAGAGTCCCCAACATTTATTAAATAGTATTTGATAAAACAAACATACAGTCAAATCTGTTTAAATTCATATTTTTTACGCCTAATATTTTGCTTGACAATAATACTTTTAAATAATATGTTAGAGAAAGCCTTCCTTATACCTCACAATTTTATTGTCATAAAAAAAAATACATTGAAAATAGTGTGCAATTTGATTATGGAATTCGTCGTCACTATAGAGGGAGAGTCATATTATGTTATCACGTTATTTATCCATAGTAGTAACCACTGTAGTAAGGGTAGCCTCCATATAGGAACTGAGGTGAAGGTCCTGCAACTGGGGCAGCTGCGGGGTTGGGGTAAGGTCTGGGTACTGCAAATGCCACTGCAGCAATGGCAAGGACAACCAAAACCATCAACTGAAACAAATGCTTTATTAATTTTTCTAGAACTTCGTAAATAATAATAGTTATCAACGACTGAAGTAATCTTGGAGTGCTAAAGTTGCGCACGATTCCGATGTCTATATTCACTAACCATGCTATTGCACATCTGGTACAATTTATTATAACTAATAAAATACATTTTAGTCTAGGTCAGGAGTCGGAAGGGGTACCTTTTTTTGCCAGAGCGCCAATCTAGAGACCCCCCGTTTTCGAGGTCGTTGAACATGATGGTGGGGGTCCCACAATTTTTTTCCTCGGCAACCCCTTCAAATTGCCCAAAAACCACCCTCTTTTCCGTAAACCCGTTTATTTTCTCCAGTTTTTCGACTAATTGTTATTCCCTTGAGTAGAACGGGAGGCCCTCGAGGGATTTGACCTCAGCCACCCCTAGACCAGGCACCCCTTTATGGGGTTGGAAAATTGATATTTTTTTGTGGAAAAAATTGATATTTTACAGGAGGTGTTTCTGCGAGGAAGGTAGCCGATGACCAGGGTGGTGTAACCATCCCCGGGGGTTGTTTTTACCCTTCAAAGGGGCGGAAAAAAGTGTTTTTTTTGGGAAAAAAATAATATTTTGTAGGAGGATTTTCATTTAGGAAGGTGGTACGCCTACTACGAAATATTATTTTTTCCCATCCCTTCGAAGGATGAAAACAACCCCCTAGGTTGGTTATACAATCCTGGTCACCTACCACCTTCCTCAAGGAAACACCTACAAAATATTATTTTTTTCCCAAAAAAAAAAATAATAATAATTTCCACCCCTTTGAAAGTTGACAACACCCCGGGGATGGTCACCTGCCACCTTCCTCACAGAAACACCTCATGTAAAATATCAATTTTTTTTCCACAAAAAAATTTCAATTTTCCAACCCTCTAGAGGGGTGGAACCCTGATGTAGGGGTGGCTGAGGACTTTCCGTTCTACTCGAGGGAATAACAGTTAGTCGAAAAATGGGGGAAAATAAACGGGTTCACGAAAAGGCCACTTTGGGGGTGGTTTGTGGACAATTTGAGGGGGTTGTCGAGGAAAAAAAATTGCGGGACCCCCACCATCCTGTCCAGCGATCTCGAAAACGGGGGGTCTCTATATTGGCGCTCTGGCCAAAAAAGAAAAAACCCCAAAAAGTCCCGACTCCTGACTGACCTGACTATTTGTTTGCATTATTGAATAAAACATCAAGAAATGAGGATTTATTTTATATTTCCTTCTTATATTCTTTCTAATTTATATAAAGAGGCCTGAAAATCATATGAAATATTTTAATTGTGGATTTAAAAATCACTTGATAGTCTGAATCAATAATTAGTCCTGAACATTTGTTAGAGAATTTGGAAAAACTCAAAGTTAAGTTTTCTTTGAAACGTTTAAACTATTATATACATTTGCACTTCACTTTTTTGTCTCAAACTAGTGTTCTCATTGTAATTTAGGAAGTATACTTTTTGTGTATAATTAAACTCCATAAAAAAATTTATTATTACGGTAATTTACAGTACAGTGATATAGTAATATTTTAAGTTGTAATAGGTATGCCACATATGAATAAAACATGTATGATACTTAAAATCCTCTTTAAAAGAAATTCTATAAAACATGTATCATTAAAGACTTACAACTTTTCAGCAAGCAGTTTCGACCAAAAATTCTGTATTATTAATTTTTGATTTTATTTTAAACAACTCCATTTTTCATGAGACATAAGTATAACTAAATTATTATGGTCTACTTACCAATTTGAACATTTTGGACTGTTTTTGTGCACTGATAGTTAATAATCAATTACTCGTTGCGTATTGTACTGACGTTGGAATTTGTGGACCTTCTTTTATATATGATAGTAACTGCATTTGCATATAGTATTTTGCATTTTAGGAGATTTCCATACTGAATAACAGGAACATCTATACTAATGAAATTTTATCTATTCAGGACAGGTACAAACAAATTTAGGAATATTTACCATGAGATGATATCATATGGACATTGAAGGAATTAATGCATACAATATCCTCTAATTAATCAGTTTCGAAGTGCTCAGGATATGTTTATCGTTTATACTCATCTGTGATATGTAAAAGAACGGTTTATGTAGTTAGTATTTATCTGTATATATAAAAAGCTTTAAAAAAATTCGTCTGATCAAAATTTCTATCTACATTTTTCTAATCAATTCAGTTAGTTGAAAAAATATCAAATTATGAAGAAAAAAAACAACAACACGTATTACGGTGAATGAGTAATATTTGTAACAACAATATTTACAGGTAAAACTCCAAAATACAGGATGGGTAATAAAAAAAAATTAGATCCAAAATTACTGAAGGTACCTTGGATGAAAATGTAAGTATAACAATAATATATTTATTTTATCTATTTGTTTACAATTTAAGTTTTAAAATTTTGTCTTAAAAGAGAGTTCTTTATAATTCTTAAATATTTAGTTAAGCCCCACCTAAGTTTCTTTAAAAAATCTTGTCTGTGGATGTTTGTGTCACATTTATTTATTTTTTATGAACAAAATATTTTATGAAAATAATAGATGAAAAGCAAAAGGAGGATTTACATAAATATAAATGAAATTTTCTTTCATGAATAGCCAGTTCTTGATACCTTCTCTATTATTGGATTTAAATATGTTAAACTTTATGTAAAGATTGGGTATGATTGTTTGGTCGATAGCCGAGTGGGTTAAGGCGCGAGATGGCAATCGCGATTAATCACATGGACATCGGACCACCGGGTTCGAATCCTGGTTCCGGCACTGTTGGAGGAAATGGTCGTATATCCGCGTTATTTCAATGTGTAACCCCCTTCCGCACAAGACCCTGGCTTCTGGAATTGTGAGTTGTCTAATTTCTGTGGTGTGGTGGTTTATATCAGAGACAAACAATATGTATAATACAAGTCGTAATATCAGTAGATAGATAACAGTTCAATATATTGGGATAAAATTAAGTATAGGACAAGGCATATTAAAACAAAGTGGACAATGAGGTTATGTTAAATCAAAATATAAACTTAAGTTGGATATTATTATTTAAAAATATTCTATTCTACATCCTCTGCTCGATAAGATTCGGCAGTTATCAGTTTTGTTTTTATTACTTTCTTAAAACTATCAAAAGCTTTTATACATTTTATCTGTTTTGGAAGAAAATTATATATTTGTAAACATTTTTTCGAGTAATTCGAGTTATTTTGTGAGTAGGATAGCAAAATTAATCTTTAAATCTGGTATTATGCAAATATTGAGTTACATAGTTTTTATAACCATGTTGTTAAAGACAAACTTTAAAAATTCATAGACTTCAGCTGCTTGAAGAGTTAATAAATTCAATCTTTTTAAAACTCCACGACACGAATCTCCTAATTTCATTGCTGACAAAAGAGAGAGAGAGAAAGAGATATTGACTATGTGATTCACCCCAGAACAAAATTCCGTAAGTCATGATGGAGTAAAAATGACCATAATATGCAGTAATAAGTGACTTCTGATCAACAACCTTTCTCAATTCTTTAAGTGCATAACAAACTTTACCAAGTCTCCACAGAGCAGTTGTGCATGATCCACCCAGTTCATATGTTAGTCAATTGTAAGACCCAGGAATTTGGTGCAGTTGGTATATGAAATTTCTGTATTATTAATATTAATATTTTCAGGAAAATTGTTGGTATTTTGACTGTGTCTCAATGCAATTTGTTTTGCTAGCGTTTACACCAATGAATTTTTTTGGAAACAGTCTGCCATTTGGAATTTTAAATTTAAAGCTTCATAATTCTGCTCAGCAATCAAAATATATGTATCATCTGCATGATTATTTAGTATTATAGATGGTAACGCATTTGTTAGATAATTAACATATAAAATGAATAGAATTGGGCCAAGTACACTGCCCTGCGGTACTCCTAGATTAATAATTCTAGTTTCAGAGAACTGTTCAATTGAATTATCTTTTATGCAAACTTTTTGAGTCCTGTCGGTAAGGTAGGACTTGAACGTGGGCTATCCCACGGAAACCCATTCTATCTATCCAAGTTCTGTTATATGTGATATACTAGAACTGATAGGTATATTGTTAACAAGCCGCATAGCTTCTGTGGAAAAAATCAATTAAACAAATTACTTGACTTTTCTAGTGAAGTGATCAATTCGTCATTAACTTTGATTCTGTTAAAGGCGTTTTATACCTTTCTAACTGTTGACAATATTCCAAATTGCTTTAGTTTTATTATCAGAATGTGTAATTCTTTCACAATAATATTTCTTTTTTCAGATAAAAGTAAATTGGAGTAACAACCTTTGTAATCTGTAAAGATATTTTTGTCTATTTGCTTTTGACTGGATAATTCTGATATGAGATTTAAAGTGCCTAATATTTGTCTGCAATTTTGTTTGATATTGAGAATTTTTATTTTTTAAATACGCATCTACTTGAATATCGTAAATCTTTTTTAACATAATTTTAATTATTCTCTTTTGTGTCTGCGTTAACGGTAATAGAATCCTCCCCAAGCCGTTATGCCACACTGTATGATAGACTCTATTAGATGATAATATATTATGAGTAGGTAACTGATGTTTGATGTTCTTTGAAGATATTGCTCGCTTGTTTAAACATGTAGAATAAACATCTCATTCTTGCATATATTTTCAATTTGAAAGTCCTATTTTAAGTATGAATCAAGGATGATTGTTAGGTATTTTATATAAATAGCTACGTCATTCTTATATATTTTTATTTCTTGTAAATAGATAGTAAATTTTTATATGCGAGAAATGGTAAATATTTAGTTTTAACGGCATTCATAATAAGTAACTGTTGATCGAACCATATCTTTATCGATCTTTGTTGTGTGGGTACAACTAATTAAATGCTATTCAGAAGGAGTTATTTATTAAACAAAACTTTAACAAAAAGTGGTTACGAATCTTAAGTTTAAATATACGAAGTGAATTGTTTGAGAACAGAAATATGACTGACCTCTTTTGCCTGCATTTCGGCGGTCTCTCGTATACCTCTCGAGGGATGGGTAAATGAGCGTAATTTCCACATTACGGTTGGCTATTGTAGTTGGCGATTACTGCCTCCAGCCTGTCGGCATTTTTGCCTTAAAAGTATAACCTTTGTTAGTTTTACGATTATGGTATTTCCGTGCTTAATTGTGGGAAAGTACACTACAATCTTTATAGATTTGTGGTAGACTTTTTCCCAAGTTTGTCCTTTCTCAAAGACAGCAGTATCATCCTCAAATAAGATGATTGTACCATCGATGGGTAATGGAAGTAGATCATTTAAGTATAATATAAATAGCAGTGGAGCTACGACCGTCTCTTGCGGCAATCCAAAAGTGACCATTAGTCCGACTTTTAGTATCACCCAACCTCACACTTTGTGTTTTATTGGTTAGATAACTTTTAGAATTCTATATATTTGTCCCCTAAATTCCAGTTACTAAAGTTTTTGCAATATTTGACTACGACTTACAGTATCAAAGGCTTTCGCCAAGTTTATAAAAATCTCAAGCAAAGGTTTTGTATTGTGTATTGAACTATAAATTTTCCCGATTAAATAATTCTCAGTAGACGTTTCTTTGTGGAAACCGAATTGTCTTTGGCATAATATATTAAATTATTTACACATTTTAAAATTCTTGACTTCAACGCTTTTTCAAAAATTATTAAGAGATTAGGAATTAAGGAAATCGGTCGATAGTTTCGTGTTTTAAGTTGTTTGCCACCTTCGCATAAGGGAATTATTTCAGCTACTTTAAAGTGAACTGGGCAGACACCTGTTTCAAATATTCTATTTATAATGTGAATCCTTAGTGGTCTAATTAAGTCAATTACTTCTTTGAGTATCTCTACTGATATTTTATCATGACCAGGGGCTTTTTATGCTTTAGTTTCAGTATGTACTTTCGAATTTCTTATTCAGTGACATTACTAAGATAAAAAAACTCTTTCCAATTCTTTTGATTGGAAAATTTGTATCTGGTTTTAGTATTTTCTTTGCCATGTTCTACCCTGCATCTCTGAAAAAGTCACAGAATTCCGTAGATATTAATTTTTCTTGTTTATTGTTATGTCATTATTTGAAAGTGTTATTTCAGAGATTTCATTATGTTGTGTTTGTTCTCTTGTTTGTAATTTCATGAATAAATTGCTAAATTTTTTGAAAATCTTTTCGTCATTTTTTAAACAGTTTTTAAAATAATCGTTTTTAGCTTTTATAATAAGACTCTTTATTAATTTTTTTGCGGTATATTTTATATCTTTCTTTTATTTCATTAGCATTTGGATTTATTAGCGAAAGTTGATAAAGTTGGTCTTGCATTTTTATGAAATTTATCAAGCCATTTGCTATCCGCCCTTTTCTTTAATAGTACAATTCATTTTTATTTTCTTTGATGATTTTTCAATTACTTGTTGGATAGTTTCCACCAGTGTATTACACAGATCTCATAAATTTTGGTAGGTATAAAACTCATATCAACTTTTTTGATATAGACTAGTCTTTGCTCAACTGAAATTTGTCTCAATTATATAGGTTGTTTCTTTTTTTGTAATTTATTTCAGTTGGTAAAATAATTTTTAATAGTGCACTATATGGTGGTCAGAATGATTTTTTTTCAGTATTGTAGGTGCTAAGTTATCATTTTTGTTATGTTTCCTTATAAAAAATGCGGTCGATATATCTCTTCTTAATTGTCGATACTAACGTTGGGCAGTTTACTAAAGATATATAACCATGGTGATACATAATATCTAGGTACTCTTGTGTATAATCCTCGTGTTCTAGTAAATGTATATTTAAGTCGTCTAATAATATATTGTGTTCACTAGAGTTGTTCTGTAAATAATTTGAAAGTCCATCAAGAAAATTATTTGCATCAAAGTTTGCGAATGGTTTGTATATATCTATTATTGATATAGATTTGGATGGTATTTCGATTATTTTGTTAATATTTGATATTTTAATTGCTACTATGTTTCAAGTCCTCTATTAAATAACAATATATGTATAAAGATAAAAGTTATGCTAAGAATAACAAATATTACTACTACTATATTATTCCTCGTTTATTTATATTTGTTGTGTTGTAGTTTTTGCAACAACAGCTAAATTAAACTTGACTCCTTAAGAATGTTTCCATTGATCAGGATTTAGAAAACAAAATCACATTGAGATGATCTCATGGGAAAAAAATATGACAACAATGGCTTTAATTTTAGGGATGTGTCTTGCATTCGTTATATTTATGTTTATTATTTTGTTATTGGTATGCGTTAGAAAACGATACAGAATACCGAATAGGATATGCAAATAGATATTACTGTCGTATATAAGAGCATCTTCCTCCATCTGTCCTTAGTACAAATCATTATTTTCATATCTTAGTTATACAGACTGTACAAAAAGTCAATCAAAAGATGTTTAAACTGGTAAGTTAAAATTTGTTAAGAAGTAAATTTAAGTTAATGTATTAAATGTTGCAACTATGGCCTTCAAATTAGAGACAAAATATTAATTATTTATAATGGAGTACTTTTGAATTCTGCTGGTGTTTAGTACCTGAGTGTCGTGACAACTTTTTTGGGTTTAAATTACTCGATTGATAACAGATTAATTTGTTTATTTATACAAAATGGTAAAATACGAATGTTAAAACATCTCGGAAAATGTGCATCATATAAAAAATATTTTCTCAAGTAGTCGTTTTTTTATAAGCTTTTAGAGCGTGTAAACATATCTGTTTGCATAGCAAAATTTAATTTGTTTATAACCAATATTTTTGAAATATAAAAAAAATGGTCACAAGTTTTATGTATTCTTGATTATCTTAAAGTAATCTTAAAATGATACAGGTAGAGTGTATGTTTCTCGGTTCCGATATCAGGATTTGACAAAGGTGTAAATTTTTAGCAACAATTACGGTTTCCAACTGTTCCAATGCTTATTCTGATTTGAAATTTTTATTGAAAATTGTACTTTGTAAGACTTATATTCTTCATAGTTTCAGTGTTCCTATCCATTAAAAAAAATTGTTTAAAGTTACCTACTTTTGCAATATTTAATTTATTTAAAATAATACTAATTTTCGGAGCCAATTTTAGTTTATTTATATTTATTATACAACTCATAACAGACATTTTCCATTTTTTTTTCGTTTGTCCTGTAGAACTTACAGATCCCGAGATATTTTTACTTGCTTTGCTTTAACTCACAATGTAGTTTTCAGAATGTTTGTTTTCAAATCTTGCATCCTTTATTTAAACACTTCCTGACATAATCAATTGTTACTAAGATCGGATGACAATACAGTATTTAACCTATACTTTTGTAAATGTCCGCACGTTGGGAGCGCGGGGGTGAAAATTGATTAAATACACTATCCAAACGACACCTCCGGAAAACGTAGAATGCAAAAGGTTTTTCGCCTAATCAGAGACTTCTACGTCCGTTTTTTCCCATACAAATGGTACGATATTAGTTCCGGTGACATAATGGAATCCCATTAGGCTCATACCTCGGAACCTAACTACAATGAATGAATGTATGTAGTGTTCTATACGTTATAAATAATTAAAGTGTGACTAAAAAGTCGTAAATAACATAGTTTAAAAAAAATTAAAAACTCGCTTTTCTTAAAGTCGTACTAAAACTTAAAATGTTTAGTTATTTATAGAGAGTCTAGTCCTAACCGCATCTCGGGCATTGGCAGTTCCCTCTAATCTAACCTTAGAAAATAAAGAGGATACATTTTTTTAAAAATGTTGTCCATTAGTGTAAACAGTAATTATATATTATTATATATTATTATTAATTCGCCATTCACTGTACGTAAAACTATTCCATCGAATAGGATTTCATTAATTTCTAGTCTAGAATTAAATAATCCGAAACAATACGCGCGCCATCTTGATAGAACCAGATACTTTTTCTATCTCGCAAGAGAACTTCTTCTAAATAAGTAGATAATTTATTTCATAAAAATATAGGTAAATTTCGCTGCTCAAATTATCTTCAGAAAAATGTGGTTCTATTAGTTTGCTTCCAACCATGCCTATTCACATATTTACTTGAAAATTTCTTTATCTCGTCCATCGAGGATTTTCTTCACTGCACCAGTGCAAATTGTTTCCTCCAATTGAGTTTCATCTACCACAAAATTTAGTAACTGGTCATACTCTCCTTGGAAAAGTTATTGTGTCAAAATCATGTTATAATCATAATATCGTTTGTCTTTGAGGATCTGCTGACTGAAGTCGAAGAAATATTTTTTGTATAAGCATTGCTTGCTATTATCAAGATGTGTTGGATTTTCATTAACTGCAGCGACAACTTCATTTATATTAATTTCCTTTCTGTTAGGCTTAGCATAAGAACTATATGCCAGGAAGCCGTTGGGAAGACGAGACTGTACATGCTTTTCTAGCATTAAGTTTAAATTCGCCATAAATCAACAAAACCTCAGTTTTTTTAAGTTGAACCATGAACATTTATTGATAGATTGATGGAGAATTGTTTAACTGAAAATAATTTGACACCACTCTGATTTCAGATTCAATTTGACATATCAAAAAGAATATTAATAATATTAAAGGTATGGCTGATTTATTAAATCTAAGAGAAATCGTACAGACCTTTTAAAAGTGTTGAAGTTCATACAAATGAGCAGTGGTCAGAAAAATATGAAAGATATTGAATATCATTATCGTCAAAAATTTTTAGTCAATCTACTATCTACTATAAGGGCCACCTAAATTTTAGTATGTGTGTACTTAAGGAAAAACAAATCTATTAGCGATAAGTTCGTCAAGTTGGTATCATAAAAGAGGGGAAAATTGCAGTAACTCAATTCTGAAAAAGTATACAGGTTGCCCCAAGAGATCCAAATCAGTATTTTAGTCCGCATAAAAAAAATTTTAGTCGGCTAATCCAGAAGTAACTAGTAAAAATAGAAAAAAAAAACATAAACTTATCTTTCAAAATTAAATTTACATTTCTTTAAAAAGATTTATTTCTTGATTAGAAAAAGTGTTTTTATTTTTGTTTGTTAAGCATAAATAATTTCCAATATTATGTAATAACATAAATCAAGCCTTTACCAAACTGCAACTACAAAATTAATGTACAGGTTGAGGTAAAAAACATATTAAAAGCAGTAAAGCATATTTTGGTAAACCATTTTGGATATTTAAAAAACTTGAAAATACCTACAATTTGATGTGCCAGACATGGCTGTTGTTTAAAAAATAAAATAGTTACGGGTCTAAGGAGTGTTAAGGCCTTGTATGATATAGAACCATATAGAATAAGTATAAGAGTTAGGTTTTGAAATTTAATAACAAACGTAACATAACATAACAAATTATTTAACTTAAACTAGAAAGTTCTGAGCTCAAAGACCAGTTATTTTGGAGGTATTGGTATATGATTTATTTAAAATAGGAAAGTTTGTAGTTTCCCAAGAAAATTTTCATTCCTTTGTACAAAGATCGGTTTTCATTGTTCAAACAATCGCTTCCTATGTATTTGTATATGTCTTTATATTGGAACAAAATTTTACTTCATGCTTAACTGTTTAAATACTTAATATCTTTACTTTTTATATGACGCATGTACGTAAATATACCTATATTTTCATGAGTTTGTTTTTTATATGTCTTGTTTCCCATTAAACGTTTTTTATAGCCTTGTTTGTTTCATACATTTTTATGACATATTCGTAAGTTCACTTATTATATTTTTATCTAATTATATATATTCTTTTTGTTCTACATTTCTGACAAAACCAATGCTGTTCATTTTATGTAACAAATCGGTGAATAAATCTGTTATATTCTATTCTAAATAAACACGTTAACCTTACCTACATAGTAGTATTATTTTTAAAAATTAATTTTGCGTCAAGTTCTCCCTCACATATAATTCTTTAAATTTCTATTTCTAATATTTATTTTACTTTTTGCAGTTGGTCCTACTGGTTGCCCTTGCAGTCGCTACTATTGCTTTTGCCGCTCCAAGAGCGGCTCCAGGTCCCGATCCAGCACCTGGTCCAGCACCATCGCCACAATGGTTATACTCATATAGTAGCTACCCTTACTACGGGGGTTATTATGGATATTATTATTGAAGGAAAATTATGTTAATGGACACTGGTTTACTAAAAAGCAATCTATCATTTATCACATATTTGTATACATATTTATTTAATGCCATTTTCACTTTAAATGTAAAAGAATTCTAATAAATTGTAATAACTTTTGTGTTTGTTTTTTTTTCCTCAAAATAAGTCAGTATGGCTCATTTTAAAACGACAAATTCTTATAAAATTTTTACAATTACCTACTCTACTTCTAGCAAATAAAAAAAATAATAAAATTGTCATTCTGTCACGACACGTACATTTTCAGCAACATTGTTGCTTTGTAAATAAATTAGAAGTAAATTACTTACGAATCATACAACAATGTAAATCACATTTATTAATCAAGGGAAATACTGAAATTTTGATTAATTTCTTCAAATTATTTTAAATTCTTATCATCGGTAGGATGAAGAAAAATCAATAAAAAGTTCAGTTTTTCGAAATCGGTACCTGTAATTTCTAAAAACTGCATATCACCATTTAGAGAATCCAAAGGGCTTTCGAACGATTCATCCCTCCCTCCCTATTCAAATGTTAGGGGTGTTAACCCCAATACTCGACGATTAAAGTAACAATGTTGAAACCAGAAAAACCAGTTTTTCTCCTCCAAATTAAAATTAGTCTGAGCGTTTAATTCGTTAATTTCTAATGATTCTAATAAAGTTAATTTTAAAATATATTTTTAGTCGCAAACTCCCCTATAAAATCTTTATTTTACTATAAGGAACATAACTAGACTGCAACCAACAGCTACTCTCCGAGCTATGTGCCCCGCCGAGCGCTGAATTACAAGTTACAAGCCTGGCGCGTTAAGTGTAATAATTGCATATTACCATCAAAACACTAATGCTTCGATTGCAACAAACACCAGCCGAAAGACTGATCCTACTCAAAGGAGCTCTCGTGCCAGTCGTCACACACTTCTTGCAGACTGCAGTTTCGAGCTGTTGGCTCTCGTCAGTGTAAGGTAGGCATGTGACGACCGACACGAGGATCACTTGACTATTTAGTACATTTCGGTATCTTTAATAATAATAATAATAATAAATCGTCTTTATTCATAGGTATTAACAAAAATAAATGGTATAAGTAAATATTTAACAACTACTACCTACAGAAATGGCGAAGTGTCAGCCGAAGGCTGATTTTCAACTTAACCAGAGCAACAACAAATACATAAATTTAAAAATAATATAATTACGAAAAACATGGATTGCAAATACATATTAATAATACAACTACAACTTAAAATTAATGACATGCGTGACATAAAGAAGTGGAGACTAAAAAGTAAAAAAAAGAAGAAACAGTACCATTAAGCAAAGCATTGTAAATATAATACGCAGACCATTAAGAAGAAAATAGATATCTCTTTAGTCTCTTTTTAAAATTATAAATTGAGTAGTGCCTAAAGTCAGAGGACAAACTGTTATATAACTTGCTAGAATTATATGAAAAGTTACGTTTAAAGATGGCAGAGGAGTGTTTCGGTATTGCCAGAAAATCCCGCTTTCGTGTATTCACTTGATTACATTTAAGCCGTGACAATTTCTCAAACAAATATGTCGGAATTTGCTTATCAAGAACCTTGTGGGTTAAGCAGAGAAGATGAAGAGAACGTAGCTTGTCTAATTTTAGCCAGCCGACTTCAGAATATTTATAACTAACATGATCAAATCTACGAAGTTCTGTTGAGAATCGTAGGCAGGCATTTTGTAATAATTGAAGTCGTTTGGCATCAGAAACTCTCAATGCATGGCCATAGATAGAATCTGCATAAGATATCTTAGAGAAAATTAGACTCTCACACACTTTGGGATAGCGACATGTAAAATAGTCAGCAGGCGCCATCTAGCGGTCTAGTGTCTGTTGCAATCGAAAAATAAATAGCTTGACTATAGTAAAATAAGAATTTTATAGAGGAGTTTGGGACTAAAAATATTATGTTTTAATATTCCGCGCTCTAAAAGCACATTTGAACTAAGTTCCTTTTAGTCCTCTCTTTTCTAAATGTAATATCTATTTCAAAATTTTCATTAATAGTATGGTTTTTCAAGCAAATTATGCACTTGGGTATATTACCTAAACTAGCAGAGAAGTCAAGGTAGCGTTTATTCCAAAAATACGCAGATATCCACCAGACAAGCCTAAATCTTATCTCCCCATTAGCTTAACCTCATTTTTCCTGAAAAAAAAATGGAAAAAATATTAGACCAACATAATAAAAAAATCCTTACAGGAACACCGCTTCACTCCCAACAATTTGCCTATTAACCTGGCAAATCACAATAAATGCTCTACATGGCCTGGTCCAAGGCTATGGAAGGGGTTATGTGTGCTTTCATAGATATAGAGGGTGGTTTTGACAACACCTCCTATGAATCCATACTAAGAGCTGCTGAAAAAAGAGGAATGCAGCCTCCAACAATCGAATGAATTCATGCTAAGCAGAATAATTACTACAAAAGTGTGGGGGATGAGTCGGCCACAGTGGCTGCAGTCAGGGGCTGTCCACAAGGTGGAGTCTTATCACCCTGGCTGGTGGTGGTCGATGATCTCCTCCATAAATAGAACAATTCTGGATTCAGCGTCCAGGGCTGTGTAGATGACCTGGTCGTGATTGTGAGAGGAAACATGAGGTTATAATCTCAAACCTTGCCCTAAATTAATATCCAAACGGTGCTCGTCAGACGGGCTTAATATAAATCCGAGCAAAACAGTTATTGTTCCGTTCACCAAAAGGAGAAAACTCAATCTTAGAACTCCTATGCTGAATGGAACAATGCTGAAGTATCTAGGAGTAATCCTTTATCAAAAACTTACCTGGAACTCACATTTAGAAAGGTCTAAAGCTACAGAGGGTATTTGGACGTACCGTAGGCTGTTTGGTAAGACTTGGGGTCTAAAGTCGCATATGACACATTGGTCCTACCGTTCGGTTGTGAGATCTATGGTGACCTACGCATTATGTGTATGGTGGCCAAAAACAGAAGAAAAATTAGCATAAGGAAAGTTGCAGAAATTGCAACGCCTTGCCCGCTTAGGGACTACAGGAGCAATGCTTTCGTGTCCCACAGCAGCTATGGAGGCATTTGGATGTGAGGAAGGCACAAATTTATGCTATAGAGGAAGGAATGATTGGTGGCAATGAATCGATTTCCTTTCATAGGAAACAGTGGAATACTAGACTATCGTAGTAGGTATATTTTTACATTACTACACATTTATGAAATAGAATAGTATTGATAAACAGTTCTAATTTGTATAGAAGCAAAGTTAAATAGAGTAGTATGTAAGGGTTAATATTAAATATATTTTTTAGTTGCCGAAACTCAAACAGAATAAATTTTAACTTCTTCACTAATATGTTTGTGTGTTGGTCTCATCAAGTAGTAATAAGAATACTGATGACACAATGTACATTGTTACAAATACATTATATAACAACACTGAAAATAACAAAATAACAGATCGCGGTACTTGTTGATATAGCCAACGCATTTGATTGTGTCCCGCAAAATTATTATTGACAAACTGAAAGATTATGGCGTACGAGGAATAACTAATTACTTATTTCATAGTTACTTACAAAACCGGATATAGTGTGTTAAAATAGGCGATTGACTCAGTATGTTTAAGCGGCAATCAGAATATGGTATATTGAAGGTACCGTTCTGGGGTCAATGCTATCTTATTTGCTTTAACCAACTATTACTTCTATATATGAAACTGTGTCTTATTCTGATGACACTGTTCTTTTAATGGGAGATATCTAATAGTTGGGATGAAGTGAAACAATTAACCAAGTTTTTAAAAGTACAACATTGACTTTCAGAAAATCTTTCACTTCAGGATAATTGCACATGTACGCAAGATAACAATCATAAAATATCTTGGATTAACTATTGATCAGTACCTCAACTGGATAGAGAATATATCAACAATTTAAATAAAAAGCTTTTTTGACCATTTTAAAATTTTACTGGATGATGTAGTTTAGTATTCGCGCCCCTATATTTCTTTTTATTTCAACACACAACTGTAGCAAACCATACAAGGTGGTCCAAAATTGTACCCTGATATTTCTTCGATTGATTGTACATAAAAAATTAATGGCAGTCCTTTATATAAACTTATTTTCGAAAATGAATAATAAGGGAGATACTCTTAAAAGGGGATAAAGAATTTAAGTTTTTTTGCAATATCTTCCGAGTCCCTTAAAATATCAAATTCATATTTTAAACTTAGTCATAGGCCATCCGGACACTAGTTTACATGGTATCTGTCAAACTCTCCCTTCCTCTTCTGCTTAAGGGGTAATTTTAGGGGATGACTGTCAGTTTTTCCTCATACATTTTTAATTATTTTTCAATGCTTTGGTAATACTGCTGCAACTGTGAAATGTTATGATGATAAATTTCTGATGGCAAAGCTTTTTTAAGTACAGATCGCCGACATAGGGAAAGACGAAGTCATCAAGAGAAAAGCAGAGACGCTTTCCGCCCAAGAAACGCAAGAACTGTTGATTAGAAGATTAGGCGTAAGAAAAGATATATCTCATCAAATTGCTTTAAGAGTACCACATGAACAACAATTGCACTGAGGTAATGACGGAAAAACTCAATAAGTATTACCTGAGGATATGCCAATAAGAGTTGATTTTTGTGAATTATTGCTTGAACGAACGGAAAATGCCCCAGATTTTTAACTACCTTTAAAAGAAATGCATGGGCAGCAAGCTCTAGAGACTCAGTTAGTTGGATACCTTATATTTCCTGGCAGTTTAAATGGCGATATGTGTTATGATTTTTTGGAAAACAGCTTGCATTCAATATTAGGTAATATTTCATTGTGAACGAGTAGAAATATGTTTTTATTTTTTATCCGTGACGGCGCAACACCGCATTATACCAGAACATGCAGAATATGATTACGCAACCACTATATTAATAGATGAATTGGCCGGGGTGCAGATGCATCGATCGAGTGACCTACTCGGTCTCCTCACCTAACCCCCCTTGATGGTTTTTACTATCCATACATAAATTAAAAAATCATCATTTTATAAGCATTCAGTTACTATTTTTTCGCTAAAAACTCGTTTTGGGGTACCCATTATTTGTAGTTAAAGTTGCAATCTTTAGTTCGCTATGCTTTACTAATAATTGTTGGCTCTTGTGTAATATCGAATGAGTTCTTCTTTCCTTATACCTCAAAATTCGACCGATGTCAATGATTTTTTTTTTTTTTAGGTGCTCCATTCCTAAAAGGGACCGCCTATAAAAAAGTAAACCCCGCATAGGGCAATAAAATAGCGATATTCGTTAAGCATCTTATTTTAAGAAGTATAGTACGTTTTAAATCCCGAGATACCGTATTATTCCGGCCATAGTATATTTTCTGAAAAGTATATCGCACATATACTGTTAAATAATTGAAGAAGTAAATATTTCTATTTGACACTTTAAGAACAATATAAAACTAATTAAGTAGCAAATAAGAAAGACAATTGTTCACATCTAAGATCTTAACAAACTACTTCCTCTAATTAAGACTATTAAATCATATTTAAAATCTATTATTTGTAAATTTTTCTAAATGGCAAATAAGTGCATAAGTACTTACCATTTACTAATATATATATGGTCGTAAGATTTTAAATTTTCGTCATTTCATCACGTGCTTAACAGAATTAATATAAAAGTTATAGTAGAAAAGAAGTTGGCGTTATTATTGTTAAAAGTGTACGTAAAAATATAATTCAAAATGCTTCGTAGGGGATTCGGACTATTAGGTAAATGTTTTCTAAATATAATTGTTCCTTTAAAATTTCTTTATCATTTTTACCGACGTGTAGCAGACTGTAACATCATCTAAGCTAACATTTAGGTTTACTATTTATTATATTACTCATATAATATATTCGTGAATAAAACTAATAATAATATTACAATACATGTGTATAAGTAAGCCTTTAAAGTACGCACGGGTTTAGAGCACAACGAGGATAGCGAGGAGGGTTCTAAAGGAGTAAGTGCTTTAAAGACTACTTATACACGTGTATTATACGCTATTTTTTATTATACTCGCACCGCAAAGTAAAAATTAGATTCATTTATCATTGTTTAAAATTGGTTGTTGCCTAAGCAACTTTAAAGCTCTAGTGCTTTAAAGACCCGATTTTGCACGCTTTTTAGTTTCAAAAACATATATTATAATAATTCAGGTATAAAAAAAACTATTATACATATTTATTTGCCAGCCAGTCGACTTATTAATTATTCGGAAGTAAAATCTTCTAAATAACTTTTGTGGCTAAACAGACCACAATTAGATTAAAATCACTACAAATTACCTAGTATAGGTTTTGCTTTTCTCAATTGTATTGTAACGTGTTTACAATCTTCAGTAAATACCCTGTACGTAGGTTCAATAAATTGAAATAAGAATCTTCACAAGCCACTGATTTATTAATCACTTAAAATTACAATAATTAATTCTTAAAATAACGCAACTAATTATTCTTGAATCTGATATAAGTTCACTGCTTTAAATCACAACTTGATACTGTTTCTTATTTCATCTTATCACTTGCTTTTCTAATACCTAACTGTCCTCAGTGTGCTTGGTTCCACTAATGTTGTTTTTTTAGGTTTTCGCGGGTGTTAAATGAAATGTTATTGTACTTCCGGGTGCTCTCCCGCGTCGATGGCCGACTCCTCCAGGAACTAGAGTTCAGTTAGAGCAACGAGGAGCAGCAGTAGGCAGCTTTCCGTGAAAACCTGAAGATGGCAGATGAGATTCTGCCGAAACGTCGTTTAGACAACCGTGACTCCTGGAGGAGTCGACTATCGACGCGGGAAAGCACCCGGAAGTACAATAACACTTCATATATACCCACGTGGAATATACCGATTATTCTAGAATGTTCCAGTCTATCATTTGAGATCTTTCCAGTCCTTCTAGTAGTAGTAGTAGGCGTGGCATAGGCGACCACATAACACACAAATCACATATAAAAGCGAAGATATAAAAAACATCATTTAGTAAGAAACGTATGCCGAGATCGTACATTACTATCCAACTTTATTTTTTTTTTTAGCCTCGATGCTCTGATGGGGAAAAATTATGCCAAAACAATAATATAAAGTTGTATTATTTAGCACGAGCCTAATCTCTTTTTATAACCAAATGTTTTTAACTTGCAGGTGAAGAAAATGAAGAGCACGGAGAGAAACATATAGGCGATATACTAAAGGGGCAATTCGGTGATATTCGTGAGAAAGTTGTCTCAGGTAATTAATTATATATTAAATATATTTTTCTTTAATATTGTGGTGTTATAAAATGTTAACTGAATTCCTTCAATGTATTAAATGTCTTGTAATTAGCAATAAAATCATTTTCAACTCCATTGTTAATTCAAAGCCAGTGGATCAAATTTGTCCTAAAGAGGAATGTAATAATAAATAAACACAAATATAAATTGACAAACAAATAAGTTAAAAGTAGTATATACACAGGAGCTAAGGAACATATTAATACTCATCGAACAAGATAAGAATAACAGATTACTTTTAGTTAAAAAGTGTCTGAATAATATTCGTCCAATGAATAGTATGCTTTTTTAATTAGCACTTCTCTTAGTTTTTGTTTAAGTAGTTTAACTGTGTTTAGACTTTTCATATAGTTGGAAAGATGGTTATAAATTTTTAGTAATTGGCCGATGACACTTTTCTGCACTAATGTTAACTTTGTCTTTACAGGACGTAAATTATTTTTTTTGCGCGTATCATGATCGTGAGTAGGTTCATGTTTTACAAACATCATATAATGCTCCCTTACATAAATGACACTTTCTAAGATGCAGATGCCGGTGAAGGTAAGAATTTTCTTTTTTCACTAAATATATGCTTACACGAGTCTGTTATATTCATATTATAAATACTTCGAAGGCATCTTTTTTGCAACAGAAATATTCTATGAGAGTCTGTAGAATTTCCCCAAAAGATTATTCCATATCGTATAATAGAATGGACGTATGCAGAATAAGCAGACAAATTTGTATATTCATCGACAGACTGAGATAACACTAGCTTCTGATTTTGGGAGTTAGATGACTTACATGGGCCTTCCGGTTGAGTTCCTTTTCAATTATGACACCCAAAAACTTTGCATCAGAGGATGAGATAAGTTTCTCTCTATGGACCATTATGTCAATATTTTCCTCATTATATACGGAAAATTTGATAATATTTTTTGTTTTATTGACGTTTAATTTTAAGTTGTTTGTGGTCATAATATGCCTGCATAGCTGACAGACCACTTATAATTTCTTGCCGCAATTCTACCAGATTTTTTCCATTAATAGACAGTGTATTGTCATCGGCAAACATGACAACCCTATATAAGATATTGTCAGGTAGGTCATTTATGTCTAATAAAAAAATTAAAGGACTCAACGTACTCCCCTGTGGGACCCCTCTTTTTAAGTATTCTTACTGGAATATCATGAACCCTCCGCTGGACTCATCAGGAACTCGAATACACTGTCTCCTATCAGAGAGATATGATTTTAAAAGATCGTAACTTGACCCTCGGAAACCATATTCCTCCAGCTTCGAGAGTATTTTTGAATGGTTTATGCTGTCGAATGCTTTGGAGAGATCCAAAAATATCCCAGAAACATATTCGCCTGAATTTAGGAAGTTTACTATTTCCTCAACGAACTGAAATATAGCTCTTATTGTTGACCTACCTTTTGTATATCCGTTTTGTACATTCGCTAGTAAGCTTCCTTGTTTCAAGAAGTTTAAAATTCTATTATAGATAATTTTTTCTATTATTTTAGATACGTTAGATAAAAGGGCAATGGGTCGATAATTTTCGTTTTCGTTTCCCTTTTTAAAGATAGGTATTGTAAAAGCATCTTTCAGTGCGTTGGGGAAACTACCTCTCAAGAAATATAAGTTTATTAAGGTAGTTAGTGGTCCAGCTAAAATGGAAGAACAATATTTTAATACTTTGACACAGGGATGTCATCAGGTCCTACAGAATGTGTGTTTTTTAAATTCGTTATTACCCCAATTACTTCAGCTTCATCCGTCGCCTGTAAGAAAAGTGTTTTTTGATTGAATTTAATTTTAAATTTATGGCTGTCCTGACTGTCAAAATCAAATGAATCGCAAACATTTATAAAAAACCTATTCAAATTATCTAGGGTTTCAATTTCATTCCAATTTCTGTTTTCAGAAATATCTTTAATTTGAAATTTTCTTATTTTAGCATTGGGTTGTGTAATCTGCTTGACAACAGACCACACTGCCTTGGTTTTATTTGTTGAAGTATTTATGTGGTTAGAATTGCATGCTTTTTTTCTTTATTAACTAAATGTTTTAAGTTTTGACAAAATGCATTATAAATGTCCTTATCCACTTTGGTTTCAAACATTTCTCTTTTGATTTTACTTTTTGTTTGTTTTCATCAGTAATCCACGTTTTTGTTGTTTTTGATTTTTTGTTTGTGTTTCTTTTTTGAGCAATAGAGATTAAATATGTAGCTGAACTCAATATAGAATATGGTATATGCTAAGTTGACATCATTAATATTTTTTATTTTGTTATTGATATCTGCATGTTGCAGAGCGTCGTACATGAGTTTTAATTTTTCATTATTTATTTTACGGTATTCTGTAACCCGACTATTATTTTCCACATATGTAATATTCATAGAGACAGTGGCGGTTTCTCTGAGGAGGCAGAGGAGGCCGGGCCTCCCTACTTCTGATTTGCCTTTACAGTTACTTTACATATTTACATTATTATAAATATAAATATACTTTATGAAACGACAAATTTAAATTAACAGAAATATTCCCTAAATCTGCGAATTTAAACTATTATTATTATAACCGGCAACGCTGCACAACTGTAACATTCTATCCATGGTGACTGGTGAGGCAGGCCTCCAAACGCTTCTAGCATAGCTTTCGCGTTTAGAATGGTTCAATTTGAATCGTTTGAAGCTACCCATTGAAATCTGCTCTCAAAACCACGTGCCGGAGGCCAAGCTCCGGACCAATAGGAACAAAGATTAATAAACATCTGACTTTTATTTTCCCGCTTCCTAAGTCCAGACAGTCGTACCGTTTACCGTTTAGGTTAATTGAAAGTAAAAGTGTTTGTGGTGGTTGTATTTTATTAAGTGCAATAAATTCATTTAAAATTTTTGTTTAAATATTGATAAAACGTCAAAAATGGAATTAAACGTAAGTACAAGCAATAACAATGGTAATGTCAGTATCGGTGAAGTGTTTAAATCTGTAGATGATATTGTAAATTTCCTTTTGAAGAATGTTCATTTTAGTCAATTAACATATGATGACAAGATATTTATAATAAAAACTTTAAAAAGGCCCCAACCTACCATGCAAAATCTCATAGTAACTTCAAAACATAATCGTTCTTTTTGTGTACAATGGTATGATAAATGTGAGTGGTTAACTGGATGTCCAGTACAAAATAAATTATATTGCCGGTATTGTTTACTTTTTTCTAATGACCCAGAGAACACTGTTTGGTCAAAATTAGGATATAATGATTTAAAAAACTTACCCAGATCAATTGAAAGGCATGCTAGGTCAAAAGAACATTTAACTGCTTCAATAAAATTCAAGTTATTTGGCAAACAGAATATTTTAAATTCTATTGATCAAGGGCAAAAACAGTCAATTGTAGATCATAATGTAAAGGTTAAAGAAAATAGAGATATCTTAAATAGACTAATTGATACGGTAATTTTTTTATGTTGTCAAGAATTGGCTTTTAGGGGACATGATGAGAATGTGCATTCAGATAATAGAGGAAATTTTCAAGAGCTTATTTCTTTTCTGAGCAGATACGATGGCAAAATGGAACAATTTTTAAACGAAGCTACAGTTTTTTCGGGAACTTCTAAAGCTATTCAAAACGATTTAATTGAATCAATTAGTTGTGTTGTAGTACAAAAAATTGAAAGCGAATTAAATGAAGTAGCTTTCTTTTCTTGGAAAGCTGATGAAACCACAAACATCAGCTGCTGTTCACAGTTATCGGTTGTTTTCAGATATGTTATTAAAGGGCAAGTGGTTGAATGATTTGCAAGTTTTTACAATGTTAGTTCAGGTCGAACCGCAAATGATTTATTTAATTTTTTAACAGAAAAATTTGGAAAATATGACTTAAAAAATAAACTTGTTGCTCAGACATATGATGGGGCATCAGTTATGGCTGGTCACTTAAATGGCTTACAGGCAAAAATTAAAACAATGGCCCCTCAGGCACTTTTTACACATTGCTATGCGCATACTTGAATTTAGTATTGAGTAAAGCCTGCACAGATAGCATCAAAGAATGTAAATTTTTTTTTCCAACTTGTCTGGATTTTCATCATATTTTTCAAAATCAACTAAAAGAACAGAGGTACTTAATACCATAGGATCTGACCGTTTACCGTCAAATGTGGCAACAAGGTGGAATTTTACATCTAGAGCAGTTTTTACAGTATTCAAAAACAGGGATAAGTTAATAGAAGTTTTTGATTATATTTTGACACATGATGATTTCAAACAAGATCAGCCAACTTTAAGAGAAGCTGTTGGCTTAAAAAGACATCTTAAAGATCCTCATTTTCTCTTTCTTTTACATACTTTTAAATTTATCTTTAAACACACCGATGTTGTATTTTCAATTTTACAAAATAAAAGCACAAACATTTCATACGCCAGGAAACGTTTGAATGCATTAACTATTACATTGCAAAATTTTAGAAATAATGAAATTCATTTTAATGATCTTTACAACCAACTGTCTGAAGATTTCCAAAGTGGTGAACCGGCGCCAAAGAAAAGAAAGACAACATTAAATCTTCAAGATTTGAGACTGAATTATAAACAGATTTTCAATGAAATTTTGGATACAATAATTAATCAACTACAGATAAGATTTTCCGATTTAGATAAATTAGAATTTTTCGATTTAATAAGAAAAGGTAATTTTCGCTCATATTCAAAAGAATTTCCAAATGATAAATTTGAATCATTATTAAAACAATATAACCTTTTTGATTCAATAGCACTAAAAAATGAATTAACAACTGTATACGCTGACAAAGAATTGTTTCAAAATTGTCAAACCCCTACCGAAATGATTTCATTTATTTATAATAATGACTTAATTTCTTGTCTAACAGAATTTTATAGATTACTTACTTTAGCTGTCACAATTCCTGTTACGTCTGCTTCAGTAGAAAGGAGTTTTTCCGCCCTCAAACGAATCAAATCATTTACTAGAAATACTATTGAGCAAGAAAGATTAAAAAATATTTCTATCATTTCTATCGAAAAACGGCTTGTTAAGGAACTAACACAGAATAATACATTTTATGACGAAGTAATAGATATTTTTGCCAAACAAAAAGATAGACGGATTTCATTAATTTACAAGAACATTTAGACATGTAGTTTTTTTGTTCAATTTCTTTTTTGTTTAAAATTTAAAAAACCACCACAGCAATTATTCTACTTCTGTAGATTGTAAGTATACTACCAAGTATATTTTTATTTGTGTTGTTTTTCAGTTTGTTATTATTTAACTATTTTTAATTTGAGAATATTTTTATTTATGTTATCGTTTCAGAGTTTATTATTTATTTCATATTACTATATAATTGTTTTGATTGTGGTAGCATTTGTGCCATATTATTATTACTATTATTATATTAATAATTAACTCCCTCACCTACTAAAAGCACCCCTACCCCACAATCCCTTCCTGGCAAGATATAATTCAGACCACGTTGGTTCTTGCTGGACGGTAGAATTTGTTTATTACTTTATACTTTGATACTTATTATAAAACAAATTATACTGACTAACATGAAGAGAAAATTACTAATATTTGTGTAATGGTAAAGTTTTAAAGTTGACCTTGATATTCGCAAAATTTTCATCGCGGCGCACATGTGTATACCTCCCGCCCCTCGGAACCACCCAGGCCTATCTATCCCCTGCCTCCCCAGTTCAAAAACTGAGGAACCGCCACTGCATAGAAAAGAACATTTTTTGTGCATAATGATCAGATAATGATAAGTTTATAATAGATCCATTATATTCTAAAATATTGGTAAAAATATTATCTATTAAGGTGGCACTGCTTCGTAATTTTAAGAATCAAGTTAAATGACTTTACTATATTATTAAATTCAATGACATTGTTGTTGTCAATATCAAGTAGGTTAATATTAACATCTCCACATAAAATATTTTTATTTTTTAACTTGCATGATTGTAATATTTCTTCTAAAATTATGAAAAAATTTTCAATATGACCATTGGGCGACCGATATATACTTATAATAATTATTGATTTAGTAGGTATTTCAATACTATAACACTAAAAATCGAATTCAACACTGTTTTGTTCTATGCCATCCCTAAGAAGGTACTCAATATGTTTTTTTATGAAAATATAAGATCCTCCTCTGATGTGGTTTGTTCCTGTAAAACATGTAACAACTTTATAGCCGTCAATATTTACAAACTTATCTTCACCTTCTCTTAAAAAGTGTTCTGTCAATGCAAGTCAATCCGCAATTTTTATATTGCTTATCTCTAAACAGATATTTAAATAGTCAATTTTTGATTTTAAACCTTGTATGTTTTGGTGGATAATGTGAAATTTAGTTTCAGAAATGGACTTAAAACTTATCTCAGTGTTTGGAGTGGGAATGAAATGTGTACTACCGTCTATATAAATTACTTTTGTAACCCTAGCAACACGCGCGATAACGAAAGTAAATATTCGAGTTACCTGGTTGCTAAGGCGTTGCGAAACGTGATCAGGGCTAAACAATTTAAAAAACACAGTGTATTGGAGTGACACTTATTCCAACATAATTTTTGTTTGTGGAATGTGTATTTTCTAAAGTCGTGTTAGAGAAAATATATTCTATCAAAAATAATTGAGCTGGTTGCTTCCTCAGATATAACAAAAGCTGCAGAAAATTGCGTATACTTTAGTTGGATAGGACATCATAAAAGAGTTACATATATAGAAGAAAATTCATAATTTAATACTGTCAATGGTTTCGAAAATGATAGTATTGAAAGAACACTTATAATTATTATTATTTTTTAGTCGCTGAGCACATTCCTATTGGTGGTGAATTAGTACACGACATCGAGAGCAACTTGTCCAAAACTACTGAAGCCTTACGTCCAACTAATCTCTTGAAGTTGCCAGAAAAAGCAGTTATGGCTGCAATGCCTGAATCTATAGCATGGAGAATCAGACTAGGAGCTGCAATCGCACGATTCTTCAACTGGGTGCGCAAACCAGTTGATTTTGTTTTACGGAGAATTGTATAACCATTGTACTAATAACATTTAAAACCTTATGTACATGCTGAATATATTCGAGAAATGAATAAATTTAAATACGAAGCTTTGTAAAGTTTTATTTACAGACGATGTGGAGGTGGTGCCACAGCGCATTATTTGCAGCTTGCTCTAGTTTACAGAGAGAGGAATAAATAGCCAAAAATATAAATAAATATTACACATGGAATATAATATAAGAGATTTAGGTCAATTTTAGCCCTACTCTTTTATTCTTGACTGCTCAACTGGTTGTTATCAACAAGTTGTCAATCGAGGAAGATTTTATTTTCATGTTTTAGGAAATTTTTAAAGCCCTAATTTCATTCACAGGGAATTTATAATTCACAATTCATTTTTGACTTACATATCCGGAGCCAGCCAATTGAGTCAGATCAATAGCTAGAAATTATAAAAGGAGAAGAAAATAAGCCTCTTTCTTGACTCCTTTTCCTTTTATATTATTATTGACTATTTCCCAACTATTTGGATGTAGTGATTTTCTTCGTTGAAATAATGCCATCTGCAATGTCCATTTTATGTAGTGTACCTTGTTTTTTTTCCCTAATGCTAATTAAAGTGGCAGTAGAGAGACAAACTTTAAAAAAGGACATAACTATTACAATTTAATAACTGAATGCAAGGTGGTGTGTAGCACTGATGAAAAATGTTGTAACTCTAGAAATAGTCCTATTGCATTAAGAAATTTAGTTGCTTATTTTTAACTTGGAAAATATTTATAATTCCTAACATATTTGAAAATGTCGAGGTATATCTTTCAAAAAAATTACAATCGTGAAACTAAGTCTAAAATGATATTTAGTGGCGGTAAAACTACTCCTTCTATAACTTTTTAATCTGGTAAAAGTAACTACTTTATATCAATGTGCCTCATCTTAAGACAAAATTCAGGATTTTGAGTCAATTGTGTCTATTTGATGTTACCTTCTTACAAAAAAAAAGTACATGTTGACGCTTCACAAGTGCCATAAAAAGACTCGTTAACCAAATAACTTTTTACATGGTCCCAGTTCCAACCAATTTTTGCACTCTGTTGTACATATTGCAACCATGGTTCGCTATTGACATAATCACCTTCTCGTAACTCCTAACGTTGATTTTGCAGATCTTACGATCTCAAAGTCAGCATTGCTGTAACATTACAGTTCTCTTTTTTAGTCCAGGATGATAGGTGAAACCAAAGTTAGTAGTAGTCTCTAGGTACCTGAAGATTCTCTTCAGTCTTACAACATCTTCGTTAAAAAGATTTTCAAGAGTTTTCGATAAAGGCCCAACACTATAGGCAAGATCTAGTCGTACAGTCGCTACAAATACAGAAATAATTTTCACTCGGCCCCTAATTGGCCAAAAATGATCTACTTTTTTTAAATTGTAGATTTTGATAAATTCTTTCATAATATGTATTTTTATTGGTGCAAAAAACGCATTTATAAAAATTGCAAAGAAAGTGTACTTTTTGGAAAAGATTAATTTTTGAAATTTATCGACTTAAAGCACGTTCAATAACCTACAATTGCAATTCTTGATACTTGGCGAAGGATTTAAAATTATATTTCGTCCGCAATTTATTTATTCGTAGATGAGCTTTATTTGCACCAACTTTCGTGAAAATACCCTGGCTCATCACAAAGATATATCAATTTTGAACTTTTCGGCCATGTTTGGTATTTAATAATTTTTTTGATTTTACCTCTATCTTATCTAGGTTTCTTAAGAATAAACCAGTACTCCTGTTTCTCCGATTCTGTAATTATAACGCGATGTATTACGCATATAAGTAGGAAATTCATGGAAATGCTTCTTAAAAACGCATATGTGTTGAACTTCCTCCTACTACTAAATTTTTTTTTCGTAATCAGGGAGTCAAAATACATAAGAATCAGCAATAAACCATTACAAAACTGTCGCCAAAATAATTCGATTTTGGTAATCGCCTTGAATCTTAATTTTTTCAAAAAAGAAGACGTTTATATAGGCAACGAGATGAGTGTTTCAATCCATAATGCTACGTTGTAACTTATAAATCATTTCAGTTGCACCATTATAAGTACATGGTTTCATTATGTAGACCGTTTCCTCGAGTTATTCATAGAGAAAAACTGTTCGAAAATCAGACTGCCTTAAAAACATATGTTCACTTACAGCAATACCTAAAATCTGTGGTCAGTCTTTCTACCGGACTGAACGTTTCAGAATAATTAATCTTGACGGTAGTTGAACTCTTTGAGTACTAATCTTGCCTTGCATTGATCAATAGTTGCACTTGGGCTTATCTTAATGCGATAAATGCATTTATATAGTAATACTTTTGATCCTTCTGGCAACTTTACAACTTCCCTGGTACTATATTATCTTTCAGGGAATTTATATCAATGTTCACTTATTTTTCTCTATTCTGTTTTTTTAAGTTATTTAACACTTCTTCATAAGTTTCTGTTGTTATTGCAGAGCGACTTCTTGAATTATATTTTGAATATACAGCTTCTTTTTCTTCATATTCTGAATCTTTATCTCGCCCTTTACAACCTATTTCGGTTTCAATTTTACAATGAGTTTCTTCAGGCTCATTTGGCATATTGCAATATATATAATCTTTCCCCCTGATATGAATTGCAATACGTGTAAAAAAGATGATGAAGTGGTTATGATTCTGAGACGGTTTATTGTCGGTTCCTTACCAGTCCATAGTTCATAAAGACTTATAAATTTCACGCATAATTTTCCTGCTTTGTTTAAAATGCAAATTGCTCTACTTGTTAATTCTGCCCAAATAGTTTTCGGCAACTCAATTTCAGGACTGGAATATTTGAAAGTTCTTGCCATTTCAACTATTATGCGATTTTTCGTTCATTACACAATTCTGCTATTGTGGGTAGGGCATAGTTAACCTCTGTGAAATACCCTTTGCTCTTTAAAATGGAGCTTACTTCTTCATTATCAAACTCTCCTCCGTTATCAGATGGCAGTTCTGTAATTTCGTGATGCATATTTCGTGCATGTGATAACATGTTTCTCATTGCAATGATTGTTTGTAATTTTTCTTCGAAACATCGTATGAGCCTTCCTAAATATAAATAAATTTTCTTTTTTGAAATGACATAATAAAAGAGCTAGAAATATTGATTGGTACTAACACTCCAGTGCAATCGTTTTATCTCAGATACCAAGAAACAAACGGTAAATTAAATTTTTTATTTAATATCTCCAATTATTTTACGATATTCTGCAACAGTCTTATAAGATTATTTGAGAGTAAGCATTTAGCTAATATACAAACTTATAAAAATATGTTCTGGGTAATTATTATTAGTTATTATACTAATCAAAATTCTGTGTCTACCTGGAACATACAAATGAACGAGAAATTACGTCAATTATACAACATTTTAAATTAAAGAAGGCTCCAGGGTTAGATAAATTTAAACCTGAAACTTTCAAAAATATTGTTGCGCATATCGTAAAGCCCATTACTTATATAATATATCAATCGTTAGATGCTGGTAGCTTCCCCTCAGCTTTCAAAATTGCAATTATAAAGTCATGGCATAAATTTCGTGACAAACTACAAATATCGAATTATAGACAGATTTCCCTATTAACCAATTTATCTAAAATATTCGAAAAAGTTATTAAAGATAGGTTGAGGAAATTGACTAGTTACGCTTGAGAACATTGGTATTCGCGGAATTGCATGCAACCTAATGAAAAGCTACCTTACAGTAAAAACGCAACGTGTAAAAATAGACGACATTATTAATGATGAAAGAACTATAACGTATGGGATTACACAAGGAACCGTATTAGAACCCATTCCATTCTCACTATATGTAAATGATATTTTTAAACTAAACGTCGCTGCTAAGTTTCGCAGATGACACGGCGGTATTCTATAAAGACACAACTTGGCTAAATTTAAAAGAAAAATTGGAACACGATTTTGGGGCTATAATTGAATTCTTTAAATCAAAACTTCTTACAGTTAACGTAAAAAAGACGAATTTTCTCCAATTTACTTCCTATTTAAACAGCATGCCAACATTTAGTAAATTCCAGGTAAGAGGTGAGAGTCATGATATAGAAATTATATCTGCAAAATGCGTCAAGTACTTCAGCATCATAATTGACTCGCATCTCAGATGAAATGATCACATAAATAACTTAGTAAAAAAAATTGCGTAACTTATTGAGAAAATTCATGTATTTAAAAAAATGTTTGGTGTACATCATCTAAAGTTAATGTACATTGCATTAAATGAATCGCACCTTATACAGGATGTAACGCAACTTATCCGAAAAATTTTAACCATACATGCAGCTTTAAATAAGAAGTCGGTTTCTTGAAGAAAAAAAAAATAATAAAAGTCCAAGACAGAAAAAGATACAAATTGTTAAATTTACAAATTAATGAAAATTTGTCGATGTCTTGGTCACTGATGAAGCTATTTTTACGCGTAATGGTATAACCAATCTACATAATATATACGTTTGGACCATTGAGAATTCTCATCCAGTAGTTCGGAATCACTTTGAACATCGATGAACGCCTAATTGGTCCGTTCATATTGCCCAATCAGATGGATGGTCAGCAATATCTGCAGTTTCTCCGTAATGATCTTCCTGGTCTTCTTGAAGATGTGCCCTTGGAGGTCTGAAGTCGGATGTGGTTTTTACATGATGGTGTGCCCCCAAATTATCGTTTAGTAGTCCGAGATTACTTGACCCAATTAAACGGAATACGTTGGATCGGACGGGGTGGACATGTAGCTTGACCTCCGCGGTCCCCGGATCTAAATCCTCTTGACTTATTTTTGTGGGGATATTTAAAAAATGAAGTCTACCAAACCGAAGTTGACAATATCGATGTATTACGTGAACGTATCACAACAGCTGTCCATAATCTGCGTCTTCGGGAACAGCAGGAAGGGAGAACACTTCAGCTAGTGTGACAAAATTGGATTAGACGGGTTCAGGAGTGCTTGAATGTCAATGGACAGAACTTTCAACGGTTTTTATAGAAATAATACGCCATTTTAACATTTCCATTAATTTGTAATTTTAACAATTTGTATCTTTTTTTGTGTTGGACTTTTGTTAAAAAATTTTTTAACAAATCGACTTCTTATTTAGTGGTGCATGTATGGTTAAAAATTTTCGGGTAACTTGCATTACACCCTGTATATGCCATTATCGCAAGAGGAGGACCAACAAAATTATGTTTAAAAAACTTGGAAGTTGTACAAAAATGGGTAATTCGAATAATATTTAATAAATGTGGTACGTACCCAGGAAATAGTTTATATAATAATACAAAAATATATGATATTAGACAATTAGTCTGTAAATGTCTACTATTATATCAATAGAAAATAAATTCTAGTAGTCATCTTATCGTACATATTTATAACACAAGGTATAAAGGTGACTCCACTACCAATCCCAGAGCCCAAAAAACAATTGGGTAAAGAAGTTTTTACTATTTTAGACCAAAACTTTACAATGAACTTGCTTCAACTTGAACTTCAATTTCCCTGTTTAAAAAGAAAATTATAAAATGGATCGATGACCACCACGATAACTCAACAACTTATAGACATAAAAAATAATAACCAATTGATAAATGTCCAAGCAATTATTAACCTTAATAAAAACTTACATACGCCTCTATTAACGTCTATTATCCCAAAATACTGGAAGTATCCTAAACTTATTATATATTTACTGTTAATTTTGTAAGCACTAGCTTCCATCACTAGTGAACAGTGAAACCGCGTTCAAGGGATAATACTTTCGTTTGCGGTTTATTTTCTGTTTATTTGTGTTTATTAATTAGATGAAATTAAAATTTGGTATTGTACTTCCAGCATAATATAACATCTTAAAGTATATTACTGTTCAGTATATATTGCATTGAATTATCTAGGTATATTTCATTGTACTATATCAAATAATCATTATTATTATCATGTACCCATTATGTAACAAAGGTGAAAAACTATAATTAGCATATTGTAAAATAAAGTCACTTCTATACATATTATAAAATGTTAATATCTTATTTAAATTTCGAATGCATAGTAAGTGCACTAATCTATCTAAACACTGCTATTATTATTCATTGTTTTTTTTCTTAATCACTAGATCGGTCACCATTTAGTTGAGAAAAACCAGTTAAATTAAAGCTTCTAATGGAATAAAACAAACAGAATCTTAAGTTTTTTTATTTCAGTAGAAATGTAACAAAGTGAAGGTTGCATGCATTTGAATAATCGCATATTTTCAAATAAACGGGAGGCGTAGATGCTACCTATATAAGTTTTGGCGAAATTCATACCAGACATAGTTTCTTAAAAGTTTCTGCAGCAAAGCAAAATGTTCAAATATGTAAGTACCTCGCCTATGGTAATTAACTTGCATGGGTTTAGAGTGTATAATTCAAACTTATTGTAAAAATAACTCATTAGTTAGTCGTTTTGTAACTCCAATGAGAAAAAATAGTTTTTATAAAAATATACAAAAATAATAACACATTTTTTTCGTAATTGAATCAAAATGTCCTATTCTACGTGCATTAGGTCACTGATTATTGACTTCGGCATTGAATTTGAAAATTAATTCATGTTACTTTCTATACGATGTGATTGATTTTATCGATTTGACAATTATTATAACAACAAATAATGCAACGATTGAAAATTATTACAATAATTTCTTTGAAATGTTTAAGTTAAGATGAAACTCAGGGTATGAATATCAAATTTCAGTAATATCTCCCATATTCAAATCATACATCAAATTCATTGTGGTCAAAATAAATTTTCATATTTTCTAAATTTATTATTTAAAGCATTATTATTAGATTTTATATCACTAAACAAAGTAAGTAATTTTCAGTAAAGGTTACCTAATAATTTCCTGTAAAAACTTTGAAGTCGATATTATTTTATATTTTAAACATTAAAATTTCAACACATCTAGAACTGTTGTTTAATTTTTTTCCAACTAGTTGAGGAAGTTACATCAATAAATGGCTGTATTTTTCTTAATTACTATTTCATTTCGATTATTTATATGCTTAACTATAACACATTATGTATGCTCACGATTGGTCTTTAATGATTTCAAACAAATTATTTGATAATTTGCAACTATATATAAACAACGCTCGAGAAAATATTTGCAGTTGGTTTAATCAGAGCTGTTTATATTTTTTCAATGCAGATAACACATATTCATATTCAACAACAGGCAAAAGTGTGTGATGCCATAATGATTAATATTAATAACATTAATGAATGTTTCAATTGGAAAACTCACCTCAATTTCATTATTTCCTATATACCTTCAATAATTTTTTTATTTAGAAAGTAACCTTAAATAAACAACAAATAATTAAGTTATATTATGCAAAGGTAGAATCGCGACTGTATATTTCTGGGGTGTTTCTACACCATCATAAACTGAATTTACATCTTTACATCTCAAAAGTACTAAGTATAGCGAATATCCCTATCACAAACACACAAACACCCACACCTGTAGAACCATTTTCGTTCAATCTAAAACTTTAGCATTAACATATTTTTGGCAGATACATATTTTTTTATTTTAGACGAATTTTTTGTTAGTTATGTTGATTTAGGTTCTCTTTGCCGGATTATTGAATTCCCATATAGTTATTGAGCATTCTAGTTATTTTATAAGTTAATTTCTTGAAATAATTGTTATATTTGAAATTTTTACAGCTGTCGATGATGTTAGCTTAGTTGGCGAAACACGTGTCAATAAACTATGCAGTATTTTTGTTTTTCTAGAATTGTTTCAAAGGTTGTAACGCCTTTACTGTATACTTAGTTACCTTAAAACATTCACTGATTAATTTGCTTCATAAACGGTATGATTCTTCTCCTAGTCAACGCCAATTTACTGCTTGAATATATATACAACCTGATGTTTGTTTCTTCAGTATCTTGCTTTGAGAAATATGACGGACAAACAGACAGATGGATATTTTTAGAGCTGCTCAAAATTCGAGGACTCACATGTAATAGTTTCTTTTCTGCAAGTGATTTATACAGTTTTAGATAGGGATCTAACAAATAAAATACACTCCTCTGCGAAGAAAACCTTTTCTGTAAAATATTATATAATATATCCCTTAGAGATTGATGACTACTAATTCGTGTTCAGGTAAATTATAAGTAGATTGCATCAAACGTTGCTTGATAATAAAAAAATTATTCCATTTAGTTTGCACAAGTTTATTACAAATATGAAATTAATTAACTGGTCTGGTAAATTGTTTGATCGATAGCCGAGTGAGTTAAGGCGCGAGGTGGCAATCGCGATTAATCACACGGACATCGCACCACCGGGTTCGAATCCTGGCTCCGGCACTGGCGCTGTCGAAGGAAATGGTTGTATGTCTGCGTTTTTTCAATATGTAACCCTCTTCCGCACAAGCCCCTGGCTTCTGGTATTGGGGGGGGGTTGTCTAATTTCTGTGGTGTTTATTTATTTATTTTATTTATTTATTTAAATATAGAATGAGAAGAGTGCTCAATCAGTTTAGTTAATCTTTCGAGCAAATGAGAATAGGTTTTCATGGTGAAATGATTTTTCTTTCAATTTCGTGGCATTTTACTCGATTATCTACAAGAAATTTGGTAATATCGTATAGCAGATTAAACATGATACACTATATTATTTTTATATTATAAGCGTGATAGAAGAGGAATACTTTCCTACTAAATGGAGGAATTTCTTAGTCTATCGGTTCCCAAAAGCAAGAAATCCTACCAGCATGCAATATTTGCACCCAGTATGTCTATTATCAGTTTTATCCAAAATATTAGAGATGGTTGTTCATATAATAATCGGGTCAGGAAATTCTTCCCTTACACCAATCCGACTTTTGAAAGTCTCACAGTATTAACATATTATTATTTAATCTATGTGACAATATTATCAGAGTCTTCGATATGGGAGGGCACTTGTCTCAGTATCACTTGATTTTTTTCGATAGTATTATTATTATTAGTAGTACTTGTCACCAACTAGTATGAACATTTATTAAGTAAGGTTTACTTTTGTTTAATGAAATAAACTATTAGGCAATTGCAGTACATATGGTAAAATAAGGACCATATTTACACTTCCATATTGTTGTTTCTCCTATCTGCTTAGTATAATTAGAAAATATAGCTATATGACCACTTCTAATGGAAATAAACTGCTCGTGTATAAAATGAGCAATAATAGCCTTAATATGGTACCCTGAGGAGCAATATATTTCATTTCATTTCATTTACTCACTTTTCGCATTATCAACACCAACGCATTCGTACCTGCCACATAGGCATCTCGTACAAAAGTTAAATGGTAAACTGATATTCTCAAGAGTTTCATTTAGAAATAAAAGTTTGTCGGTTGAAAACTGTTGCTAGATCTATAAATATTCCAAATGAATATATTCTATTAAGAGCACTTTGCGATGTTAGTTTGACTTTCTTTAACACTTTTTATTTTACAAAATTAATGTCGAATTCATTGTTTATTTATTACCAAATAAGTTGTAAAAGGTAACAAACTGATTTTAAGCACATATATAATGAATTATTAATATCAAATTTGTTTCAGCTTCTGTTCTTCTTCTTCGCCCTTGTAGCTGTAGCCTTAGCTGCTCCCAAGGCTGCACCCCAAGTCTTCTATCCTGGATACACTGGATATTCCGGATATCCCTACTACACCGGTTATGCTGGAACCTATGGATACCCATCTGCCTACTCTTACCTTGGTTATTAAAGACAATTATATTTTAATGGATAATGGATTATGATTCTTGTATATAATAAAATTTGAAAAATTATGTTGTTTTTTACTTATTGATCATACTGTCGACTACATAGTCCAGTGCTATTAGGTTTATGCCTCGGAACCCAGCTATAATGAACGGATTTGAATGTTTCCGAATTTTTTGAATTTCTTATACCAAAAAGTAAAAACTTTACCTTTTGAAACATTCCACTAATGATTTTGAAATGAAAATGAGTTAGATTAGATTAGATTAGATTAACAAAGGAGCTGGTTATTTAGCCTTTACTACCGCGACCTTTTCAGGTCTATTGTGATGCTCCCAGAATGTCTTCCTTATAGTACCTCATCCAGCTTTGTCCTTTGTACTAGACTCCACAGCTTTGATAAAGGCTCTTTTGTATAGCTGTCCGCCCTTGGTTTTTCTTCTCCGAGTATTTGGAATCTCAGCCTCACCAAGCCTTCACAGTGGCACAATACGTGAACTGAGGTTTCCTCTTCCTCTTGGCAGAATCTGCATGTTGCGTCCTCTGCCAGGCCCATTAGACTCATGTGTCTATTGAGCCGGCAGTGGCCAGTTAGAAGGCCTACTATTATTCTGATGGCCTTCCTATTCTGGCTTAGTAGATCTTCCGTAAATTTGGCCGTACGTTCTTTAATGAACTCTTTGACCTGTCTCTGTCTTCGGAGATTCCTCCACCTTTCCAGAGATTTATTTTGCACCCATTCCTTAATGGCTGCTCGTATGCATGGCTTTGCCACGCCACAAAAGGGCTTGGGTCCTATTGGGGCGTCTAGTGCGCCTTCCTTGGAGAGTTGGTCAGCCTTTTCGTTTCCTCTGTGTCCCTTGTGTCCTAGTACCCATGCTAGGGTCACTCTGTTCTGACTCTTAGCTCTGTAAGGGCCGTCAAGCAGTCCCATACCAATCTTGAGTTGATTTGCATGGAACTGATTATTTTTATTGCCGCTAGGCTATCAAGGAAAATGGCAATCGACTGGTTAACAATGCCTTGTCCTATTATCTCCCTTGCGCAATAGTGTATGGCGATCACTTCAGCCTGAAACACGGTTGCGTATTTCCCTAGACTTATCGGGATATTGGCTTTTGACCTTGTCCCGTAAATCCCGGCTCCAACCCCTTATTCTGTCTTGGAACCGTCATCAGTGTACCAGACTGTTTGTGCTGTTAAGGGAGGACCGTTTTTCCAATCCTCCCTGTCTGGCATAACAGTCTGAAAGTTCTTGTTGAAGTTGTACTTTGGGACCATTACATCCGTGGGCATGCCTAGAATGAGATTTGCCCTCATCTCCGAGTATAACTTCTGGTACCCCTTCCCGTGTTGCTGGCTAGTTGGCGTTTGGCCTTGCATTAACCTGTGCACCCCTGACTGAGCTTCGCCTTGTATGAATACGTGTAAGGGTGGCAGTTCCAAGAGGACCTCAAGTGCAGCCGTAGGAGCAGTTTTTATAGCCCCCGTAGCGCACAGGCAAGCAAGCCTTTGTACGCCACTTAACAGTCTTATTGCTCCCGACTACACCGTCTTAGTCCACCATACTACTGATCCATAGGCTATCATGGGTCTCACTACCCTGGTGTATAACCACAGGTTCATTTTGAGATTTAACCCCCAGTTTTTTTCTACACATTTGCCTACACCTTCCCAGGGCGATTATGGCTTTCTGTGTGACTTTTTGGATGTGAGAGTTCCATGTTAATTTTTGGTCAAAAATGACTCCTAAATATTTTGCCTCACAGGCAAATGGAATTTCCATTCCGTTGAGCTTTAGGCTCAAAAAAATGACGTTACTTCTAATATACTATATCCCTTTTACAACTATATTCATTCTTTTTGTCTAAAATTATTCACAAAACATAATCCCTTTACTGATGTCGATTGCAACTGGAATAACCGGTGATAAAAAAGTAAACTGCCACGATGGTTTTAATATAGGTGTAAAAGTCATGAAGCCATTTGACTGCGTTTACATCAAGGTTATATTAAATAAATTAGAGTCTTATGGGCTGTACGGCAATTATCTATCAAGAAAAATTGGAGTTCCCAAAGGCAGCATCCTGGGGTTTTATTATATTGAAGTGATGTTGGAAATTTTTTAAAATATTTTTCATTGTGAAATTGCAGATAATATGGCATTATTATCCAGTTACAAATATAGGGAATCATATAAATTACATCAGATAATTTAACTTATCTCTCTGGATAAATTTATTAGCACGTGTCGTTTATGTTGTATACACATAGTCGGTTTTCTTGTCTATCCTATCAACTAGTGAACATAATCTGTTTCGTGTTGTCTTTTGAAGATCAAATGTTTTATTTTTTCACTACATCAGGAAATGTTAGCAGTCTCATTTGAATTGTAAATATTGAGTACGGAAACGCTCTGGGATACTAACGGATAGTCGTGAACACTTACATCACACTAGCAGTACCACGATATGCTACACGCTAAAAAAATGCTCTAAAAATTAGTTTTGGCTACCCTATCGGCAATCTCTTCCAAGGGATTCCAGTTTTACCATCCCCCGATAATGCTGACTTAGTGAGCGGAATGAGGGTCGATTACTGTATTCGTGCATAGTATTCAAGTGTTTTGGTGTTTTATGAAATTGGTTCTTGTAAATTAAAGATATTGATTTGGGTAAAACAATCCCGTCGCTAGGCTAGGATCTGGACCCAACGTTGGTTCCTCTCCTTAAATGGGGCTACGGATTATACAAGTTGCAGAAGTTTCTTAGGCAGCTTTTGAAAAGGTCAGTAGCTCTCTGTCTATTAGTCATATTTTTAACTAAAGACAACCTGGTGGAGTTTGTCTTAGAAGGCACACATGATATTTTATGATTTATAGTCGAATTATCTTAACTGTTTATTTATTTTTTCTTCTGGTAATAAGCAAACAATAATCTTAAAAGGATTACTAAAGGCAGGACTCATAATTCATTATAAATAAAACTGTTTTCATTAACCAAGGTAAGAATAGGAGGTATAGGTTCCAGCATAACCAGTATAGTAAGGGTATCCAGAATAAAATCCAGGGTAAGCACCTAAAATCTGAGGGGCAGCTTTGGGAGCAGCTAACGCTACAGCCACAAGTGCGAAGAAGAAGAAGAGAATCTGAAACAAGTAGTCGAATTGCTGTTAAATATAGATCATTAACTGCATAAAGATATGGAATCCGAACGGCATTTAACTGTCTACTACTAAGTATATCGGTGAACCTTCATGTATTTTAATGCATTTGAAGTCAACTATACATAATATGAATCTAATTGAAATGTTCATTCAGTTTTATGAAACGGACAAGTTCTATCATAAATTATGGATTTCTGTGTCCTTTATTCAAGCAAACTTCTTACACTGATATTCAGTATGCGATTGAAGTGATTTGAAAGGTGATAACGGACAATTTTTAAATTTAAGCACACTTGACATTGAGTTAAATAAGTACTCGGTTAACTTTTTATTTACTTTTATTTTATATGTGATCTACTTACATATTTCAACATTTTTCTTGATTGTAGTAGCTTTTAAGAAACTATGCTTACTAACCAATTTACCAAAACTTATATAGGTGACTTCTACTAACACACCTCCCGTTCATTTCAAATATCTGCATAATAAAATTTAATAACCTTCACTTTGTTACATTTATATTGGTTTAAAAAAACTAGCTGATTATTATTAAACATAATTAAAGTTCAAAATTTAACTGATTATATCAAAAGCTCGGCAAATATCATAGATACGTTTGCTGTGATGCTTCCAGTAAAACAATGATTCGATTCTCACAAAGTTGTATCTAATTCTCTATTTAATTTAGACGTATTTTCATTTCCTTATTCCATTTGGATGACCTATTATCCAGTGTCCCCTGATTTAAACTGATATCTTTGTTTCTTATAATCCATCACAAACAGCGATAATTATAAAAATATTTAAAAAAATCTTTTATTTAAATGCTCTAAAAAGTAGAAAATAAACTTTGAAGTAAATCAAACCCATCATTTTGTTACATTATATAATTTTTTTATGATATAAAAGCTTGTCGCGAGATTTTGCTGTGTAATGGAGATTGCTCACGACAAGCTTTTATAACATAAAAAAATTATATAATGTAACAAAATGATGGGTTTGATTTACTTCAAAGTTTATTTTCTACTTTATAGAGCATTTAAATAAAAGCTTTTTTTATATTTTTTTATATAATTTTATTTTTACTTTTTACTCTTTTAATATGCTGTAATCCCCAGATATCGATTTTGACTAGAAATTCGTAATTCGCGACTCCGAAAACCCCCAGATATCGAATTTGATCGATTTGGATCTAACTGACAAAAGTCGTCAGCCATATTGGCGCCGCCATTTTAAATTTCTGAATTTTGACGAAAATTCATAATTAGCGATCTCGAAAATCTCCAGATAAAATTCTGAGTCGAATCGGATCATAAACGATAAAGTCGTCCGCCATCTTGAAGCCGCCATCCTGAACTAAATTTTTGATTAGAAATTAGTAACCACCCCCAGACATCGATTTTGATCGATTTGGGCCATAATTTTTTTAAATTATATTTTGACCAAGTATTCATAATTGGCGATCTCGAAAACCCCAGATATTGATTTTTATTAAACGATAAATTCGTCCGCCATCTTGGAGCCGCCACTTGTCTCTTTCTTATATGAAAATGTTAAAGTGTATTGTCACCTGACTTATTCTATTTCTTTGTTAGGATACCTGTCATCGATCCGGTTAGTGAGATATTTTAAAAATTTCCTTTGAACAGACTAGATGAATTCGATATAGCAGTCATAAATGGGGTTCCAAACAGGTGAGTAATATTCAAGCAACATAGACGGAGATCAGCGTAATACGAACATCGGCATTGTTAAAATCTTGACAATGTCTAAGTACTTATCTAGGTAGAGTTTCGAGGCAGGATCCTAGATTGGTATAGTGTTTGGAGAGGTAGCAGTGAAAATCTCGAGTCATACAGTAGTGCCAGGTGGCAGTGGATAGGGCCGTTTAACTCGGGAGGCTTCACTAGCGGCTGCCAACCTTTTCTGCCGGAGGAGATGGAGGATTGAGGGCTCCAACAGTTCAGGCACATACCCAGTTACATATCCACACACACACCATTACACACACTACACACACATTTAAAAACACATTCCCGCCCCAAATATATGGCCTCCCTCAATAATTACTATTACTACTAAGTAGAAATTTCAACATTCTCATGGAGGACGAAACTGTTTACTCAATATGTGTAGAGAAACTTAATTTACAATCAAAATAAGTTCCTAAATCTGTCAGTGCATCTGTGCGAACTAGAGCCTGCGATTCAATTTGATAGTCTCATGTAACTATGTTGACTTTACGAGAGTAAGTCGTGACTTCATATTTGGAAATGTTCAAATATTCTTTCCTATTATTTGGGTTTTCTACCACATGTATTATTATCCTCTTCAAAACAAATCACCGAATCTACAAAATAATAGAATTATTGGAAAAATGCCTCTGCGCCCGTGACTTATGTTCAAATTAAAACAATTTTTGTTACACCAATATACCACCTTCACCACTTGGCTTGCAGTAGATTACAGTCGTCAGTTGATTTAATTGATGAAAATATTTTTAAGACATCTGCGAAAAACAGTTTGTGACAATCAAGTTCATTACTCAGGTCATTAATAAAGAGATAAAATGATAGATGATCTGGGTTAGACCCTTGTGGAACTCCTAAAGTAATCGTATACTGACTTGATTTAAAAGAGTTATATGGAACGTACTAGAGATGGTCTGTCAAGTATGAACGAAAGAATGTATGTAGCGGCGCAGAAAAACCATGTTATTCTAGTTTGATTAATAGGATCAAGACGATCAAAGACAGAAATAATAATTTTCGGTAAATTTAATCAGTGGCCAAATTACTTGAAATAGTAATGAAAAAACTTTTTACTACCCGAGATAAAATAATGCACTTTTTCTGTACTGTACAGTTTTATGTCTCACAGATAAACGCAGGTGTTTTTACTTGCTTTTCATTAACTCATTAAGTTGACGTTTCGGTCTTCCAATCTTGTATCCTATATCTAACACACTTCCTGACATAATCAATTGATGACATTTTGCACAGTTACTAAGGTCGGATGAAATTTGATTAAATATACCATCCAACCGGCACCTGCTGCAAAACATAGAATACAAAAGGTTTCTCTCCTGATCAGAGAGTTCTACGTCCGCTTTATCCAGTACAAATGGTGCGATATTAGTTCCGGTGACATAGTGGAATGCTGTTAGGTTTATACCTCGGAACCCAGGTCCAATGAATGAATTTATGTAAACTGGTTCTATACTTACGTTATAAATAATTAAAGTACCATGACTAATAAAGTAGAAAATAAACAATCCTTTTTTTTAAACTTGTTTTTTAGGCAACTGTCCCAAAAATTGACGTTTATCGGATCTGACAGCATTCCTAAAGTGTCATTTCTTTGTACTCATTTGTCAATTTTATTTTTTTAACCGCTTTTATTTCACGGCCGCACTTCATGTCCTCATGTTTTACTTGATCATCATTAATATTTGAAATATGTCACGATGGTCACGGCTTGTCAATAAACTATCTAGTGACGTTTTCATTTGTTTTCGTTATTAACTTGAAAGCGAATTAAAACTGTCAGCCTCGTAGGCTGCTTGCAAAATGTTGTACAAAACAATTTTAAAAATATTTTATTTTACTTTTTAAGACAGTTGCATAAAAAAATGTTATGTGCACCTCGGCCAAATGATCTATCTCGGCCTTATCCAAAGTTTGCTTGGCTTTGGCTGTACCTCGGCCGCGAACTTCGGATTCAGCTGAGAAAGACCAACTTTACAGCCTTGGTACACAAAAAAAGTATACTTAAAGTCGTACTAAAAAGTAAAAAATAATTGCAAGAAAAGCAAGGCATGCGCATCGTGCGTACAATCGTACAAAGTGCGCACGCCTTGCTTTTCTTTTTTACGTTTTGGTACGACTTTAAGAAAAGCAAGTTTAAAAAAATTGTTAAAAGAAATAATGCCAGGAGTTCGTAGAACTGGTTCGATTCCGGGGGCTCAATCCGCCTACTCCTTAGAGCGAACTCGCTATAAGCACCGAAAACTTGAGGTGCGGCTTTGGGAGCAGCTAACGCTACAGCCACAAGGGCGAAGAAGAAGAAAAGGAACTGAAATAAATTTCAAAAGATTAATAACTTCTATAGATGAAAACACCTGATGATGATGTACAGCAGATTTGCATGTGATTTTTCATATTCTAACTTTACTAGCTCTCTATAATTAATAATAAATAAGAGACTTTTGAATTACAATTAATTATAGTCAATCATACAGTTCTTTCAAGCAAAAGTATCGTAATAATACACTTTAAGTATATTTCAATAGAAACCTAAGAATATAGTTTATAGCTGTGTATATATACTTACATATTTCAACATTTTGCTTTGTTGTAGAAACTTTCAAGAAACTATAGCTTCTAGTATCTTTGCCAAAACTTATATAGGTAACTTTGGTGGACACACCTCCCGTTTGTTTTAAATATCTGCATAATAAAATTATGCAACCTTCGCTTTAGAGTTCCTTTGAAATAAAAAAACAAGCGTCTATTATTACAATTTTTTTGGAGCTTTCAATTAACTGGTTCGTTAAATATTTAAATTTGGATTTCCACTTAATTACGTTATAATTCATATTAAACTATAACACCTTTATGCCATAAACAGTTCACGTAATATGTCGTTTTTGTTTACAAAATACTATCTCGAAATATGAAGCAAAATTTAGGACGTCGTTCGAGAAAATTTGAATGTAGACCGATCAACATAGAACAGGATACGACATCGCTGTAGCTTCTTTGTACAAATAAAGAAAAATGCATCTATTTTGCATTTTAAAAACTACGCACACAATTGCATGTTAAATAAGCTATGAAAAAGGTACTAATCATTGTTTGGATTGAACACAAATAGTGAGGAAGAAATTTTCTTGAAGGGACATACAAAGCGTTGTATTTCCGTCAACTTTGAACGTGTATGTATCAAATTACCGGAGACTTTCAAGCTTTAAAATAGTATTTTAACATTTTTTGCTAATTAGCTTATTTTTCGAGATACTTACAAAACGCGTTCTTCCGCTTTTCCGTTGTTGTCCTCAATCTGAAGGTAGTTTCCAAAAAGAGTAAGCAAAAATGGACATTTCCGAAAAGCATCATCACTAAACTTTTTGAACGCTAATTTTCGAATACATTACCCAACCCGCGTTTCGCTAATTACGTTATCATCATCACTTTGATACACTGGATTTTCATCAAACTCGTATCAAAGTATAGAATATTGTCAAATTAAAATCACACATCAGCAGTGAAATATATAAACCAAGTATAAAATAAACAAACATACAATAATGACATAAAATATTAGTTGGGGATTAAGTTAACTGTAGAAATTAGCATAAAAATATTCGGTCACAGAGTAGACTAAATCTTAATAATAAATTATTAACCACGGCTTTAAATTCATTTAAATTATCAAGGCTTTTGATATTAGCAGGGAGCTTAATAAAAAGCTTTATAACCATGACCGTGGGACCATTGGCAACCAGAGACAATCTGTGCTGGGGAATACTAATGTTGAAATTCGACGAAACTTTATTTCTCAGTTACCAAATTGCAAAAAAGTGAGTAGCTATTTTTTTTTAACAAAAATCAATTTGAGTGCTCCACGTTAAATGGGCATCAAGGTGAAGTCCTAAAAACTTAACAGAGCGATTTTGCCAAATGCTCTTATTATTCATTTTTACAAGAATACTTTAGTTGGTTTATTAAGTGGAAAAACACAGCGATTCAGTTTTTGAATTATTTAGCGATAGGTCATTGCCAGAACAAAATGTTTCCATATTTTGTACTGCAGCATTTGCATGGTAACAATCTGTCACGATATTTTGGTTTAGTAACGGGCATGTTTTCAGTAGGTATAATGAATATTGGAGTTCCGTCATACTGGCTAATATTATTTTGTGAATTTCCTCACAGGTGACAGGTGGTAAATTAAAAGTGGAGTCAATAGCAATAATACTGTTTAAGGACTTGTTAACCAACATGTTTTCAGCAAGGGTTTAAACAGAATTAAAATACCCAATAAGAGCATATGCCACGGCCTGAAAACTGAAAATTCATAACCGTCAGTATCATAAAGCATTTTTGAAAGTGATTTTTTCTTAGTAAGATTGCTTTCAGTATTGATTACCTACCAAGCAGTTTTAGATTTGCTCTGGAAAGAGAAAATAGGGATTCGCGATAACTTTTTTTGACTCTCAAATTTTGTTTTTGTTGATTTTTTTTTTAAATTTGTTGGACTAATAATTCATAATCATTAGGTAATTTATAGATTTTAAAAATGTCCCTTAATAATTTACCTGATGGTGATTTAGCCATGGTTTATGATATTTCGATTTCCTATTTTTAATTCTCGCATGCAATGTTTATTAGACAGATGTACGATAATTTCAAACTGAATTTTTTAAAATTACAATCACAAGATATAAATATGCACCCTAACATAAGTTTTATTAAACTATTAACCTCTACCATCATTACTATCCCATAGGGACTCTTTTAGTGAGGTCTGGTACTGGTACAGGCTACTGGACAATGTTAAATTAACTTTTATATAAGATAAATAAATAAACAGTATACTTTTTAAAAACTTTATTAAGTACAAAGTTCATAAATCCGTAAACAATTCAACAGCGTTCATCAACCAAGGTAAGAATAGGCAGTTGGGTATCCAAAAGATCCAGCATAACCAGTATAGTAAGGGTAGCCAGAATAAAATCCTGGGTAGGCACCGAAAACTTGAGGTGCAGCCTTGGGATCAGCTAAGGCTACGGCCACAAGGGCGAAGAAGAAGAACAGAATCTGAAACGACAAGTTCCAAAAGATTAATATGTAATTTTTGTAAATAAAAATATCTGATTATAATAGCGGATTTTTTTTCGTTATTTGTCTATTTGAATTAAATGATATTCTTATTTTATAATTAATTAAATTAAAATATGCACAATAAAGAGAATATGTACAATTTGTATAATAAAATATAAATTTATTTTAATATGATTAAAAGATTCTTAACATAAGTGCTTACATATTTGAACATTTTGATTAGTTGGAGAGACTTGTAAGAAACTATGCTTCCTGATACTTTATCAAAACTTATATAGGTAATTTCTATGGACACGCCTCCCGTTTGTTTTAAATATCTGCATAAGGAAATTATGCAACCTTCGTTTTGATACGGGTCCTATGAAATAAAAAACTAGGCGTATTGTAAATTTTATAGCTTCAAATTAAGTAGCTCATTAAATATTTATATTTGACACATATTTGTCTTCGACATTAATTTTGATATGTGTGAAAATTGGTACGTTTTTTATAGAGTTTATTTTATAGTTCTTAAGGTAAGGTTTATATAGGAGGCGCCTAGTTATAAACCTGGTAATTTCCACAATGATCACTTTGGGATGGAATGTAAAGAGAATCACATCATGTCAAAACATAATATTTTTAGTCGCAAACTCCTCTATAAAATCCTTATTTTACTATAAGGAACGTAACCAGACTGCAACCAACAGCTACTCTTCGAACTATGTGCCCCGCCGAGCGCTGAATTACAAGTTACAAGCCTGGCGCGTTAAGTGTAATAATTGCATATTATCATCAAAACACTAATGCTTCGATTGCAACAAACACCAGATGAAAGACTGATTCTACTTAAAGGAGCTCTCGTGCCAGTCGTCACACACCACTAGCAGACTGCAGTTTCGAGCTGTTGGCTCTCGTCAGTGCAAGGTAGTGTTACCTCCTTTCCCTTGTTATTTACAAATTTATACCAGGATCCTAGATTGACTATTGTTGAGGTGACTGGTTCTGGAACAGCAATCCAGGCCCACAATTGTCTCTTGTTGCGAGAATGGATTGAAAATAGTAGGACAATTAACTGACTAGGTGGTTTATGAAAAGTTACGAAATTTTATCTATATGAAAGATAAGCTATGCAAAAGCTATGCAGGAATGAAGAAGCTATGCAGAAACGTATACAGAAATGTATAAGTATATATGTGCATAAACATATAAGTACATATAAATATATAGAAATATATAAGTATGTAAAAGCATATATAAGCATATAAGAAGATAAGTATATAAATATCTAAGAATTTAAATATCTAAGCTAATTTCATAAACTATAAATTGCCAAAGAATGAAAAAGAAAGGAAAAAATATTTTAAAACCATGTGGTTCATATAGTATTTTAACTACTTATTAAATTAAAAAGAATTGACCTTGAATTTAAATTTATTTTAAAAATAATTGAAATTACATCAAATACAAAAATTGAAGATTACTTAAATTTTAAATGAGTAATAAATGAAATTTACCTAGATGTTATTGCTAACGCCGATATAAAAATGTAATATCAATTACTGAAGTCCACAGTTAAAATTTATATACGTTGGAATCAGTACAAAGGCTGCAAACAAATGATTTCCTGGTGAGTTTTACTGATAAGGTAAACTTCTTTTGTCCTACTTACTGGAAAATAATGCTACCAAATAAACTTGGGAAATCTAATTCCCTAATTAAATTGAAAGCTATAAAATAGAGAAATAGTACAGGTATAGCCATCTGTCAACTATTGAGTTAAGCGCAACAACCTGCCTTGTAGATTCCCGTACTCACAACTAAAATAGTGGCATTTGAACGATAAAAGGAATCTATAATATTAGTTTTTATTACTTCCATACACAGCTGATTTGCCTTTGCCTCAGTTTGTAATTTCTATTTTGTACATAACCAACAATACGAACAGCTGTAAATAAATAGTAAAACGTATTGTGATAACTCAGTAAATATATTACATCTTATAGGATATACTGTATATAGTAACGAGAAAAGGTAAGGAAAATAGCCATATGTACTTACATAGTAAACAAAAATATAAAAATTGAAATATAGGTATCTGATGTAAATAAATGTTTTTAGACAATCAACAATCGTTTCCTGGGATGCTATAAGTACAGGGATACATAATAGTTAATAGAACATGACTGAGTTCCTAAGATATAAAAATATGTATATAAAGCAGTGTGAAATGGTTTAGCAGTTATACAGGTAAAATTCTGTTAGTTGAAAACAGTTTCACTTAAAAAAACTGAATCAAAATGTTACACAGATCGTGCTAAATATAAACAAAAAACTGTTAAATGGACATAGGCCATGTAACAGTAGGCATGTGACGACCGACACGAATAGCACTTGACTATTTAGTACATTTCGGTATCTTTGGGATAGCGACATGTAAAACAGTCAGCAGAGCCCGGAGAGTAGCTGTTGGTTGCAGTCTGGTTACGTTCCTTATAGTAAAATAAGGATTTTATAGAGGAGTTTGCGACTAAAAATATTATGTTTTAATATTTCGCCCTCTAAAAGCACATTTGAACCACATCATGTCAGTCTGATTCTTATGTGATTTCTTGGAAGTTCTAATACTTCAGTGAAATAATAGTTTTTTCGGCTTGAAAAAGATTCTTTGTGTCATATTTTTTCATTAGTGGCTCAACGCTTACATGTTAGACTTGCAACCAAGGAGTCCAGTAATGCCAATTTAGTGATTTTCGAACCAGATCTGGTGATTTTTAAAACGTATTTTACCCATTTTTATGAAGGATAGTGCTTTGTGTATATTATGGTTCCTTTGAAATTGTCTGGTGGGATATCTGGTGTTATGAGGAGAGTATTTCAATGTTTATTGTGAATTTATTCCTTGCATGATAAAGATTTCTGCAATGTACTTTTGTTAAGGACAAAAAATTTGTTTATAAGTTTGCCCCTAGGTTACATGATATTTCAACATTTATTTTGCGATTAATAGCAAGTTCTAATTGTCATTTTTAATATGTAGTCGTGACGCTAGATGGCCTTATTTACGTATGTTGGCTAAGGTCAGCATTATTAAAGATTACAATGGTTCATTAGAACATTTTAGCGAATTGATGTGTGAAGACGAACAAATTTATCCTAACCCACCAGAACTACAAATCCAAAATCGACATGACTCCAGGAACAAAGAGCAAATACCTGAGGAGTGGCATGTTGGAATAACATGCCCATTGCATAAAAAAGGCGACCAACTCAACTCTGCAAACTATAGAGGCATCACACTACTCAATTCGGCATACAAATTCCTTTCAAATATATTATACCTATAGGAGAATAAACATCTACATAGAAACCATAATAGATGAATATCAAAGCCGCTTTAGATCAGGTCGCTCCACAATTGACCAAATATTTATGCTACGCCAAATACTTGAAAAGACTAGAGAGTTCAACATCGACACCTACCACATATTTATAGACTTCAGAACTGCATATGACAATATCATATGACCAAAGTTATATGAAGAAATGTTTGAACTTAACAAAAAGATTGGCAAAAGCAACAATGTTTAAGGTTGTATGCAAAATAAAAATGCATAACGACTTAGATGTTGTATTCCGAATTCTACAGAAAGTCAAGGAAACGTTTTTAACATTTGATAGAGGCGGAGAAGATGGGGCTAGCAGTAAATGAAGAAAAAACCAAAATAATGGTATCAACACCTAACAAGAGGCACCCAGCGGATGGTCGAAAACTACGAATTGGCAAATACGAATTCGATATAGAACAAAACTTCATTTATCTTGGATCCTCTGTCAACAATGATAATGACATCACAAGAGATCAAAAGAAGAATACTAATTGCCAATAACTGCTACTACGGACTTTCCAAACAACTCAAAAGTCATAGTTTATCATGGAAAACGAAAACGCTTATCTACAAAACTCTGATAATTCCAGTCCTCACATACGGATCTCAGACCTGGACAATTAGTAAAGCAGATGAAAACCTACTGATGATCTTTGAAAGAAAATATTGAGGAGAATTTTTGGTGCAATTTGTGATAATGGAATCTTGGCGCAGAAGAACTTTGAGCTATATCAAAAATAGGCACAAATAACTAAAGCCAGGGACATCATGGTAATCATCAAAACCGCACGACTTAGGTGGGCAAGGTATATAATGTGAACCAATGAACACTACCCTACAAAAATGATCTTAAACGCACAACCAGTAGAAAAACGACCCAGGGGCCGACCGAGACTGAGATGGAGGGACGGAGTGGATGAGGATGCTAGGAAAACCGGAACAACTAACTGGCGGTGAACAGAGTCAAATACTGAAAGAAGTTTGAGAAAGCCGAGGTCCACATGTGGCTGTAGAGCTAATAATGATGATGATGGATGGTTCACTATAATCGAATGGGATATATCCATCGTAAAGAGACTCTTATGCTGTTAAAATTAAGTATATTCTTTTTTAACTAGTAGACTACGCGTTTCATTAGAGTAAAATGATTTTGTGGAAATTTAAAAATCAAAATTTAACGATTTTCTGGTAATTTTAGTCACTACAGAATCTAGTGATTTCTGGTGATTTTCAGTCGCTTAATTTTACACTTTTAGAGCTAGACGAGCTACCCCCAACCAGGAATTTTGCCGAACCTCTTCCCTTAAGAAGAGTAGGGGTCTTTTACTTGCCTAACATTTAATAGACAAGGGACCGACGGCTTTACATCCCCTCCAAAGGATGGTAGTTCACCTACACAACCCTCGCCTAAGGTTGCATAGCTTTCGCGTATACATTGATATACAAGCCGCTGGAAGATATGTGAGGCGAGGACACGGTCTTCTTTGAAACGGTCGCCCACAAAAAAGTTACAGACCGACAGACATTTTAAGTCTATTCAACAAAAAAATATGTATTTTTTTTGCGCTACTACGACGTGGAATTAATATTAAAAATATGCGCTAGGGTAGGTCGTCTATGGTTTTATTCTGTAACCTTGTAACTTTTACCTTCTAAGTTTATTAACATTACAAATTCACTAATAAAACGTATATCTGCAACTTTTCAAGTTGACTTTACGTGTTGTATGACAAAAATTGGTTTCGACATCTTCTCTTGTTCAAGGGATATTTAAATAAACATTTATTCTAAAATTTAATGCCCCCAAAAGGGAGACAAATTTAGACAAGGGAGACTTTTTCATTTTTGAGATTTACTACACCCTATATAATATCAGAGGTCAGATATCACTGGAGAACTGCATGTTCTGTGCAAATTGTAGAGTGTTTGAATGAAACATTCAAGTCCTACTTGTGATAATTTATCACTTGTCAATGGTATCTTCCAAATGCACAAATAAGAATTTAATACTGCATTTTTTTAGAATTTCACGTTCTGTAATCAACTGAAAAAGACCTGTTAGAAGTTTAATACATTTTTCTGTTAATATTTCATTAACTATTATATTGCTAGCATGCTATCTATTATTTTTCAATCCACATGTAATATTTTTAAAATTAAAGGTAAACATTTGTCATAAGTTCTCATGTTTCAGTTATAAGGCTATTCGTTATAGATTTTTTTTTAAATAGTAGTTGATAATTATATTGAGATTAAACAAGTGCCTAGTTTTTTATTCCAATAGAAATGTATCAAACGAAGGTTGCATAATTTTAATATGCAGATAATTTTAATCAACTGGAGGTGTGTTCAGAGATTGACTATATAAGATTTGACAAAATTCTTAGGAGACATACTTTGAAAAGAGTTTCTATAATAAAGCAAAATGTTCAAATACGTAAGTAGACTATACCTTTCTAACCTAACTTTAAGCTTCCTCCCCATTATTTTATCGTAAGCTTATACAGCTGTGAAATTTAATTTTTTTTTTCATTGACCAGAGGAAGTTAAATCGATAGAAATAATGTATTACGAAGTTAATCTTAAATTATTTTCATGCTTAAAAGTTTATTTTACTTATAAAAAATATTCGGTTTGAAAAATATTTAAATTTTCATTAAAAATTCGATTTATCAAAATTTTAATATATTTAGAAGATGCTTTAATACAAATTAGTATTAAATTAAACTCTTTCGAGAAGTTCACTATATATTTGATCGATATGACAGTGTTCCGAATCCGGAAAATGAAGAAAGAGTTTGTTGGTATAGTAAAGACTCGTATCATTACGATATTACTACTAAGCGCCCACTTGGAAGTGATTCAAATAAAAAAAAAAACGCTAGTCGAAACTACTCCGTTGCGGCCGCATGCGCATTTTCGAGCATCAACTGAATATTGTTGTAATTTTTGAACCGCTGCCTATTTTCTTTCCCAGAAGACTTCTTCAAGTACTCGACTACAATCTTGGAATAGAAAAAAATGCAAATTCCAAAAATTCATATCACAACTTTTTAATCCAAAGAAATTTCACGAATTTGTTGGAGAATTTTTAAAAATTCGCCATTTTGTTTCTAATCCATATTAAGAGCTCGGATAAAGCTAAATATTTCGAGACTGACTTAAACTTAACTGTGTTAAAATTTAAAATCAACATCTTCAAAATTAGCTAATATATGGCGAGGTAAATTGTAAATTCCGTTTGAACAGAACACCGAAAAAATGCATTTTTATGGTTTTTTTGCGTGTTTGCAGTATTACATTTTTGTGTCTACTATCGATTGCACTTGGTTTGAACCGGTTACCGCAACCTCATCGGTTGGAGGGTTAAAATGGGGTTACGCTGTAGGGCGACTTAAATCTTAGGCTTGAAACACAAATGACATTGAGTTCAAATTCTGGAAGGGGTAGAATATTTAGTGGTGATTTCGACAAGCATAATTAATCCATTTTAATGAGTCTTAATTCAAATATTGATGATATATTTGCTAATTATTTCAGATTATCTTCTTCGCCGTTTTGGCCGTAGCTTTAGCCGCTCCCAAGGCAGAACCACAAGTTTTCGGTGCTTACCCCGGATTCTATTCTGGATATACTGGTTACCCCTACTACACTGGATATGCCGGAGCTTATGGATACCCATCAGCCTACTCCTTCTTCGGTTAATGGACAAGACTATTCTGTTAAAAGATTTTGATTATGTGTTGCTAATAAAAGTTTTAAAATTACTCTACTGTTTGTTTATTATTTGCACAAGAATGGTACGCTTTAGAGTGGAAATATTAAATGGGTTGAAACATGGGTTAGGTAGTTCTCTAAAACATATATACCATAATACACAATTTTTTTTTAATTTGTAAGAAGCGTATTTTTTGTTAGATAAAAATTAATAAACTGATAGCATCTCCAATGATACGGCCCGGTGTACTAATTGCTCTTTAAGTATATTTCAAATCATGTCATGATCATCGATAACTTCATCGTCTTCTGGAGTTATCGATAAATTCTTTAAAACGCGATGAAATTATAAAAATATTGCCAGCAGACAAAGGTAATGCCACAGTCATTACAGATAAAGATATATATAACACAAAAATCATGTCTCTTGTAAATGAGGAACCCTACTCAAAACAAAACAAAGATCCAACAAAATCAATAGAGAGCAAAATTTACAGAACTTTGTTTAAATACAAACATGAATTTAATTATTTTGAACGAAGGAACCTTACGCCACATCATAGTAAGCCTGCTTATTTTTATGGTTTACCAAAGACACATAAACAAAATATTCCTTTAAGACCAATTGTGAGTTCTATTAATTCGCCATGTCATAATTTGGCAAAATTTTGACTTAAAATTATTGATCCATTATCTGAAAATACCGATTCATATGTTAAAAATAGTAAACATTTTAAAATTTGTGAAAACGATATTAATGAATCACACCTGATGGTTAGTTTTGATGTACTTAGTCTTTTTACCAATGTTCCGGTAGATGAAACCTTAAAAATAGTTAAAGGCAGGTTGCTAAATGATAATAATTTGGAAACTAGAACTAAATTAAGTGTAAATAGCATAATGGAACTCTTAACAATGTATATAAAAACAACCTATTTTCAATTGGACAATGAGTTCTATCAGCAGGATTTTGGTATGGCTATGGGGTCTGCATTATCACTAATTTTAAGCAACATATTTATGGAGAACTTTGAGAACACACATGTTCAAAAATTGTATAAACAAACCGGTTGTCTGGTGGAGATATGTTGACGACATCTTTGCAATTTGACCCCATGGTGTCGATTTACTAGATAGTTTTTTGGAAAATATAAATAGTAAGGAACCGTCTATTAAATTCACATTAGAAGTAGAAAGTAGGAATGAACTACCGTTTTTAGATGTTTTAATTAGAAGGGTAAATAATACAATTGAAACAAGCGTTTATAGAAAACCAATACATACTAATAGATATCTAAATTTTAACTCAAATCAGTCAAAAAATGTTAAAAGGAGTGCTGTAAAATATTTATACGATAGGACCAAAGTAATTTCATCTAATAATGAAATATTAAATAACGAGAAAAAATTTATCAAAGAGGTTCTAGTACAAAATCAATATCCTGAAGCCTTTGTTGATAGAGTTTTCATAAATGTTGAAAATAGGTACAATCAGGTACGACAAAAATCTGAACGTCATTATACAGCAATAATTCCTTATGTATACGAACTATCGGAGAAGCTACGCCGTATAGGTGACAAATTTGATGTTAGGATGATATTTCAAACGGGGAACACTTTATAGCTTTACTTATATGACTTTCTTCAAATTTCTACATATTTCAGCAAATAATACAATGATCTAGGCAGATTTGTGAAGAAATCAAACACATACAGAGATTACAATTAATGAATTTAGGCTAACTAGAGGCATGATAATATAAGATTCCATATATTTAATTTCCATTACCGTAATACTGTGTTTCTACCTTGTATCTTATTTGTTTTAAGACGGTGTCTTCTTTGATACCATCTTTTCATTTATGATAGAAACAAATTAACTACGTGGGCTTATAAGATGTTTTATATAGAAGTTGCCAGACACACGAAGAGAAATTACGTCTCGGGAATAAGGTATTTTCATAAATGATTTTAAAATAAAAATCTTAAATGCTAAATTTATATTGTGATACACATATTATAAAAGAGCTTCAACCAATCTGATTGCGAGTAAATTTATGGCATTGCAGAATTTAATCGATAACAAACAACAAATCAAATGATGCACATGGCGCAAATTTTATACGTGTTTAAATGGCCCAAACTTACTCGAACACACTTGCATCAAGGCTAATTACTGTTTTAGGATATTTTTGCAAAGTTTTTTATGAAAGGTTTCTAAAATCATGCATTAATTTAATTTTCAGTTCCTATCTTGTTGCTTGTGGCCTGACGTGGAAAAGTTTTCTTTGACGTGGCTTACAACAGTTGAGTTTGTGAAGTCAGAAGTATTTCAGATTATTCAAAATCAACTCGGTAATTTGTGAATTTGTAAATTAAACATTAGATATAGCCATTGGCATATAGGCCGTGAAAAATCAAAAAAGATGCCACAATTCTGCATGGATAAATGAATTACTTTAAAATCTAAATAACAAAAGAGAGAAATCCTTAAAAAATATTTAACATACAGGGGCTTAGTTTACGCGAGTGCAGAATGTGACAAATTTCAGTATTTTCGAAATTACTGTGAGCAGCGTTAATCGTTGAAAATTTTAAAATAAATAACGTAAAAAATTTAAAATAAAATGTAAAGTTTAAGCTTCGACCCATCTTTTTACTCAGCTGATCGTAATTTTGCTTTGGCTTTTTCATTCAGTTTTTACAAACATCCTGAGCATTTCTTCTTTTTACTATCATTAAATGATAGGTTGGATCGTCCCTCACTGAAAATGGAAGGTTGTGTGGTATCGATCATAACGTATTGGTATAACCACAGCTTGATATTCGATAATAGTACGTATGTTTATTATTAAGGTGAAACTGAAATTCCTTTTTTGAATTTTGCATGCATGAAACAAAAAAATAATACAATATTTCATAGATAAACCTTAGCATAGGCTATTCTGCCACTTGAACCCATCAAAATTAAAGATGGATGCCAAAACACAATAAATACACATATATATAAAACATACATACCGGGTGTTAGAAAAGTATGGGAACGGTGAAAAATCTCAAACAGTTTGCACCAAATCGAAAAATAAGAAAATACGTGTCAAAAATTTTTCAAAAAACTATCTACTGATACCAAAATGACCTCTTCACCCACCACCCTGTAACTTTAAAATTTCAAATGGAAACCCCTATTTTTTATTGCGGAATCGGATTTTACGGCAAAAAATACGTACATTTTTTTCGATTCTTGCATGGTATCGCTGTAATCGCAAAAAAGGAAAAGAAAACATTACTGTTTCAAGAGTAACGTCTTGTGCCCATAAAAAAACGTCCAATACAAAAACTGAAAAACACGTCTTTGTTATTTTTATGAAATCTATCCATTGGATTCGACTCTCCCACCCCTAGCCGGTGGGGCGGGGTCAACTTTGAAATTTGTAATGAAAATCCCTATTTTTCATAGCGGATTCGGATTCTATGGCTAAAAATACGTGAATTTTATATCAGTTATTTTTTTCGATTCTCGCAAGGTATCGCTGCAATCGCAAAAAATTGAGTGAAAACATGAAAGTTTTGAACGCATACTTTAAAAAATACGAAAAGTAAAACTACTGAGTGAATGATTTCCCGAGCTTTTTTGAGAACAGTGATTTTACACGGTCGTGCGGAAATTACAACAACTATTAACATTCTGTAAATTTATTACAGATAGTAATTTTCAATTTACATTTTTTACAGGGCAATAAAAAACTCGATTTAAAAAAAACTAACAGTGGTTTTACCTCTTAATTCAGCCACTTCAGACAAGTTCTTGATCCCAGCCAGTGAAGGCAAGAAGGTAAATCAGCCATTTAAGGCAAGGTGAGGATTTCGGCCAGTTGAGACAATTAGTTTACAGCTTAACTGTTACACTAGCAGGTTTTAATTTCAAGATTATAGCAGGTGTTCAAAATGGTGCCCATTGACTTCTTGGCATTGTCCGAGATGAACGTTCAATAGCACTTCTTATTATTTGAGTTGGTATTTCTGCAAAAATGTATTATGCGTTGCCACAGCTCTTCCAAATCACGAGGTTTAGTGAAATAAACCTTACCCTTCATGTAGCCCCAAACAAAATAATCAAGTGGCGCGAGGTCGGGAGATCTTGCTGGCCATTCAATAGTTCCTCTTCGACCTATCCATCGATTTTCGAAAGTACCATTCAAATAGTCCCTAACAATATCCCGATAGTGTGGAGGAGCCCCATCTTGCTGGAACCAAACATTATCGAACTCATCACCAGCAATCTCTTGTATTGCGGGAACTATTTGATTTATCAATATTTCCAGGTATTTTTCTTCATTCAAATTTCCATCTATGAAAAACGGTCCTATGATTCGATCCCTGAAAACTCCTGCCCAAATATTTAATTTGTGTGGATACTGCGAGTGTGTTTCAAGCAACCAATGAGGGTTTTCGTCACTCCAATATCTGAAATTATGGCGATTAACTTTTCCACTGAGTTCAAAAGTTGCTTCGTCTGAGAAGACAAGTAGAGATGACAAAAAATTTGTGTTTTGGTTACTCCTTTCCATCATTAATTCACTAAATTCAAGACGCCGATCAAAATCATCTTCATTTAACTCTTGGTGAAGGTGAATTTTGTAAGGATGAAATTTCAAAAGTTTCAAATTCTTATGAACTGAAAATGCACTCATATCAAGCTGTTGACTGGCTTTTCTGATTCATAACCTTCGATTTTCAACAAATGTCTGGGCCACTTCCATTTGTCGAGCTTTCGATGTTTCATATTTTGGTCTTCCAGATTTGGGCGATTTTTATTTGTCCTTGTGTCTAGGAATCGTTTGATGGTACGGAACACAGTAGATTTTGAAATTCCCACTTGATCTACACGGAAAGTTTCGTTGAATAAAATCACAACTTCATCATAGGACCTTTCTTTATCGTCCCACCCTCGCATCATTAAAAGAGAAACACTCTCTTCCTCTGTTAAAGTAGCCATTATGCAGAAAAAAACGCAAGAACTAATGAAAAATGAAATAACTTTTTCCGTACAAAAGTGCGCTCCTGCCTCTACAAAAGTTGGAAGGAACTGAACGTTCTCGTAGAAATTTCACAAAACAAATACTGTTATTAAGAACACTTTAAAAAAACATTCATAAAAACCAAGATATCATAGATATTGTTTTTTAAACTGAATGTTTTTTTGTTAACACGAGTAGCTAGAGTTTGTAAATATTTCCAAACTTATGGACGCTTAAGGTTTATTTCAATTATGTGCGATTGTAGCGACACCTTGCGAGAATCGAAAAAAATGCCTGATATAGAATTCACGCATTTTTGGCCGTAGAATCCGAATCCGCTATAAAAAAATAAGAATTTTCATTACAAATTTCAAAGTTGCCCCCCACCTCACCCACTGGGTTAGGGGTGGGAGAGTCGAATCCAATGTCATTGGACAGATTTCGTAAAAATAACAAATACGTGTTTTTCAGTTTTAGAATTGGACGTTTTTTTATGGGCACAAGACGTTACTCTTGAAACAGTAATTTTTTCTTTTTATTTTTTACGATTACAGCGACACCATGCAAGAATCGAAGAAAATGTCAGGAATAAAATTTACATATTTTTTGCCGTAGAATCCGATTCCGCAATAAAAAAAATAGGGGTTTCCATATGAAATTTTAAAGTTGCCACGCGCCCCACCCAGAGAGTGGTGGGTGGGGAGGTCATTTTGGTGTCAGTAGATAGTTTTTTGAAACATTTTTGACCGCATTTTTTTATTTACCGATTTGGTGCACCGTTCCCATACTTTTCTAACACCCGGTATAAACATATGTGTACACTTAATCCTAATTAAACAAACCAAGAAAAAGGACCTAAATATATTTATTTATCAATCAAGTAGAAACTTTCTAAATTGCAAAGAAATGATTATATGTAATTTAAAAAAAGGAAAAAATATACAATATATAAAATTATTATTGAAAAATAATGATTATTTTACTATGGTCGTCATTATTGATTAAGCAACAATAATCACACCAATGTCAAAAATGTAATTGAAGGACATATCTTGCAATAATTTAAAAGATTTAAACAGTTTCAGAATAAAGTAAGATTCGTGCGCCTTTGCTCCTACAAGAAGTAATCGTTTAAGTTTATTTCAAAGTAATATACCGATAGTGAGTTTAATCTAGGGGGGAGGGCATTGTAAAGCTTAGCAGAACAATAAGTAAAACAGTTTTGAAAAGCAGCAGTAGAGTGCCTCTGGATATGATACAAGTGTCCAAAGCGGGTAGTCCTATTATGTACTTCAGGCCTACTATGCTTGGGTGTCATCGGCATAAGGTTGTATTTTACAGTTTTCTACTGAATGTAATATATCAGAAGTCTATACAATAATGAACCTAAGACCGTGCCCTGAGGCACACCAGGTAGAAATTCCACATGAGTTGAGATAGCATCATTAAATAGCACCTTTTGTGATCTATTGTTTAAATATGCGTTAAAGAAAGCAATACTCTTATGATCAAGACCAAAATATTTAGGTTGTGCGTACATTAGTTCATGACTAATCGTGTTTAAAGCTTTAGAGAAGTCAAGCAGTACTACAGCAATTATCTTCCTCTTATCAGTGTTTATTGCGATGTCATTCTGGTGAGGGCCGTTGAAGCACTGTATCCTTTTCTGACTGATTTTCATGCAATATATTGTTTTCATTTACAAACTCAAAGAGCTGTTTATACACAGTTTTTTCCAATATGTTCGATACGATAGGTCTTAAGTTTGTCAAATAATTTACGTCATTAGTCTTAGGCAAAGATATAATTAAAGCTTCCTTGCAGAAGTCTGGAAAATATCCCAGTTCTAGAGAGCAATTTATTATATGTGTAATGTAAAGCTTAATATGTGGGCAGCAATAGTTGATATTCCATCTACTCCACAGATATTTGATTTAAAGTTTCTTGTAATGTGACCTCTTCTATAGAACATAACTTAAAAGAGAACAGCGCATCGTTGTGGGAATTATTGAGTAAATTATTATATTGATTACAAAATGTAGAGGCAAAACGGTCATTTATATCAAAGGCACTACTAACAGAAGATGAAATTACATTTACTGAACACATTTTTACATTGAATTTTTTTAGTGTTTCCAGGTATTTTTTATATCTCCCTGCCTAGATATATTACATACGTTTTTTCATTTCTTATAGACGTTAAAATGTGATAACAAAGCTGTTTGTAATAATCATAATCAGTAGCATTTTGCGCTCGTTTATAAGTTGACAAAACTTTATCTCTTTCTTTAAGCATTCTTCTTATATTGCTAGTAAGCCAATGTGCTGCAGGCTTTCATTACTTTTACAGATTCATGCATACCAAACAATGTTGTTATATTTAAATGAGTAATTCTATTTTGGATTCAATATTATCACGCCACAGCCAGTTTTGAAAAGGGGTAGATTGTAAATCGGCCAGAAAACGTTCGTAATCAAAGTGCTTAAAATCTCGAAGTTTGATACATTTTTGTTCGAACTTGGGACATTTAAGGTTTAATTCGCATTGAACTAATTTATGGTCTGAAATGTGATCACCGTTTATATGTCTACTATTTTTAACTATATTTTTAACAGAGCTAAATATAGGATCCAAAAGAGTAGCAGTACCATTACATGCTACCCTGGTGCGTTTATTTATTAGCTGCTCAAACTTATAGGCAAACTTATAGGCATATATTGGCAAATTTTTAGCTTTAAAATGTAATGAATGCTGCTCATAAAATATCCTTGTTAGATAATAAAGTAACCACGAAGTAGCGATAAGAATATTATTATTAGTCTGTAAATTCAGTGACCTTCTCTTAAGGGTGGAGTCATTTGATTACTGTTGTCCAAATTGCTATGTTAGCATGATCAGAAATAATATCAGCAGTTTAAATACAGAATAGGCAATAATTTTTGTTTTCATATTAAATACCTATATGAATATGCACAGTATACCATCATAAATAATGAAGAACTCTTTGTTTGGTTCATGATTCCGTTAATACAAGTGTAATTACCTAGCTAATAAAAACAAGATAATTATATTGCTTTAAATTAAAGACAGACACAATAGCAAAGAAAAATATTTATATAACATGTCAGAGAAAATATGATATCTAATTGTAATGATCCTGTCCTTGGTTAACATTAAAAGACAAACAATGTATAACGAACTGGTGTTATACTCTGAATGAAAACTGATTTGGCATCAGAGGAGAACATAGTCGTCGACAATTGCATAAGGAGGGGCAATCGCAAAATAGTGGTTCACAATTTTGACTCTTACCAACTAAAATAAGTGTACTACTCTCTGCGCTGAACTTATATCTTAATTTTTTGACAAGGTGGGTTTTAAAGTGACAAAGCAAATGAATTTTGTAGAAATGCATATTAATAAATTCTCAATAAGGCTATTATACTTAAAACAAGCAATAATACATTTCTAAAATGCAGAGTTATATGATTTTTGACTATACTCAGCGTTAAGAAGTTCTCAGTGTCCAGATTGTCCTAGTGAAATATTTCGCCATTTTCATCGCTGACTGTTTCCAGATTTTTGGGAAGAAAATTTAAGTGCGGGTCCAAAAAGAACAATTTTAGACCCTTATTTTACCATAGAACTTTGTATAACATTAACAAGACTTCTATGACGTCTCAGTAGATTTCTTACAAATTCTGTTAAATAATATAAAACAATTTTTTCAACCTCCTTACAGTTTTCTACAAATATATCTTCTTTAGTTTTAGCATTTTCGATTCTGGGTAAGTTATTCCTGTAAATCCACGACCAGTTTTTCTCACGTCTTTTGTGAAGTTTTTTACCAGTCCAAGGTTTATATGTAAAGAGGACAGACATCATATTATTTCCTGGAGTCGGTTGTTGGAAGCGAAGCTTCATGTTATCATTCAATTCCTTATCATTCACTGTATGGCACAAAGGAATGGAGGAGACCGTTATAGCAGCGTTATGGAGTTGAATGGCCTTGACTTTATTTTTGATGAATCGATGATTATACGAGGCTCATGTGCAGTATATTCAATACCAAGTATGCATTATATTCAGTACCACGTACCTCAAGAGTGGTGATTCCGTATTTAAAAAGATAATTTCGTCATTCGACAATTTCTCCTGCATCCGGGAACCGATTCAAAGGTAACATTGATAGGTGTTAAGAGGACAATCGATAGAATAATACAGGACTACTGAAGAAAAAATATTTTTCACAAAAGAAAAAAAAATATTTTCCACACAAGAAGTTACATTACTTTGAGGAAAATTTCAGCCCATTTGTTTGTATCCTAAAAGTTTTACTTGTTTTTAAACAACCTTAAATCGTGTACAAAATTATTAAGATTTCTTTGACTCAGTAAATATGGTTTAATTAATGGATAGTTTGCTTCAAATTCAATTCGTATTGTCATCATCTACTTGGTCTACTTCGTTATTGCCAGACTCATTGTTCTTTGGTTTATATTTTTGAACACTGTGACACAAACAACTCTTAACTGTAAGCTACTCATCTCTAAACAGACGGTAAGTTAGAATAGTTTACAATATATGTAGATTTTGATGTTACATCAGTTATTTTAAGCAGAAGTGGCAATCTAAAACGTAGTATTTGGATTTTCATCAAATCATAGGAATGATAAAAGCGTATGGCATGGTCCTTTTATTTATTCGCTCTGTTGGACGATGACATATTATGTGACACAACAAATGTTCTAGCCAGATTTTTGTCCTGGTTACTCAGTCTCACTTTATAACTAGAATAATTTTGAGTTTTTGGTAACTTTCGGTCACCTGAAGCCAAAAAAGTTTTTAAAAGCTTCTCGATCGCGAGGAGTAATCGCAATATCTATCCTAGCTCAAATGAGGGGAAGTTATCCACTAAAATCAGATTAAAAAAATGTAAAATAATTCATTCTTTTACCAAAAACGGATTTAACGATATTGATCAAATTTAACACATGCATGCTCTTTTAGTATTAGTATCCGATAACATGACCTGTTATGCTTAAAAAATACTGGGATGGGGCTGAAGAGAATAAGATTAAAAAATTAAATTTTATTTTCTCCAGCGGTTTTACATATTTGGATCAAGATACTTGCTTAGTACCACTATAAGATCATGTCATCTTATAGTGTGACTTTTTAAGGTGTTTCCATAAAATAAAGGGGCGTGGTTTAAAGAATAGAATATTTCTTTCTCTAAAAAAATTTAGAAAGAGGCTAGGATAATAACCGTAATTACAATATTTATTAAATTTACTACATATGTACTACATTTGTACCACTATAAGATGACGTGGCTAATTTCTCCTAATTCCTTCTAGAAAATTCAGGGAGAGAATCTATGTAGAAAAGGGTAAAAAATTAGAAAAATTAAAATTAATTAAAGCAATATAGTATGGAATATTCAACTTGGTGCTTTTCAAATTGTGTGTTTAATGCTTCATCGGGATTAGTTGAAAAATAAAAAGGATTTGATGAAATAATTTATTGCGGGAACAGGACAGTTCGGCAGATTTAAAACAATTTCTAATGAATATTTTAACATCCAAATTCATTTGGTCCCAAATGGGAACGTTTGTCCCAGACCGATTATTTTGTATTGGTAAAAGATTCAAAAACCACACTTGGTGTGCCAACCAATAATTCCAGAGAAAATAAGAGATCTTGGGGGCTCTAAAAACTGCTCTAGGTTCTAATGGAATAAATAACTTTTGGAGGGAAAAGTTAACAAGTACTCACCATCGTCTAACTAGAGTCCTTAATCCCTGAGAAATCAGGGAGCAGTAAATTCCCTCTTGGGTTACTAGTTGGATAGTTCTCCTCCAGACTTTGGTAATACGCCTCAGTAGAGGAAATAGGCCAGCGTTAATAAATGTACACAAAAAACTTTTGTTCAATCAATAAATGAAATTTTTAATTAATTTATTGTCAAGAATTTGTTTTTCTAGGGAGTCTATACATATTTCTGCCAAAATAAAGCTTAAAGAGTTTTCTATTATCAATTGTCTTTTCCTACATAAATGTCATTATCAAATTGGAAATAGTTTTGATTTAAGCAATAGATAGTAAGTGTAAAATTTCCTCTTGAATTACTAGCAGAGTACTTTCTTATCTAATACATTTTTAATTATTTGTATAGTATAATTTAACGGGATGCCAGAAAATAGGACTTGGACATCAAAGGAATAAGTCTTGCATTGTCAAGTAATTTTGCATTTTGTGATATCGCTAATTCATTCGTACGAATTCTTAATATTATAAACACCATTGAAGTTATAATGTTCTTTTAATAGATTTATTAATTTTCTAGAAAGATTTTTCGATGATGCAGTGATAAAAGAAGATATTGATCGGATAATAAAATTATTTTTAAAGAGAATATAACTTAGGAGGTTGGGTATTCATAATGGTTAGATTATATTTAACACATTTGTGTATTAAACAGCTAAAGTAATTATATACAAAAAAACTAATAGAACAGATCCTTAATATAAATTTATAGAAAATGTATTCCTCAAGAAATTGTAAAATAATAATTTGAAAGGCATTCACTGGTCTGTATTAAGTTAGAAAAGTTTACAGTCAAGCGAACTTACAAAATAAATTATAAAATACCCCGAAAAACTTCTAGATATCGGCGACTATGGCTGAAAGTGTAAAAGTCACAGACACTAATAAACCTTGTATAAAGCTCCGCGGGGCCTCGTCAATCTCAGCCCTATTGTCGCAGGTCACGGATACACTACACATTTACTTACTCTTGAGGAAAATACACTCTCATCATCTTGTCCATCAACGACTCCACTTACACAAATTGCGTTCTAATCTCCAGGGAAAATAAACCACTTTGTAATAAATAATTTAACCACGGTGTCCTTGAAGCTAAATATACTCGAATTTGCAAATAAATTTGCACTTTGGAAGTAAATATTTTGCTTGCCCAGCCTGCTGGATAAAAAACCTTCACGCTGCTTTGACATTTCAATTCGATTACAAATACTGCAATGTTATTTACCCTGACTGGAGTTGTTGTCGCCTTAGAGAATTCAAAGAGTGCAAAACTATTTTAAATATTACTCATTATTCCGCTTTTTCTTATGCACCCATAAAACTTCAATTGATATTTTTATCAAAAAATGCCATATTGTAGTCTTTATACGTAAGAAAAACTCGAGACAGTAGCTTTCATAACAAGATCGGCAGATTTTTCCTACGAACATTTAAAATTTTATAGAAATAAAATATATATTAATTTAAATTTTCGGTAAATTTATTTTACAGAGATATAAAATAATTTTAAATTATAAAATAATATAAATTTACTTAACAACAAAATAAATCAAAGAGATATGAAAATAAAAAAGATACAATATGAACACCAGAAATACAGATAATTTAATACAAATACGCAACAGGGTAGGGCTCATTTTTGTTATCGAATAAGTAGTCTCCCTATTAATTCATCTCATAGTTCAAGTACCTGAAATAAGTGATGGCTTTAGCATTTTTGTAATTGCAAACAAGTTAAGCTTGCTTATACTGGTCTTAAATAGTATCGAAACAAAATAATAATTCTAGTGATAAAATATCGCAAATATTGTTATGAAATTTAACTATGATTTACTTTCCATTTTACAACAATATGTTAACGAGATGCGTGGAGAATTGGATTTGACAACATAGCAGCATCATGATAACCAGTTTCAATTTATCTTCCGATGATATGGCCGCTAGCAAATCACATGTCGAGTACACGATAAACAACTTTTCTAATAAAAAAACATAATAATTTTAGTCGCAAACTCCTCTATAAAATCCTTATTTTACTATAAGGAACGTAACCAAACTGCAACCAACAGCTACTCTCCGGGCTATATGCCCCGCCGAGCGCTGATTTACAAGTTACAAGCCTGGCGCGTTAATAATTGCATATTATCATGAAAACGCTAATGCTTCGATTGCAACAAGCACCAGCCGAAAGACTGATCCTACTTAAAGGAGCTCTCGTGCCAGTCGTCACACACCACTTGCAGACTGCAGTTTCGAGCTGTTGGCTCTCATCAGTGCAAGGTAGGCATGTAACGACCGACACGAGGATCACTTGACTACTTAGTACCTTTCGGTATCTTTGGGATAGCCACATATAAAATAGCCAGCAAGCGCCATCTAGCGGCCCAGTGTCTGTTGCAATCGAAAAATAAATAGCATTAGCGTTTTGATGGTAATATGCAATTATTACATTTAACGCGCCAGGCTTGTAACTTGTAATTCAGCGCTCGGCGGGGCACATGGCCCGGAAAATAGCTGTTGGTTGCAGTTTGGTTACGTTCCTTATAGTAAAATAAGGATTTTATAGAGGAGTTTGCGACTAATATTCCGCTCTCTAAAAGCACATTTGAACTATGCTAAGCCCAGTCAGACTATTTATTACATTTATTACATAAACTGGTCGGCAAGTTCACTGGATCTCTCAGCTTGTGATTTATTTACTTAAAGTCAAAATCATTTTCTAATCGACCGCAAACTTTGGAACAACTTTAATTTGGAGAGCGATTAACGCAATCCCAAATGAAATGTTGGAGCGGGCGATGAAAAACTTTCGTGCTATGCTTTAAGAGTGTCAGCAACTTGAAGGAGGTCATTGACTGATGTAATATTTAAAAAATAATAGATAGGGTAGTAATGCAAAATATTAAAATGATCCCTAATCCCTAAAATATACCTACAAGCTATGTGGTATCCTTTTTTATTCTTCTAGTCGCGAAAAGAGTAAACTAAAATAATCGTTGGCGTTGTAATCAAATAATTCCTTGCAGCTCTGATGATGATTCCACAATTTAATGAAATCGTCGAAATTTAGAATAAGAAAAATAAGAAAATTTGAATCCGTCGATCCTTAAATATGTTAAGAACATCGAAATTATGTTTGGACACTGGCTGGACTAGTCGCTGTTTCATTGATAAGACATTTATAAATTGCCTTTGATAATATTTCATATGTATTAATTTTTATTTGTAATATTTTTTGATTGGTCGAAAAATTTTCCTCGGGCCTTATCTACTTCACCGATAAGAAATTTTCAAAAGATTTTTTCGATACAATGTTTCATCCTGATCAATTTTCATTTTATATAAATTAAATATATACTCTTATTGTTTCTTCAAGTACTTTTAGCGCCACTCGCCAGTGGAAATAAAAGCACACCGCTTTTGCTTAATAAGGTAAAACCCTTGTGTCTATACAAAGTTGTTTGCGTAAGAATAAAATATTATTAATTATTCGATATTGTGGCGAATGCGCCGCGGTTAAAAGCATTCTTTAAATAAAGCTAATAATTGACTTATTTTCTATAGGTTTTGGAAAGACTGGAGATTTTGATGAACGAACAGGACTTCTATTCTATAAAGCGTGAAAGCACATTACCGTGAGAAGTGGCGGAGTTCACTTGAAAATGTATAAAAGTTTATTCTGTAACTACGAGAGAGATCACATCATGCGAAAAATGCGTGATCTTACTTCTACTGGCAAATCGTGAGGGAATCCGCCAGTTCTTAACCGTACTTTTATGACAGTTTGCGTCGGCCAAAAATTATTGTTGTCAAATCTGTGAATCAGAATAGACATTGCGGATTTGCTCATCGCCAACGAGGTGATAATATAATATAATTCTTATCAAATATTACAATTATCTTTTAGTTTATTATAGTCGTATTTAAATATGTATTACCAATAACGAGGATATATCCTTACGGAATTTTTGATCAATAAAAATTTATTCTGTCACCTTTTCCCTAATTTAAGTAATGACATGTGTCGTGACGATGACAACAACTGAACATTGAACAGCTGATGCTTTTGCGCCAACTTAACTGGTTGTAAATTCGGCTATTCTCGCTGAATCGCTTCACGTTCACCACTTATACACTGCACTTACAGAATAAAGTCTAGGACGGACCGGTGAGATGCGTGTGATGTGAGCTCCCGCTTCGCACGATGAATGCTCACTCTCCCCATAATTACAGATATTCCAGGTATGTTGTGTAGCTACTATGCTGTTATATGAGTTATTCTATGGAAAATATCCAAGGACAACTTTCACTCGCGACACAAATTTTTTGACTTGGGTACCGTCAAAATTTGTTGAAAAAGCGGCCGCCTTCGTGTATTACAAGATACCCAAACGAATGTACTTTTACCCTTGATCGAAAATCCTCATACACCTACCCCCAATTAGCTAGTGAAAACCAGTTTTGTCAATCTGCCGTGTTAAAGTACTTAAGAAAAGAGAACTTTAACGCAGAAATTAAATGTCGATGATCCTGATGGCAGAATACAGTTTTGTGAACATATGCTAGCGAAGTACAATGAAGATCCTAATTCTTTAGCACATTTTTGCGTAACTATAACGAAATCCGGCGAAATATTTTGCACGAACAGCGTGCGACACATAAAATCATCGAAGATATTTTCGGAAGTACAAGGGAACATGACTTCCAAGTTCCGTTGATGAAAGTTTTTACTGCGACGAAAATTTCTACTGTGTAAACTATTGAAAAATTCAATCCGCGAACGTAATTATTGTAAGTGCAATAAATGCCGTACCGAGAAAATATGTTTTTCGAATTTATAACAAAATTTAAATTTTTTAGCGACTGTAACAAAATTTCACTTAAGAACTATTATAAATATCGCTTCACGGAGCATTGTTTACGTAACTGCAGAGAATGTCGCTGCACGGGGCGTAAATTTACGTAAGTATAATGAATGTCACTCCGACCACCAAAATTTAGCAACTACCTTGAAAACCGATTTTTATTTCCGAATAAAAATCTTTATTAGCAACCGGCGTTGTGTAGCACTGCATCTTAGGGATAATATTGAGTATGAGGACGAATGAAAAGGTACGTATTAAAGTTTCTGAAGGGAGATTTGGCACGAGCGACAATATTTTTGAATATAAATTCTTCACTTTTTACAGTCGGTGGTAAATTTATACGTTTTCCGTCGTGTTTTCCCTTACGCGGTTCCTCAGTGATTCGATGTCACAAAAGTATCCTTACCATGTACATAGTGCATGGGACCGCCTTGCCTGAACATATGAATATAAAATAGTTTTTAGTATTCTGAATTATTGCGATTCAAGCATTATCAAGCCCTTGTGTGAGCGCCGAAAATTATTTGTTATATTTCTAAATACGTATAAAGACAGGCAAGCTAAAAGCCCATATAATCGTAAATATTGAATTTTTGATTGAATTTTTTTGTATCAATCGTTTTGCTAAACGTAGTTGAAGACTGCATTGACCGAGTTTTCCTAATTCTTGCCATGTGTGGTATGGGCCGGCACTCTTGTTGAACTTATACACTTGTTAATCTTATACCTATACTTATATATTTGGAATTTGAAGCTGTACAAAATTATCTAAAAAGATACCCAAATATTCTCTCTTATCACTGAGTCAAATTAATCAAATTTCCCTTTCAGGTTAATTAAGAAAGTGTTCATTATAAGGAGTATTAACTTTAAGACAGTGGAACGACGTCCAGTCAATAGCATGTAGTGCCAGCCGTTAAGCAAAACTAAAGAGTAAGTATATATTTTGTACTTTACGTCTGAATCAGTCGTATCGAACCCTTCAGGTGAACATCTTAGCATCCATTTTAGCAACAGTAAAAAAACATCCCTCAAACGCACATAGCATGGATCGTTCACATGGACACGTATTGCTGGCATTCTACCTTTTCGAAGGTATATTGACTGATCCGCGATATTTAGAATTCTTGCAAGCAGAACTGCTGCCGCAATTGGCTATTTTATTTCCAAATGAAGGCAATTCTCCGTACTCAATAATTCTTTCTTCGCTGTAGACCGAATCAATCGACACAACTTGTTTTCTGTTTGTTAGATAATTTCTGATCAGATCGTTGTATATACCGCGAATACCATAATTATTTAGTTTTTGAAGCAGTTTATTGAGTGAGACTGTGTCAAAAGCATTTGCGAGATCCAAGAATATCGCCAAATGCTTCTGAACAGTGTTTAGTTAGTTGTATATTTCATGAGTCAAAGCATATGTTGCATCAACCGTGGACATTTTCTCTCTAAAACCAAACAGTGGTGATATTAAATTATGTTTATTGATATGTTCCAATAACCTAGACATAATACATTTTTCTACAATTTTAGCAAAATTACTGATCAACGAAATTGGGCGATAATTTTTTACGTCAAGTGGATCTCCAGATTTTAGAATGGGTTTTATGACAGCTTTTTTTAGTATTTCTGGAAATTTTCCAGTCTCAAATACTAAATTAATTATATGTTTCAATGGGTTTAAAATATATTGATATGTTTTTTTTTATATCATTTGCTATAATGTTATCTAGTCCCGGGGTTCCATTAGTTTTTGACTCATTTATTCAAGAGATTATTTCATTTTCTGAGGCAGGGTACATGCTCATGATAAGAATTTTGCGGATTATTCCTCATTAATTTTTCAGCCATCCAATGTCAGAAAAATATATATTATATACACTAGACAAACTTTCTCTTGTAAAGTTCACATTTTTAACACAAACAACAAATTATTCTGACACAAAGATTGCTCACTTTTATTTTTGTTCCCATGGCATATTCTTCCCAAAACATTAAAATTCTTTAAATAAGAAAATGTATTTGGTTCTGTAATTTGGTACAACGTCATAATTTTTAATTTTAAGTAAGTTTTTCTAATAAAATTTTTCAATATTTCGCACAGAAAAGGCACTTTATCTGATGCGATTTTTATTTTCAAGTTTTTAAGCTGTTAAAAGCGCCCTCTATAAATTTTTTAGTCTAACATACTAAAAATAGTTTTTGGGTGAAGCATGAGCAGAATACAAAAAATTGTGTTTGTAACCCAGAAAAAGTTATACTGAGATATATTGTACATATAAGAAAACCAAACAACACTGATAAAATATAAGAACTAGAGAAAATCTTAACGAAAGATGCGCAAGTACAAATTAAAATTGACCTGTCCGAGTTGCCCTAGTGAGATTTTGTTAGCAACTATCCACACTTTATGTACGCACTGTATATTTATCTAAAAAAATGACAAACATCTTTTACATCTGACGGTATCTGACGGTATGCAAATATGTTTAGTGTGCAAGCCTTATTTTTCATTTGTACTGCACTTTCAGCAACCAGGTTAATAAAGAAAGAAAAATCGATACCAAATAATTCAACAAAGAGATGCTGTTAAGGACATTGCCGCATATACAACTGCAGTGAGGGTGCAGGAATAGAGAAACAGGGTCGGTCAATACACCCTGACATTTTGGGGATAACAGTTCACCTTTTGCCGGGTCAAATAAGCGACATTTACAGTAGTTTATAATCTGCAGTCCGGTTAAATAAATCACTGCTAGTTCCAAATAAAATTATTGGAATGGATGTAATGCTGAAAAATGGTTTTATTTATTATAAGGGAAAATACATGATGAAATTTGTAAAATAGCACATATGTTTACGCATTTGTGGAAAGTATAATCATAGTACTGAAACTATCTAACGATACATTAATTACTTTGTCAGATACTGAAAATAACAGCCACTTATTTTGATATAATTTTTTAAACGTTTACTAAACAATTGTTTAATACAACACAAAGTACCAAGGCTATTTTAAATAATACTTGCTGTCTTCTTTCTTCTTAAGAGACTGTTTATATATTAAAAGACTTCATCTAGCGCCAAAAGTAAAAACGCGATGAATGTCTGGACTACGAGCTGGCTAAGGAAATTATCTTTCACGTCCAATCCAACTATACGGAAAGTACAAATTTAAATAGTCATTATTTTATACTGGAGCGAGCTGGTAAATGAGGTGTAGCTCCATCCGGCATAAACTACATATTATTTTTTTAACTACCCCACAAAATTCTTATCTAAATTGTTTTGGTGAAATTGGGTCTATTACTGATATATTGTAGACTATGTCCTAGATAGATTGATATACTTTATTATCTGCATTTGCTGTACAAAAACAATACAAAATAATATAAAACTTAACGTTGATATACTAACTATAACCTAGATATTCTAACTTAATATACCATAAAGTAATATGCCTAAAACATACTTACAGAATTGCAAACATAAGGAATATATACAGGCTGTCCATTTTATCAGGGCACTCGAGAATATTTCACTTAATATCGGTTGTACAAAAAAAAAATATTTTTACTAAAATTATGCCGATTTATATAACCTACAAAATGGTTTAAAGACATTTGAAATCCATGGCCTACTTTAAGAGTTATGGCGGAAAGTATCAAAAATGCGGAAAACGTCTAGACCAAATATTTCCGTTATTTGAAGAGATACGAGAAAAATTCTAAGGCGAAATTTTTTTGCAAAACAGACTGCTTCAACGAGGTCTTATCTATTTTTTCTCAAAACTGCTGTATTTTGAGATTTACTCTTCAGGCTGTTAAAAAAATTATTTTGAAACGGGTGTTTTCTTCCCTTTTCAACGATATATCACATGCCATATTTATTCATTGGTACTACGTTAGTAATTATAAAAATATTTTTTTAAAACCCATAAATTTTTGTTTAACAAGCATTATACTTGCCACGGAGAAGTATGATTAAATAAAACGAAAAAATAATTTAATAAGTTGTTCAAATCTTTGCTATAATACATATTTAACTGATCATTGAATCGAAAATAATTCTCAGAATTTTTTATTTCCGTTAATAGAGCGTTAAGTATATTTAGACTTTTATATAATATAGTTTTATTTAATAATGATGGTTTTGGTTGTGTCTAGAAAAACGTCATTATTCTTCTGTCTTGTATTAAGAGAATGAACATTATTTGCATATCTTCTTTTATTACTGTAGAGTATTAATCCTACTTTATAAATAAAACACACAACCACTGTTCACCACCACTTTATTCTCCTGTCGCTCACAGACTGACTGCTTTGTCACCAATACAGCATTAGGTAATAGGAATATCAGTTACATTCTTTGAACAATAAAGTATTATTCCCTATTTAATATAATGCATACACTACATTCCTTCCTTTTTGTGAGTATTTAAATGTAAATAATTTAGTCCTACCAAAAAAAAAATATAATCGTAATTTTAAGTAATATAATTATTGGTATTCTTCGTTTAAAAATAATATAAACTAAACATAGCACAAGGGTTTTTAATTAACCAGTATTATCTTCGTTATAATTCTTATCCAAGTTTTCGTCTAATAGTGATTCATTATTATCATTTGCAACTTCTGTATTCATGTCCTGTGTTATTATCCTTCACTTGAATATCACCACTATTCTTTGACACAACTACATGTGGTGTAGGATCGTAAATTGGAGGTTATTTCTCTTATCCATATTTTTGCCATAGACCTTGTCTCCTATTTGTATGTTATTTTCCTTTGTTCCTTTTTTCCTGTCACTATACTGTTTCCCTTTTTCTTTTTCCATTTTGTCTTTGTCTCTATTCTCGTCGTCGTTGATGAATTGGTTTGGAATAAGCAAACTAGGGATTTTATCCCTAAACTGTCTGCGAAAAGATAGTTCAGAATATGTTCTTCATGTAGTGGAATGAGGTGTGCTATTGTACATTATCAAATAATCAATTATCTCTTGTTTCCAATTATATTTTGTTGCTTGGCTGGTTTTTAATCTTTCAGTAAATCTTTATTCTATCTCTCTACCACTCTGTTTTGTTTTGGCCAATATGGAATTGAATGAAATATTTTTATCCCTTCTTCTTTGCATACGTTCTTTACTTCTTCTGATATGAACTGTTTACCATTATCAACAGTAATTGAAACGGAAAGCCTAGTCCTGAAAATATTTCTTACAGAACCCTGATAGTACTTGGTGCTGTAATATTTCTCATAATTTCCACTCCTTTGTACCTGATAAAAAGATAGTCTCCGCTAGGTAAAAGGCCCATGAAGTCAACTGCACATCTATCTACGGAGCTGAAGGAAGCTTTCTTCGTTTCATTGGCTCTGGAAAATTTGGGGCTGACACCAGGGTGCATCTGTTATTTACAGGTTCTTACTATTTATTTAGCTTCATAATTGATTTTGGGCCACCAAACCTTTGTTCTGAGCCTATTTTTCATTGTCACTAGTCCTGAATGGCCTTCATGTACAGATTGTAAAATTGTAAAACTGTTTGTCTCAATAGTGCTTTCCTAATGTGTGATAGTAAGGTAGTAAGGGGTGTAATGGGGTAGTGAAGCGCAAGTTATAGCCTCTCCTACTCAATTGTTAACCTCACCTTCCCGATGAGTTCAATTTGAACTTGGTGCACCCTGTTTTCACTAACGAGGCTCTAACGACCGAGTAAGGGCGGAATAACCCTTACCTTTTGCCGTGAGCACATCCACCTTCTCACGAAGAGTGCGGTAAAAATAACCCACCGCACACAAAGGTTGCTTTTGGAATCGTTTGGTTACCCCATCGTCGCAGTCTCCTTCTGTGCCATGGGACCACACCACTCGCCTTCCGCAACCGAGCTGGTCAGTTGCATACCTGCTCCAGCTAAAACTTCAAATGCAGCTTCGTTTTCAGTCGATTAAGGCTTTAAAAAATGATGGAGCGTTCAAGTGGGACAAAATCATCCGGAGGTAAAATACCCTCCCGATCGGATCTCCGGGGGAGGGTGCCCACAGGGACACCTCATCGAATGTCGAAAAAACACCGACAAGTTAAATCCAAGAAAACTAATTCTTTCATCTACGGCGCTTGGAATGTTCGTACTTTGAACGACAGCACTCGCACCGATCGGCCTGAAAGAAGAACTGCTCTAATAGATAGAGAACTTCACCGACTCAATGTTGACGTTGCAGCTCTCAGCGAAACTCGATTTTTGGAGGAAGGCTCTCTCACAGAAAAGTACTACACCTTCTATTGGAAAGGTCTTCCCGCCAATTCAAGAAGACAACATGGAGTAGGATTTGCCGTTCGGAATCAACTTGTATCCAACTTAACACAAGTACCACAAGGCCTATCCGAGCGTCTAATGCTGCTACACTATGAGCTATCAGATGGCAACGCGGTAAATCTAATAAGCGCCTACGCTCCCACTCTGGATGCAAGTCACGAAACCAAGGAAAGCTTCTATCAACAGCTGGAAGAAGCCCTCTGTAGAATACCTAAAACGGAACGACTCGTTATTCTTGGCGATTTTAACGCTAGAGTAGGGAGAGATGCAGACACCTGGCCAGGCATCATAGGCAAGAACGGTTTAGGCAACATGAACGCTAACGGTCAACTACTCCTAACTAAATGCGCCGAACATGATTTAGTTATAACAAACACCATTTTCCGACAAAAGGATAAATTTAAAGGCACCTGGCGTCACCCCAGATCAGGTCACTGGCATCTACTGGACTATGTTATCGTACGTAGGAAGCATCTCAAGGACGTCCAAATTACAAAGGCACGCATTGATAGCGAATGTTGGACCGATCATCGTCCTGTTGTCTCTAAAATGAAAATTGTTATGAGACCCAAACGCCGAAGAACTCAAGTAAAACGTAGACTCCGTCTCTGTATTAGTAAATTGCGTGACCAACAAACCGTCGAACAGCTAAAGCAAAAAGTTCAAGAGAATTTGAGTGCACTAGAAGAAATCAATTCTGTAGATGTCGCTGCTACCTGGACACAAATTAAAGACAGTTTAAAAAATGCGAGTGAGGAAATTCTTGGAACTGCAGCAAGTAAAAAACAGGAGGACTGGTTCAATGATAATGAAGCTTTTATACAAGAACTTCTTGACCGCAAACATATTGCCTTCCAAAACGCTATCAACCACCCTAACGACTCATCAAAAGCAGCAGCTTTTACCCAATCTAAGTATGAAACGCAACGCGAAATCAGAAGAATAAAGAACGAGTGGTGGGCAAGCAAGGCCAGAGAAATTCAAAGGTACGCCGATTCACACGACTACAGGAATTTCTTTCAAGGAGTAAAAGCAGTGTACGGCCCCAGTCGGAAAAATATGTGCCCTATTAAAGATTTAAATGGAAATCTCCTCAAAGAAGACCAGGAAATAAGAGCCCGATGGAAAGAACACTACTCTAACATTCTTAACCAGCAAAGTCAAGCCGATCACGATATTATAAATCTTATCCCTCAATATGACACCTTCGAAGACTTAGATAAACCACTAACAACGGAAGAGATCTTAACCGCTATTGGGCAGCTAAAAAATAACAAATCTCCCGGCGCCGACTCACTCCCAGCTGAGATCTTTAAAGCTGTGTCGTCAGAGCTCATACCCTACCTCAAAAAACTGTTTGATGTCGTGTGGGAAAGTGGTCAAGCTCCGCAGGAGTTTCGTGATACACTTTTAATCAACCTCTTCAAAAACAAAGGGAGCGCTGCGGACTGTGGAAATTACAGGGGTATAGCTCTCCTGGCTGTTGGAGGGAAGATACTCACTAAAGCGATGGCAAATAGGCTAACACCTGTTATGGAAAAGTTACTTCCTGAAACACAGAGTGGCTTTAGACCAAACCGAGGCACATCGGACCTAATCTTCACACTTAAACAGCTTCAAGAAAAAGCACTCGAACATCAAGGAGAAATTCACATGGCCTTCATTGATTTAACCAAGGCGTTTGACTCGGTGGACAGGGAAGTACTCTGGAAAATTATGCTCCGCTTAGGTATCCCTAGAAAATTTGTGGAAGTATGTCGCAGTCTACATACAAACAACAACGCCCAGGTTATGTATAATAATGAGGCAACCGAACCTTTCCAAACCCTCACTGGAGTTAGGCAGGGATGTGTCCTGGCACCCCTACTCTTTAATTTGTTTACCACTGCTCTAACAATTATTGTTGACAACAAACTGACAGTCAGAGGAATAGGTCTCAGATACCGTTTTGACAGCGGTCTCTTTAACATAGGGCGCTTTAGAGCTTTCACGAAGACACGCACACGATTCATTTGTGATCTCCAGTATGCGGATGACTGTGCTCTTTTAGCCTCTACGCCGGAAGAGCTTCAAGAACTTTTAGATGTGTATTCCCAGAGCTATGATTCCTTGGGACTTAAAATCAACATTGGAAAGACTAAGATTATGTCAACTCCTCATCAAGTGAACCAAATAGGCATTACACTTAACGGAAATTCTCTTGAAGTGGTGGATCAGTTCAATTACTTAGGCAACGTTGTTAATGACAAAGCAAACATGGACAGCGAGATTCGCAATAGAATTAACGCTGCATCTAGAGCGCTCTGGGGACTTAGAGAGAGAGTATTTGACAACCACGACCTTGCTTTGTCAACGAAAATGGCTGTCTACAGAGCAGTTGTCATTCCAACACTGCTATATGGATGTGAAAGCTGGGTCACTTACCGTCGTCATGTGAAAGAATTAGAACGTTTTCAGCAAAGACACCTCAGAAGTATGATGAAAATCCGTTGGTTCCATCACATATCAAACGTGGAAGTACTCAGGAGAGCAAACAGCCTTCCAATTGAGGTGCTTATTTCAAGAGCACGCCTAAGATGGGCAGGTCACGTTCATCGTATGCATGATAACCGCCTTCCTAAATGTACACTTTATGGTGAATTGCTAAGCGGTAGAAGAAAGCGTGGCGGTCAACGAAAGAGGTTCAAAGACGCTCTCCATGAAAATCTAAAATCCTGCGGTATTGCAGACGAGCAATGGGAACAACTTGCAGCGGACAGAACCGAATGGCGGGGGGTTGTGGCCAGCTATCAAGGAAATATTGCTGCAAGAAGGCCGAATCCAAGACCTAACCAGGTCTATGTTTGTCCTGACTGCGGTCGACATGTGCTCTCCCGAATTGGCCTCTATAGCCATAGTCGTGTGCACCGTAGATGAATGGGAATTACAACAGACTACACCTTTTACTTGTTTTTTATTGTACACAATTTATCGACTGTAACATTTTTATACTCGGACTCGAGTAACGGCTAATAATAATAATAATAATAATAGTAAGGTATTCGCTGTTGGTAATGAATGATTTTCTCGTTCAATAGCTTGATTGACTCTTCTCATATCTATGCATATTCTTATTTCTCCATTTTTCTTGAGAATTGGCACCATGGAAGAAATTCACTTAGTCTGACCATTTATTCCCTCTATAATGCCTGACTATTAATTCTTGTAGTTTTTACAACTTTTAATTCTATTCTATATGGTTGACAGATAGGTGTAACTGACTCATCAATTAATTGGAATGTCAACAACATTCTTAAATTTCGGGAACTAACTTAAGCAGCTAACATTGAAAATCCGATCAAGAAAAGGGCAACACTTTTACACAGTACTGGCACTGCGTTACAGGAGATCTATTATAATCTTCCAGGAGCATACGTTGAACCTGGTAGTGACGCATGTGTAGATGTGTACAAAACGGCTGTTGATAAACTTGTATGTATGTATACTTCCATCCAAAATAATCAAAAATATATGAACGTTAATTATATTGTTTAACGAAATAAGAGGAAGGGGAAAAAATTGAAAAATTTTGTAATTCGCCTTAGAAATCAACGAGATATATGTACATTTACTAACATGGAAGAACATTTAATCGGCCAAATCGTAGAGAAATGCACCTCGGTTGAATTAAGGAAAAAAATTCTGTCATTTGTGATTCGATCAAACTTGATGGAATTATTATGAAAGCCAACTCTTTGGAAACAGTCTACAGGCAACTAGAGGGTTTCGTTAATTCAAAACCAAAGACAATAGACTTAAATTATGTATCTCGTTCGAAGCAATGTATACGTTGTGACGAAAATCATACGTCAAATTTTCCTAAATGCTCGGCTAAGGTTAAAACTTGCAGCAAAGGTGAATAAAAAGGACATTATCAAAAGTATTATTCTCTATTTAATATAAGGCATGTACTACAATTACAAAAGTAAGGAACGTTCTCTTTTATATAAGCGCGATTACTATTGTTATTACTAAATAGCCGTATATTATCAGACAAGGTTTATTAATTTTCAACCACTTTCGTCTGCTCATTACATCTACGATATATCCAAAGTTACCTCACATATAAGATGAAATTGTTATATATTTCTATATTTATAATGAGTCTGAGATCTATTATATATTTTCTAGATACTTTACAAAAAAATGTCAATATGTAGACTAGTTAGCTATTATATAGCTGTTTCCAACACAGTGTTGATTTTTATGAAAATTTTCCTTTGTAAGTTTCACGTAAGTATATTGAATTGGACACTATCTACAGAATATTTTCTTTTAGAAAAACGGCATAATTTTTTGCCTTTAAACTTGAAGTATCACCTTTCATGTTGGTCTTATTCGAGGCAGACATATTATCGTCGGTTTTAACAAACCAACCAGGTTTTGCAAATGAATGTCAATAATACGTTATAATTTAATATAATTTTAATATGTTGGGAAATAATGCAGCAAAAAGAAACAAATGGAAACTAAAAGAATAACAAGAAAGAGTTTAAAACACAAAAAATATATAAATAAAGTATTGTAGGAATTCTAAATAATTGTCTGACGTTAATGTTGGTGGCAGTTCGACTGGGCCTACCTACCTACCAAATCATTCGACATCTTAAACCACGGAATTCTCCTGCACAAATTGGAGACTTATGCAGTAAGAGGAGTCGCTTTGGATTGGTTCAAGTCATACCTCTGCAATCGCCAACAATAAGTTCTAATTGAACAAAATGTTTCAACGTATTTAAATGTCCGTACAGGTATTCCTTAAGGTAGTATATTAGGCCCAATCTGTTTGTTATTTATATCAACGACATATCATTAACTATCCAGAAACCAAATTTATTAGTAAATTATGCAGTTCAATTCTCATCCCCATTAATAAAATTGAAAGTGTGGAAGACAAATGTTCAGAAGTTGTAAGAGATATTCATCCATACCTTACACAAAACGAATTAGTGCTCAATTTCGAAAAGTCTACCTGTATACTGTTCAATTCATCTACTCTATCGGCCCCTAAAATGAATCACATCGTAATGAATAATAAAGAAATTCTATTTACTGAGATCGCAATGATATTGGGAATGCTCCTAGATGAAAATCTAAATTTCAATACACATATTGACTCTTTATGCTCAATTCTTAACAAATTTTGCTATGCCATAAGAGTATTAGCTAAATCTCTATAACTATATTTCCCTTAAAATGGTTTATTCTAGTTTAATGTATTCCCACATTGAATATGCTATTTTACCTCATCTGTAATATGAAATGAATATGCTTTATAAACTTGTTTTGTACATTTTCCAACATTTATATATATTTGGTATATAAAGGACTCCAAACCACGGAACAGTAATCTAGTTTGGATCTTATATACAAAAGAGAAGTAAAACATTAAAATATTTTTCTCACATTTAAATGATTCACAGTTACGTAGAATGAACCCTAAATTTTTATAGGATTTATTTGAAATACTGATGATCATGTACATCTTGTACAAACCCTCTCTAAATGTTTGTTTCCCATTTCATATGTATAATCAGTCATATTTTTACGCAACGTGAAAGTTATTACCTTGCATTTATCGATATTAAAGGGCAATTCATTTTCAACAGACCCATTTATTTCTTTGATGTCATCTTGTAATTGCAAGCAGTCTTGGTAATTTTCTATTTCCTTAAATATTTTCACATCATTGGCAAATAGGCTAATTGATGAATATTCTACGGTATCTACAATATCATTTGTAAAAATTAAAAACAAAACTGGGCCTAGGTTTGAACCCTGGGGAACTCCTGAATCTGATGTGCAATAATCCGACTCGAAATTATTTATCAATACATATTGTTGCCAATTTATTAGGTAGGTAGACATAAATGTTATTAAGTCAGTAGAGATGGAGAACTGTCTAAGCTTATTTAACAACATGTAATGATCAACTTTATCAAATGCTTTGGCAAAATCAGTATAGATCACATCCATTTGATTATTACTTGCCAAAGCATCCGTCACAGAGTTCACAAAATCCATTAGATTTCCATTTACTGTCCTTTTTCTCTGGAACCCATACTAAATGTTTGATATTTTACTATTAGTGTGCTCATAAAGGTAGTGATATATAATGGTCTCAAATACTTTGGATAGTCAATGGTGGTCGATGATCTCCATAAAATGAGTAATTCTGACTTCAATGTCCTGGGCTATATAGATGACCTGATTGTGACTATGATCTCAAACCTTATGCAAATTCCCTTAAAAATAATATCCAAACGGTATGCCCATCAGAGGGGCTTAATGTATAATGCAAAGTAATTTTCAATTATAAATTACCCCTAAGAAGTGGTTCGTAACCCATTATCGACTGCAGGACCCCATCTACTTTATTCATACAAGTCTAGGCTTCAAGTCATTCAAGTGACCTAGAAGGCGTTTAAAACGTTTATAACATTATTTATTATTTATAATCCTGGATCAAAAGCTTCCCTGGAACTCGTATTTATTTAATGCATATAGCATACATATTTGTAGAAATTATTTTCTATAGTGCTTAGTAGATAGTAAAGTAAAAGTAACACCAATTAATACTTGACTAGAAATACTTTAATGTCTGTTGTATTATAGAAACATAAAATTGTTGAAATAAAAATTATATTACATGATATATTCACAAGCACCTACGCAGTAAGTCTCTAATTACACCGCAAAATATTTCGTATCTCCCGCAGGGCATTGAACATGTGCTTCACTTTTATCAAGTTCATTTACTTGTTTTTTTAACTACTCGATTGTATTGTTCGGTAACTCGACCCTTACTCGATAATAAGAAACAACAAGTTTTTTGAGAGTTCTTTTATTACAATTAAATATAAAACTCCGTGTTCATGCGTCAGAATTGAATCCGTTTATAAATTAAATGCATATTAACCAGCATTTGATTGTTCATTTAGCAATTAAATATTTCTTTGTTAAACTAAATCAATAAAGGACATTCATATCTGGAATAGGCGAGGAATAATACACCACCGCCATATAGATGATATAATTTGTTAGAAAATAATACCTAAACTCATTAAAAAGCATATGAAATTCACAATTTTTCAATTCAGTTGTTAGTTTTGCCATTTTTAAAACCGATGGCAATAACAATGGCAAAAGACAAAGTCAAAAGTTTTTTAATTCGTTAAACAAAAAGTTCCTACATAAAGATTTACAAACTTTGAACAATATTGAAAAATTAGAACTACCAAGCTATCACCGCATTGTCATACAAAAAATCGCAATCCTCCAAACGTGCCATTTAACGAGAAAATTCCTCAATGGAGCAGGAAAGGATGAATTTCTTCCCTGATTCCGCTTGCTGAGATAAAATAGAGAAATAATAATAAGTTTATTTATGCGTAAAGAAAGTAATACTTATATAAGTGTTACAAATATAAAATGGGCATAATTATTATACATGATATTGGGTAAATAAAACAAAATAGAACACCACTATAGGCTAGGCCTGTCCGTGGGAATAACAATAAGTTACACGAAAAGTAGAATTTCATATTAAAAGTGTACAAAATTTTACATACACACATACTTACTTACATAAATACACATGGGTGCTCACCTATTTATACATAAAATACACATACATTCATCAATACACACATATAATAGGAGACATAGTTGTATTAATGAATTAAAATGTGACACTTATGTCATTGCTAACTATTTGGGCTATTACTTAAAAACGAAACAGAGAATTATATGAAAGGATGGGGAAAATCTAAAATATGCTGCAATTTTAAATGTCCAAAAATAGAGGAATTTTACTAAGGAGAAAAGGACTCTCTAACCAGGATGAATGCATGTATTTTAGTGCAATTATTAGCTAAAATTTTGAGATTGATTATGTCATGTATCCGGCATCTGGGCATAGAGAATATAAACTTGTGAAGGTATTTCTTGAATACGTTTATATTGACAGAATTTTGCAAGTCCAGAGATAGGTGGTTATATAATCTAGGGCCCAGGTACATGTAAGATCTCTGTCCCAGCGTTTTGTTCATCAGGGGAGTCAGGTATGTGTTTTCTTTATTAGGCGTATTGTACATGTTTGTTTTTTTTTCAGATCAGCTTTAGTTTTTTTTTAATGAGGACGAAATAGTAGAAGAAAAGTTGACGTGAGTCCACCAATTGGGCTTCTTTATATAAATCGTCTGAGGGTACATATATGGTTTGGTGAACATTATTTTTAACATTTTCTTTTGGACAATTATTAATTTATTTAGAATTGTTTTGCCAGCACCTGCCCATGCTAATATCCCATAGATAATGTGTGATTCCACTAGTGGGTAGTATACAGTTCTCAAAGAATTTATATCTGAAATTTTCCTCAATATTTTCATTTTATATATTAGTGACTGTATTAGTTCCATGTCTAGTGGAAATATTTTGGTTGGAAATTTTTTTTTATTTTTTTTCTAATTAGGCTAAACTGTCATGAAACGTCGAAATGTTAAATTTGAACAAAAAAAAATAATTCATATCTGTCGGTCTGTCTGTCTGTAACTTTTTTTTTGTGCGCACGTTTACTCTGACACCGTTTATGATATTGACTTGAAATTTGGTACACTTATGTATTGTAACGAGATCTGAAACTAGATTATATTTTTGATCTAATTCCGTTGAAGGGTTCGGAGTTAAATGGGGTAAACAAGGGTAAATAGGTAGGTAAAAATAAAACGTGATTTAGTGTGTATACGATATAATATATAGTAACAGTATATTATATAATTTATATGTTTTCCTATTTTAGGTAGGAGTCTATAATAATACTATGAAACTTAAATTCGGTTGTCCGAGCTATTGAAATTCATTTGAGATATTGAGGCTGTGGAATGGTGGCAAGTTTTTCGCATTTGTACAAATTGGCAAGAAATATGTTTTATTGAAATTTACCGTGAGTAATTTGTGGTCGAACCATTCTTTGATTTCTTTTATGTCTTCCTCAACTATTTGTTTTAAAGTCGCCCAACTATGACTTGTATAAAACATTGCAGTGTCATCTGCGTATGTTATTATGCTACCTCGGCTTTGGACAGAAAACAAGTCATTTAGATAGATGTTAAAAAGGAAGGGATCTAGTGCCTTGTGGTACTCCAAACTCTTCTGACGTCACTAACACAGTTATTAACTTTTACATATTGGTGCCTGTCTGAGAGGTAACTTTTAAATAGATTTAAAAGAACTTCCCTAATCCCTATGTTATTTGGTGAGGCTACGAGTAGAGTGTGGCTCACCGTATCAAAGACTTTGGATAGGTCTATAATGCACATAGTGATACTTTATTGCTGTCCAAGGCAGAGTACATTTTAGAAGTTAGTTGAAGAATGGCGTCTTGCGTGGATATGCCGTCCTGGTAACCATATTGCGATTTGGATATAATATCATATTTGTTGATATTGTGGGATAGTCTTTTCTTGAGAATTTTTTCAAATACTTTAGAGTAAGTTAGTTGTTATTAAATATATTGGTCTGAAGTTAATTATTTGTTGTCAGTCTTCGTTTTTATATATGGGTAAGACAATTGATGTTTTGAGAGCAGAGAAATAGCGGCCTTGCTAGAAGCATTTATTTATAATATATGCCAAGAGTTCCGATATTATTGGCGATATAATTTTCAATAATTCTACTTTTAATCCGTCAATTCCTGCTGCTTTCCTATTTATTAGTAACGCCATTACATCTCTCACTTCTATGGAGCTGATTGGTGTTATAACCACAGTGTTCGAAATATTTTTATTTTTTGGTGCAATATAGTTTGGGTTAGGACTTATCTGATCAGCTATATTATTTCCGACTGCAATATAGTGATTATTGAAGAAATTTGTAATGGATTTAATATCATCTATGACCTGCCCAATACTAAGGTTTTTTTTATACATTTATTTAACGTTGGCCTATTTTCGCTACTGAGGCCTAACACCGACGCCTGTAGACGAACTACCCCCAACCAGAAATTTTGCCGAACTCCTTCCCTTAAGAAGAGTAGGGATCTTTTACTTGCCTAACATTTAATAGACAAGGGACCGACGGCTTTACATCCCCTCTGAAGGATGGTATATCACCTATAAACTCTCACCTAAGGTTGTATAGCTTCCGCGCATACACTTATATACAAGCCGTTGGAAGATGTGTGAGGCGAGGACGCGGTCTTCGTTGGAACGGTCACCCATCCAACTACTAAATCAGTCCCAAAAAATCATTGTTTGGCTGCAAGTTATTATACAAAATCCAATTGCAATATTCCATAAACTCAACTTGCCCTAAAGAAACAGTCTTATCAACTTCTATTGGAGCCAAAACAATAATTTCCGTTCCTTCCTCAATAACGAAGTTTTCTTCGGGATCATTGTTGGGCTCTCTTCGGAATTGATTTTCAACATTTAACAATAAATTTTCGCTTTATGTTGTCTATCAGGATATCGTTGGGCATAAAGATCGGTAGCCACAACTGCATTTGTTTTACATTTCCCATAAATAATTAACATGTTCGCTTTTTCATCTCTTGTTTAAATTTGCGGCATTTTGAACACAATTAAAAAGAATTTTAAACAATTTTTAAATACACAATAAAAACACCATTAGACCAACAAACATTTGACATGCTAAATATTTCATGGTTTTCAAAGCCACCTTGTTACTTTTAACATTTAATTAGAACAAAATTGTATTTTCTTATTTTCTTTTAGCTGTAATTTTGTTTGTATTTATCGCACATTTTCATACGACTCGTTGCTCGACCTGATGAGGTTCTCCCGAAACGTCGTTTAGACAACCGTACAACATAATGCGCCAGATGAGACTAACAATCTCGGATATGTGTATTGCTAAGTGAATTGTCTTGACAACTTTGGAGAGTAACGCTCACGATAGACCCGCATATTTTTGTTCCTGGACTCTTGAATGCTTTCAAAAGAGCCTTAATATTCTATAACTATATTTTATATCTCTTTGAGAAATGACCAATTGCTAGAAACGGAAGGTATTGATTGTTATCAGCTCTGGAAAAGTGTGTATTACTGAAAGCGAACAAACCCACAGAAGAAGCACAAAAAGTGAAAACAATCCAGGTCGAGACTATACTAATTCTATTTATTGACATAAAAATTTATAGTAATAATTACGTTAATCAATATATATATGGCCTCCAACTGAAAAAAGAAAAAAATGATAATACATTTTTAATTAAGTTTTATTAGTATTGCTTATACATCATTATTTTTTAACACGTGCAAATCTGATGTTACAGTTAATTAGATTTTGCTTAAATAAGTTCTCAATACATTGAGAAGGAATTTTATTCGTAATTAAATATTTTCACGTTAAAACATCCCATTATTTGCTTTTCAGGTTACTTGATTTGATAAAAAATTAGTTATGCGACGCCAACAACATGTCTTACACAATACACTTAGATGTTGTGGCGCATTTTTCTCCACATCAGCGAATGACGGCGAGAGAAAGGGCCACTCTTTGATACTCAAGCTTCGGAAACGAGTGAGTATTCGGTGTGATACGGGTTTAGAACAGGCACTACTTCCTAGTCTTAAGTATTAGGTCAATTCTACCTACAAGCCGAATAAGTAGGGCTGAGTAGCTCAAGTGTTCACACACGAAACAGTAGATAAATAAGGTTGTTTATTCAATTAAGCTTACTATATACAAAGCTACTTCTTCCTAACTACCCCCAAACAATCTCTATGGGTTACTAAATAACAGTTAATGGAGACAGGCTGTGCAACGAATGTAGTACTAGTGATAGTAAAACCTGGAAACGTTAAATCTTTTAAAAAGGCTAAGGCATGATTAGCACGCAAATACTTATAACTTTTCAGTGCCCCATGAGTTTCCGCGGAAGTACTAATTAATGGTACCTACCAGTTATAAGTGCACTGGAACGGAAGCTGTTGGACCCTCATGGATCAACTGGACCCTCATGAACTGGGTGACTCCCAGATGATCGCTCTTGGGCAGTTTTCGGCGGTTTTGCACCAGCCAGCTTACCTATTAGTTTACCTTACTTCTCTATAGTCTAATTTACTTTATGCTGTTGCGGTCGAGCACATCTCCTGCGGTGGAACGGACGGAAGGGAATACACTGCATGGCTTATCAGGTCCTTTCCTACAATGAAACAATTTATTACAGGAGCGGGAGTATGAGCCAGGCGGATGCGCTGCTGATTGATGACGTGGTACGGGCGTTGCCAAAATCCTGCTGCTTCGAAATAATATATGGCAATAACGAACGATACCTGGGTTTGGATATCAGGTGTGGACACGTCTGCTGTCGGTAAGTGGCTAGGGACACTGAAATACTCAACGGCTTCTACAGTTTCCTTCACGTGTTACAAGAGTGAGGAACGGCGCGAACGGACAAGCGGCTTAGAAAATATTTCGGAATAATATAGACTTAATAAATAATTAAATACTTTTATCACCTATATTTTAGTTCTTATAATGTTTTCAGGCAGTTAGAAGCAGGCTATGCGGATATTTCAAAATAACAGCAGTCCACAAAAAAATTTCTATTACCAATCTTTTGATCCTTACTATATTTTTCGTGTAGATCATCACAGGCAGGCGAGCAGGCACGCTGGCTTCAATGGCTTGTGTCCGCGTATATGTAAAACCTGCATTAAAGCTGGCTAATTTTATTCGATACGTACAGTTACACATAAAATAATAATTATAATAATAATTATTGACAGTAAAGTAAAAGCACAATTATTCAGAGGGTAATAAACATAAAATATAAATCCTGTGCGTATTTTTGAGACGAAAATCGCTTTGGTATAATGTAAACATACTCTTTATCAGTTTAAAAAATTATAGTATAGTTAGCTCAAATGTGCTTTTAGAGGGCGGAATATTAAAACATAATATTTTACTCGCAAGCTCCTCTATAAACTGCTTATTTTACTATAAGGAACGTAACCAGACTGCAACCAACAGCTACTCTCCGGGCTATGTGCCCCGCCGAGCGCTGAACTACAAGTTACAAGTCTGGCGCGTTAAGTGTAATAATTGCATATTACCATCAAAACGCTAATGCTTCGATTGCAACAAACACCAGCCGAAAGACTGATCCTATTTAAAGGAGCTCTCTTGCCATTCTTAATTATAATTGCCACATTTACATTTGTAATTCTAATCATACCCCGATGATACCAGATTTAATGGCGAAAGTTACTTATGGGAAGATTATTACGGCGAAAGAGCATGTGTGTCAAAATTTACAACAAAATAGCGAATGACGAATAAAGAATAGTATCAATTTTCAGAATTTTCCTGTAAAATTGCCATTGAGTATAATTTTCTATTCTTCTTTATTTAGGAAAGCATTTGATACCATCCAATAGAACATACTTTAATTAAATTATTATCATACATTGCCTAAGTTTAATTTAGATTTTCAACGATAATATTATGTATTTAGGTTATATTAAGGGTGGAGGTACGGGGATCACAGGAAGGTTTGCCCCCTAAAGGGCGCTCAATAAAAATTCGTCTCTTAATGATTTGTTTTCATTTCTAGCTCCCTCGTTTTGAAGATTTTTCAATTTTCACCCTCGTACCCCCTACATGTGGATATTTGCAAAAATAATGGTGAATACTGTATTGTCATCCGATCTTAGTAACTGTGCAACATTTCATCAATAGATTATGTCAGGAAGTGTGTTAAATAAGGGATGCAAGATTTGAAGACAAACATTCTGAAATCTACATTGTGAGTTAAAGAAAAGCTAGTTAAAATACGAATATTTGGTTCACTATTCTTTTTACATAAGTTTGGATACTGAAGATTTACTGAGAAAAATATTTTTTACCCAAATCAATGTAGGGAAATAAGAGTAATTACTAATTGATAATAATATTTCGAACAGTTATAAATTATGTCTTGTTTCAGTAATGCGTAATAAGAAAACATACGAATAATTAATGAACAAGTGAGAACCCACTTACAAATCAACTTTTGTGGGTTATCTGTTTATTATTATCACTATTAATTACTTAAATGGTCCTCTTATTCTATTGAATTATTACATATTTATATTATATTCTAATATGGAGCCACTAATCGTTGTTAATATCAGAGTCAGTTCTTATAAATTCATTTACGAAGATATGCTTTACGTAGGCCGAATAAAGTCTTTCATTTCGAGCGCTACGTCATTGTAAAGTATGTCGTATTCAACTTTATATTTAGCTAAATAATCCCCTTAATGAAATTGCCAATTGTATGCGAAATGTCAGGTAGAATATTACGTTCACAATAATTATGCCATTCATTACTTAATTCATAACTTGAATATAATACAGCACGTAGCAATCTTATCTTCTCTTTTGCATGTATTTTCAGTAACCATGTGTTGTGAAATGGATTCAGCGCTACACACGGTACACGGGACAGATAACAGAAATGAATTAAGTCCGTGGTATCATTTTAATGAACTATTGTTATTCTCTGAGTGCATGTTCTGCTTGAAGTACAATATTAACATTAGCCTTATATCCGCTTGCTATAAAAATGATTTTGTCTGTTTATTTAAAAAACTAGAGTCCAAAACAGTTAATAATGGAATGATGGTAATTAAAGCGTGTGACCAGTTTGAATGTTTAAGACGAATTAAGACTGGTTTGTAGGTGCTACGTAATGACTAACTACGCAACCATTAGAAGATGTACTTACAGGACTATTTACTATATTTTGACTCTCTATCTTTTATACGCAATTAATCGTGAGCAATCAGCGCATTCGTTCGTAGTTAAACGTGCCGTTGTATTACAGTAAGAAATTTCCCTGACAATTGGGTTCACTTTTAAGAATCAATCAAAACATCGTTCTTGTCATGGAAACTACATATATAGGGTGTTCCTTAGGACATTTTATGCAGAGAAGTGTATATGAACATAAATACGCAACAATGTAAATTTTTTACTATAGTGTTGATTTTCTTTAATAGTTATTTATTAGTACTTCCGAAAGTAGTTTAGATATTATTTTCAATTTTGGTATTTGGTAATAGAATATAGAACCACATATTTTAATTGAAGAAGTTTATTTATTGCTCCACCAGTGGCGTCCCTGCAAACATGTCCTCTGATATTTTTCATTAAAAAAGTTGTGCGCCACTGACATTATTCCATGTGGATATTTTTTTTGGTTAGCCAGGTCAATTCAACATGAAAACGGTCTCTTGAGTTTTTGCCGTCAGATGCACAGTTCTTGATTAGATTCAAATGGAAACTAATTATCATTAACAATGATAATGATAAGTTCTGTTTTAGAAAAATGTTGAAAATGACCATCTTCACTTAATAGGCATACTTCCACCCATTTTAGCATCGAGTTACGTAATGTTTCACATGAGACAACTAACTATTCGCTCTCTTAAATTTTCTAAAGTGTTAATGGAAGTTATACACCGAGGTTTTAAGATGACCCCACAAATAGAAATCCAAATTATAGAGATCGGGGGATCTTGCTGGCCATTGCTGAGGTCCTTCGCTACCTATTACTACGTTGAATGAACTATTAAATTTGTTACATAATATAAAAATCGGCAGCTACTGGAAGCGACTGGAACCTCCCCGCTCGGTGGATCTTTGAAGCCGAAAAGAGCATTAAATTGTGTGACAAAACGGCACTAAACGTAATCCGAACTCATCCAAAACCTTTTCAGATCGTCTGGGGCACTAAAAAAACCCTCAACTTAATGAATTTACAATCATCTATGCGAGTTATTACCTACATTATCGCTCGTTGAATAATATACTATTAGGATATTAACAACTTTAACATCACTTGAACGACTAAGAAAGTCTAGTTATCCTAAATACTACAGATTTGTAAAGCAACAATTTGAAAATTGGTAAAGTGATAATCTATAATAAATTCACCAACGAAGGTACAGAAAGCATATGATATTGTTATATCTACCTTTAAAGTTTGTGACAATCCACTAAAAGTTACAAATATGCCGAAGTTTTATTAACATGACATGACACCAACGTTATCGGATGACAAACGATGACAATGACAATCGTCAAAATTTGCCCATTGCAATCCGATCGCTCGCGGCTGTCTTTGTTAAATGAAACATTAGCATTTCAGTAATTTTACTAGTATCATGCGAAATGTGATCTATGCCATATTTGCTTTGTTTTTAATTTTTTTCACGGAAACCAAATCGAAAGGGTGGAAGTGTGATATATCGTTGAAATCAGAATTTTAACTGCTTTTCAATGGCTCCATTGCAAATTGAAAGTAATTATAAAATAAACAACTTGTTGCGTCAAAATGGCACTAAACGTAATCCGATCTCAACCAAAACCTTTTCAGATCTTTTAGGGCACTAAAGAAACGCACACGCAAAGTATGATTCAAATCCGTTCAGTAGTTTCGGCGCTATCGTGCTAACACACATACACACATACACACATACACACACACAGACATTTTTCAAAAATCACTTTTTTGGGTTCCTAGGACCTCAAAACGTAAAGATTTGATGTTATCTCAATTTTCGTTTTTGTACCAATTTTAGTAACCTCTCACAATTTTATTGTGGAAAGGTTAAAAACACACTTGGGCTGCTGTGCGTAGCAGATCGCAGACACTACCTAGCCCAGATAAATGATGTAACGTGCCCATGACAAAATTTCACTAGCTCAGAAATCTCAGGACATTATGCCCAAGTTTAACATAAAATCACTGACATGTACTATATAGCAGTATTTACACTTTTTGTTCTCTAATATGAACCTGGCGCTGTTCAGTTGTGTGGCTATATTCTGTTAAGTATAGTCTAGTATACTTTAACTTGGCGTGTGTATGTATGAGTTAATATTTCCGTACGATTTCATTTTCTCTTGTACACAAAGATCCAGAAATATTGTCCACGTAGACAATGTTTCTGGACTATTGCTTTAACTTTGTGTACAATATGGGAGAAAATGAAATCGTACAGAAATATTAACTCATACATACACACGCCAAGTTAAAGTATACTAGACTCTATGTTAGAACATAAAATAAATGTCCCCCTCGTGTAGCTCCACTTGATTTACAACGGTTAACTAAAATTAATTTGGCCGCAACTAGGTTACATTAGAGAACTTATTTAATCAATATAAGTGAACATTATAATTTATTTATTTACAATAAAATCTTGGCTTTAAATATATATAATATATACAAACGTAAGTTAAAAGGGAATAAATATTATTACACAGAACCACTGAAGGTGGTTCCTTCGTAAAGGACACAATAACACTTATCAAAAACTTGATACGATACCCAGACGTCAACTAGTAATGAGACTGTAGCCCTAGGGTGATAACTTGGGGGACAGACGATGGTGGTGGGTTTTGTAGCCTCTCTAAATCGTGGAACTTTTCAGCCTAATCTGTGGAACTTCCTAACCTAGTCCGTGGAATGTTCTAACATAGTCCGTGGAAGTCCTAACCCAGGCCGTGGAACTTTCAAACCCAGTCCGTGGACGTTAAAATATACCCATTTAACCTCCAGCACAAGCCCCTGGCTTCTGGAATTGGGGGTAGTCTAATTTCTGTGGTGTTTATTTATTTAATTTGTAATTCGGAAATGCACGTAAAACGTGCCTGGTGAGAGCAATTTAAAACAGATATAATCCCCAAACGAAATAATTTACCTCTTTGTTGTTTGAGGGATAAAATCCACCAAAATTCCTATACAACGGTGCAGCTCAATTGATAGCGAAGATACTCATACGAGAAAGTGGTCAGCCAGCCTATAAATATTTGAAATACGTCGAAAAAAAAGATAGCGATAGTAAGGTTACTCACGTGTGCACACATAAATCTCGCAGATGCGGATTAAACTCCCTCCGTAGCAACTAAATATTCTGATGAACAACAAATAACTTAACACGAAGGAAATTTTACCGGTGCCGATAATCCGAAATCCATAAAGATGGATCAAATAACAATCTTTTTGGAATTATCGGCAGCGTACACACACAGGAGCTAACGTTTACCTTTTCACACCAGAGGGAAGTCACGTGACCGTTCTTTGCAGCTGGAAGGCGCGCGACCACCCACTAGCGGCAGTTGACGATATGTAACCCGCAAAACACAAAAAGTATGTTACGGGTCGCATATGCATTAGGCATGTAACAGTCAATGATTATGATACGCCTCCTGAAATGAACAAGAGCTCCATCGTGCATATGTCAACATTAGATTCCTTAACGCAATTAAAACATCTTCAAGTAACACAGGCAGATGTTCTTGAAGAAAATGCAGGCAAGATTGTCCATTAAGGTGTCTTGGCAGAAAAAAGGCCCTATAAGATTATTACCAATAATTCCTGCCCATCCATTAACAGAGAACGTAATTTCTGAATCGAACTGAGGCTTTAGTGTAACCTTCTGAAGATACCACTAAGAGGTGTTCACACGCCGTGGAAAATCCCTGAGAAGCAATACCTGTACTCTTGGAATATAGTAAGTATATGACAAAAAATCAAACAAAATTGGCCAAACAATTTGATGACAAATATAGAGAGCTCTAACTATCTTCCTCGTACTCGCCTCGGGATGTTCGTCGATTTCCTGCAGCACCGCTTCCTCAATTTCGAGTGTTCTGACATTTCGAGGCCTACCTTCCGAAGTATCGTTTTGGAAACTACCAGTTTCACAAAGACGACGATGAATAGTCGAAAAGAATCGACTATCTGGTAATGCACGATTAGGATATCTTTCCTCATACAAACTACTGGCTTTTGCTGCATTAACATCTACGAGACCATGTACGTAATCCGTTGTCGCTATATCGGCATATCCACATTCGTACCTTAGTTACTGAGACATTCGAATAGAAACAGGGAAAAAATTCAACGAAACACTAAAAATGGAATAAATAATACGATGAGATGGTTTTGAAAATCAACATACTTTATGCCAATAAATATTTTATTGAAAATGATGCTTATAAACTAACTGGGACTCGGCAAAACTTTTAACAAAAGAAGCAGCTACCAAAAAAAGAATAATTAAAGAATAATCTTATTAAATGAAGATAAGTGCGTATCGAATTGTTCTGTAGATATTTGTACAACCTGGCTACCAATGTTAAAAGAAGAACTTAGCAAACTCAACATTATCTAAAAGAAAATATCATCAGTTCTGTGTTTTGTATAAGTAGTAAGTATCTATGGATATAACATAAACAGTATCTTAAAGCTGTTTATTTGACATACACAGCAAAATAAGAGTTCTTCCAAAAAAACAAACGGAAAGAGACTACTTTCCGAAACGTCAGCAAAATACATTATTTCTGTGTTTATTTCGATTTATATTATTTGCAAAACATAACCTCTGACTGTTCCTTTGACGTAAACATCACGGGCGCAGAGGCTTTTTTACAATAATTCTATTATTTTGTAGATTCAGAATTTAAACCGTTTCGGATATATGTTCATACGAACTTTTCTTTATGAAATGGCCTAAGAAAACACACCATGAAATATTAGCACGACATTAAGGATCATGAAAGTTTTTTAGGAAAAATCTGTATATTTTAAAATAAGAAGAGTATAAAAAATTTGAGAAACTCGTTTTATCCATAATCAAAAATGCGCATAAAGATGTACATTTATTGTGGAACTTTTGTAATTATATAGTTCGATAAATAAACGGTATTATTCTAACACAGATTCTGGTAACAGTTAACTCAAACTCACGTTTACATGGATATGGAAGTCTTGAAAATGACATAGTGTCTATTGTTATTATAAAAAAATTTGACTTTAAATTCACCATAAAAATTTGCTTGGGTTAATCAATTGACCAGCAAATTATATTGTATTTTTTGCTTTTATAAAAACTTTATCGAAGGTATTCTCTCATAGACTTTCTTTATTAAAATATTTAATAACTTTTTCGTTCGATAACCGATTGTTTTTAATAATAAAATTTTTCCTATTGCTAATATTCACATACCTTACTGTACATATTTTAAACCGATGGATTTGTTCACTTTTAAGTTGCAAAAATAAATGTGACAAACGGATACAGGATTGCGAATACTGAAAGTTATTCAAACTCGATGACTAATATGATTTTGGTTCTAGAGATCAAGTGCAATATTCCCTTTACTTTTGCATTCACAGAAAGTATATAAATAAATAATTATTTAGAAGTTTCAACAGCGCTGATAAATGATAATACAAGGAAACAGTCGCAGCGCGGTCACGTGTAATTGAACGTGGGTAGCCTTGTGTAGCTCCTTCGTTCTTGATTTAATGAACTTGTGTTAAATAAAGGCGACATCTTTGTTCCAACAACTCTCCGTTTTAATCCAGAACTATTTTCGCACTTTTCATTACTGAAGTTTCTGCGAATGTCTACTGTTTCTTTGCTATTATTATGCTTATTAATTTTTGTTGTTTTTTTCTTTCAGTGCGTATCCTGAAAGATCGTTCTGTGCTACTTTTGTAAAAGTCGGTGTATTTGTACCACACTTTTGACCTTACGACCTTATAAAAAAGGTTTAGTTGCATGAACGACATTTCAGCAGAATCACATCTACCATATTCAGTTTCTCACTAATTTTCAACTTGAATGTTTCGCGTTTAAATTTTTTTCAGAATTTTCGCAAAAATTCTTTCAAAATACCATAATTTAAAAGACGTTCTTGCACTCTAACCTCCTAAGGCATACGAAAATATATTAATAATCATCACTGAATAAACAATTTCATAGCAGAAGGAAATTAAAATAAAAACATAAAATATAGGAATTATAATATTCAAACCTATCTGCAAGTGACTTATATAAATAAGGACTCTACAAATTAAACCAAACCCTTACGGGCGCTGAATTATGTGGTAAAATTTGCGTATTTTGTGTCTATGAGATGTGAACTCTAGTATTGAAGGTATCACTTGCACTGCACTGACGAAACCCAAAAATAGGTCGAAACCGGTCTATAGTTAGTGACATCCTGAGATGAAGAAGGCCTCGCATCTTCCTCGTAGCACTCGGCAATTCCAAGTCATTGTATTTTAGTACTAACTGTATTTGGACAAAGTACGCAAATTTTACCATATAATTCAGCGTTTGTAAGGGGAAATAGCTATTTTGGTTTAATTTGTTGAGTCCTTATTTATATAAGGCACTTGCAGTTAAGTTGAAATATTATAATTCCTATATTTTTTATTTTTACAAATAAATTAATATCATTTATTTTATCATATGTGGCTCTGTGGCTCAAGGCTTACGAGAACTGGCTTATATGTTTTTCATTTGAGCAATGTTTAGTATTTTTGTAGGTGTTTGAACTTATATAACAAGAACTGTAATTTTTTTTATTACATAAGTAACATTTTATTTCTGTTTTTGGTAATATGGTATATTTTTTTTTTGATGTATTGATGTTTATTTGATCGAAAGGCGGGAGTTTTGTTTTGTTACAACTAAATGGTAAGTATAAAGTTTTTGAAAGTTCAGAATTAATACTTTAGGTCAAACCAATTTTTTATTTCGCATAAGTCAGACTCAGCCATGTTCTTAACCTCTTCCAATGTATAAATTTTGTAGAGTTTCGCAGTATTATCTGTAAATAAGATAATATATGTACTATCAATTAAAAATAAACTATTCACGTATGTTGAAAATAATACCGGACCTACCACTGTACCTTGAGGTACTCCATATTCGATAACTAATGGTTCGCTCATCACATCATTCACTCTCACACACTGGATTTTATTGGATATGTAACTCTTGCATGAGGTTAAGCAGGTATCTCGTATTCCAATATCCTTCAGTGATTGTAAGAGCAGTACCTGAGCGTAATATTAGATGTCAATTCCAGTATTGCATCTTGTGTTGATATACCTTGAAAAACTTTGGTTAAATTAGTAATTAATTAAATAGGTCTGTAGGTGTGGACTTGAGATGTATCGCTATTTTTATATATTGGAATTATTAATAATTCTTTAACAGCAGAAAGCCATGATCCAATTTCCATACAGTTAGCTATATATTCGGAAATAATTTTTAGTGTTTTTGATTTTAAATTATCTACCCCTGTAGATTTATTATTCTTTAGCCCATTCATTATTTTTTTTATTTCCTCGGAGTTAGTGGGGTCAAAAATAATGAAAATCTAAATGAGAATGTATAGACTAATCATTAGAGTATTTTTCTATTTTACTTGCTAAAGTCTTTCTCGTGTTCGTAAAAGTATTTATAAATTCATTTGATATTTCTTTATTAATAGTTGGTAAAACTCCCTCATTATTTTTTATTAATTGTATATCTACTTTTTTAGTTTTTGTTTGCGTTATTTCTTGTACTAATTTCCAAAGTCCCCTTGTGTCTGAAGTATTATCTTTTATTTTATCACTGTAGTATTGATGTTTCGCTCTACTTATCAATGATGTTAATTTGTTTTTATAGTTTTTATATTGATTTTTTAGTTGCATGTTATTAGGATCTTTTTTCAGATTTTTGAACATGATATTAATAAATTTTTTAATGGTTATAACATTAACTTGCAACCAAGGAGCCCCGTGTTCGAATCCTGGCTAGAGTATGGATATTTACTTGAGTTTTTCATGTGTTGCCAAGTTGGTGGCAATGAACTAGACGAGATTATGTGTGAGATAACACGGACAGTTGCTTTACCACACCTGAGTTCGAGTCTCAGCTGCGGCATGACAATGTCGTAGGGAATGGTCGTTGTATAATTGTCTATGTGTATGTGTCCTGGTTGAGTGGTGAAATAGCTAATGATAACCTCCGCCAGGACGCTAATCTAAACAAGGAAATAATAATTAAAAAAGAAAAAGTCTCCGCTCACTGTACCCGTACGCTATGACTATATGACATTTATTGGATTTTTTATATATACCCACTTAATTATTATTTAAAAATCTTTGCTTATTTTATACATTATTTACATAGTTTAAGTTTTGTATGCTACAATATCTTTGTATTTTATTTATTTCTAATAAACAATTATTTATTTGTTTATTATTTATTTACTTACTTACTTACTTACTTACATACTTACTTACTTACTTACTATTTTCGATGTGGTACAATCTGTGTCTTTCTTCAATAAGCAGAGATATCGCTGGAATTCCTGTGACCACCTGGAGGACACTAGTCGATATTGTTCTGTACCCGCTGGCGATTCGTAATAGGGCCTTTCTTTGAGTGCTCAGAAGCATATTTTTCTATTTTTGTACATTTATGGCCTGATGCCACACAGGCGCGCCGTATAGAATTACCGATTGTATAACTCCACATAGAATTGCACTCTTTGGTCCACTAGGTCCCCCTATTTTTGGTAGCAGCCGTGTCAAAGCCGCCATTTTCACTTGAGCTTTCTCAACAGTATATTTGATGTGGTTTTCGAATGTCAGCTTGTCGTCTAAGATTACTCTCAAATATTTCAGCTGTCTAGCTGGTGGTATTTTTGTGCCCAGAATCTCAAACCGGGCATGCTCTCTTTTACGGGGCTCTTTTAAAATTATCGCTTCTGTTTTCTGGGGGGGGCAAGGCCAAGTCACTCTTCTCCATCCAGAAATTTATTCTTGCCAATGACTCATTTACCCGGAATTCGAGTTCGCGGTCGTCCTCCGCTTCTACCATGATAGCTAAATCGTCAGCATAAGCTATACTGGTTGCTCCTTCCGTAAGCGGTAATGCGAGTACATAGGGTTCTCAGTATGTTCCAGAGGAGCGGTCCCAACACTGACCCCTGCGGAACACCTGCTGTTATCTCTATCGATTTAGACTTAGAAACTACAATTTTTCTATTGCAGAAATAACTTTCCACGATGTTTATCAGGTATTGGGATACCTCTCTACTATAGAGTTCTTCCACTATCTTACTCCAAGTCGCTGTATTGAAGGCGTTTTTAACATCCATGGCAACCACTGCGAACCATCTACTTTGGGTGTTTTTTGCGGAGTTTACTATCATGTTTATCGCTTGTATTGTTGAGCGACCCTTTCTAAACCCGTATTGTCTCTCAGAAAGCCCACCTTTTTGTTCTATTTTCGTTTCGATTCTTTCTTTAGTTAGTCCTTCGTAGCACTTCCCGACCATACTGAGACTTACTTACTTACTTACTTAATTACTTACTCTCTTATTTATTTATTGAATTGTGTAATCGTTTCTGATTATAGCTACTGAAAGAATGATGAATTAAAAATTGCTTAATATTTTTGAATTTTAGTCAGTAAAAATTGCATGCGCATAAATTACATTTTAGAGTTACAAAACATTTTGTTATCTGCACGTCTGCACCACTGTCTCATGGAATGTGCGAGAAAGGGCCAGAGGCGCCGCGAACAATGGCCTGGATGATTCTAAAGGGTTCGAGTATATTCGACTCGGGTATATGTAGAGTGGATCCAAACGCACTGAGGATAGTTTGATATGAGACGAACAAGTAAACAGATGGAATACGAATAGTAATAAGCTGTGAATTATAGTAGTGAGACTATAATAGATAGAACTTGCAATTAGTGTGTACTAGTGTGTATAAGGGCTTAATTGTTGTAATTAGTGATTAATAAAGTTGTGGTTTATGAAAGTTCTTGTTGCAATTTAATTGATCCCATTTACTGGAGACTGTAAACACGCAAAAATTTGTTACATAAATGTTTCGAATATTTTTAAACCCAACAAAAATGTCTTGTTTTATATTCAACAAATTTGAAACACACTTCGCCACAAATATGCCATCCTTGCTATATATAATTTTCTTTCGTTATTAGCTACCTATTTGCGACATAATGCGATGAAACAGTGTCGCTTTATGTGTGCTAGGCAGAGACGCAAGCAGGAAAGAAAATTAAATGTTTTATATATCACCGGCTCCGCCACCATTTCTTAGAAAATATGTGTTTTTGTGCGTGTGCGTAAACACTATTAAAATTTGGATTTTTAACGTTTGCAAACAATGTTGAAAATTTTATTCCATTAACACTAGTGTTCAAAGTAAATTTAACATTTAAACAAAGCCATAAAGACAAAAAAAATATCTCCTTTACCTTAGTTGCAATGAAATTCACAATGCCGTCTTTGACAGACAAATACAAACACAAAATTTTTAAAATTTGCGATAATACGCAGATAGTGTATCTCTAAAATCAGATTTTCGGTGATGCTTTTAGTAGTGTTTAACAATAAATGATTTATGAATGTACGTGTTAAAAGTTATTTTATTTTGTTCGTGAAGTTGATTCATTCGGTTTGCCGTTTTCCCCACTCACAAAATAAAATCTCACTTTTAACACTTATATCATAAATAAATATTAAACAAGTACGCTGAGTACAAAGGAGTAGATTTTGATGAAACTTCTACTAAAAAAATCTAAATATTTCAGCATACCTATATGAAGTCATCAACTTTTTGCCATTAAAACATTGAAAATACATTTTTTTAAAGCTCTTGAACGTTAAATAATAACTAAAAATTATAAAGTAAAATGTCCCACCAACCAGACACCTGGTTAACTGAGCCTTATTAATACCTAAATTTTGATATAGAAACCGCTTAAAAATATGTAATATTATCATCAGTATCAATATAAGCTCTTAATATTGTTTCCAGGCCGATTGATTGAAGTTATTGAGGATTCTGTAAAATATATTTATCCATGAAGCATTATCTTGAATGTGGATTGAAAACATAAGTTCTATGAGTGTTCTGCAAGGTGTCCCGATTTGTCACATTTAAATTTTTCCTTTATGGGTACATTTAAAGAAAAACAATTATGAGAGATGAAATTGCATTACAAAAGAATGTCGCTAAATCACTATATAAATTTTTGGCACGTGCAGCAATATTTTGAATACATTCTTTATTATTGTATGAAGATGACTGGTGGACATTTCGAACATTTAATAGAGTAATATCTAAGTACTAATCTAATTCTCTTTAATTAGCCTATACTCAACAACTAGTGTATTTTGTCTAGAGGATTGTCTAGATACGTGAAGATGTCTATAAAATAAATTCACACTTAATATGGTTACTGATTTAAGTATATAAAAAATTAATGGAGGGTATTCATCTGCAGTAGAATGTTTGAATTAAGTGCCTTTGGGTTATGACAGAACGCAAAAGAACAACATGTCAGTGCAAATTCCGTCGTCTCGAATAATAAATAGTTACATTGTTGCCTTTTTTATCTCTTTAAAAACGAGAGCGTCATCGGGAATAAAAAATCATTCCTTTAACGTCGTCAATAGCAACATAAGAAAAGTAAACCGTGAAAAAAGTTATATTTCTCATACTTATATCAATGAAAAAAGTTTTCGTTTTAATGGTCGGAAAGAATTTTTTTTTCTTAATTTTTTAGATGCTCAATTTATCCCTATCTGGCTGAAAGTGAATAGAATTGCTCCTCAATAATACATACCATTATGTTTTATATGAACTAGACTTTCGATTCTAATTATTTCTAAATATGGATACTGTGCCCTTTACCTCAGCTCTACTTATAAAATTACTATCAAAAATTATATCAAACAAATTTTGAGGACAAGGTTGCACTGCTCGCGGCTGCTTTCAGTCTGGTGGCAATGGCATGAGTAAGGCTTGAACATATATTAGGTAACTAAAAAGTTGTTAATTATGATGGCTAGACATCAAATCTAAGAAAGAGTATTAAAAAGTTCCACTGTTGCAGTAACAAAAAAATACACAGTCGTAAAAATATTACGGTATATTAAAGTTTTCTCGTACAGGTACAAGGGTGGTAATGATCTGGTAAAATTATTGTTCTTAAATCTTGCAAATTATAAAAGTATCTGTTTAAAAGGTAAATATTTTCCTCGAGTAACGTTATTCTTGGATTACAGTGATCTTAAAATTTAAAAACCTTAATAAATATTATTTCACTGAATATACCTATGCAAATATAATATTAAAAGTTGAAAAATATATAATGTATATGAGTAATATTCCAGAAAAACTTATATGTATCTTTTTCAAAGAGATATTCAAAATTGGCAAAAAAGGGAAGGGTTTTGGTTTCTTGCATTGACACTGTCAAAACAAAATGGTAGGATCTGACCCTTCTTTCTCCTGGATCACACCGGGATTGTCGAAGTCTTCTGAAAGGGCATTTTTTATTGCTAGCAGGACTCTGGCGACGTACAGCGGGGTTCCAAAAATAGATAGACTGATGAAATTATCATATGAAGATATCCCAAAGAATGTTGGTGGCTATTAATACTTAAATTTGGAGTTGGATGAAGTATCAAAAAAATAATGTAGCCAAAATTAAAACGGCCGGCAGATCTACAAGGAGAAACGTATCTTAGTTACTCATTCATATATATTTTATATACAAATATATTTAAAAAAATCACTCACATGCTGATAATAATATAAACAATAATTTACCTTCTACTTAGAGAATGGCCATTTTTTAATAATACCACTACAATTTGTTTAAATTCAAGAGCAGGAGAATAATCAAGTAACACCAAAGTTAAAATGGCTCCACTTCCTCGCCGTAAAATATATTCCTCTCTCCGAGTCTAGAAGTATATTTTTTGTCATTCAAATCGACTAATTATCTTTTAATTTAGTACTGTATCACGAAAAGTTTCCTACTTTGCTAACTCTAGCGCCTCTCAACGGTCTCCAGAAGAATTCGATACCTTTTACTACAGGAAAGTGCACATACCTTGATACAGAGTGTATTTAATAAGTAGTCGACTAAAAGATTTCTTTTTTTTTTATAAGTGTTAATCTAATGAAAAACATCCTAAAATAAAAGCAGTTATCATTATCTCTTCTCTTTCACAAATAATAATTTAATAAGTCTTCACGACAATTATTTTCTACAATTTATTTTAATTAGCAAGATTTTTATTCACTTATTTTATTATTTTCTTTTTATATAGATTTCACTGTTGTTAAACAAATTCTGGTATTGGAATTATAAAAATTACTATACCTGAGCTGGTGGTAAAATTTATTGTTACAATACTGCTATGAATATGGACAATTCAGACTTTATATTAAATGTTTAGTTTTGTTGGATCAAAGCAAAGTTTCTAACGTGGTAAATTTGAAATCATTAATTTATAAATTGGAGTTTATGGATAGTTTAGAAACACTTTGTTTGGAGATTTACTAAAACAAATAAATCGGTCTGTTAAATTTAATAATAGACAGATAGATAAATGAGCTGGTTATTTGTGTTGTTTTTATGTGGTGCTCCTAAAATACATTCCTTCTAGTACTTCATCCAGCTTTCTCCTTTGCATCAGACTCCACAGCTATGACAAGGGCCCTTCTCTATAGCTGTCCGCCCTTGATTTCTCTTCTCCGAGTACTCGGAATCTCAGTCTTGCTAGGCCCGCACAGTAGTACAATACGTGAACCGGGGTTTCCTCTTCCTCCTGACAGAACCTGCATGTTGTGTACTCTGTCAGGCCCATTAGACTCATATGTCTATTAAGCCTGCAGTGCCCAGCTATTATGCTGATGGCTTTCCTATTTTGACCTAGTAGGTCTTCTGTGAATTTGACCGATCATTCTTTAATGAACTCTTTGCCTGTCTCTATCTTGGAAGGTTCCTCCACCATTTCAGAGATTTGTTTTGCACTCATTCGTTGCTTGTATGCGTGGCTTTGCCACACGACAGAACGGCTCAGGTCCTGGGGCTTTAAGTGCACCTGCTTTGGCCAGTTTATCTGCTTTTTTATTTCCTCTGTGTCCCTTTTGCCCTGGTACCCATGCTAAAGTCACTTTTTCCTGATTTTCCAGCTCTATAAGGGCCGTCAAGCAGGTCCACATTAATCTTGAATTTATTTGCGTGGAACTGATTGCTTTTATTGTTGTTTGGCTGTCAATGAAAATAGGAATCGACTGGTTGACAGTGCTTTGTCTTATTATCGCCCTTGAGCAACAGTGTATGGCGATCACTTCAGCGTGAAATACTGTTGCATATTACCCTAGACCCCAGTTCTGTCTTGAAGCAGTCGGTGTAGGTACCAGAATGTTTGTGCTGTTCTTATTGAAGTTATACCTTGCGACCATTACGTCCGTATGCATGCCATAATGAGTATTGCAGTACGCCGCTCACAAAAGACGGGGTCCCTCAATGAAGTATCCTGGGCCCTATATTATTTTCCGTTTTTTAGCAGATTTGCCATTTGTACTTGAATATTACTCACTGCATGTGTATACAGACGACAAGAAGCATTTACATCATGGAAGGTGTCTAATCTATGAGAAATTATCAATAATTTAAATTATGATTTGGAAACTTTATGTTGATGGTGTCAGTTCTGAAAAGTCTTATGCCATATGTATAGGAACTGAGGGAGTAAAAAACAATTTGCAATAGAAAATTACAATATGATACTCAATAATAATAATATTAAGCAGGTAAAGAAAGTGAAAACTTAGGATTGATTATTGATACCACTTAAAATTTTAACGCACGTGTTAAAACATCTTTAAGCCATCTATTTTGTATCAACTCAAATGTCACTAACAGAAGAAGTAAAAACAACAATTGTAAGATCGTTAATATATTCAAAAATAGAGTATTTCAGTGACGCATATTTAAATTTTCTTATTTATTTAATAAAAATTAACTACAAATATTACAATATGCCTCATTTTAGAGATCAAAGCAAACCTTAATCAATATCAAAGAACTGAATATTAGATATAAAATGAAATATGAATGAAATGAAATACTTTATAGTTTCTGAACTAACAAATAACAAAGTACACATATTTTCTATTGGAGATGACATTTTTTTGCATAAGAACTGGTATAGACACTTAAGCAATTACCTTAATTTTTTGAATTCCTCTAACAAAATTTAGTTTACAATGGAGCTTGAGGTAAATGGTCAATTAAATCAATTTTAGATTTAATATTAAAAAACAAGCTAATCATAAGTTAAAATTTAGCATTTACCTTAAACCCACTATCACGGACACAGCCATCTGTTTATAGCTCTCACACAGCAATCATGGTAAATTAAACTTTAATGCTTTCTTATTCTAATATATAGACTTACGAATTTACCTTTGGAGGAAAATTATTTTGATGTAGAATGGAATATAATAAAGCAAATAGCAAAAAATAATGGATACAAAGTATCTTTAATAATGTATGGCAAGATAAAATGCTTCACAAAGAATTTTTAATTGTACCTATTAAATAACGTAGAATTGATGTGTTCTTTAAATAAGCTGGTAGTTCATTATAACGTTAATTGGATGGAATCTGCGGTAGGTTCTTGATGAAACATATTCAATAGAATAATTATAACTATTCAAAAGAATAGTTACAATACGAACTTGGTTTATTGTTTTATTAGTTTTGTTCAGATTTCTCTGACATATGTATCAGCCTTCCGATATATACCTACAAACCATTTTTGACCGTTTTAGATAAGTCAGACAAGTTTTCAAGTGAAAATTTCCTAACCCTAAAAATGGAAGAAATACCAATGATTTAAAACTTAATTTTTTTACCCTGGATACTTTAGAGCATAAAAATTAATCTGATTGAAGTTTAATGTATAAACAAGCTATATCTACAAGGATTTTTTTTTTAAATTAGTATTTTATTTAATATTTATGTTATAATATAGAGTGGAAGAAGATTATAAAGCTTAACTTTCACGTGCAATTTATAAGAAATAAAAATTATAAAAATTAAAAGTAAGTATACCATTGGAAAGCTGAATTCTTCATCTTTAAAATGCAACCTTTGTTTTTTTTCATTTTTAATGGGTACCAATTGTCTTTATTATTTAGCGGCGGTCGAGAAATGCTTCATTTCCCTATGCGATGCGCTTAAAATATTAAGCCGAATTAGCGAACTGTAGGTAATAATTTCTCATGCTAAGGGAAACATTTATTTTAAAAAACTTTTATACTATTTTTATGTAAAATTTCCGGCTCTTTCACGTGGTGCTATCCGTTTTTTTATTATTATTATTTTTCGAGATATTAGCAAAAAACTGAATTTTTCCATTTGAGAGGGTTGTTTATAAGGGTTCGAGGGGGTAGATTTGGTAAACTTTTTTGAGCCACTTTCTACTAGCAAAAAACTAGCCTTTCCTGAAAAAATCAGCGAGGTAACAATTAATTCCAACTTGAAACCCCTGGCAGCTGGGCTAACAGGAAAATCAAATAAAAATAAAAAACTTGTATTATCTCAGAACTACTATCTTCCCAGTGAATATTAATGATTCTTGTGTCGAGGATGAAAGTTATTCATCCATTCCTTGGTTCCGAATCATAAACACATAGTCTCGAAAGCTATTTCAGGGGAAAAATGGTATTGACGAGCGGGAAGAGTAAATACCTTCAATGGCCAATATCTCGAAATCATATCGTTGATTTTTTTTTGCCCATAGAGACTTTTGTGCAGCACGGTAAAACTAGCTTTGACCCAAGTTTCAGGTCCCGGCAGTGAAAGCCAAAATACACCTAAAAGGTCCTATCTCTTTGCTAGTTTAATATTTCGTTTATGTTCTTTTTTCTTAGTATTATAGTACTCTAATTCAGTAATACCTGAATACGTCATTAGCCAAAACAATTGCTTTAGTCTATCATAATGAAGTTTGGTCTAACCAAAAAATAAAATAAGAAAAGTTCGTAGAATTACAAAGATCATTTCTTATAAAAGAATAATTATAAACAAAGTAATTTATTTCATAAATTTAATATCTTCTACTTCGCCAAAACTTAAAACACCCTGTATAACACAAAACGAGACGTTGTTATTACACAATAAACATTTTATTATTTGCATCATTGCATCAAATATTCCTGAATGCCCTATATAACAACTATTAATTTAATCCATTGTCATAAGTTTCTCATTTAAGCAGCTTGCTGATTTCGGCTTAAACACAGCTAATTAATTTAATTTCTAAGGTAGAACATTACAACTGTTAATTTACCAAACATCGCAGAAAGCCAAACAAGACCACCGTTTATCATAACGACACTTTAACGTGCTTTCTACCCCTACTCGCCCAGAGCTTGCGCGTACCTACCAACCCCACGTTTCATCTGTTATAAAGGCAGACGTAAACAAATCTGTTCTTAGTTATCGTTAGTCTCTAACGCTACCTACTAACTAGTGCTCGTGTATCTGTAAAATCAGTGATGACAAGCAACGACAACGCATTTATGCTTATGACTATTATGCCTGATAGTCGAAGCGTCTCGCCTATGACGCCTTCCCCGTCGAGGGAAATTCGAGGTATAAGATTGTTTCGTGCGATAAGCAGAAAACTTGCGAGACGTTCCAACGAAGATCTCAACTATGCTGTGGATCCAGACAGTCGTTCATCCAGTTCCGACTCTTGCTCCTCCACGTCTACCAGTCGAAGTTCAAGGACTAAGAAAGAAGCTAATAATTCTGGAGACTCTGGCTTCAGGTCTGTTTCACCTAACCACATGTCCAGTAATTCTAGTGAGGAGGGAAGTGATATACAACAGCGGTCCAGGCACCATCATTCCACATCAGCCGAAAGTATCAGGAAAGTATTTCAGAATTTAAATTTAAATACAAGGTCACAAAGTTGTCACAATACTAAAGAGAAAAGGAAAAGTAAGAAACCCGCTCCAAAGAGAATACTTAGGCAACCTGTGACTTATACGTATGTGAAGGGATTGTCGGGACTTCCAACTCAAAGAATACCAAAAAATCCAAGGATGTTAAACACCACATGTGGCTGTAGTATGCAATATATGCAGACAGGTTTAAACCGATAAGTAACCAAAGACTTTAAGTGAACATAAATTTAGCAATATGCTTATTTTATGAACTAATCCTAACGAAAAAGACTGTTAATGACGATGCGATCGTATCATGTCGTTTAAGTAATTTAAGACTTGTAAATGAATCAGCGTTTTTTATATTAATGTCTATTACATTTAAGAGATATGTACACTGTAAGGAGGGACTCAAATATGCAGTAGTATTATTTAACTAATTTTAAATTGTTCTAAGAAAGCACCAAGTCAATTGTGACCTTTATGTATAAGCCTAATTCATTACAACACACATCATATTGTATACTATTTCAAATGTACTACTTCTACAATTTTCTAATATTGTTCAAAGCACTGATTATTATTACTCCTATATTTTCCCATCTAGTGCCTTGTAGCATTGTCCCTTAATAAATAATTTAAACATATTTGCGCTGCGTTTTTATTCATTTATATCTGTTTCCCTTGTCCTCAAGAAAAATGTTAGTGCTGTCTTATAGGTAAGTAAAATATTTGAAATAAAAAGATAATAATAATTTATAAAATATTATATATTCATCAGTTATAAACATAAATGTTTTTCAAATAAAAAAAGACACTTATATCATACAGAATTAATCTCAGGTAAATTTAAATCCGAAATTAATTATACTTGAAATAGTGAACATTTATTCGCTTTATCAGTCTAGTAAAAATTGAATTGATTACTATGAAAATATATTATGGGTATTAAATAATAAACTGTATGTTTCACAGATAATTTAAAAATACCATTAGCTAATCGTTCATATGGCTCCAAAAGAAAGAAAGTTATCAATTTTGCAAATCATACTCTCAAATTCTTAATAAAATCATATGTGAATAATGATTCGTAATGGAACAAATAAAAAAAATTCTCAAAAAGTGTATTTTATATATGTATATATATATATATATATATATATATATATATATATATAACTTTTTACAGTACAGTTTAAAAAATTGTCAAAGTACGCTGGAGGCTTCTTTTTTAACCTCTTACCTGTCAACATAAGAAATTCACCTTCCAATAAAGACTTTAAAATAAAATTGATAGAATATCTCAATAAACAAGATTTTTATCCATTGAACGAATATATCCAAAAAACGAATGAAAATAATTCCTGCAAATATTAAAAAAACCGCTTTTAACATTATTTTATCTTTGCACTGTTGTCACATATGTCACATTTTTATTATTTGTTAACAGTAATAAAATATTATTAACTTTTATTTTTTATTATCAATTAAAACTGAATTTTAATATGACTTTTTAGATTTAATACTTTGGTATACCTAGGCATTTTTATTGTGATTATATATAAGACTATGTAAAAGTCTATATATACCGTGTGGTATACCCACCCACCTTTTCTTCTTTAGTTTTGAAGATAATTTATTGAAATTTAGGATATGCTATATACATAATAAGCGGCATTTTTTGACATACAATTGATTTTTTTCCACTTCCGGTTTCGCCGGATATGACAGTAACTTTCGAGTTTCAAATGTAATACCCTGTATATTATTACATTTTTGAATTCTGCATAATTTTCTGAATCCAACGATGCTAAATAAGTACCATTTCAAACATCAATTTTTTTATAATATAATTTTTAGTTTTCCATTTATGTGTGCGATGACGGTTCCGATTTATTCTAAACGACCTGTGTAATGCTACAAAAATCGAAATCCCGTTAAAAACACTAAATTGTATTTTCTTATTTTCTTTTAGTTTTAATTTTATTTGCATTTATCGCACATTTTAATACGACATATGAATAAATTCCTTATTAATAGTACTAATAAATGGTACCACGGTACTGATATGGTTCGATTTGAAAAAATTGAGTTTTGTCCCAAAAACAATTTTGGTGAATTTTATTTGCTCATAAATCACGTAATTTAGTGTTTTTAACGGGATTTCGATTTTTGTAACATTACACGGGTCATTTAGAATAAATCGGAACCACCATTTAAATGGAAAACTAAAAATTATATTATAAAAAAATTGATGTTTGAAATCTCACTTATTTGACATCGTTGGATTCAGAGAATTATGGAGGATTCAAATATGCTATAAAATACAGGGTTTGTAGATTGTAGATCGGAAGTGAAAAGAAAATCAGTTATGTCAAAAAGTGCCGCTTATTATGTATGTAGTATATCCTAAATTTTGATCAATTATCTTCAAAACTCAAGGAGAAAAGGGGGCATACCATGATCCTGTTACACCCGGTATACAAGGTGTAACATGCACCTTTAAATAGGAAGTCGATTTCTAAAAAAAATTTTTAATAAAAGTCCAACACAGAAAAAGATACAAATTGTTAAAATTACAAATTAATGGAAATGTTAAAATAACATATTATTTCTATAAAAACTGTTTAAAGTTCTGTCCATTGACATTCAAGCACGCCTGAACCCATCTAATCCAATTTTGTCACACTAGCTGAAGTGTTTTCCCTTCCTGCTGTTCCCGAAGACGCAGATTATGGGCAGCTGTCAGATACGTCCACGTAATACATCGATATTGTCAACTTCGGTTTGGTAGACTTCATTTTTTAAATATTCCCACAAAAGGAAGTCAAGAGGATTTAGATCCGGAGACCGCGGAGGCCAAGCTACAGGTCCATCCCGTCCGATCCAACATATTCCGTTTAATTGGGTCAAGTAACCCCGAACAACTAAACGATAATTTGGGGGCGCACCATCATGTAAAAACCACATCCGGCTTCGGACCTCCTCCAAGGGCACATCTTCAAGAAGACTAGGAAGATCATTACTGAGAAACTGCAGATATTGCTGACCATTTATCTAATTTGGCAATATGAACGGAACAATTAGGCGTTCATCGATGATCAAAGTGATTTCGAGCTACTGGATGAAGATTCTCAATGGCCCAAACGTGCATATTATGTAGATTGGTTATACCATTACGCTAATAATAGCTTCATCAGTGACCAAGACATAGACAAATTTTCATTAATTTGTATTTTTTTCTGTGTTGGACTTTTATTACTTTTTTTTCTTTCAAGAAACCGACTTCTTATTTAAAGGTGCATGTATGGTTAACGTGACATCCTGTACATGTATATGTACCAACAAAAGACCAGTAACGAATCTAATCTAATATATATCAATTTGCTGTCAGTTCTGTAAACCAGGAAAATTCCTTCACATTTATTTGAAAAAAAAACAGATATCAGCTTTAAAAATGTAAAATATATAATTTTCTATATACAAGAGAGGCTATGAGAGCGGAATTTCTAATGAAAAAGATTTGACTATCTGTTGTGCATTATTTTTCAACCTGATTAAATTAATAAAAATATTACCAAAATTAGTGCCTACTTTTAATATTACCGTGTTGAAAAGCAATCTTGTATTTGACAATTCTTGTTTATTATAATGGTTAGTAAATTTTTTTCAAAAACATATTTTTTTATAACTATTAAGCATAAACATACCAAATAGAGTAGACAGCCCCCAATTCCAAAGCTAAAGGCTGTCCAGAAGGGGTTACACATTTGAAAATCAACTACCCCCAACAATGCCAGTGTCGGTGCCGGGGATCGAACCCAAAACACTGCAGAGTCAGCCCAGTCTTTTTTTTACAATTTAATATTCTTTATTCAAATATAAGTAACATATCATTTTTATACTATGATGGTATATCATTCATATCATTTGTATTACATTGTTATGAAACACCCGGCGCGTTACAATTTGCTAATAGCAAAGAAACGGGACAGGGGGTTGATGTCATGCCAAACATGATAAATACAATATAAATTTAACTTAATAATTATTCATTGTTTTTCAAAAAATGTTCAAACTAATTATGTAATTTAATGTACCCGAGGGGTTTTTGAAAGTGAAAATGAAAAAGAGATTCTAGCTAATAGTAATGTTTTAGAGGGAAAATTTACAGGAAACTTAAAAATAAGAAAAAACCTGCTTAAGAAAAATATATACATGATTAAAAATACACCGATTATATGTGTATAAAAAGGAAAAGAAATAAATGGTTTTGTTTTATTTACAACTTAAGAAAATTAGGAGATTTTATTTACAATGTGTACATTTAATTTTTTTATTTACAAGATTGCTTCTCACAATGAAATGGCACGACTTCGCTAAAATTATACGTCTTAAAACTATCATTATCTCTCCGAATAAATCGAAAGATTTTCATGTATGAACTTATGGGTGTGTTCAATATTATGATGTTCCCGTGTATCTTCCATATATGTGGTAAGCGGGGATTGATATATCTTATATTTAAAGAATTTTTGAGCAGTTTCTATAATATAATCCCTAATCGGTGCCACGCCTCTTACCGCGCCGACTGAGCTACCGTATCGGCATTACTATTAATCTTCTATATCATCCTTATTTTGTTTAAAAACTACATATTAACTATAACAATACACTAGATATTTTAATAATTTTATTTTTTACATTATACGAGCTAGTGTTTCTTAATTTCCTCAAATTAAATTACTTAACTTATCATTGATAACCTGACTCTTATATCTCGCAAATCATAACATTTACACAGCCTGTTAAATGGAAGAAAAGATTCATATTTTAAAGGTTAAGGAAATAGGTAATAAAAATTCTTTATTTATCTAGTACCGTTACTTTAAAAGAATATAATAAAAAAGTTTCATTATAATATTTCGTTATATATTAAGTTTGTTATAACAAGAGGTAGTGATATTTTTATTATGACATTTCGTTTCATCAAGCCGTCATCAATTTTGTTCTCTTAAATACGGACGTCTGTCTATCTATTGCATTGTCATTTGAAATTCTAAATTCAAGTGTATGTTGCACTTGAAAATTTTACCACCTTTCGACAGAAGAATAATCATCATTTAGTTCATTTATTGCCTTCGCTTTCCACAAAGCATTTTTTTTGTTAAACAATACAAGATATGACTCATCATTTAAAAGCTTACATGAATAATCCAGTGCATTAACGGACAGCTAATTCTTTCCTGATGTTAACTCAATATTATTGTGCAGAGTGAACACCTAATAAGAAATCTTCCTATTTCAACTTGTCAATTGTATGTCTTTAAAGAATGAATATAATTGATAAAGAAACAATAAATTGGTTAGTAAGCAAGTTCTCTTAGACATTTGTTTAACAGCTTGAGCAAATATATTTGATGTAATTTGGTTGAGACCTTGGACCTCGTTGTAACATAATTTGTCTTTTACAAAACATCTCTCAAACTAATCTATAGGATTTAAATAAGGTGAGCGAGGTGGCCACATTAATGGTTCGTTGGTTTTCAAGACGCATTAGAATAGAAAAATAAATAATAAATATTGTGTTAACAGGAGGAATGTATTAATCACGTTGGATAATGCATTAAGTTGTTCATAAAATAAGCTTTTAAGTGATGAGGCACACCTTTGACTGTTTAAAAGACATTTTGTGGAAGATGCAGGGAATTAAATAAATGACGATTAAAACGTAAAAAACTGTTAAGTGTGACATATATTTGGGTCCATAATTTCAAATGCAGTAAAGATTTTAAATGAAAAAAGGAGTTCCGTATTAAAAAAAATATAGTTGATGGTTACAATGAAAAGTCAAACCTTCGTATTAAAATTGGAATACATTATGTTATAGCAAACTTACGTTGTGTATTCGCCTATATCGTACTGATGAGAGCTAACAAGCTTGAAACTAGCCTGCGGCTGGCGATACACACACAGCCCTGCACTGTAGTCCTTTATTTAAAATTAACCTGCCTGCTGGAGGCTTATTGCAATTGGATTTCATTTTGAGTTTTCAGATTGAAGACGTAGACGTATATCGCAAGCTATAGAAGATTATTTTCAATAGTGTTTGAAAGGCCCATTGTGTACCTTGATGGGTGGCAACAAAATTACTCCTCTAGCGGGTGTCAACGGAACCATTAGATAGGTCATAATTTCTAGAGTCTTCAAGGTATGAGACTCAAAGTTGGCAGGAGTAATATATACCAAAAGCTGCCAATTTTGTATTATTTGGAATTTTTCCGATATCTCAGTGGGTTAGCGCGTCTAGCTTTATCTCTGTGCATACCTAGTGAGGTGGGTTCGAGCCCCACTTACTGCGAAGTAATTTTCAAATAGAAATCCCTAAGAAGTAGTTCGAACTCCACTGTAAACTGTAGGGCCCCGTCTCCTTCACTCAGGCAAATCTAGATCTCCTGTGCTTAAGAGGATCACTCAGGTGACCTGGAAGGCACTTAATAAGCATTTATTTATTTATTTATGGTTTCCTTGTAACAACAGGAAATAAAGAATACCTCCAACTGGAATAATCAGACTTTTCTACGTAACTGACTAATAATAGCTCACAAATTTACAATCGTTTTGTAATGAAGACGTTATCATTTACTGAATGTATTCATATACCTTCATATTATTACTGTATAGCCTTTTGTATTTAGTCTATTTGTACAAAATGCTTATTCATATCAGTAATACCTCTGACAAGTGAAGTATTCATTAATAAATAGTGGGCGGTTTCATAATAGACATTCGATGCTGTAATACAGTTATAAGAGAGGGTAATTCTATAGAAAATTCTAAACAGAGAATTTTATTGTGTTGAGGATTTGCATTATTTTCCAATTCAATGGTTAGAGGGAGAATGTCGATAGCTTAACATCAGTTAATGTTTATTTTTCATTTAATATGATAATTTTTATTCTTTTACATGAAATCACTTTGAAGAATTTTTGCAATGCAAACTTTTTATAACATCTCCACAGGACAGGATTATAAATTATTATCATTACTAAATACTTGGACACTTGGTCATTATTTTTTTGTTTAATCTTTGAAGAAATCGCATTCAAAAGACATGGGCATCAAAACCCCCAGTAAAAGGAAAAGTGTCTCAAACCCTCTACGATCCTCATCTTACCGCTAACAAAACCTTATCAGACAATATATTGTTCCTGCACGCGATGAGTGGTTGTGACACCCTTCTGCTTTGTTTAATGAGGGGAAACTTAGATATCTCAAAGCCTTGCAGAAGAACAACAATGAGTTGCAACCAGTCACTGATACTTTCAAAGACCCTCATGCCACCAGGCCGAGATTGCCGAAGCAGGAATCATGTCTCTCATGGCTCTGTATGGGAAAGAACATGAGACTAGCTTGAACGATTTAGGCAATACGTACCTTCATCGTACAAAAGCAAAACCAACATTGCGTCACTACCCCCCACCGAAGCTGTTGCATTCACTGAGATGGAACAGTGGTTGAACAAGTGGGGATGGAGAAACAAGGAGTGGTGTCATGCCAGTGCCAACTACTTTGCAACCCTGCACAGGACTCGATACTTGGGCACATTTCTTGTCAATGTAAAACAGACTGCCAACGCAATTGTGGATGCAGGAAGGCAGGCCTCCATTGCTCCCCGGTCTGCACATCGTGCGAAGGACTGTGTGATAACGTCGAACCATAGGAAGACAGCATTGACATAGACGAAGAAGAGACCGAAAGCAGACTGAAGACAGACTCTTACACGATGCGGAAGGTATGTCTAATCTCACAATCTATTTCGTAATCATTCATCTCTTCTTGAGATATGATCACAAGTTGTTGTTTTCTCACCACCTCTCTCATTTTCCAGATGAACAAGCCCCTACGCTGACAATAGAACAACCCGAACCTGTGCCAGGACCCGCCGCTTGTATAATTTCGAACTGTATTAAATAACATTATGTAATTTTTGAAAATATGACCTGTACCTTTACATATACGATCTCAATAAGGTATGTGCAGAGAACTTAATAATAAATTAGAGTTTTGAAGTGGAAAAAGTAGGTTTTTTAATGCCAATTTTTAATTTGGGCTTGAGTCTGAACGGTTCGTCGGAGTAAAAAACCTAAATAATAAAATTTGTAGTAAATTTTATGTACTTTCATTGTGAATAGGGAGGTTACGTAAAATTGATAGTTTCCGAGTTACAAGCAACAAACAGCCAAAAAACTTTTTGCAAATTTTTCAATGTTGCGTTACGGAATTTTGTTAGCAAACCTCATATTCGAATTCAGCACCCCAAAAAACGTTTAGAATGAAATAACACAAAACTGCCCCACAACTTTCCTGGTAAAATCACAATTTGACTGGATTATTTTCAGTGGTAGCATAAACAATAAAAAACTTCAAACTTTAATTTAAAACATAATCGTTCTGTGAGTAAAGAAAATATGAATAAAGAAATAAATTGGTCAAACGTTGTTGTATTCACTGATTCAGAACTTTCGTTTAAGAACGAATTAACTGCAAAAACATATTTTAAGTTAATTGGTTGTAGCGAAGTTATAGATGTACAAATTAACAAAAAACGGTCTACTGACTTAATGACGCTCTTTTCAAGAGATCTATTTGATAATTTTTTTGAAGGATTAGAATACAAATAATAATATATCGATATTTTTATCGGTTTTTTGCATACCGTTTAGATCTGCTTATATTAAGTTAGAGTTTAATCTTATCGTAGTTTGTTTTAAATGTGGGTGTCTGTTATGTAGAAGAAAAGTAAAATTGATTGATTTTAAACGGATAGTAGTTCAGTGGTTAATGCGTCTAGCTTTCTCTGAGTTTACCTAGCGAAGTAGGTTCGAACTACACCTGATGTGAAATAATTTTCAAATACAAATTATCCCCAAAAAGTGGTTTGGATCCCACTATCAACTGTAGGCCTCATTTTCTTAACTCACACAAATCTAGATCTCCTGGAAGTAAGAGGGTCGTTTAGGCGACCTGGAAGGTGGTTAAAAAATATTTTCAAACATTTTCAAATATGCTTCGATAAATAAATCAAATGTCGTCAGAGCCAACATATACATTAGAGTATTAAATAAGTTATATTTTGAACTAATTACCGATGTTAGTATAGTACTGATAAATGTATAAATGTTCACTTATACTTCGGCCTAAAACTCGAGTCAGTAACGCAAAAAATAAGCGACACTCTCGTCAAAGGATAGTAGCTCTTATTTGATACTAAAGTGGCACCAAGTTCTACCATATAATCCTATTAAATCGAGAGAAATATATTAAGTTTTATCCTCCTGCTAGAAATGGAAACAGCGACTACCACAGACAATTTTAATGACGTAGTCGACCACATAGGGTAAATGATTTAACGTGCCGCCTTTACACCTAATAATTTGCTCGACTAACTATTCAGTCGTAAACAAACTTGGGAAGAAAAAAGAAATCGTATATCCCGGGCACTCAGTGGCGCCACATACGCATTTATGTAGGTATATATTATAAAATAATAATATTTCATAAAATGAAAAATACGTATAATTAAATTTAATATAATTTTAAACTGGAGTTCTTTTAAGAAAAGTTTTAATGGCAGGCATAATTTTATTAGGAGTGGAATACTTACGTAATCCGACATTAAACCTGTAGAATAGTTGATGTTTATAAAAATTTTAACCATGCCAGTTGTTCTTATTGCCCAGCAAGGACCAACGTGGAGGCGTGAGCATATTCCTTGCCGGGAAAGGATGGTGACAGGGTTGTTAATTGAAGAGTAACAGGTTAAAAAATAAATAAATAAATAGACTTACAACTGTTCTAACAACATAAATAAACTTTGTTGTTAAAATAGAATAATTGAAAACAAAACATACCAAAGTTAAAAATTAATTTATTTATTTATTTGGTAATGCACTCAACAGGCAAGCCCTATTACAGAGTGATATGGTACATTTGATATTTACATTAACCTAAAACTAACTTAATACTAGCTTAATTTTAACATAGTATTAGAAAGCAATGGTTTAAAACAATGAATTTAACATGGTTTTTAGTTTTTTTATACTGATATCAAATATATCACAGTTGGCTTGGATCGTATTATAGTTACTACATATTCTGTGGAGAGGGGAATTGATTTGATAATTTGTACCTGCCAGGTCTAAGTGGAAAGTTCTATAAGTTCTAGTAGGATAGTGGGGGACGCTTAAACTTATCATGGACAGGAAACTACTATCGTCTACATTGCCATGTAACAATTTATGTAAGTATACAATATGCCCGTATTTTCGTCGATTCTCCAGTGTTTTGAGATTATATCTTTCCCTTAATATATCTTTATCTATATCGAAATCATATAAACCAGTCTCTTTATAATTTAAAAACCTTAAAACTTTATTTTGTATTGTTTCTACGCTATTTTTGTGTATTTGATAAAATGGATTCCAGACAATTGAGCAATATTCCAACTGAGATCTTACATACGAAATATATAACCGCCTAATAGCTCCTGTATTGTTAAACATCTTCGTATTGCGTACAATGAATCCATACATTTTATTAGCCTTATTTATCATGGTGTAAATATGGTTACTAAATGTGAGCTGGGTGTCAAATGTTACGCCTAGGTCCCTCATGGTTTCAACCCTAGCCAAATCTGTATTATTCATTTTGTAATTGAATATAATTGGAGTTTTTCTTCTAGTATAGGTCATAATGAAGCATTTATTAATGTTAAGATACAATTTATTTTGAAGTGTCCATTGATATAAATTATTAATGTCATTTTGGAGCAGGAAGCAGTCCATATTACTTTCAACTTTAATGTAAATCTTTAAATCATCTGCAAATAACAGATATTTGGAGGCTCTAATTATTTCAGTAAGACTATTTATGAACATGAGAAATAACAGTGGTCCAAGATTGGAACCCTGAGGGACTCCGGACATGGCAAGAAACTGTTTCGATGCATAACCACTTACAGACACATACTGTTTTCTATTATGTAAATATGATGTGAGGAGTTCTATAAGATTCTCATGAAATCCAAATTCATTTTTAAGTTTACAAAGTAGGAAATTATGCGACACCGAATCAAACGCCTTTTGAAAGTCGGTATAAACAACATCCACCTGATTTCCTTCGTGTATTTCTTGGGATATGAACTGAGTGATATTAATCAGGTTACTAGCAGTTGACCTTTGTCTCATAAAACCATGCTGGTGAATGGATATGCTATTGGAGACTGATCTATAGATATCGTCATAGATAATCGATTCATAAAGTTTTGCTGGGACTGATAGTATAGCAATAGGCCTATAATTCTTAATGTTGGTTTTATCATCTTTCTTGTGTACTGGGCAAAGACGGACTTCTTTCCAAATTTCAGGAAATACTTTGGTTTTTAAACTTAGGTTAAACAAGTAGTGAAGCGGGTATACAAGAAAGTCGATACAACCTTTAACGATGTAAGAGGGTAACCTGTCGGGTCCAACTGCTTTGTTTGACTTTAGTCTCTTTACAGCATCACGTATCTCATTTTGTGTAATAGAGTTTACAACTACTTCATCCATGTGCGGATTTAGCTTTATGTGTGAGTCATCTCCATGAAAATCTACATTGTATACACTTTTAAAGTGACTTGCGAATGCATCTGCAATTGCCTCCCCGCTTTTACATTCTAGGTTATCTAGGTGCATAGTATTTGGGAAGGAGACTGCCCCTTTTTTGTCCTTCATAAATTGCCAGAATGTCCTTGAATCATCGCTAATATCCTTTTGTATTTTATTTATGTACTGTTTGTATGCTTGATCAATATCCTTTTTTAGTTTTGCTCTTAGATTACTATATTCATTTTTTAAATCATTTGATTGAGAGAAGTTATATTTTTTACGAATTCTGTCCTTTTTTCTTAGATCTTTTATGATTTGGTTGTTAAACCAAACTGGATATTTCTTGGAAGTTTTTGTTTTTGGGATACATTTATCAAATATATTGTATATAATGGAATAGAAATATTCTACAGCATCATTTACATCAGAAAACCTTCCAATATCAGTCCAATCCGTGTTTCTAAATAGTTCATATAATAGATTGAAATTCGCCTTTTTATAATTATAGGTAGATTTTAATGGAGACGACAATTGCGTTAATTTATTGATTACTAAAGAGACCTCTATATACAAAGCTGGATGATGTGCATCCTCATTTACTAAACAAAATGGGCTACGTTGGACTGTGCAATTTTGATTCGATATTACCAGATCTAATATACGGTCTAAATAATTTGCTATTTTGTTATACTGCTTACAGTCAAAAAAGTTTTGAAAATTTATAAGTTCTCTAACATACTGATCATTTAATGTATTGCTCTTATAATACTGATTCAGTTTGGAGACATTAAAATCTCCCATGATTAGGAAATTATTGTTATAGAGAAATGGTAAATTTTCCAAGAAATTATAAAAATTACTTACAGTGTTGATGTTACAGGCCGGATCGATATATACTAAGATAACATATAGTGCATTAGATTCAGATGTATTTACTTTTACACAAACCGTATCAATAAATCGATCGCTAAAATCCATATGTATTTGCTTTGTACTATATATGTTTTTGACAGCAAGAATTACTCCCCCACCCTTGGTTTTTCCACTAGTTTCACGGCATCTATCCTTTCTGTACACCAAAAAATCACTGGGAAATACTTCATTTTCATATACACCTTCGGTCAGCCAACTTTCTGTTATTCCTATGATGTCATATTCATCTATGGTAGCACTAATATTGTTTAATAATGTGGCAGTCTTTGTATTAAGGCCCCTTACATTTTGGTAAATTATTGATAGGTTGCTCCTAGACGCCTCTTCAGGTGCCCCAAGAGAATTTTGACTTTCACTTAGGTTACTGGTATTTTGTATATGTGATTGCTATTCCTTCGAAAAGATAGACAACTTGTGATGTTCTAATTTTTTTATATAAACTGTACATTTTGTTTTATCCCATGCGAAATGATTGCTCTCCTTTAACCCTGCATTTATACAATTTACACATTTAGGCAAAGATGTGCTAGGGCATTCTTTCACTGGGTGTTCCAAGGAACATTTTGGGCACACAATTTTGCTATTACTGCACGACTTCGCGACATGATTTAGTCCACTGCATTTGTAGCACATTTTGATATCGGTGGCATCATAAATAGCACAGACGTCATAGTTCACAAATAAATTACCTTGCTTCATAATTTTACAGAATGTTTCTGCATCCACTTCTAATATAGCTTGAAAAATATTTCTTTTGTTTTTTGTTGCCCATATTTTTATCACATTGCAGACACTTTTCTCCGTCCAGACATCATTTTGAGATTTTACAAATTTTACCAGTTGCTCATCTTTATATTGCTCTATCATACCTACAATTTTTATCGTAGGATTTGTATTTTTTACTTCTTTCACTTCATAATTTCCACACAATTTATCATTTGCTATCTCTCTAAATTTATTTACACCTTCCTCACTATTACAGCCAATTATTATACCACCATTTCTTGTGTGTTTTATTTTAGACATTGGTATATTTAAATCGGCAGGATTTAATTTTTCCTTAATGTCGGACTTTGTTTGGATGTTTGTTTGCTCTATATTTTTTGGTTTTATAACTACCATAGATTGTTTATTTACAATTTGTGAGTAAAGTGGTTTTGTTTCCGGTATATTTGTTGACGCTGCAATTTTTGAGAACTTATCGTTTGCTATTTGAACTATTTCAATTTTAGCATTGTTAAATAGTGTCTCCATATCTTTTAAAACATTGTTCAGCTTACTTTCAATACTATTTTTCATAACTTTTTCATACTCATTTTTTACTTTCTCACATTCATCGCAGTACCAGTGTAATCCAGGTGTCTTGATATACTTTATTATTTCTGGTGGGATTCCCACACAGGTAAAGTGAAACGCCTTACCACAAAAGCCCGCACAGTTTATGGCTGTTGTCTTTCGACGTTCAATTGCCGATTCACATTTATGACATATATTAGACATTCTTGTAAATTTAAGTACCAGATGTTTAGTACCTGGTACTTTATTACGGTGGCCCGCTTGGGTTTTTACTCCGAGCCCTTCTGGGAAATTTGCTTCAGATCTAACACAAAGTTTGATTACACGATCTAGATTGCACGCACTGAATCACAATTTTTAACTGTTTATTAATTGTATATTCACTTTATTTTTTTGTGAACGCCACTACAGATTCTTCGGATTTTGGTACATTGTGTTTGAATTATATCCCTTTTAATCCAGATTTTACTTTATATTTTGGGATTTTTACTAGAGCGATGCTACGCACAACTGACCTGCACAACTGTCTACTTCTGATAAATAAATAACTGTTAGAATAATTAAAAACATAACATATCAAAGTTTAAAATAAATAACCGTTCTATAGCAACATAAATAAACGTTCTTGTTAAAATAATATAATAAAAAACAAAACTTACCAACAATAATTTTCCACAATAAATAATTCATAAATCACAGTCGCTACATGATACTATCACATATTATCACTCACCACTGTCACTATCACTGCTGGCTCACTGCTGGCTCCTACATTCATTATTATTGGCTCGATCACTGTGTCAATCCGAATATCCGTATTCCACATTTTTTTCTTCAACTTTTTAACGTGCCCCATGCATTTTTGCCAAGAATTAGCTGTAACTTTTTTAATGCACTGGATAGAAGGCCTTTTACATGTTCTAATTTAAAAGTTCTATTTTCTCTTGCAACATTCCCCTTTACTTCAGCCCAAATAAGCTCAATGGGATTGAGTTCACAGTGGTAAGGCGGAAGCCGTAATACCTCAATACCTTTAGTTTTAGCCATTTCATCCACAATATATTTCTTATATATCGCCGAATGCTGTTTTGCTAGGGTTAGCAGTTCGGCTTTCGGCGATGGAGTTAAAATATCATTTAAGGGGTATCACCGCTCTCAGAGTTTTTCAAGGATTTCAAAAATATAATAATATACAGGGTGTTCCATTTAAAAATAAAAAGTTGGGGTCATTTCCGGTAAAACCGGAAGGGGAAAAAATGACAGTTATGTCACAAAGTGTATTTTTGGTCTTATAATACATCTACCAAATTTCATTCTGGTATTCTAAAAAATAAGGAAAAAAAGTGGGTCTACCATGATTCGTTGACACCCAAAAATATTATTTTAAATAAACTTGTTAAAAATATAATAAAAAAATAATGAATCTGAAATAATAGTTTTTCATAATACAAATAGATAACCTATTTTTTTATTTATTTGTTGATAAATTTATTTTATTGCCTTTTCCTTACTTTTTGAGTACGTTAAAAACATTAGTTAATATAAATTAACATATTTGTTTATTTAAATGACAAAATGAATTTATAGTTTCATTATATATTCTTATGGGTTAATCATTATATTTATTTCCTCTTAATTTTTTTTAATAGAGAACAGAGCTTAAAAATGCTTGAATCGCAACGACTTTGAATTATATTATAGCAATTATAAATTCATACGTTCAGGCAAGGCGGTCCCATGCACATACGAGTACATGGTAACTATACTTTTCTGACACCGAATCACTGAGGAACCGGTTTAGGGCAAATCCCGTTAAAACCCATCATTTTTTATTCTATATATTATTTCTTTAGCTTGACTACTATTTTTTTAATGTAGAATGATCTTTTTTGGAAAAAAAATTAAACATTTGAAAAATCAACAACGCAAACAGTAATGAAACATACTCAAGAAACTGTAAAATCAATAAAAATATTAAAATTTGTAAAAAGTACTAATAAGTAAAAAATAAAAAAATATCAATATACGAATGAAAGAAAAGCAAGGCGTGCTCACTTTTTATGATTGTGCGCATGATTATATGAAAGGGGTGAAATCGTTGTGTATGTGAAGGATCCATCTTTTCGCGTCTGAAGGATTTGAGAAAATGTATTGACATACTACAGTCTGGCCCGTGTACAACACAGGTTGAGTATGTAATGTACCAACTACTATCCAATATGCGGTTTATAGCTAACGATTGCACAAAAAGATTCAAGAAACGTTCAATGTTTAAAAATTTTTTGTGGGCTTTTGCTTGCCTGTCTGTTTACGTATTATTAGTTCAATTATAATTTGGTTCGCTCCTCAGAGCTTAAAAATGCTTGAATCGCAATGACTTTGAATTATATTATAGCGATTATAAATTCATACGTTCAGGCAAGGCGGTCCCATGCACATATGAGTACATGGTAACTATACTTTTCTGACACCGAATCACTGAGGAACCGGTTTAGGGCAAATCCCGTTAAAACCCATCATTTTCCAGTCAAAATCGACTGCTAGGAAATGATAGGGGACCCTTGTCGCTAAAGGCTATTTTCGCTAAAACTCTCGATATACTTTGAACAGAGACTGGATTAACTTGTCCTCATATTTAATACAACGCATGAGTTGCAGTGCTTAACAACATGGATTCGTAAAAGGGTTTTTAATTTTGAAATTTCCGAAATTAAAGTCGATTTTTGTTACACTTTCTAAATTTTGGTGGTCGGGGCGACATTGCGTCCCCGTGCAGCGACATTTACTACACTTTCTAAAATTATACTCCCTGATGAGTTATTGAAATTTTTGCATAGAGCGAAAATATGATTAAAAATATAAAAACCTCTTCCAACGGTATTTTTACGTGAAGCACGCTTTTCATGTGAAATGTTTCGGATTTTATTACAGTTTCGAAAAGTTTATCGAGGGTTTTGGCGTGTTCTTTAACATATACATAGTGCCTTCAGTCATGCGCACATAAAGATGATACATATACCTATATATAAAGTGCGCACGCCTTGCTTTTCTTGCATTCATGCGTTAGTTTTTTATTTTTTACTTTTTACTACGACTTTTTACAGAGAAGCGAGTTTTTACCTTTCACCCCCGCGCCCCCTACGTGCAGATATTTGCAAAATACTGTATTGTCATCCGATCTTAGTAACTGTGCAAAATTTCATCAATTGATTATGTCAGGAATGTATGAAGTTGTTATGTATGTATTATGTATGTGTTAAATAAAGGATGTTAGATTTGAACAGAAACATTGTCCACATATTGTGACTTGAAGAAAAGCGAGTAGAAATGTGTTTTTCCAAATAATACATCATAAATATCAACTTGTTTTGACAAATTTCAATACAACAATTCATTTTTCTTACTCTGGAATGTTTTGGAGTAAACTGGGAGTATTTCTGAAAATCAGCAATGTATACGTCATCCATTGTTTTTCTTTACTTTTGGATATAAAAACTTACACATTAAAACCAATGCAAAATACAATAAAACTTAATAGTACATTTTTGTGCAAATTAACAATTTGTTTTACAAAAAATAGAGACATGGACTTCAGCAAACCATTATTTTAATTTTTAGTTTTAAGAAATTTTATAGCAATGGCTGAAACAATAAAATCATATAGGAGCATTTTCCTTTATTTGCAAATTTGAAATTCATTTATTTAAAAACTCAGCAGCAACCAAGCTCGGTAGCTGCTCTCATTGCTCAGTTATATCAATACCTTCATTCCATATTATTGTTAGGTACAATAAAATAATATACCCCTATTGCCACCAGCTCCCTAGCTATAACTTTGTTGTTCACGATTTCAGTTCATATGTCTGCTTCAATATCTAACATATGCGAATTTAATTTGGAGTAAATAAAAATACTATATTGAAAGCTTATTAGAATTGCCTTTAAAATAGATTTGTTATATAATGAAAGGTCGTAGAATAGAAAAATGTAATAATATTCTTCTCAGTGAATTCTAAAAAGTGGGCTACTAGACTATAGGAAACTCTGATAGGAAGCTCAGCATCAGAACAATACACAATAAATTATGTTGACATTTACAAAACCTATTCATTCGAGTAACAAGAATCTGTAGGACTCGATATGAATCAACCTTTCACCTTTTCATTCAGCGAACAAATTTATTAAATGTTTCTTTACTATATGGTAATAACTGTAATACTTTGAAAAATAAATTAGACATATTTAGTTGCTCAGAAAGGATTAGTTATGCACATGTAATTTACATAACTATAACTAGAGTCTATATTTCAAAATTTCATGAATTTAGTTCCGTAATTTTTCCGAGTGTATTTATATTTTATATTCAAATAACTATGAGATGCAAGTCAAAGATGATCATCATCACAAACGTTTCAGGAAAAAATTCGAATGATGACTTTTGAATTAAGACTATAAGAGTATACAATAATTTACACGTGTATAAATATAACATGCTAACCATTCAACTATAACTTCTACTGTCTTGTTGATGCATTAATTGATTTTAATTTTTATTAAACATACTGGGAACTCTTGACTTAGCTAGAGATGAACGTAGCATGGGCACGTATTAAAACCGAAAATCTTCGATTGAGGAATGGCAACTGGGTTCCGTTAATTATGTCTCAAAATATTTGAAAGATTTAACAAGTGTTTAGCATGTTCAGTCTCCAGCAGCATATATTCACGATACAGTTCAGAGAGAAAAAGAAAATATATTGGTTTAAAGAGCACAAATTCACTGCAGATTTAGAAAAGCTACCAATTATATGTTGTAGATAGCTTATAATTATAAAGAGGACCTCAAAGAATCTCCAGTAAGATAAGAAAAAATATGAATCAATATTATAAAACTTCTTTCATATCTGTTGCTATCAAACAGCAAATTTTCATAATAACATTTATAAACTATTAGTCCATGAAAAAGTTGAAAAAACCCCAAAAGTTCTGTTACAGGGATGAAACATGGGTCTCCCCCGAAAAACCACCCCTATTTCGCATTTTTTGGACAGGATTCGGTAGGCCGTATGAAATTTAACCATACAACATCTTGTCCACCCCCGGGGTTGAAACTAAATACTAAAATATCCTCAAAAAATCAAAATGCATGAAAATTTGTTTATCCCCGTTTTCGAGGATCCTCAAAACACGATTGTAATATTCATTTCTCCCCACCCTCCACCAACCACCGCCAAAAACACCCCCTTTGATATTTCTTGATACTGGGCATATGAGGACTGGAAATATGCTCAGTTCCATAATAAAATCCTATCCAAGAAGTGCTCGCATACCCAGTACCACTAAATGTGAAAGGGGGTGGTTTTGGTCATTTGGGAATGGTTGATGGAGAGCGGGACGTGAAATAGTATAGACATCGCGTTAGCGACCTCGAAAACAGGGAAAAAACATTTTTCACTATTTTGTATTTTTCGGTGGATTTCAATGTTAGGCGTGGTGGTAGTTTCAACCATGTCTCGTCACTCAACTCCCTTTACAATGTCGAAATTCCCTTAAATTCCCCGATCCAACGAGTTCCCACATGCCCGGGATCAAGAAATATGAAAAGGGGGTGGTTCTAGGGGTGATTGGTAAAGGGTGGGCGAGAAATAAATGTTACCATCGTATTTAGCACCCTCGTAAGCGGCGGATACCCATGTTTTACCCCTGTAACAGAACCTTAAGCCTTTTTTGCAACTTTTTCATGGAGTATATTGATTATATCATAAAAGCAGGGAAATAAGGAAGTAAAACGTTCAAGGTTCTTTATTGCATAAATCATCAATTGGTGATTTAAGATGAAAAACTGCGGAGGGTGCAAATTGGAGGTAGGGGTGAAAATGGAACCCTCTCAGTTTTTTAAATATAACTCGAAAACGAAGCAAAATTCAGGTATAGTTTTTTTTTTATACATTTATTTAACGTCGGCCTATTTCCGCTACTGAGGCCTAACACCGACGCCTGTAGACGAGCTACCCCCAACCAGGAATTTTGCCGAACCTCTTCCCTTAAGAAGAGTAGGGATCTTTTACTTGCCTAACATTTAATAGACAAAGGACCGACGGCTTTACATCCCCTCCGAAGGATGGTATATCTCCTATACAACCCTCGCCTAAGGTTGTATAGCTTCCGCGCATACACTGATATACAAGCCGCTGGAAGATGGGTGAGGCGAGGACGTGGTCTTCGTTGGAACGGTCACCAATCCAACTACTAACCACGCCTAACGTTGCTTTACATCGCATATCGAAGTATGTACATAGTAAAGACGCACCCACGCTCGCCCCCCTCAGGTATAGTTAATAGGAAACTTTTTGTAGAGGATCAAATTTTTCATACAAATGGCTTATTCGAACAATAAAAAACAATTTGTGCGAAAAATATCCAAGAAAACAGTTAAAAAAACCAAAAATGCAATTTATTATTTTCTTTTACTTTTTTGCCTATAACTTTTTTTTTGAGCACGCATAGGTATAGGCATTACTGTGTAGAAAAAAAAGTTAATGAAATTTCCTTTAAAATGGTGGCCTCAAGAAGTATTTTTGATGAAAATTGACTGAGTTTTAGTCGCTCAAATTTAGCCATTGTTTTCAATTTTTATCGCGTTTACTTTGATATTGTTTTAAATCTTATTTTTTATAACAAAATTGATTTTTACTCAATAAAACAATGTATTTCAAGTTAATTTGTTAATAATGAATAATTATTTTCACAAATGTATAAAACTATGACGATTTTTTAAAAAAATAACAATAAATTATTCTTAAATATTGCTTTTTATCATAAAATGAAGATTTGTAAAAATATAAATTAATTTAATTTAAAATAAGTAGGGAAAAGTCTTATTATGTACAGAAGAGCGGGAAGAGCATCAGCAATATTTTAGTATAATTAATTATCAGATTGTTTAAAGAACCATCCCAGTTTCATGCATTTGTGAAAATAATTATTCGTTATTAACAAATTAACTTCAAGTACATTGTTTTATTGAGTAAAAATCAATTTTGTTATAAAAAATTAGATTTAAAACAATATCAAGGTAAACGCTATAAAAATCGAAAAAAAATTGTTAAGTTTGAGCGACTATATCTCAGTCAATTTTCATCGAAAAAAACTTTTTGGGACCACCATTTCAATGCAAATTTTATCAATTTTTTTCTATAAAGTAATGCCTATACCTATCCGTGCTCAAAAAAAAGTTGTGAGCAAAAAAGTAAAAAAAAAGTTGGATTTTTGTTTTTTAATTGCTTTTTTTTATACTTTTCGCACAAAAAATTATTTTTATTTTTTTAAATAAGCCACTTCGATGGGAAATTTGAGTCTCTACAGAAAGCTTCCTATTAACTATACCTGAACTTTGCTGCGTTTTCGAGTTATATTTAAAAAGCTGCAAGGGTTGTATTTGCACCCCTATCTCCAATTTGCACTCTCTAATTTAATAGCACTCCGCGGTTTTCTCATCTTAAATGACCAATTGAACGACTTATGAAATAAAAATCCTTGAACGTCTTAGTTCCTTTCTATATGACATAATCAGTATCCTATTATATTATCTGTTTCCGCAGGTCGCATGTTTTCATCAGTTCACTTATATTCAGTTAGATATTCTCACTATTATCTGCCATAATAGTCACTGCTTCAGTTACTAATAATATAGTAACGTATTACACTAAAGAAGATTTTTATTTGCAGTAAAATTTTGAACGATACTGTAACTAACTACATTAACTCAAGTTTACCTATAATAACATTAAATAATACCCTTCGGTTAGTACTTAGATGGGTGACCGTTTCAAGGAAAACCGCGTTCACGCCTCACATCTTCTAACGGCTTGTATATTAGTATATGCGCGGAAGCTATGCAATCTTAGGCGAGGATTGTGTAGTAGATATACCATCCTTTGGAGGGGATATAAAGCCGTCGGTCCCTTGTCTATTAAATGTTGGGCAAGTAAAAGCTCCCTACTCCTTGGAAGAGAAGAAATTCGGCAAAATTCCTGGTTGGGCTAGGCATTCCTGTCTTCTAAAGGTGTCGGTTGGCGTTATGCCTCAGTAGTGAAAATAAGTCGACGTTAATTTAATGTTAAAAAAAATATATTAATACCCTTTGAAGCACCAATAAGCTAATTTATATTTCATAATTATGTCACTTTATAGTATTAAACCAAAAATTCCTATACAAGTTTTACAAGTTGTTTCTTCAGGCTTGTGTAAATGATAATTTCTGATCTAGGATCTTAAGATCTAATCATAGCTGAAAGAATGAAATTTGGAATGTGACCGATAAAATTCTGAAATTCGAGGTGATTTAAAAAAAAAACTTTTCTCTTTTTAAGAAAATTTTCCTATGCTTCATCTTGCATATTATTTATAAATGGGCGCATATTTCATTACGACATAGTATTTGACTTTAAAAGGAATGCGTGCAAAAAAATCATTCGATCCCTTTTCTGGCATAGAATATTTTTATAAGCATAACCACTTGTTAACTTGAACACTTTGTACATCTAAAATAAGCCGCAGAATTAAATTAGACAACCGATACTTTCAATTAGAAGAATGGGATCTTGTCATTTATAAGTTCAGGATATTTAACCGTGAAACATTTTACATGAGAAAAAGTGCAAGTCCTTTGTTGTTTATTTTTTTATGCAAAAACTAAATTATATTTTGTCATTCAAACTCTAGTGTCCATACTAACAACCTTCCTCCCCTCTAGTAAATCTCTCCAAATAATGGTATAAATTCATGAATTGTTATTAAATTATATGTAAGTTGCGCATTAATTATTAATAATTCATTCATAATTAATCAATTAATCTCAGATCCCAATAATTTATTCAGAAATTCAGAAACAGTCCCCATGTTACAATAGAGAGTTAGTTATATATATGACGTATGCGATCATTTAATGACGTCACGAGAGTAGCGGAGTTTGATAAGGGTCTAAATAGGTCACCTGACGAAACTAGGACAGCGACCGGAGCGAAGGGTCATCACTATTTTGTGCCTCTGTTGAAGCTGTTTTTTCATGGTACGTAATGTGTTGCTATTTTTAGCGGTATGAATTCGAGAAGGTGAGGTATTAACTACAAGAATTAAAATAGAGCCGTATTCCTAATACAGTGTGTTTAACAGAATCTAACAAAGATTTATTAATCATTTCAACGAAGATAAATTATTTGTTATCCTCTATAATAAAAATACTAAACAGGCTATTATATATGAGTTATTGTAATTACTACTAGAGGCCCTAGAAATACCGTTGAAGGACAACAATTTATACTTAATCACAAAAATACTGCCTTGACAAGAATGCCTAGTTATCCTTAAACCGAATGATGGAAGCTGGGAAGCTCGAAACCAGTCTTTAGATGTTTCTGTAGAGGTAAAATTCTTACAACTAAATGTAAATGCTTACACAAATGCAGAAATTTGTTGTAAATAACTTTTAGAGTCTCTAATAGCCAGTATATTATTTTAGAGAAAAGTTATCTCGTGCCAAAAATTATCTTCTTCCCTAACACCTCGTACAAACCATTTAATTATACGTAATTAGACTCAAGATGATTTACCTACACGTGTGTAGTAGATCCGGCATCGTCAACTCAATAATTATAAACCACTAATTAACTTTTGCCAAAATAATATTTCGCGGATACTTCCTAGTCCTAATTATAAGGATTGCGAACGTCACAGAATTAGGTATTTCTGACAAGTTATGTACAACGTGGGAAGATCTAAAGCTCTTCACTTAAGGTATCTTACCACTCGATGTTACATTTAAGGGAAACATTAAAGTTAATTTATCTAAAATCGTCGTCATTGGAATTACGGGAATGTGAACGAGTTGTCCTTTGCTTACCGTATTTCCTTGATTTCAGTTACTTTCGGTAATTTAGATCCCGCGTTAATACTAATTGAGATTCATTTTATAATCGAGAAAGCTTTTTCTTGGTATAGTATTGTTGTCGTTAAGTTATTATGGCAAAAACACTAGTCCATTGAGGGCGAGCCTGTGTACAAAGTAAAACTAGTAACAGAACGTTAACCTCAAATTTCGGACCTAAATTTAGAATAGTGAAGTTAGTAGCAAATAGGACAAACTTAACCTAAAAGTAGGGGAAAATTTTTACGAGCGCCCCCCGCTGGACGTTCGTTGAAACCGGTCGGGGGGACATAACCTAAAAACACATCAGTACAATTTTTAACAAACAGAACTTGTCGCATAGGGCGCTTTGGAAAAAAAATCCGGCCCGGAATAGAGACAATTAAAAGCTAAACGGCAGAGGTTGATGGACGTAAGCGACTCAACGTTTACGCATCTTGGGACAAGCAAGCCGCAAAAAGTAACTTCGCAGACGCAGTAAAAGTGACAAAGAATCGTTTTGGTTACCAGCAGATATGGACGTCACCCCTCTCCTTCAAAAGGTGACGAAGAAGAGGGCAAGAAAACGCCTGCTGAAAGGAGACCGCCGGCGGTGGTCCTACAGGAGCATCTGGGAAACCATAAAGGGGTAAACGACTACTTGAGGAATCATCTAAAAGGAAAATATTTTTGGAAACACTCTGCTAATAACACCTCACTCCAGACCACCTCTAAAGATCACTGGAGCACAATCAACAAGTGCTTCCAGGAAAGCCGTGTTGAGTAACATACACACCAAGAGAAGAGAAAACGCACGCGTTTATCATGAGGGGCCTTTACCTAAGGTGGACCCGGAGGAATTGAAAAAGGAGTTGAGGACAAGGCACAAAGTCATTTCCAAGGAACCATATGTTATGAGAGGCACTAGAAACTCCACCTTATCCTGAGGGGCCTTTACCATAAGGTGGACCTGGAGGAATTGGAAAAGGAGTTGAGGACAAGGCACAAAGTCATTTCCAAGGAACCATATGTTATGAGAGGCACTAGAAACCCCATCTATTTCTTAATAATGAATGGCTAAATCATCTTAAAAGATCTACAGAATAAGGTGAGGTACCTAGATTACACGGCCATCTCCTGGGAACGAGATGTCAACAACAAACAAATTATTCAGTGTCATAGATGCCAATAGGAGGCACGCGATGAAAAACTCCAGAGCGGTACCCAACTGTTAGTGTGCACAATCGCACCGCACCTAACATGCACGTACAACAAGAGTCGGGACACACCTGCAAAGTATATTAAGAGAGGAGGACCCCACCCGGCCAACAGTGCGACTTTCGAAGTGTTACAAGTTTATTTCGTGCAGAGTAATTGTAATTGTAATTTATAAATTGAATTTGTTGCCTTGCCTAGTCCACTTAAGGACTTTTCAGTTTCTGTTCACCTTTCCAACACTCAGAGTGAAATTCTGTAGTATCTGTGGCTATCCAGAGACGTGCCTGAATTTCTGTGTAATTGTTAATAACTATTTCATCTATCATCCTTTCAAGTTTGTTTATTTATATGTTTAATTATTTTATTGATACCGTATATATTGTTGAATACCTTTTGGATTGTCCAGAAATGGTTTAGTTATTACTTCAAGTTGCAAGAAAATCAATCCTGCACGGCTATGAGAATGTTAAAGAACGCTATAACCCCGATATACTTTTCGACGTTGTAACAAAATCCGACTTAGGAAATACTTCGTAAGAAAAGCGTGCTTCACGTAAAAACGCCGTGGAGGAGGTTTTTAATTCTTGGAAATATATTTTTGCTCTTCGGAGCATTTTTTATGCCAAATTTTCGCTAACTCTTCAAGGAGCGTTAATTTAGAAAGTGTAGTGAATGTCGCTGCACAGGGACGTAATGTCGCCCCGACCACCCAATTTTAGAAAGTATACTAAAATTGGACTTGAACTTCAAAATTTCCAAGATTAAAAACCCTTTTACGAATCCACGTTGTCAAGCACTGCAACTCTTACGAGGTATTGAATATGAGGACAAGTTAGTCCAACGACTATTCAAAGTATATCGGAAGTTATAGCGAAAATAGCCCTTAGCGACATGGGACCCCTATCATTTCCTAGCAGTCGGATTTGACGGGGAAATGATGTGTTTTGACGGGGTTTGCCCTAAACCGGTTCCTCAGTGATTCGGAGTCAAAAAAGTATCTATACCATGTACTCACACGTGCATGGGATCTGCCTTGCCTGAACGTAAAATTTGTTATTGCATAATACAAACGAAGTAGAGACGATTCAAGCAATTTTAAGCTCCGAGGAGCGACCAAAATTTATGTGAATTAATAAATACGTTTATAAGACAGGCAAGCAAAAGCCCACCAAAATTTCAGTTACATGAAACTTTTCTTGAATCTTTTTGTGCATCGTTAGCTTTTCAAACTACATATTGGATGGTAGTTGGTACCGTATGAATCGTCCCGTTCCTCACCATGTGTTGTACACGGGTCAGACCATTGTTTGTTAACATTTTCTCTTGAAAAAAAGTTGTTGTAAAAACATAAATTTTTTAAAAGATTTAATATATACATTTTGAACTTTATATTGTCTTTTAGTTGTGTTTTCTAACAAAATTCCTTTTCAGGTTTAATTTTAAGAGAGTGTAATACAGACAGTGTTAGATTTATAGTGTTACGACGTCGTCCAATTGATACCATCAGAGCAGCAGTTAAGCATAAACGACAGTAAGTATGATTTATCCATTATTCTCCATCTGAAACAGTCACGTTGAACCCTAAAAATTTTGTGAACGTAATATTATTATTTAGAATTTAAGAAAAGGTTGAGGAAAAAGAAAATTAATTTTTTCTTTTTCCTATTTTTTTTAATTTTTCTAAGTTTTTCGAGCAGAAAATACGTCCTTCAGACTTCCATCGAAGCATGGATCGTTCACACGAACACTGATTCTGTGCTGTGGTGCTGTCATAATCGGCTTCTGATGTGATCATGGTATCGGCGGAAGCTATTTGTTTTTTTAGAGAGCGTTTTTCTCTTGGGTGCGGCTCTTATGATTCTTTTTTCGGCTGACCACCGGTAAAAATGCCTGGAATCATTTTGGCTGTACTTTAAGCTTCAATCTTTTTGATTATCCTCAAGGGATTTATGTACATAGCCTTTCAGAAGTTATTCTCCACCATTGTGTATTACTTTTGGTGAATTGTGATGTTTATACATGGAGAGAAACTTACCCTCGTAGGATTTTATGGTCTAGGTAAGGGGCATGCCCACCACTACGCCTTCATTAGCACTAACGCCATAATTATTTTTCTTTTAGGCACTTGTAATTGCTCCCTGCAGTCACTGCTATTCTATGTAAATTGATTTTAAATCTGGGTTTTAACAAGTATGTTCTGGCGTCCACTATCCGCATTGTGAGTCGGTGGCCCTGGTTATTTGTATATAGAAGTCTCGACAGAATCATTAGGACCCTTAGAAAAAAGGTAACGAATCCAGTTGCTCCCTGTAGCATGGACTTCCTCCTCATTAGTGTTCTTCTTTTGGGTTAAGAATTGGAGATCCCACTCTGGATTTCTTCTTTTGGGCCTAGAACTCTGGATTTCTTGCCTTGGGCCAAGAACTGAAGATCCGATTCCGGATGAACTTTTTATGTACACCACTTCGATTGGGAAATCTGTGGAGCGTAACCCCTGGAACGCAAGCAGATGAGCCATCAGCTATTTATGATAACCGTCTTATTTATTATTAATCTTTTGCCCCATTTCGTAATTTAACTTAACTTCAAATTTAACAAATTTTACCTTATAAAATAAATACCTTTTTCAAGATGTAACCCACCTGTAGCTACAAAGTTGTAAGTATATGACACTTGTTATTATCGCTAAGTAGTAAATTTAATACTGTTACTTAGTATTTAATGTGGCCTAAATTTCACTAATAATAATAATAATATCTGCACTACTGTATCGGCTCCTGTGTGAGGAGGGAAAGGTCTAATTACCCGAAAAAAATATATATCTCTTGTAATATCTGCTCTGTATCTAATAAACTGTAATATATTGGACATTCTTTTGTATTTGCTATAGGCAGTATGCTGGTCGTACCTAGACCCTGAGGTCCTTCAGAGCTAGCCGCACGCACTAATTTGGGGCTCATACGTGTGGTAGTGTATTTTCCCCCTTTTGCTGCCTACCTCAAGTCAATGCCCCTTAAGCAGACATCAGCCTAACATATTTTCTTCTACCCAGTGCTGGTGGCAGTAGTTGATAATAGGAAAATAGAACAGATGCAGATTTATAAGAGGAGCATGTACCACTGACTGAAGGCTGAACGCTGAAGGCTCGAAACCATCACCATCGTTTTTCTCGTCTTCCTACAAATTTTTGATGTTCGGGACCTCGTTAAATGGACTAATAGTTGCATCATTTGACTTGTATTACTTTATTATTAGTTTCTGTTGTATCATCTAAGTTCATTTTAAACAGATAGCTTGATTTATCAATTTTTCTATGTAATGGTCAGAACAGCGACAATTAAAACATCTATAGACATTTACATACTGAGAAATTCTGCACTTAGACCAGTCAATAAAAAGATAATTTTGATTCACAATCTTCTTGAAAGTAGCAAGGTCTAATTCGATGAAAGCCATAAATTTGGTCTTCGTTTTCTTTATAACTTTTACATTAAGTTCGCTATTGCCATGTTAAATACAAGTATTTTGTATCATTATGAGATTTAGAAGTTTATCAGTACTTTTGTCCTCATCAATATCCACAACTGCAATCCATGTATTTGAAGCTTTAATTTCATAACCCCTATTTAATTTCTTTTTAGCAGCTATTTTGATACTCTTCCTTGGTTTTATATTTTATGACAACTTCTATCGATGCAGGTTTCAAATTATTTTGGATTTCTTACTTTAGTTTTCTTACATTCTTGGTTATTTCTTAATTTAATGATTACAACTTCTTCGGCAACAACTTCAGCGAAAGATATAGGTTTAAATACACTTAATATATGGTCTCTTTTCAACTCTGCACTACTTTTAATTACATTTTTAATGTCATCAAGTTCACTTTGAAATTAAACTTTTAAATTTTCAAGTTCATTTGGCACTTTAGAGATAAGATGGGTATAAAATATACAACCATCACAAAACCATTTTAGGCTATTATAATTTGTAATGACCCCAAACTGTTTACTTCTTATATTTATACATTTATGCATGTCCTGAAGCCATTCCAGAACATATTAAACTGTTTTCGTTTTCATCAATTTTTTTTTTTACACTTAATACAAGTCTCACCAGTCATTTTAATATTTACTGTAAAACATAAACATGCAACACTTTGCATAGAGCTAATATTTTGCGAAAGTAGTAGGTAAATGATAATTAATTTTTGTAAAAAAACAGGATAATGGACAATATAAGTTTAAAGAGTTTCTCAGACAACTTTTAGAAACTTCGGTAGCTCTTAATATATAAAGTAAAAAGTTATATTTTCTCCCGTTAGATATTTCGATATACGTTTGAAAACACTTATAGGGCTACTATACATTAAATCGAAATTTCTATATGAAAATCATTTCCTTTTAACTCAATATATAACTTCCGCCTGTGTATCCATTTATAGCACATATAAATAATAAATAAATCAGAGAAGCTGAGGTAACTCTATATTTGGCAACAGTCACTCACACTGCTTTAGCCATTTTTGATCCCAAATATATCTTAATCCTGATATATTTGAACAAATCCTCGATACGTGTTACGAGAATTTGAGTTTCCTTATTTTTGTCATTTCTTATTCAGATTCTCTCTCGTTACTTCCATTTTACACGTGTTCAAGAATTTTATAAAAGTGACATGATACACTGTCTGAGAAATATGTTTTACAGGCTATTGGGGCATTCAAAAAAGCTTTAATTTTCAATCAAATTTTGTTATATAATATATTTTCGACAATCCAACCGAGATATTCGGTTTATATTAACTAATACGATAAAACATAGTTTGTGATAGAGTTGTGTATTACATAATTGTTCTTTTTTTAACCAATCAAACATATTCTTCAACTTCCGGTTTTGTTTATATATCCGATTCATCTTTAAATTCTCCTTTCAACCATGTATCTCCACATCAGATTTGTTTTTAAAATGACAGTTAATAGCCATTTTATTGTATTAAGTCTAGGTGGCCATGATATGAACCTTGGCAGATATTGATGCATAGTGAGTCGTGATATCCAAAGACCTCTGGTACGCAACTTATTTAAAAAAAAATCTTCAAGCAACCCACGATATCATAAAAACCAAGCTCGGAAATCCATTTTTTATTTGCCCTACTTAAAAGAGTTGAATAGAGTAGATTAGAGGAGAAAAGAAGAGAGTAGAGTAGAGTAGAGTCGAGGAGAAGATATGAAAATATAACAAAATAGAATATAACATAAATATGTTATTCTTCTATTTGTAGAGGTATACACTTAATTTTTTACAAAACCCTAGAAATGAAAATCTAACGGCGTCAAATCTGGAGATTCGGAAGGTTGTACATATCCATCTTCCTGGATAAGTATTGTTGATACTACCTGGGTCTGCACCCTCTTGATGAAACCACATTGTGTCTATTTGAATTGGTAAATTGTCTAATAGCAAAGGTAAATTATTTTGTAAAAATAGTAAGTAGCTATCGCCGTATACCTTTGAATCTGATGTTTACGTTATGTACATCGTTTCTGAAATGTATTTTTTGCTAAGATAGATTTTGCTAAAACAAGCTGAATTCAGTAGACGCTTTCTGGATATGTTAAGCCATCCTATATCATTAAGCTCATGAGAAATATGTTGTCTACGTCTAATTCCAAATATAAGCCGTACACAGAAATTTTGAATGACCTGAATTCTTCGAATATTTCCTGCATCCAAACAGGAGCCGTATACAACACCACCAAAATTAAATTTGGACAATACAAGTGCTTCACAGAGAATTGTCTTAAGTTTTTCATTAAGATATTGCCCATTAATATAAAACATTTTCAGGTTAGCATAGACCGTGGCAATTTTATTGTGCATGTGTAATTTAAATCTTAAGCGTGTATCAAGGGTTAATCCCAGATTTTTCGCACTTTCGACAGAAGATACTTACTGCCCTTCACAATTATCTGTAGCTGATTCGATACAATCGATTTAACATTTTGGGGTCCAAAGACTAACTGATGTTTTGCTGTAATTTATATTTAATGAGCGGCCTCGTAATTTGGCTATCAGAGTTTCAATTATTAATAGCAGCAATTGCTTCAACTACATCCCGAGGACAGAATGAAAGGTACAACTGCATGTCCTCTGCGTAAAAGTGTACTTTTCAGTACTTACCAGCATTACGGAATTCTGAAGTATACAAGGTGAATAAAAGTGGACCTAATATGGAACTCTGCGGTACACCACAAGTGATTTCGAGGGGAACAGATACAGCGTTGTCGATTTTAACCCTTTGAAGTCTATTGCTTTGATAACTTAGAAAAAATTCTATAATCCAATATACTTCAGCACCCAACTTCATAATTAATGGTTTCGAATGCTTTAGAATAATCAAGTAGTACCAGCACTGTAACTTCTTTTTGGTCTATTCTTCTCAAAATATCATCAGTGATGCTCGTTTTACAACCATATAATGATCTAAATGCGGACTGTACTTCAGGAAGTATGTTGAACTTCGTTAGGTACTCACGAAGTTGCAAATCTGCAGATAAAATGCTAATCGGCCTCAATTTAAGTTCTGATGAATAATTTTTTTTAGGGATCGGTTTTAACAAAGCTCGTTTCCAGTTATCCGGACATATACTTTCCCGCAAGCAAAAATTTACTCAAACACATCAATAATAATTTGATTATAAGCCGTCACAATCTTCACAGTTTGATTTTAAGCTTTACAATATCTTTTGGACATTAGATTCAGTAAAATTAGATTGAGGAATAGGTATAATTTATCTACTTTGTATGTAAATCCATTTCTAATAACAATTTAATCAACACAGCACATGAAAATTACATTGACATTTGATATTGAATCTAAAACGTCAAATGTTTCCAAAGAATTCCAAAGGAATTATTGGATTTTTTATTCTGAAGTAGGTAATAGTGATAATTTGTAATTTATTAACATCTCCTTTATTTGTATATATACAAATCATTTTTTATGGGTATTTGTTTATTTATTACATTACCTTAATAAATGGTTCTCTTGAATTACTGTATGCATATTGTATACCTATGTATATATATAATTTTTTTTATAATTTCCTGTATTTTTTTAATTAATAAATAAACATTATTTTTATTAATTCTGACCATTTCTATTAGAGAATTTATATAAAAGTGACTAATAATAATAATCTGATAATTGCTTTTTAGAAATTAATTCCTCGATGATCATAAATTCCAGAACACAAAAGAGCAATCGAGGAAAATCCCTATTATAATTCTATGAATCGAAATTCATACCGTAGCCAGCAATGTATAAAACTATAAAACACTTTAAGTTGACAAGAAGCAATTGTTATTCTCCAGAGGGTGCATACACGATCCTATCCATATTCCGGTGGGATAAATCAGGAGCGTTGTCCCAGTTTACGAGTTCGTTGACATTTCAGGCTATATTTAGCCCAGGAATAGTCGACAGGACTTTACCTCATCTTGAATGATTTTGGAGGGGATGCATTTTGGGGTTACTAGGTCACTTCAGTGTTTGCCGCACTGAATGGTGCCGACGTCATAGTTTGGTCCTGGCAATGGGCATATGCGTCCATGGAAAATCAATGAATACCAAAGTTAACGCTCATTACTTAATTCAACGTAAATCTTTACTGAAAATTGGTTTCATAGAGGGATATTCAATGTGGGCTTGCATAAAACACAATACAAGAAGGAACTGTAGAATAAATTTAAAAAAGCTTGTTTTTCATGCAGAAAGATAACATAAAAATCAAATAAAAAAGTCGTACTAAAAAGTAAAAATTAATTTCTTTGTCATATATTTACTAGAAAAGCAAGGCACTTTCATTGTTCACATATTGCCTTTAATCATACGTACATAAAGATGATACATATATACTTATATACAAAGTGCTCACGCCTTGCTTTTCTTACAAATATATGACAAAGAAATTATTCTTACTTTCTAGTAAAAGTTTTTTGTTTGATTTTTTAATGTTCTTTTTCTGTAAGAATAGCAAGTTTTATGAATTTATCTTAATTTTTTTATTTTCTACTTTATTCATACTTTAATTATTTATAACGTGTAGAACCAATATACGTAAATTCATTCATTGGATTTGGGTTCTGAGGTATAAACCTAACGGCATTCCATTATATCCTGGAACTATTATCGTACCATTTCTACGGGAAAAAACGGAAGTAGAAATCTCTGATCAGGCGAAAAACCTTTTGTAGTCTGTGTTTTGCCGGAGGTGCTGGTTGAATAATATATTTAAACAATTTTCACCCCCGCACCCCCTACAACAGTTTACTATTAAATAAATTTACTACCGTTTTAAAATTTCTCTCAGCCCTACCTTTCAATGATTCCCAAGTAGTACCTTTAAATATATCGTTAACATACCGGGTGTAACAGGATCATGGTATACCGCACTTTTCTCTTTTTTTTTGAAGATAATTGATTGAAATTTAGGATAAACTCTATACATAATAAGCGGCAGTTTTTGATATACAATTGATTTTTTTATCACTTCCGGTTTCGCCGGACACTAACTTTCGAGTTTTAAAGGGAACACCCTATACATTATTGCATTTTTGAATTCTGCATAATCTTATGAATCCAACGATGCCAAATAAGTGACATTTCAAACAACGATTTTTTTTTATAATATAATTTTTAATTTTCCATTTAAGTGTGCCATGACGGTTCCGATTTATTCTAAATGACCAGTGTAATACTACAAAAATCGAAATCGTGTTAAGAACACTACGTGACTCCGTTTATTTGGCATCGTTGGATTCAGAAAATTTACTCCAGTCGAATTGCGAGGGGGGTTTGTATTATCGGTTACTGGAACAATATATATTTTAAACCAAGTCTTTTTGGTCCCTGATTACGATCCAAAAGTTTCGCTCGATGAAAATTCCGGAAACGCCTCTTTTGGGGCAAAAACACCCCTTTCATTAGTCATTAGTCTTCTTCTATATTTTTGTAAATATAGAAGAAGATTAATGACCTTCAGTGTGCAAATTATCATAAACTATAAATAATAAAGTATTATTTTTGTAATATGAAAATTATTTTTGCATATTGAAAAATAAAATAAACAAGCTTCCATTATAATTCTGAATAAAAATAGTTACCGAAAAATCATATTCAATTTATTCAATTTATATACATATTTATCCATATATTATTTATTTTACAGGACAATGTTTTAAAAAAGTAAGTTTTGTGCAGACATTTTTTTTTAATGTAAGGGTCTTAACGCCTTAACCCACGCGGCTATCGACCAGACACTATACATAACGTTCTAATTATAACAACACCTAATACATTTTTCAAATACAAGTACAAAAAAAAAACAATTTTTTTGATAATTTCATAGTTGTCCTGAGAATACTCCAAAACAACTCCCTTGTAAAGGCTGTTTTTTCCCATTTAAGTGTGTTTGACCCATTTTATTGGTATGGGACCCGAAATTCGTGATCATCGACCCAAAAAACATGAAAAGTGCATTTTATAAGATAATTTAAAAATTACACTCAGAATATTGCGAAAACCCCTAATAAGGGGGGGTGTTTATTGCCCCAAAAGGGATGTTTCCGGAATTTCCACAGAGCGAAACTTTTGTATCGTAATCACGGATCAAAAAGACTTGGTTTAAAATATATTTTGTTCCGGTAACTGATTCGACTGGAGTAATTATGCAGAATTCGAAAATGCAATAATATACAGAGTGTTTCATTTAAAAATCGAAAGTTACTGTCACTTCTGGCGAAACCGGAAGTTAAGAAAATCAATTGTATGTCAAAAAGTGCCGCTTTATGTAGTATATCCTAAATTTCAATCAACTATCTTCAAAACTAAAGGAAAAAAAGAGGGATATACTATGATCCCGTTCACCCGGACAAAATAAAATTGGTCACAAAAATGTGCCTTGTGGAACTCCGTATCTAATATGCTTTATATTGCTAATACGATTATTTATGCTAACGAATTGTTGCCGGTTTGTTATGTAGCTTTTTATTAAATTATGGAACGTTCCTCGAAAGCCGATATTTCCATAGCAACTACTAGATCATGATGACTCACGGTGTCGAAAGCTTTGTGTAGGTCAACGAAAAGACATAATGAGGGCTCAGCAGAGTCCAGAGCGTTGTATATTTTAGAGGTTAAGTCGGCTATTGCATCACTCGTTAATCTAGCCTCAGTACTGTTTGTCCGACATAATTTTAAATTTTTGAAGAACGAGCATATTCTAACTTTATATTTTATCATAAATTCATAGCTAAGTTAGATATAAGACATATAGGTCTACAGTTCGATACCTCTTGTTTATCCCCTTGTTTATAAATTGGCTTTATCATAGCAATTTTAAAAGCATCATGAAAAATACCGTATTCTATCGATTTTTTTAATTAAATAAGATAGGGGCTCCACAATGTAGCCAGAAAGTTTTTTAAGGTTTCGGCCTTGAGCTTATCGACTCCAGGGGCTTTTTAAATTTTTTATTAGCAATCATCTTTTTTACTTCTCGTAGGTACATCAATATTTCTCATAACAAATTTGGCTAGTCGAGATTTCGGAAAGTTATATTCCTGTGCTTAATTTTACTTGCTAAATTTTCACCTATCTCACTGAAAAATGTACAAGATACTATCTCAAAACCGATATAAGACGATATGACTATTTGCCCCTGGAATATTCAAAGAGGGATGTTCCAGTGGATGTAGTTTAAAGAATTAAATAATTATCTTCTCCAAGACCGCAATAATAATTTTCATTAAAATTACATAGATATTCCAGTACAGCCAAGATAAGACGACATTTCTAATAATAAGTAATAAAAAATATAAAAGTAGGTAGAGAAATAATACTTAATATTTAACTTATGTTTTTTATTTCATCAAGATTGATAAAAAAACGATATAAAAATTTAATACGGGGAACAGCGAATGTTAGTTCGACAGACTTACAATGATTTTAAATACAGTTTTTAATAGCAAAATTTATTTGTCATTATTTTTAAATGTCAAGACCAAGATAGTTCGACCCATTCCTAAATGGGAATGTTTGTTCGAGTTATGTCGGACTGTTTTTTTCTAATATGATTCGTTTAATTTAATAAGTGTAGTTATATTAGTAACCATATTTATATTTATAAATTAGATTTGAACCTGAAGAAATATACGTTTAAGTACATGAAACGATGGTAAAAGTTGTTTCATTGTCATGAACCGACGAATTTCCATTCATTATTCATAATTAAGGACACAATTTCCTTGTGACATCAGAATTATGTTCATTTGTTGGACTAAAATACATTTTAATAGAGGCATTACACATATACGTATCCATAATTGAGGTTATTTTGATACTTTTACGCAATCCTCTGTTATTTTTAACATCATCTTACGGTAACGATGTGGGAGAAAATAATATGAAAGGAGGTCTCTTTTGTGTCAGTATTTATGTATCCTTTTTTCACTTCCTTATACATATTTGATCTAATCAAATAACTGTACTGTAAAAGGACGATAAATTTAAAAACCAACATAGAAAAAAAATGACACCCTAATTTCAGAAAATAGAAAAAAATATCGTTTGTATAATATATGCATATATATCGTTTATGTGAATTTCTTTTGATCACTTTTCCTCAAAATTGCTTCCTTAAAAAATATAGTCACAAATGTATATTAAAGGTTCTCTTAAAATAAAAGTTGTATAAAGGTATAAATCAAGTTCTATTGGGCCATAAATAGTTTAAAACCAGATATATTTATTCACAGTACTCTAAGTTCGATAGAAAATAAAACTTGCCCTTGCACACACAGAGTATATCAACAATTCCAAGATGAAATATAAAAAACCAAGACTTCCCTTTAGCACAAATCGACATCAGAAACTTATGCACGTGACTGTTAACCAGGTCTAGGTTTCCAGAAAGTGGTACTACAAAAGTGCCCAAGACGGTTCATCTCTTCAAAACGATTCCCTTTTCAAACGTGCACACCCAAGAAAGAAATTGCTATTTCTCTCTGAAAATTGATGTGTTCTCTCAGGGTTATATACTTAAACATAGCAGCCAAGAAATTCCCTGCTGTTGACTAGCCAATGAGAATTTATAAATTAACCCATTTACAATTTTAAAAAACCAAGTCCAGTTGGCCAAAACATAACATCAACACAGAACAATTTAAACAAATCCAAGTTAAATTGGTTGACCAGGTGTAACCATTAATTAATAATTATTGGATAGAACCCGAAAACATGGGAACCTCAACTATCCCGCCGACATATTTTGTTGATGTCAAATCTGCTTTCTCCACATGTTTCAAAGGAGAGTGTTTCTATGAAATTTTTGGTAGATTGACAGATTTGTATGTTAAATTTTAGAATGAACCACCTACTCTTATTAAAAATCACTTTTAATTACTGATATAATCAAGAAACCCGGTGGGGTTTCTCAGTTAATTTTCTCTCTTTCTCTGTCATGCGAAAGCGAAGGGATTCATATACTGCAAAATGTTGCTTTCTGCACCAACTGGATATTTCTTTTCTTTTATAAAAAATAGATAACCATTTAACATTGGTAATTATATGCGAACTAAGTTGTTTATCGTTTCATCTTTCAAATAAATACCTGTTTACTTGTCATCTTATTACGGTATTGCTATTGATGTTTGAATTTTGAGATCTGTCATTCCGGCTATATTTGTGTACTAGACGGAAGTACGTCTTCAAAAATGGAAGTACGACGTCGATAGATACGAAAGTCGCTTAATTTAATCCTATGACAGTGACATTTATAAATAATTTGAATATAGATACAAACAAACTAGTATGAACATAACCTAAAAATTTTTAAAGGCATGGTGAAATTAGATGTGAGTGGGTTCTCTATTCTAAAAATCGAACATTTAAGTAGGATTTTTTGCAAGCATACCCCCTCCCCTCGGTTAAAATCGGTCGAAGTTACATAACCTCAAAGAGGATTAGAACAGTTTTTATAGAAAGACAGAAGCGAATGGTAGCAGTATTCTATGGTATTGTACTTTACTATTACTTGCAGTGCCTTTCTTCTTCGTCTGTTAAAAATAAATTAATAAGTATGTTTATACTACATTTCACGGTTCTATTACATAACTATCTCAATAGCTAATTGTGAAACTACATACATAATGAAAAAATAAATGAAATCACCCCCTCCCCCTCACAACACTTCCAATATATAATACTACATCTTCTATGTGGCTTCCCCGCACCCCCTGACCACCCATTATGTTTATCTTTTATCCGAAATGAACTAAATAGTCAAGTGATCCTCGTGTCGGTCGTCACATGCCTACCTTGCACTGACGAAAGCCAACAGCTCGAAACTGCAGTCTGCAAGTGGTGTGTGATGACTGGCACGAGAGCTTCTTTAAGTAGGATCAGTCTTTCGGCTGGTGTTTGTTGTAATCGAAGCATTTATTCTGTTAAAATAAAATAAATAATGATAAGATTGAGCTTTCACGATTTCATGAACTTTTGATCTGTATCAGAAAGTAAAGGTGGTCAGAAGGTGCAGGGGACTACGATAACGGTAAGGAGCTTTTTGTTATTGTCTTCCAGTTTGGATTAAGCAAAGGTTATGTTGCTTGTCATGAAGTATATAGTCAAAAAGATAAACATGATGGATGGTCAGGGGGTGCGGTGCCACATAGAAGATTAGCTTGTAGTATTATACATTGGAACTTTAAACTTCGATAATTTAAATTTAATCTCGTACTTCACACATCAACAACCATTACACTCCTTTTATATATATTTTTATTGCAACCGCGCGAAATACGTAGATTTATACAAAACACAATATGTCTTAGGTTGCAGAATTACTTGACGGGGTAGCTCCTGGTCTAAAACGATTTGTACTTACTTCACGAACAAGTGTGCAAGCTCCTACTTCTTATAATTATTTGCGGCTATTTTTGTCCTCCTGTTGTTATGAAACAACATTAGTTATGAACATAGCTTAGATATGTTTCCCGTCGTGGTAACCCCTTCAACTCCAAGTGGAATTCTCTCGCTCATCTAAACATGTTTAATTCTTGGTTCACCAAATTTTAAATTCATATTCCTCGGTAGTCTGTGTCATTGGCAGATATTTAATTGCTTGAAAACTTATTAATTAATATCTGGAATCATTATTTCATTGTAATTACGAACTGAAATGGGATGTTTTATACACCATTACCCTCGAGAATATTGGCACTGATATAAGCAAAGGGTCTCTTAATTACAGAACTCAAGGTCTAGGTCTTTCAACCCGACGTTCAAGGTTCCGAAGTTCATCAATGTTATTTCATAAATCTTGTCGAGCCTAAGGAAGACACGAGGAAGGATATTAAATTACATATCCAAACCAATCTATCAATGTATATCGGCTTGCTATAATTATTCACTGTGTATTTTTTTGGTATCTTATTTTTCTCGTTGACATTTTGATTGATAAGTTGAAAAATTAAGACGCACATTTTCTTTTCTGGTTTCATTATTTCACGTTGAGTAATAACAAATTCAATAATTCAGTAAATCACATCGAATAATAGCTGTTAATGCCAACACGAATTGGACTCGTCTCCCTTCATGAGGAGTAGATCGTAAACAAGTGGAATTATTATTTTAAAATACAAATGAGCAAAAAGGCAAATTGACAATATGATACCATTGGTGCAAATTGTTAATGTAATTTGGACATGTTGAGGTCATGCAGCTTTGGACCAATACTACTAGTTCATAACATCGTTAAGCCAAGTCTTTAGCATAATCGATAACTTATGCCTATATACCGATGCCTGACAGATAAACTATTTTAGAATGTTTGTTATAGCATAAACTATTTGTAACTATAAATGAATACTGTATTGGAAAGTCCATATTTTCAGAGGCGCGTTACAAGCCTATGACACTTGCAATTAGTGCTAATGAACTGTTAGTAATGTATGTCAGAGTAATCTTGTCACAGAGGAGTACATCTATATTTGATAATATGCAACTTCCAACTATGGAACAGACCGCCAAAAGTTTGACGCATGAGTAGAAGATTTGCGGTACGCTAAGTCTTGGCCCAATTTGACAGCAAGCCTATTAAACCACATACTCATCATAATATGCAAAAATATTAGTTACGAAGTTCCACAAGGCACAGTTTTGGGACCCATCTTTTTTTGTATATATATATATATATATATATATGGTATATATATTATATACAATACACAATAACACGAATGGTAATCATACACTTGCATCATCTCATCAACTATGACTATGTATACTTAAACACTGAATACAGGCTGCTTTGTTTTTCTATTAGTTCCTGTGTTCCTGATAATCCATGTTGAGACTTGTCTAAAAGGGCTTTAAACGAATTTTAAAAAAAGTTTGCATTCACATTAGAAACACCTCAAGCACTTCAAAAGAACTTCAATTAGTAATTGAAGTACTAAAAAGGACTTCAATTACTAAAGATAAACCCACTTGAAACCACTGAAGAAAAATATCAGTTTTTCATTAACGGCTTAAATCAAGCAGCTGAGGCCAGTATTCCTTCAAAAAATCTTTTAAGGTTAGAGAGCGTCGTCCACCGCCCTGGTGGGACGCAGAATGCGAGGTAACAGTAAATAATAGGAAGAAAGCATTAAGAAATTACAAACAAAAAAGTACTTTGGAAAATTATTTAAAATCTAAGGAAGAAATGGCGCGAACAAAAAAATTACTCAAAAATAAAGCTAAGATATATTGGAAAGCCTGGTGTTCAAAACTAAATAAAAATGCATCTGCCGTAGACCTGTGGAATCAAGCTAAAAAAATAAAAAAAATTCCCATCACATATAAAAAATGTGATAATCTTAATTGGACAGACGATTTATTTAACAAAATAGCCCCAATAACTGCATCCAACAACATTAACACTACATCATCTAACGCCTTCAATACCAACAACTATAATGAGATTTTCACAGCACCCATTACACTATTTGAATTAGAATATGCTCTTAAAAACGTAAACAACACGTCACCTGATATAGATGAAATAAGGTATCCTATATTGTACAATTTACCTCTCAGTGCTAAGATATTTCTTCTGAACATCTTCAATGACATATGGGTAGAGGGCAAGTCAATAGAAGATTGGAAAAATATAATAGTGGTCCCGATATTAAAACCCAACAAAGATCCCAATCTCTCAGATTCATATCGGCCCATATCTCTATTATCCTGCATACTAAAAACGTTTGAAAGAATCATCAAATATCGGCTTGAATGGTGGATTTACAACAATTCAATCTTACCCATTAATCAGTTTGGTTTTAAAAAGGGTATGGTACAGTTGATGCTATATCGAGCATAGTAACAGATATTCAAAACTGTTTCTCTAAAAACGATTATCTAGGGGCCGTATTTTTAGATATTAAGGGTGCCTATGACTCGGTAGATCTGTTGATCCTGAGAAATAAACTCATACAGTTAACAATACCTGTAAGTGTGGCGCAAACTATCGTCAAGTTATATTTTAATAGAAGAGTTTTCCTACGATTACCCGACAATAGCAAAATTGGACCACGGTATGTGTATTCAGGACTGCCTCAGGGATCGGTGCTGAGTCCCTTACTCTTTAATCTCTATACAGCAGATTTACATAGCGTAAACCACTGTATCAATGTTGTGCAGTATGCAGATGATTTTTGTTTGTATATTGAAAGAAGAAAATATGAACAGTGCATTGATAGCCTAAGTTCCGCAATGACATGTAATGTCACTGCAGATTTGGACCATATATTCTTTGAATGTTTAAAATACAAATCAGAAAGCGATCTCCTTCACAAGAAATTACACAAACAGAATGTTAACCATCCTTACAACCTTTGCCATCTGTTAGCGCTAAATAAAAATAGTATCTATGACACACTTTTAGAATTTCTTAAAAACATTAAAATCGATATTTAGCGTAGGTTAGATATAATCTCCTTTGTTTTTTACCAATCGTTAAATGTTCCTTCTTTTCCGTGGTCATACTCTTTGTGTTTGTTTTTTTTATAATGCCCTGATAGACCCCTGGGCGAGAAGAGAGTGTCCCCGTTTTTGATCCCGATTGTATTCTTCGTCATTACACGGTAGATATTAGAGTAGGTTAGATTGCGTGGTAGGTACGTTAACAAAATGAAAGGCATTAAATATTATTAAGCACCTGGTTGTATCGACATAAGTCGTAATGCAAGAAAAAAGTAAGGTTGAGAGAAATCTTAAAACGGTAGTAAATTTTTTTAATAGTAAACTGCTAGGAACCTACCAGTTTTGGTTCTAATAAGTATATGGTTGAGGTACCTACTCATCATAAAGAGTATTATTACTAAATGATAGTCTACTAAACACAACAATTTTGAAGATACTGTTACATTAAAAAGTTTCTGTACTACTGATGGAGTATTAAGGTTTCAAATTCAAATTTGGCTGTCACAATTCACTTTTAAACTCAAACGTTCATTTGCAAAATTTACTTCATGACATACAATTTAAGTTAGATCAATTAGTAACTAAGTTTTAAAACGAAAAACTGTTATTAAATAAAGCTAAAACTGTTTATATTCAGTTTACTCCTAGACCTTCAAAATTATAAAGAATCACATCTACTGAGAGTAAATAGAAAGTCTCTAGATCACAATATTTGGAGTCGAAGAGGTTGCCATGATGAGAAACATATCCGAGCTATGTTCATTAACTAATGTTTGGCAACAACAAGAGAACAAAAAAATGTAAATAATGGTAAGAAGATTAGCCTACACATTTATTCGTGAAGTCCGTACAAATCGTTTTAGAGCAGGAGCTACTCCATCAGGTATTGCAGAAATCTAAGACATATTGTGTTTTATATAAACCTACGTATTTCGTGCGGTTAGTTTGCATAAAATTATATATATAAGGAGTATAAAGTGTTAAGTTTAAGAACAATTTTTAATAGTAAAAAAATTTCCGGCATGTATCCAATTTTACCCCCTTGCCCCTTCGTTTCATCCCACTGCACGGCCCTGAAGGCAACTTACATTTGTCATATTTATAATCGTAAATCCAAATAATACAGATCGTTTCTTAGAGTCAAAAGTTCACACAGATTAAAGTGTCACTGATATATTGTCAATTATTAAAATTCTGCATCAATAGATGGACTGTTTACACTATGTAATGGTTCAAGTTAGTATCGGTCAATTCTTGTTATCTCATGAACTCTGTTGACGTGATACATGATCTAAAAATAGGTATCAGTTCAAGACAAATTCAGTGTTAAGGTTGCGCCTTAAGTGACAAAAACATGTTTAAAACTCTCGTTATACTGTCGGTAATATTTTATATTAATAATTGTTCTGAAACACCGATTATTGGCATACTCTCCCAAGAAACCTACATTATATCCCATATTTTCCCAACGGAGCACTATGACAGTTTCATTGCAGCATCATATGTTAAATACTTAGAAAGTTCTGGAGCGAGAGTCATTCCTGTTTGGTAATATACAATTATTATAAACAATGAATATTAATTAATAATAATCCCGCTTTATTAAGATAGAAATTATGTCTTAAACATTTTACTTTACAGGGACCGATATATCGAATTTAGTCGAGTTATTTTGAATTGCAAAAAAACCGAAAGAGGAATTTATTAGTTATGATTTTGTCTTTAATTTGCTTTTGGCATGATGAGAAATACAAAGAAAAATTTTGGATTAAAATTGGCCATAATTTCACAATAAAAAGAACATTTCAAGTCGTAAAATAAAAATTTTGGGCTGACTTTTCGAATTTTTTTTTTAGCTCAATAAAAGAATTCATTTGAAAACTTTCCTGGGAATTTTTGCTTTAAATAGCAGTATTTATGAATCGCCAAAAAATTCAAGGAATACCTTTGGGCGTTTACATCCAAATTCATCCCCAAAATTAAAAAGAAACAAGTTTTAATCCGTTTCCCGTGAACTATTAATGTTGAAGATTATTAAGGATAGAGATTATTAGTAATGTTTAAGCCATACATTTTGCGACTTAAGGCCTTGCTTAAAAAATAAATGAGATATGAAATTGTATTGAAAAATGTCTTTGCAGCCCAACGCCATCTACGTCTTAATATATTTACAAAATATCTGTATCCAATACACCACAATAATTATTAACCCTTTATATTACTAACAAAAATTCATAAAATCTATAAATGGATTGAGGTGCCATTTATTTCAAATTAATTTCTTTAAAAAAATCTAATCTGGCACTTTTCTCACCGACTTTAACGGCTACCACCTGCTACTGCTACCGAACTCATCAAGTATAAACGTGACTATATTCGAGGTCAGATTTACGGTGCACTCAAAAAAGGCAATACAAACTTTACAAATACCGCTAAACTAGTCGCAAAACTAATTGTGCCCAGGCACGCACTTGAAATATTTAGATCAGTAACTCAGTCGTTCAATTTTAACAGCGCGATATGGTCTAGTATTATTAATATGTACATTCTAATACATATGAATTTTAAATTCTGCTCTGTACTATTTCGTTCGCAAATTGACTCGCATACGTTTTTAATGTGCGTCGGCTTGTTTGATGACACCTTGACGCATGGTCCAACGGCAATAATAAAGAGGTCGTAAAATTTTTGTTGCCTTTTTAAGTGCACCATAAACCTGAGGTCGTCTATACCCAATACATGGAAAGTTTTAAATAAATGTTGAGAATATTAATTTATTTCTGATATACCGCGTTATCAAACCAAAAATGTTGAAAGTGACGTAAGTACTTCTCGCTACTTTTATTATCAAAACTTTTGTCCAGCGGTGTTCGCTTCGAGACAGTCAAATTATTTTGCTTTTGATGCGCGCTGACATATCGCTGGAGGGGCGGGAACGTAGTTTTGATAATGACAATCTTCATTGTTTTCCCGGTATATATGAGTATGTAGTTGTGTATACAAGTATAGGTGTGTATGCGGGGTGGCTGATGGGTGAGCGTATTCCTTTGGTGGCGTGTTGATGGGGCTCGTATGATGAGCTCTGTTAGCATGCCCTCGGAGGATTCCATCTGCTTGCCGATCGTCCTGTGTATACATGTATATATGTATACATGTGATTATGTGTATATATTGCTTTCTTTCTTCTCCGTTATCCCATTTTTTTTAAATTCCAAGTCGCTTGTAATTTGAGTAGTTTAAAAAAATATATATTTTTGTTTTAAACAAGTGTACACATTAATTTATAAAAATGCGTTATAGTCGGAAACACATTTGCTGGACACTTAAAAAATGCAACAAAAACTTTACGACTCCATTAAAATACCATTACTCTTTGTGCTATCTCGCTTATATTTGTAGGTTTTTAATGTGCGCCGGCTTGTTTGATGACACCATTGCGTATAGGCCAAAGGCGATAATAATGAGGTCGTAAAGTTTTTGTTGCGTTTTTTGAGTGCCCAGCAAAGTGTACTTGTCTAAGTGAAGCCAAGAAAGTACATAGTAGAACAAAAAACCAGCGGCATTCTCATCCAAGGATTTAGCTGTTATTTAATACTGAAGCGGCACCTCGTTCTACCATAGAAATATATTAAATTTTATCCGTTTTTGCCTCCTACCAAAAATGAAAACCACAACATTCTGTGTAATTGCCAATATGTTGACCAAAAAGCAAATAAGAAAATATATTTTTAATATTGCAAATAATTATCGAGTTACGCCACTGATTAGTTTCCATGTGGTACTTGACGGTGAAATTATTGCTTATTTTTTAGTGCACCGCCGCCAAGTAGCAGGTATTAATAGCCATCAGTAGTTTATCTACAAATGTCTATGTGCTAATAGCGAATTACTGTGTTTCAAAGTTTTTAACGTTGGAGAATATTACAAACATTGAGTGGACAATCGTTTTTGTTATGGCGCAGCAGGTGATAATATACGTCAAGTTCACATATTTACACGCAACGGAACCTCGGTATTCACGTTCCCCATGAAAGCACTTTTGTGTCAGCTATTCAACATTTAAGGAATCATGGACATTTTTAAACAGTTATTCGTGACAGGGGTCATACATGCTCTCGGAGGACACTGGATGCGGAACCACTAATTTTAGATGATCTCGAAGAAACAGATGCTGCATCCTTATCACGGGCAGAAAGTCCAAGGCCTACAACTTGGAGATGAGCTTCGACGGCAACTACAATATAAGTGGCTATTACAGAAATGTGCCGACATGGCACATTTTCTACGTAATATTTTATTTACCAATGAGACATGATTTACTCGAAATGGTGTGTGTACAACGTGCACAATACACATATCTGGAGCAAAAGTTTTCTGTAAATGTGTGGGGAAGTATAATTGAGAATGTTTTGATTGGACCGTACGTACTTCCAAATCAGCTTAATGGACCTGAGTATTTAAGATGTCTTCGTGAAGTTTTGCCTAATTTGTTAGATAATATACCGCTATTAACTCTTAAATAGATGGATTGGTAGAAATGGGCTCGGTGCTGTAGCCAGCTGTCTCCAGATCTCACACCTTGCGATTACTTCGTATGGGGTTATAAGAAACAAATTGTATACAGCGAAGCTATTAATACCCAAGAATAATTAAAGTAGCAAATTGAGATGGCGGTACAACGAATCCGGGACATGCTTAATCTATTTCCAAAAGTGCGTGACTCAATGCTAAAAAGAGCGCAAGCATATATTATTGATAATGGTGGATTGCATTTCGTAAACTAAATATCAACTTCGTGTGTGCGTGTGTGTTCGTTTTCAGTTTAAGTATTTATAATTTGAGCATTTCGTGCAGATTTATCAACGCTGTAATTTCGGCTATATAAGAGTGAATAATTTACCTTGTGCACGTTGTGCATGAATTTAAAAAAAAATTTTTTTTTAATTTTTAAATTTAAAAAATGGTATTAATATTCACATCCCATCGGAAGTCATAGAAAAAATATAAGCATATATTTCAAAAACACCCTGTATAATGAATTTTAATTTATTGGGGAAATGTTTCATCACTAGTAAAAATTAAGAACTATCCAGCGCTCAAGATATGATTTGATATGATTTTCTGCACTAATTGCAAGAAGTGGTGCACAACTTCATGCACTTGCAGAAGAGTAAGGCTTTGGTGTATTTCACTATGTGGTGAATGTAATAATGCGTATATTAGATTTCTTATAGATCCCTTCCTTTTAAAGTTATTAGCATGTGATAATTTTGAAAATAAGAATTAAGGAAATAGCTAACTTTCGAATTTTCATATCTCGTTTATTTTCTAGCAAGCTTAACAAGGTACTAAAATTCGTTGTGCTTGACAATTTTCACAGAAATGAACGAGTTTCGAAAAAATGGAAAAGTATAAACTTTTTAATTTTGGGAGTGAGTTTAACAGAGCACACACAGACACACAGAAATATTTGCTTGACCTTAATGCTCAAAGAAATAAAGTTACTCTTTGATCAATATATGCTAAGACTATTATTATATATTATTAATTTTAGGATTGGACAAAATGATAACTACTACAGGAGAGTTGTAAACTACACAAATGGGTGAGTTCTAGTAGAATTAATATTTAATAAAAATACTGTTTCTACGGGATGCTTTTAAATATGGATCATAATTTCCGAATCGTGTTTGAGACCGAACTAGGGAATTTTTCTGAAGAATGAGGCCATTTCATAATATGTATTTATATTAAATTTAAATTCTAGAACGAATGAGAAGTATTTTCAGCACGATTGTTTTATAGAGGTTGAATAATTTTACGTTCGCACCCTCAATATAGTTGGAACATAAATAAAATTTAGTTCAAATATGCTTTTAGAGGGCGGAATATTAAACATCATATTTTTAGTCGCAAACTCCTCTATAAAATCCTTATTTTACTATAAGGAACGTAACCAGCCTGCAACCAACAGCTACTCTCCGGGCTATGTGCCCTGCCGAGCGCTGAATTACAAGTTAAAAATCTGGCGCGTTAAGTGTAATAATTGTATATTACCATGCAACGTTTGTTGCAATCGAAGCATTAGCGTTTTTTTAGATAGATAGATAGATAGATGATGGTAATGTGCAATTATTACACTTAACGCGCCAGACTTGTAACTTGTAATTCAGCTAATAGTTTTTTTTTAATCAGACCAAATAACCAATGCAAAAAATGGATCTCAACTTATAGCTGGTATTTACAAAAAAAATGGATATGTCATTAGATCAATTATGGTTTGAGCATACCAACTGGCGACTAACAAATCTAATTTTAAATTGCAAAAACTTCCCCCAACTGAAGGAGCAATTGTACAACCTCCTATATAGTTTATTACCAATTACAAACTTGGCTTGGTTATTTGGGCAACGTGCCCGATAACAAAAAAGTTAAGCAGTGGGGCCAGAACGAACAACTAGCTAGACTCATGCCCAAATTTACCCCAGATAGTTAGACTTAATTCCCGAAAAATATTAAAAATTATTAGCTGTAGCTGTGAAAGTAGTTGTAATAAACAAAACACGTCTTAAAATGTACCAATTTATGCAATAATTGTCATGAAAACTGTTTAGAGATAAAGAGATATTTGAAGACTTCAGAGATTTGGAAGGGATTAACTATGAAGAGCCAGCAAAGAGTCTCGATATTGAAATTGAAAAGCTCGAAGATGTCGATAATCTCGAAGATCCTTCGGAATTTGAAAGTTTTATTGATGAAGAAGAAGAACAAACACAATGAAAAGATCTAAAATTAATAAGTTTTATAACTTTTCATAAATTTTTTATTTAAGTAAAAAAATTACAAACAATATTTTTCTGAAGACGAAGCGAGTCAAAATAAAAAAAAATTTAATTGTTTTACTTAATAATTATTTATTCAAATTATTTTATTCAAATATACCTCCTAAAATGGATTACTCATCGTTATACCATTTACTTAGTGAAAAAATAGTAAAATATTTAATAAAAATGCACACTGGGACAGTGGAGTCTTAACTCTAGCTTACGATTTTCAGTACGGTACGGTGCATTGCCATGAAAAACTAAAGTTTCAGAATAATTTCCCCCACTTTCTTCATTCAAATTCATCCAACTTTAGTAATATTGCATTGAAGTAAATTCTGTCATTGAAATTCAATCCATTATTTACATAAATAATTTTAAAAAATTGAAAATAATAAAAATTATTGAAAAATTCGTGATTCGAAACGTTATTTTTTTGCTTTTCCCAATTTTAAGCAGTTTCATGAAAAATAAAGCATCTACATATGACCATTTCAAAGTAGACATTTCAACGGTTAAAATGAGCCGGGATAGAATATATAAATAAATAAAAAAACACCAATAAAGTTTTACGTGGAAAATTTTGGTTTCTTTTTCGAAAAATGTAAATATCTCGGAAACTACTTCTTTCCTATATTCCAAAAATATCATGCTTATTCAATGCAAAAAGGTATACTTTAAGATAATTTCATGTAAATTAATTGTTATTACGAGAAAAAAAATAAAAAACCGAAACATCGGTTTTCCGCCGTTTTCTCAGAAAATTTCAGGTTATGTTGAAAAATGCTTGATTTAAAAGTTTTAGATTTTTTTATTATCTACAACTTTTGTAAAGGACATTTTTCGCTAGGAGATCACGTTTCGCCGAACATCGCAAAAAACCACTTTCAATTTCACTTTAGCCCGTGTTTAATTTTTTTTATCTCTTAGCTATAAGTAACCTTAACAAAACTCCCTAGCTGATCCTTGCTGTTAATAATTTTTCAAAAGGTATTGGCACCAGTCTAAGAAAGAATGTGTTTTCCGAAAAAAATTCAAAATATTATCCATATTTTCATTCCTTCCTGAATTTGAGGCTAATTGAAAGAAAACCCCATAACAAGATTGCTCTAATTGAAATAACCATATTGTGAATAAATATTTACATTTCAGAATATTATTTCCGGGAGGTGGTACCTACTTTAATGAAACGGCGGGCTATGGGGATGCGGCTAAGCGTATTTATCAATTAGCCCTGGAATTTAACAAAAAAGGAATCTATTATCCCATCTGGGGAACCTGCTTAGGATTGCAGGTCTTGCCTTTCGCCGCTCTTAATGGAAAAGACATTAGAGTAAACTGTCACACACACGATAAAGCCTTACCACTAGATTTTACACAAGGTAAGCTTTCACTAACAGCACATTTAAATTTAAAATACGTGTGTACGCTTTTATATTAAAAGAAAAATATGTTATATTATTATATATTATAATCGTATTTAAATTATTATACTCATTTAACCGAAATACATTTATTGTATTATTATTTATACTAATCTATATATGTATATAACCACAAATCTCTTTTTAAGGTTATAAGAACAGCAAACTCTTTTCGAAGGCGCCAGAAAACATTATAAATCATTTAGAGTCATACAACGTTACTTATAATCAACATCGTTACTGCTTGACGAAAAAGGTGTTAAGACGAAACGGAATTCTGCCTGAATGGAAAATATTATCTAAAGATAAGGACCGTGATGGCCTTGAATATATATCTGCAATGGAGTCTCTAAATTATCCAATATATGGAGTTCAGTTTCACCCAGAGAAGAATCAGTTTGAATTTAATAGTAGGGCAATTCCACATACTTTAGAAGCCGTTAAGATTTCTCAATATTTTGCAAGTTTCTTTGTGGATGAATGCAAGAGAAACAACAATACTTTTCCTAGTAAGAGAATACAGCATACATCGCTAATATATAATTATAATCCGAAATATTCTGGACTATTGAATAGTTCTTATGAACAAATATATGTTTTTAACAAAGCCGATTTTAGCAATGCGCAGCTTCTCTAATATGTAATTCTTTCTGTATAAATCATTTTCTACAAATGAAATGCATAGAATAAATATAATTTTCTATAATTCGTTCTTCTGTTATTCGATTGTTAATAAATAAATTCACCTTTTCCTCTTTTTCTTCTTGAGATTTTTACCTCTTTTTATACACAGGATGTGCATATTGTATTCCTTAAAAAAATATTAAATGTAAAATAAAGCTTGTGGCTTAACCGTTCTACTGGCCCTAAAAAATACCACTACATTTAATATTAAAATTAATCCCATTATTATAAGAATACAAAATCTAAATACTGCCTGAAAGTTATTTGTGGCATTCTACGAATATTCTTTCCTATTATTTTGGTTTTCTACCACATGTATTATTATCCTCTTCAAAAACAAATCACCGAATCTACAAAATAATAGAATTATTGGAAAAAAAGGAACAGTCAGAGGTTATGTTTTGCAAATAATATAAATCGGAATAAACACAGAATTAATGTATTTTGCTGACGTTTCGGAAAGTAGTCCCTTTCCGTTTTCAAAGCTTTTTTGGAAGAACTCTTATTTTGCTGTGTATGTCAAATACACAGATTTAGGATTATGTTTATATTATTTCCATAGATATTTACTACTTACACAGAACACAGAACTGATGATATTTTCTGTTAGATAATGTTGAGTTTGTTAAGTTCTTCTTTTAACATTGGTAGCCAGGTTGTACAAATATCTACAGAACTATTCGATACGCACTTATCTTCATTTAATAAGATTATTGCTGATTCTTTAATTTTTCTTTTTTTGGTAGCTGTTTCTTTTGTTAAAATTTTTGTACAACCTGGCTACCAATGTTAAAAGAAGAACTTAACAAACTCAACATTATCTAAAAGAAAATATCAGCAGTTCTATGTTCTGTGTAAGTAGTAAGTATCTATGGAAGTAACATAAACAGAATCTTAAAGATGTGTATTTGACATATACAGCAAAATAATAGTTCTTCCAAAAAAAGCTTTGAAAACGGAAAGAGATTAGAGATTACTTTCCGAAACGTCAGCAAAATACATTATTTCTGTGTTTATTCCGATTTATATTATTTGCAAAACATAACCTCTGACTTTTCCTTTGGCGTAAACGTCACGGGCGCAGAGGCTTTTTTCCAATAATTCTATTATTTTATAGATTCGGTGATTTGTTTTAAAGAGGATAATAATACATGTGGTAGAAAACCCAAATAATAGGAAAGAATATTAACATACTATGTTAGTTTTTCCGTTTTTTCCGAGATATTTGCATTTTTTGCTAAAAATATACATATATATGTGTATAAGAACCGGGAGCTATCCAAAATTTTCCATGCCATTTCCTTCGTTTACTGTGCTATATCAAGTATATATCATTATCCAGTACGTTACTGAGAACTACAACAGATTCGAATTTAAGATTCACACAGTCAAAATAAACGCCCGCGAGTTTATGGCCGATCGGCCAATAGCAATGCGATATTCAGCAAATCACGCCTTGGCTCGCGCTAATTTCTGTTTGCATTGTATGAATCTGAAATGCAAATATGCTATAACTTCTACGCCTGTGACAGCAAAGAAATAATTAAAGGGCGTATTTTGGTAAATAATTATTACCTGATGAGGACTGAGTGACTGTAATTGTAGAGTAACCATCTTCCGTATTCGTGTATGAATATAAACGAATTTTTTATGATAATAAAAAGCATCCTTACTTTGCTGAAATATATCCAACCGCTTTAAAATGTCTTTCTTTTTATCTACAGTTAAACGAGTCGTGCTTATAAAAATACGTAAAAGTGGACAATATCATATTAATTTTACTGCATATTTAAAAAAAAATTATCGATTATCGGATTATCGTGAATAACTCGAAATTGGACTACTTCTTGGATCCGGAACCTGGATCTGAAAAATAGGACAACCATCGTGATTCCCGCCCTCGAAAACCCATGTGAAGCCCATTCCGAGCCCATCTTAACGTTTTTCCCGAGTGATTTAGGTGTTGCTAGCAGCGTAGTTTCAACTCACGGGGGTTGCTTAGGTCAACTGTGGTTTAGTAATGGTTAGTTTCCCTGATATTATCATAAAAGCCTCGATCTGACTAGTTCGCTCATTCCTAGAACCGACAGCACTTAAGAGACGGTGGTTTTTATACGCTGAGGGCTGAGGGAGTGTGGGGTGAAAAGTAACAACACCATCATGATCCCTGCTCTCGTAAATCCATGAAAAATCTTGTCGAGTTCGTATTCCTTTATTTTTTGTGGATGTTGCTATACCATATTAGTCTACACCTTTTCCATCTGTAATTCAGATAATATCATTCTATTCCAGAATAGTAATTTATATTTCAGAAAGCGTCAATTATAATTCAGATTCAGTATTTATTCTTAAATGAATACATTAACTTATTAATAAATTACTAACAAAATACTGAATTTTTAAGTATTTTAAAATATTTAACATCCTACGACAATTATTGTATCTTTTGCCTCACAAATAATTACTTCCAAGTACACCAATCTCTGTTCAATAACATGAGCTTCCACATGGGGACCTTGAAGATGAGTTTTAACATAACATTTTACTTTAAAACAAATGCATTCAATCGGATTTAGCGCTGGGGAGTAAGGTGCTAATGTCAAAAAACTTGCTGCCGTACCATTAATAACTGTTTCGAAGGTTGAATGGCAAGGTGCGTTGTCACAAACAATAATTAAGTCTGCCAGCTGGTAGTCCATATCCTCCCACTACTGTAAAAGCCTCCTAACCCAACCATTGGCTAAAACTGAAGTAAATGATCCTCTTTTACGCTCCATAGCTACTACACCTGCTGCCGATATAGCTCCTATTAGATGCACATTGGTACCTCGTGATGCTGGTAGATGTTGAACCGCTTTGACACCAGCTCGAACTCGGCCCCTTAACGCTATCTGGAATTCACATAACGTTTTCTCAGTTACAAATAACACTTTCTCAAATACAATTCACTAATCTGAATACAACTGAACAGTTCTGAAATTAAATCGATGAATCTGAAATACAATTGATGATTTCTATAATACAATGAACTAATCTGAAATACAGTTGATGCTTTCTGAGATTAAATTGATATTTTATGAAATACAGCTGGAAAAAGTGTATAGTAAATTAACTGAATTTATTACTACATATCGAATATTTACGACAACTGTATATCTTAACACATCAAGTGGTTACATCAACTGTTTATACATTATATGTAGACCATTCCAGAATTACGTCATTGACAGTTCGGCCATATTCCGTATTTGCAACATTTCTACATATTTCATGGAAGGTACTGGTCAAACGGAAAGTCAGGACCAGGACCACCGTCTTATACCGATAGTATTTGGACGATCATGCAGGTGAAACAGAATCGCTATATGACTGCATACTTCTGATAAACATGTACATCTGATACATGTACACTTAGCAATGGAAATGCTGGTGTTCTTTAAAATAATAATTCAAACTTGAAGTAACTTTTCCCTCTTTCATTGAGTGTTTAACCTACAACAAAGATTTAAAAAATGTTAATCAAGATTAAAACGTCTGTAGCATATCACAATTATATACATTAACATATAGAATCTAATTGTAACGTAAAATTACGCATTGACTTTGATTTCTTACCTTCCCAATGACAACAAATGTCTCATCACTGATTTGTTTTGCCAAAATTCCTTGAACAGAGTCAGATTCGTAAAGCTTGTAGGCTTGCAAGCTTTTATAAGGCTTAAATTGTTGACCAGTATAATAACTATGAGTTAGTATCAAATAATTCACGAAGTCCATCATGGTAATATTATAAATTTAAAGCCTGATCTCTTCAGGGGGGATTGCATAGTGGTCAATATTGTCAATAATCTCGATTTTTTTATCATATCTGCACTTAATATCACCTCTAAGTGTTACATAATATTCACTTCGAGACATCTTGGCGAAAAAATTTGCAAAAAATCACAATAAACTCAATATATAGCACCAAAAACGAATTTAAACACACGGAAAATAACCGCTTTGTGTGCCACCCAGGCAAAATGGCGGATCTGTCAAAGTCACGTGTTCTGGATGGTCTATTTACGATGACAGGACCAAGAGCCTGTGACCTCAACCCTGACACCTACGTGCCAAACTTCAAGTCACATGGCGGAGTGGCTGTATTTCAAAGGACCTACCTATTATTGCAATACTTTGTAAATGCAATTTAACACATTGTAATGTTTCAATGATACATTATGGCGCATTTCGTGCATAACGTGCATTATATTACTTAGTGGCTAGTGGTTTATCCCTATTACAAAGTGTTGGAAATTCATACTTTATAGAAAAATGTGTATTGAACTATTCGTCTCGGCATCTCATTGACCTGTTAATACTGCGAATTAATGTTTCCCACTACTAATACGAATGGAAGCTGTTGCTGTTGACAATCCCTAAGCAATGTTTAGTGAACCTGGTCGTGATACATTCAGGGAGCAGAGGGATTGCTTGACAAATGTGTAAGTGGCGTCGTTAACCATCCCTTGGGTATAAATACATCAGTTTCTCCGACGATGCGGTTAAAATTAATATGGATGAGGTAACAAAATTTAATCTTCCTACGTAATGTGACATTGCGACATTGGCCTTGAGGGAAGCGTTCGTTGAACTTAGAGCTAAAATGCTTAATAAAGCAGAAAAGAACTCTAATTTGCAATTTTTAATTAATATTAAAACGGGCGATCACGACTTTCAAAGGAAAATAAATGAGACAAATGAGATATAATTAACATTCCTTCTCTTAATGTATGCCCTTGAACATTAGGTAAATTATTAAAAAATTTAACAAGAATTAATTACGCCATTTATCACTTATATTTGGCCTTTCTTTATCTTTGTGAGCAGCTAATTAATTATTTGTGTTTATTCAGTTTACTCCGTCGAAATTTCGCTGCTGTTTATATGAATATGTAGTAAACAAGCATTGAAACATTAAGTCCAAAATAATGATATCGTTTGGCGTGGCTTAATATTTTCATTTGATATAAAATGTAAAGTAAGCACAAAAATATACATATCTTTTAAACGACAGTGTTTGACATTGAATTTTAAAAATTATTAAAACCCGTAAAAATAGATCAAATGAGTCATAACATACTGCATATTATAAACATACATAAACTAATTAAACCATGATTCTAAAAAGTACACGAGCTTAATATTACAAAGTAACATTAGAAGTACACGTCTTCTTTTTCGCCGATTTATTGAAATTTTTATATTATTCTTCAACAAAAGTACCTGGAAAATATTATTTATTCTTCTGTTAAGAGTATATATTAGGATGGGTAAACATAAAAACAATTTGAGCGAATTTATTAAGGTGGGCATATCCAAGAGAGAGAGATCAGATAAGCAAATATTTATTATTTTTGGCCATAACTATTTTTAAATACATATTATGGAACGCCCTTTTGCTATTTAACTAAAAGGATTATAAAGTATCATAAAATTCAGCATTTTAATGTTAGTTATTAATATGTTTATTTAAATATTTTTTGTCATTAAACTGTTTCTTTGCTTCTTGCGTCATGTTTAAACCTTTTAAATTGAAAATTTTATTTAATAAAATTATACTTCACAGAATCTTTCTCAATTCTATTGAATCAAATGTTTATTATTTAAACTGTTTCATATAAAATTTATTGATCAACATTCTATTTTTATGTTTGTTTAAAACTGTTTTTGAATAGAAATTATTGTTAAATTAAAATGTTTTATACTTAAAAGTAATCAATATGGTCTTATTTCTACTTTCAAATGATTGTTATATTTAAATGTTTCTTTTTAACTTTAAATAAAAAGTATTTGAGTAAAAGTATTAATAAACAATTTTAATTTCAGTTACATTTTTTTGTTTGTTAAAAATGGTTGTTTGACTAAAACAATGATATTGTAATTTTTTCAATTAAATATTTTAAAACATATCAAAATTTTGTTGCATACGTTGCAATCATTAGAATGTTTGTTGAAAAATTATCACCAACCATTTAAAATGCTTTTTAAATTGAAATTTTATTTAGAAATATCAAGAAACAAATGTTTATTGAATTAAAATGTATATTGAATAAAAACGTTTGTTGAATTAAAATGTTTGACTTAAAATTATCAACAAACATCAAAATTGGGCGCCACTGCGTATAGCCGTTGCTTGAGGTACTATGTTATTGTGGTGTGTAAGTCGGGTTTCATGTTTTGGCTGTGATGAAAGTTATAATCCTTATATACATATTTATTATATTAATGGATGCCAATTTATAAAATGGTACACGTCATGAACACATTATAGTTTCCTATGACTTCGAAGTCATTGCTAGTTTCTGTCTGTACTGCACACACAGTATATATCCACTTACACAGCACAACAACATAGTACCTTAAGCAGCCGCTATACGCAGTGGTGCCCAATTTTGATGCTTGCTGATAATTTTAAATCAAACATTTTAATTGAACAAACATTTTTATCCAATAAACATTTTTATACAACAAACATTTTTAATCGATAAATGTTTTAATGTATGTTAGAAATTGTATAGTTCAATTCAACAAACATTTTAAATCAAGAACATAAAAAATCATTTTAGTGTTGCTATTTTGATTTCAACTCATTTGTTTTATTCTGCTAAGAAGTATAAGAAACAAACATTTCAAATTTATCAAAAAAATCTAGATTTTTTTTCAACAAAAGTTTTTAAAAACAATGTAACAAAAATTTAAATGTATGTTGGAAATGTTATGTCAAATATTCTAACTGAACAAAAGTTTAAAACAATCATCAAAACATTACATTTTTAACTTTGATTATAACTGCCAATGATTACTGAATATAAACACTGTTTTATCATTTTAAATGTTTGCTGATATTTTGATGTCAATATTTATTTCACAAACTTTTAAATAATGTTAATTTATGTATTATAAATATACAATATAATTTTAAAATAGCATTTCAAGAAACAGTGTCTTCAGTTTTCTTTTTAAAGTTAAAAAATAGGTAGGTGTTTTAATCATGAATTATTTTGAAATAGTTAACGTAAAATATGAAATAAAAAATATTTTTTAAATCTTTTAATTTTATATATTTTTCAATGAAATGGCGAAAACCCAGAACAAGAAAAAAAAACATTATAATATTCTTATATTTTATGTTACTCTATATTTTCACAATAATTAAATTGTGTATATAAACTTAGGTATATTTGGCATTTTACTTTTTAATATACAAAAATAAATACAACATTTTAATGACAAGAAATATTTAAACAAGCATATTAAAGACTAACATTAAAATATTTTATGAATTTTATGATAGTTTATAATCCTTTTCATTAAATAGCAAAACGGCGTTCCATATATATTGGTAAAAACAGTATAAAACTATCTAAATAGAACTTATGACAGGTGTAGTGATATGAATTTTCACTCAATAATTTCAGTTGTCTGCAAAATTAATTAATTTATCACTACAAGATATTTCTTAATTTAGATTAACTAATTTTGCAACCAATTGAAATTATTGAATGAAAATTCATATAACACCTGTCATAGTTCTACTTAGGTAGTCTTATACTTTATTTTACAAATATATGTATTAAAAAAAGGTTTTGGCCAAAAATAATAAATATTTCCTTATCAGAACTTTCTCTCTCTCCCTCTCTTGGATATATGCGCACCTTAAACTGTTAAATAAACTGATCTGTATTATTCTAAACCTAATAGTAACTATATCATTTTTACTTTCGCATATGTTTAGTAGCTATACAGGAAAGTGTTGTGATCATGCAAAAAATTGATTTTGGGTTTTTTGTTGAATTTACACGTTTTTAGGTCCCCTGAAGCCTAAAAATTGGTTTTTAAAAAATGTCCGTCTGGAGTTTGGTGTTTGATATCTAGCATCTGGCGTCTGTGGTAGCACCTAGACCCCAAATTAATCGATAGATTTTGCTCAAATGTCAGGGCGGCTATACCTCGAAGTGAAATCACAATGTTGATCCCAGCTCAAAACGTAAAATAATCTATTTCTCAAAAACGGCTCTAATAATTTTGATCAAATTTAAGCGGATACTCACTTAATACTTAGTATGAGATGACACAACCCATTAACCCTTAAAAAGCAGGAACGGAGGCTGCGGAGCAAGATTAGAACATAGTGCATTCTAAATGATAATAATTTGGAAACTAGAACTAAATTAACTATAAATAGCATAATGGAACTCTTAACACTGTGTATAAAAACAACCTATTTTCAATTGGACAATGAGTTCTATCAGCAGGATTTTGGTATGGCTATGGGGTCTGCATCATCACCAATTTTACGCAACATATTTTTGGAGAACTTTGAGAACACACATGTTCAAAATTATATAAACAAACCGATTGTCTGGTGGAGATATGTTGATGACATCTTTGCAATTTGGCCTCATGGTGTCGATTTACTAGATATTTTTTTAGAAAATATAAATAGTAAGGAACCGTCTATTAAATTCACATTAGAAGTAGAAAGTAGGAATGAACTACCGTTTTTAGATGTTTTAATTAGAAGGGTAAATAATACAATTGAAACAAGCGTTTATAGAAAACCAACACATATTAATACATATCTAAATTTTAACTCAAATCAATCAATGAATGTTAAAAGGGGTGTTATAAAATGTTTATACGATAGGGTCAAAATAATTTCGTCTAATAATGAAATATTAAATAACGAGAAAAAATTTATCAAAGAGGTTCTAGTACAAAATCAATATCCCGAAGCCTTTGTTGATAGAGTTTTCATAAATGTTAAAAATAGGGACAATCAGGTACAACAAAAACCTGAACGTCATTATACAGCAATAATTCCTTATGTATAGGGATTATCGGAAAAGCTACGCCGTAGGTGACAAATTTGAAGTTAGGACGATATTTCAAACGGGGAACACTTTAAGACCTATTTTAACAAAAACAAAACCGATAAACAGGGAGCAGAACTCAAAAAACTGTATTTACAATATCCCGTGCGAATGTGATAAATATTATGTGGGTGAGTCATCCAGACCTTTCAGTGTGAGGTTGGATGAGCACAAGAATTACATTAGAAAGAATGAAATTCAAAAATCAAAGATTTGTGAAGATGCTTGGGAAAACGGACATAGAATAAATTTGGACTCGGCAAAAATTTTAACAAAAGAAACAGATACCAAAAAAAGAAAAATTAAAGAATCAGCAATAATCTTATTAAATGAAGATAAGTGCGTATCGAATTGTTCTGTAGATATTTGTACAACCTGGCTACCAATGTTAAAAGAAGAACTTAACAAACTCAACATTATCTAAAAGAAAATATCATCAGTTCTATGTTCTGTGTAAGTAGTAAGTATCTGTGGAAATAACATAAAAACAGAATCTTAAAGCTGTGTATTTGACATACACAGCAAAATAAGAGTTCTTCCAAAAAATAACTTTGAAAACGGAAAGAGATTACTTTCCGAAACGTCAGCAAAATACATTATTTCTGTGTTTATTCCGATTTATATTATTTGCAAAACATAACCTCTGACTTTTCCTTTGGCGTAAACATCACGAGGTAGATTCGGTGACTTGTTTTGAAGAGGATAATAATGCATGTGGTAGAAAACCCAAATAATAGGAAAGAATATTCGTAGAATGCCACAAATAACTTTCAGACAATATTTAGAACATAGCGAATAATCCCGTTCACAAGATCATCCAATTTTTTATAAATGTGTAAACTTTTACCATTATTTCATTCAAAGAGGTATCATGAACAATCACTAGGACGATATAGTGAATCTAACCAATAGATACACGCCGCCAATAGATCTGAAACGATACGTATTTGAGAAGTGAGTTAATTAGTGTATTTTATTATTACATATTATATAATAATTAAATATTTTTGGTGGGTTAGAGAATAGTATTTTTCTTATTGGATAGTATTTAAAATAGTGATAAGTAACTTAATATTTTCAGAAAAATTCTACAAAAGTAAAAGATCTAGCATTTGAATGAGGTGGAGGATGTCATGGAGATGAAAGAAGGTTGTTGAAAGAAAATGACAATTTCATCTTACATAATAATATAATACAATATATGGCGCCCTTTTCTGAACAACGATTGCTGCTTTTGTGATTCCCAACTTTCTCACGGAAATATTCAATTTAATAAGATATTAAATTTGTCTATAATTGACACAGAATATCCGTTTAGTTTGCTTCAATTAATCTCCTTTAATTTTGTTCTTCTTACATTAATGTCATTAATTCATTTTCTTTCAACAACCTTTTTCTCCATAACGTCCCCGCCTCCCACTCAAATGCTAAATCTTTTACTTTTGTAGTATTTTTTAAATTATTTCAAATTACCACTTAATATTGTGAGTACTTAAATAAATATATTAATTAATTAGAATCTTAAATGTTATACTGGCACTTAAATCTACCAACATTTCTCTCTCTGAAACAGAGTATCCAACTTCTTATTATGGTTATTAAAACTACTCTTAAAACTAACTATGGCTATTTTACACACTAATTAAGTATTTTATTTAGAACAATATTAACACTTTTTTATAGTTGCTATCTGAGTATTTGATTTTAAAATAAATTTATAATACATTTAAATGGTTTTTAATTTTAATCTAAGTTAACACCCAGATATTTGATATTTATTCAGGTAATTTTATGGTTGTGTGAATGTCATAGCAAAAATCGTTCACAAACACAGAGCTATAAACCTGGAGTCTCTTGTCCACCCGACATAATAACAGTTTTAATCACCCGTTATTACTGTTTTATTGTTTTCTTCGAAATGGTGCCACAATGTTAATGTCGATTAGAGACAGCAACAAAAAATATTGTGTATGCTGATAAAGTGCAAAATAGGTTGTCACAAACAGATCACATATGTATCACACCGACACATCATATTTATTAGCATCTGTTATTGTCGTTTATAATAAAATATGTCCCTGGACTAGATTTGTAACGTAACAGATCCTGATGCACTGGGGTCGTCCACCCTAAATAACAAGCGTTTTTCAATGGATTACGTCAGCATTGACCTAGTAATCTAGCACAGGAATGGTTCTTGCAAATTTACCTTGTATGAATGCGTATCAGTTGCCTCATAAACGTGTTGTTTCATCGTAATAATTAAAATTGTACGTTTTACATAGCGATATAGATGGCAAATATATACAGAACGATCCAATAGTTTTGCAACTCCAATGAAAAAGTTATAACTGAAGAACCATTTGAAGTGACAATTTTAAAATAGGATTTTTAGTTATTTGTTTCTTTAATTGCATTCAAATATAGGGATGGACTTAACCTACTGTTATAATATATGATTTGCAGGAAACAACTACTCAGCGGGCAAATACCCCGGCCTGCATTGAATTACATCTTACAAATCACGAAATACACGAATACACGGTAGATCGTCGTATGTTTTCGGTTACGTATCTTCTCACAAGAGCGGGCTTCCACGAACTGAGAAATCTCTGCGTATCATCCCGTTTATTAAGATTTTGTGGTCTTTTTTCGATCTCTATGGCCTCTCTGGTAATGCTTGATCTATAATGCTACTGCTCTGGTGTTGCCGAAGTCTATTTTGTGTCCTGTGGATTTTACATGCTGTGCTAGGACGACGTTTTCTCCTCTTTTCGTACTGCATTCATATGTTCTTCCTTTCTTATACTAATACTATTGGTTTGTCCTATGTATGATTTGTTGCAATCTAAACCCAGCCCTATCGACGATCAAGCAAAGAACCAGATTATACCGAGAGAGAAATCTTCAAGATGTCCCAAATTCCCAAGATCCATAAGGAAGGAGCCCCATTAAGACCTATTGTTAGCTCTGTAGGATCACTGTTACAGAAGTTAGCGAGATATCTGACTGACAGATACAGCCACGCAGAAAAGGCAACGTCTTATGTGAAAAACGCACAGTATTTTATCGAGTTACTAAACAACGAGACAGTCCAACCTGAAGATATTCTAGTGAGCTTCGATGTAGTATCAGTATTCACTAACATACCAATAGAGGAGTCACTCGAATTGATGAAACGAAAGCATCATCCAGAAGAGCATATTCTTAGCCTAACTAAACATTGGTTAAACAACACATACTTTATATACAATGATTAGCGCTACAAGCAAACGGAAAGAGCACCGATGAGTTCACCGTTATTTCCAGTCATCGCTAATCTCTTCACGGAGGACATAGAAGTTCGTGCAATACAAACGGCACCACTCAAACCAAAACTTTGGTTGAGATATGTGGTCGACACATTCGTAATCTGGACTCAGGGAAGAGAACAACTAAATAGTATCTTAGACCACCTGAATAGCATTCACGATAAGATCAAATTCACCATGGAGGTAGAAACAGACAAGCTTCCATTTTTAGACGTATTAGTGAAAAAGAAACAAGACAGGACACTAGGTCACACAGTATACAGAAAACCCACTCGCACGGACAGATGCGGCTAAACTAAGTGCGACATCACATCACCATCCAGTACAATTAAATTTAGTAGTAAAGACTCTAGTGACACGTTCTCAGAGATTGACAGACATCGACCATATCATCGAAGAGATGTCGTCACTTGAAAAAGCACTAATGAAAAATGGATTTTCGAGGTACACAATACAGAAGTCGCAGGGGCCATACAGACAAAAAACCCAGGAGGAATCCGAGAAACCAGTACCTTAGTGAGAGGGGCGATAGGTAAAATTGGCAAACCTCTACGTAAACATGACATAGAAATAATATTTAAAACAGACCGAAAAATCAGTGTAGTCCTACGTAATCCAAAATCAAAAACTACCCTAGGAAACCAAGGAGTATACGAAATCCGGTGCCAAGATTGCAACAAATCAAACATAGGACAGACCAATAGGCGTATTAGTATAAGAAAGGAAGAACATATGAATGCAGTATGAAAAGAAGAGAAAATATTGTCCCTAGCACAGCATGTAAAATCCACAGGGCACAAAATATACTTCGACAACACCAGAACAGTAGCTAATATCGAGCATTCTAGGTCAAGGATTACCAGAGAGGCCATAGAGATCGAAAAAAGACCACAAAATCTTAATAAACGGGATGATACGCACAGATTGCCCAGTTCTTGGAAGCCCGCTGTTGTGGGAAGATAGGTAACCGAAAACACACGACGATCCACCGTGGACGAACCAATCACGAGGAGGTACGTTTAAGTATTGACAAATAGTGAAAAAACATAGCAACCTGCCCGAAATGGAACTATCACGAGTAGTCAGAGCCGAGCGCTGACCAATCAAGGAGAACCACGGCATTCTGCAGCACCGATGGGTTCAGCCAAACGCGCAGGCGCACCCTAGACTGCAGATATATAAAGAGCCACACAACGCGGGGAACGTCAGTTCAATTCGAGTAACGAGGAGCAACAGTAGGCAGCTTTCACTGAGAACCTGAAGATATCAGATGAGATTCTGCCGAAATGTCGTTTAGACAACCGTGACTCCTGGAGGAGTCGACCATCGACGCGGAAAAGCACATATGCCTGGGCGCCACCTATGTATAATAGAAAAAACCAGCTCAGTCGAGCAGAGAATCTTAATCTTAGGAGCAAGTTCTGCGATTAAATGGTGCGACGACTGAAAACAAAAGCACAACAACAATTAACACCCTTTATTTTTGGTATTCAGGGTTATATTGATTATAAAAAAAAACACAATCCTTAAAACTAAACATAAATTTTTCAGAAAGATATCGATCGAACAATCGATCTAAAAATAAATATATTATACCGTTTGGTATAGAGATCTCTTTATTTGAATGATTCGTGAAGTAGATGCCTGTGCACAGACGTATCGGTGTCCTTCCAGTCAGCTCAGTCAGCTGTTCACCTCCAATATGGTTTCCGGTGTGTTATCATTTCCAAATTCCGGTGAAGTTCTTGTAGCAACTCGATGCGACGAACACTTTGTTTTAAATCGAATCACAAATTTTTATTTTTAATGAGGATTGATCACAATAAACAAGTAAGTACAAGTTACTTTTGGGTTTACAATTCCTCTTGTTATATAATTCTTTTTTAATGTCTTTTGATTTTCTGTATCTATGTCTCATGCCATTTATTTCGATACCCCTCTGTGAACTGTAGGGTAGATATTAACAAGTTTAAAATTTTTGAAACCTTTTCAGGTTATTTCTTAAAATTAAGCTTTTAGTACCCCAACTACCAACGAAAACTGCTTCTTATAACCTATTACACATACTTATACAACTATTTTGCCGAACAATGGCTTTTACTTATATCTAACACAATCTGAACTTTTCAGGGTACGCCCCCATCAAATTTCACACTTAAAAGTATTCCCACACAAAGATGTTGTCTGAAAATGTTTTGTAAAGCTTGTCTAGCACTGTCATTGTACACAATTGCAGTTCAATAACCTCTCGGGTTTTTGCTAGCACTGAATTTACCATACCTGTGAGGTACCATGCCTAAAAGTGTCTCTTTAGCCCCCATGAAACTAAAATCTCAGAGCTGCAGTAACCAGGAGTAACATTGTGTATGTACCCAAGTGTATGCATGAGAAAAGTTTTATTTTATTTTTTTTTAATAAAGTTATGCACAAAAGTTCATTCATAAACCTGAAATGTAAAAATTTTTAAATATATTTTATTGCACAAAAGTTTATTTAACTCTTAAATATTGACACAAATTGCTCCATTTAGACTAAATGAGTGTTCTTTAATAATATGTGCTGCAGTGCATGCTACATATGAATAAATTATAAAACTTCTTATATTTTGTAGGTTTCCCACTACACCGAAACCTGAAAACGGACTTACGATCTCCTGCAGCCAAATGTGAGCATAATATGGGTTGTTGATCTGCATATCAGTTAAACTTAAGTGTCCTGACAAGTTTGTGATAACTATTTTGGTATGTTTTACCCAAGTATTTATATAAAATTTCTATAAACTACTACATATTGCTCAAAATTATAAAGTTTTCTTAAGGGTAATTGTTGTTGCTATGTTCTTTAATGTTGCTGACTTTAAAACACAAGCTAAGCTGTGAAAGTTCTCAGGCGTATATCCTAGATAACGCTCAGAAATAAGATTAAACTTTGTTACGTTAAGAAAAAAATTAAATATTTTTATTTAATTTACATTTGCACACTCTTCTTGTTTTTGTGTTGGGTGAAATCATGTCAATATATATGACTGAGTATATGCTTTATTTTATTAGTCTAGCTTAAAACTAACAGGACTTCCACTACCATTTTGCTTGTTTCATGACCTATGGCATATTGATGAGAACATAAAAAGTTCGAAACTGGTCTATGTCTGGTTAGGAATTGACAAATAAATGACAGTTGGCTTCCAATTCATCAGGATTTGCATGTGTAATCCAATGCAGGTCGGGGATTTTCCTCGCTGAGTAGTTGTTTCCTGCAAATCCTGCTTAGCAAAATTGTGTTTAGTCCACTAGGGCTGGAAGTCGCTCATGGTACTTGCAGTGAAGTAAGTCACCATACGTTACAGATGCATATATGATGTGCAGCGTATATAGTAGCATTGACCATCTAAGAGGTTTCACTTACCTCTCGCTACTACCTCATGTATATACAGGGTGTCCCAGCTCTATCGACAAGCATTATCTCGAAAACTGTTAGACATAGAAAGTAATGTTTAATAAGAAATTTCTTCTGTTTAAAAAGATGCATTTAACTATTTTATTTTGAAATGTACAAGGCACTTAAAAAAGACGGCAGTTTATGCAACTTTATTTTTTCAAATGGAATATTTGCATTTTTGGATTCTCCTTTCATTTCCGAACAAATTTTATTAACCATGTCCTATACCTATCATTAACTATTGTTGTGATATTCGCAGTTAAAATTTTGGGATAACATTTTTTATTAACGTAATTATAAGGAATTTTATTTCACACAACTCATACCTGCTTAAAAGTTCTCATGTACAAGAACTCCTTATAACATCTGGAGTTATTTGGTGGCAAGCCTGAATTATTCTATTTTTAAATCGTTAAGATGACTTGATCTCTCAGCGTATACAACTGGTTTAAATGACCCCATAATGAAAAATCTAGGGGGCTCATATCAGGTGACCCTACATGTTATATAACGGATCCCTGACTCCTAATCCAGTTTTCTCCAAATCTGTGTCAGTAAGCGAGTTACAAGGTTCGAAATATGCGGTGGTGCTCCATCTTGCTGCCACCACATAGCGCGGCGCTCATTTATTGGAATTTCTTCCACAAGACTAGGAATAACATTTCTTAAAAACCTAAAATATCTGTCACCATTCAGGATACGTTCATGGAAGTATGGTCCAATTAATCGCTCATTAAATAAGCCGCACCAAACGTTAATTCCCCGAATAGTTTGAAAATGAGTTTCTCTTACCCAGCGAGGATTTTCCACTGACCAATACCGACTGTTATGTCGATTGACCATACCATTATTGTGAAATTGTGATTCATCAGTTCACAAAATTCTATGGACAAACAAAGGATCATCATGTAACTGTACCATAAAGTTGGCAATGAATTCCATACGTCTATTGTAATCATTAGAATTCTCTGCACCGAAGATTTACTTATACCGATGCTGAACTCTTCTGGGGCTTGGAAAAGAACCAGTACGCATTTTTCTTTCCGTATCTCTAAATGTCTGACGAGATGGTACACGCCTATTAGGAAATCTTTCTCTATACTTTTGTTCTACGGCTCGTGACTTTATTCGGAAAATTTGGTCAGAAATAAGTGGAGAATCCAAAAATACAAAAATATACAGGGTGTTCCATTTGAAAAAGTAAAGTTACATAACCTGCCGTCTTTTTAAGGTGCCTTGTACATTTGAAAATAAAATGGTTAAATGCATCTTTTAAGCACAATAACTTTTCTATTAAACATTTCCTTCTACATCTAACCGTTTCCGAGATAATGCTTGCCTAAATAGAGCTGACACCTTGTATATATATATATATTAAAATATAACATTTCAGTCGCAAGCTCCTCTATAAAATCCTTATTTTACTATAAGGAATATGACTAGACTACAACCAACAGCTACTCTCTGGGCTATGTGCCCCGCCGAGCGTTGAATTACAAGTTGCAAGCCTCCTGGCGCGTTAAGTGTAATAATCGCATATTACCAACAAAACGCTAATGCTTCGATTGCAACACATACCAGCCGAAAGACTGATCCTACTTAAAGGAGCTCTCATGCCAGTCGTCCCATACCACTTACAGACTGCACTTTCGAGCGGTTGGCTCTCGTCAGTGCAAGGTAGGCATGTGACGAACGACACGAGGATCCCTTCACTATTTGGTACATCTCGGTATTTTTATGATATTTTTATGATAGCAGAAAAATAAAAGTTGGTCAAAATAGAATGAATAACTCCGTACATCGAAATTCTTAAGAATTTGCCTATTTCCCAGGTTAAGATTTTTTCCTAAGTCTTCATTATGCAGAGATGTTACGAATATTTTTGCAAGAATCTTTCAACTTGTAAGTGGTACTGATTTCTAGTTTTAGCCATCAACGTGCGTTAATCTTTCATGACGGAAATTATCTTACTTCAAATGAATTCGGCAACATACACACTTTAAATATTTTTACCTAAGACTTTATTTCAGATATACTAATATAGGAATCTCTTTTTCAGGCTAGAACAAGAGAAACAACTTTTTTTTTTATTTTATGTAAATCATATTCGTGTCACAAGCGTCAATTAAAATTAGTCCAACCATGACGTCACTGCAGGAACTCGAACAGACCTGCAATAGTCGACATACGTTTTATGCAACTGCATAGTGCACTTGCAGCTTGTTTACAGATCGTACGTTTTGCCTCAGTCGGACGTCAAACTTAGAGTTGAATGAAATCAGGTCAGAGTACAAAGGGGAGTGTCCTTTAACTCTCACCAGTTCTGAACAAGCTGTATGTCCAACAGCGTAGAAGAAGGGAGCTAATTCATTGTTATTCTATCACCTATCATAAACAAATATAACCCCATTGCACTTCAAATGTCAAAATATTTATGATATAAGCCAATTTTATGCTTTTGCCTTCTTTTAGTTAATATATCAAATCATCATATATGCTTTTTTTTAAATACTAAGGATTTTTTATCTAAATTCATTTTCTAATGCCTTCTCCCATTTGTTATTTTCAGAAAAGTCTGGTATTTGTATATGTAATTATATAGTAAATATATAAAACAGAATGGTAGGATAAATACATACCCTCTTGAAATTATGCCATATCTTTTATACAGGGTGATCGATGTTTAGAGCTGGGCAAAGCACTCAAACGAAATACTTCGAAACAGTGCTTAAAGCAGCTTTAGGGCCCCAAGCACTGCCTCAATTACTTTTGGTACCTACTTTACATTTGAATCACTTTGCATAAGTACCTATGAAGTGTTCTAAAGCAATTTAAGACTGCTTCAATTACTTTAGCAGTGCATCAATTATTTTTATGGGCATTTGAAGTTCTATTTTAGAACTTCAGTTATTCTATAAAAATCTTTTAGAAGTGCTTGAAGCGTTTCTAAAGGTCCTGAAAGCTTTTCAAATCATTCCGTGCCTTTCTGCAGCTTGTCTCTCAACATTCAGGAATTTATAGAAATCTAAAACCGTTTATGTTCAGTGTTTAGATATTCATATTAGGTCATGCAAGTTTGTATTTAATTTTTTTTTGTATATTTGCAATATTATTTGTAAGAAAGAATATATTTACATATATACAATATTTACATTTTGTACTTATTCATCCTTACATCTTCAATTTACAATTGTATTTTACTATTTTGATTTCCTAAAATACTATACTTATTGACTACACATTTGGTTTTTTTTTTAATCGACTTTAATGTATTTTTTATGAAACCACTGAAATATATTTGATAGGTCTTCCTAAGCCATCAATTGTAAACATTTTCAAATTCGACACTTTTATATTAAATCTACAGCATCGTCTGCAGAACTTAACTCTTCCCTCAAATTTTTGGTTTTGTAAATCATTTATATAAACAGAAAATACTGGCGGCCCAAGAACTGTTCCCTCTGGTACTCCATACTGAGCGACTTTTGCATCGCCACATACAAAGTATTTCTGAAATACGTGCTTATATTTTTTTCTGTGACTTCCGATGCAATGTGAAGATTAATACTATTTTTTTTATTTAAAAATTCAAAGAACAAAATTATTTTTTAAACTAACCTTTATCCACCTCAATTCCGACGCGCACTACGTAAATTATTCACTCTTAAACACCCGAGTTACAGTGATGCCAAACTGAAAATGAACACACAAAATTGATATTTTTATTGTTGGCATCGAAGCTCATCTCCGTGTAGTACGCCTTGCACTTTCTGCACGAGGTAAGGATGCGTTCAAAATGCGCCATACTGCAAATTTGGACACTTCAATTTGTGCAGAAAGCCTGCGAATACTTAAGTACTCCAGGATTTTATACGACGGCATCTAAAATTAGCTGTTCCGCATCCAGGGTCCTCCAAGAACATGTACGGCCCCTATCATGAGTAACGAGTTAAAAATGTCTACGGTCCCAGTATACCGTTCCGTGTATGCAAGCTTGAAGGGCATTTTCGCCTGCCGAACCATAATAAAGTACAATGTTTGTTCACTCAATGTTCATAAAATTTTGAATCATTAAGGACTTTTAAAGACAGTAATTCGCTATTAACATGTAACAGCCTGTACGTAAACTATCGACGGCAACTACCGTTGCTAGATTGCTACTTGGCGAAGGCGCACTAAAAACAAACAAGAATTACCACATGGAAACTGATCAGTGTCGTAACTCGATAATAACCTATAATTTTTTTACAATATTCAAACTTCATTTTCTTATTTATTTCTTGGTTTTTAGATAAATAAATATATGTCGCCTATAGACACATAATTCACTCTTGATTGAATAGCTATTGATAATAAATAATAATAAATTACATCACAGAAATTAGACACCCCCAATTTCAGAAGCCAGAGGTTTATGCGGAAGGGGGTTACACATTGAAAAACACCGATATACAACTATATTCTCCGGCAGTGCTAGTGCCGGAGCCGGGATTCAAACCCAGTAGCGCGATACCCATTCGATTAATCGCGATTGCCACCTCGCCCCTTAACCAATATGGCTATCGACTAGACATGTAATATAACATTTTATTTTCTGTACTGTTGTATTAACAGATCAAGTTAATTTGTAACATTTGAGACAAATACAGTTTTCAACAACAAAATATCAAAAAACGATAAAAATTCCTGCAAAATCATCACAAATATTGAATATGCTACACATGACTTTCTGTGACATACAAAGCCATGTCGGTAGTACTTATCGAACTATATAATTAATTCTAATAGTTTTTTACAATGTTTGATTGAAAATAATACTCTATATAAACATTCAGTTATTTTTACTTTATTATTACCCCTTTTTCAAAAAATATCTTGCCAGTATCTCCCACAAGGAATTCTGAAACATTTCCTGAAATTCAAGCAGTAATGTCCACTTCAAGTTTCTGCTCTTTATGAGGCATTGCTTTACGAAAAATGTATTCTAGAGAAGTAATGCCTTGCTAAAATGTTTATCATAGGTGAGGTCTTTAAATTCTCGTATAAAAATCCACAATGCACTTTAAATCCGTGAGGACTCGGTTGACATTTGATGCAGGTGCACTGTCCTAAAATTGGGTCATTGACGTTCTGCTTACGCAGTTACAGGATTTAAACTAGGTTACAATGTTCATCTTCTCTAGCTGCAACTACGTCAAACATATTTCAATGGAAATACCATACCAACGCTTTTGTAGTCAATTTATTTTAACTAAAATTGTACGGACAGTCACAATTAGTAATGATATTTGCAAAATGTTTCTGTAGAATAAATATACTGGATATTTTTCCTTTACCAAAGTGCCAATACTGGGTGTAAATTAAATCAAAATTTTCAAAGTAGAAAGCTAAAACCTTGAATATTTACTATATGCAGAAACTGAAAACAAAGTGATAAACACGGGTTCAGAGAACATACCCGATATTACAATTGAAGACGTTAAAAACACTTTAAAGGATACGAAAAATAACAGAGCTCCCGGAGAAGATTGGGTAGTAATAGAAGCTGTGAAGTTTGGAGGCAAAAACTTTTACAGATAATAGTATCTCTCTTTAACTTATGCCTACATCACAGTACAATTCCACCGAAATGGCACAACGCTATCATAATACTCATCCACAAGAAAGAAGATATAACAGATCCAGAAAACTATAGGCCCATAAGCAGCTTGCCATCATATATAAACTATTCACGAAGATTGTTTTAAAACGGTGAGAATGTAAATTAGACTTCTATCAACTTCGCGAGCAGGCTAGATTTAAGAGCAGCTATATTATAAACGGACATCTATAGACAACCAAGACTCACAGAATTGTGAAAAACCCACTACAATATTAAAACTTTTTTATTTTGGATTTTCCGCCGTCTTATCCCAGACATCGCTTGTTGGCTTCCTCAAAAATGTCTTCATATACTATCTGTCGCTTGGTCATAGAAGTTAAACTTAGCTAACTCTGACTAATAAAGTTCTGGGGCGTATCCAAACCCCGACGCAGCTCGTTTGTATATGGCTTGTTTCAATGTATCTGCAAGCATTACAGTGATTTTGTAAACGATCCACTCTTTCGATGTCTTTCCTAATTAAACTGAAACAGAAATTCGGTAAAAGTATATATAATAAAAACTTAAATGAAATGAAAATAGTATTGAGCGACCTTGATAAAAAATTTGATCTTAGTATTTACTGAAACTTGGAAAATTTTTGACAAATCAGTTTTTGGTATACAAGGGTACAATCTGGTTTATAATGATGGTGGTTTCAACCAAAATGATGGCGTAGTTATATATATATATATATATATATATATATATATATACGAACTGAAATGAATTACAGCCACCAAGTTGTTGAAATAAATAACATCAAAATGATTGAGATACAGGCAAAAATTTTAAAAAATGTTATGATTACTTCAATATATACGCCACCTTCGGCATGTATAGCAACATTTATCAGAATATCTCCAAAACTGTCAAAATAACCTTGATTCTCATGTACTAATTGGTGATATTAACATAAACATATTAAGCGATGACGAATATGTACACGATTATCTAAACCTGCTAGGTGAAGAGGGTTTTACATCCACAATTAATAAGTACACTAGAATCCAAAACTCTGAAAAATCATGCATTGATCATTTATATCTCAAATCCAAGAATTTGTCAGCAAAACATGAAATCAATCCTATTATTATAGAAATAAATATCACAGATCATTACTCTATTGCCGGATAACTCATATTAGATGGAAAAATACGAATGGTATATACATTGCAACAGACATTCTCATAAACAAAATTAGTACCAATATTGAAAAAGGGACAAAAACTACTAAAATAAAAAATTTTGAAGTCAAAAGGAAGTCTTGGATTACTCATGGGTTAGTAAAGTCAGTAAATAAAAAACATAAGCTCTATTAGAAAAATAACCATACCGAAGAAAATAAAAATGCTTTAAAAAAATGCAGTAATTAATTAAATAATTTAATTAAAATAACGAAATCGAATTACTACCAAATAAAAATATACCAAAACAAAAATAGCACACAAAACTTAAGGAACTGTATGAAAGAAATCATTAAAACTAATACCAAAACGCAAGAAATAACGGAAATAAAAATACCTACCGGAGCAACATCGAAAGAAAATATAGTTATAACAAATACCTTCTGCGACTTTTTTACGAATGTAGGGAAAAATCTAGCAAATAATATTAAAAAATCTAACGCAGCAAATGAAAATATTCCTGACACTACTCACAGCAAAATCATTAATTCAATTTATATTTATGAATCGAATGAAAATGCAATAATAGTAACAATCAATAGTCTAAAAAATAATAAAGCGTCAGGGCCTGGTGGAATAAAAGCGGAAATATTAATAGATTTAGCTAATGTAATTGCTGCACCCCTTAAATATATAATAAACAGGTCATCTAATGAAGGTGTGTGTGTCCAGCAGCGTTCAAAATGGCGGTCATTAAACCAATTTACAAAAACGGAGATAGATTAGATGTGATCAAATACAGACCTATATCCCTAATCTCAAACTTAGCAAAAATTTTTGAAAAAATATTATACAAAAGAATTAACGATTACTTAGCTAAATACAATATTCTATCGGTTCAACAGTACAGGGAAAAGAGATCAACAGGTGATGCTATTGCTAAGCTCATAGGTAAAATTAATCACTCCATTGATATAAAAAAATCCATCTTTATGCGTCTTTGTCGATTTAGCAAAGACATTTGATACAGTTAGCCATGCCCAACTCCTTCAAATTTTAGACAACATCGGTTTTAGAGGAACACCATATAAGCTTATAGAAAGTTATCTAACAAATAGGCAACATTGTACAAAAATAAACAATACACTAAGCTCAACACAAACCGTGGAATATAGAGTTCCACAAGGTACCGTCCTTGGACCGATATTATTTAATATATATCTAAATGATCTCTTCAAAATAAAAACTGAAGGCGATATAATAAGTTTTGTAGATGATCCCGCAATTTTCTACAGCGATACAGTATGGAACATTTTTAAAAATAAAGTAGAGAGCGACCTTAAAAATATAAGTCATTGGTTTAGAAAGAGGCTGCTGACAATAAATTTTAACAGAACTAATTATATCCCATTCACATCTTATGCTAGATACTTACCAACATTTAAAACATTAAAAATAAATATTATTGAGCAAGATAGTTGTGAAATTTCTTCCGTGAACAATATAAAATACATAGGAGTATATATTGCAGTGCTTTCTGTAAGTCGGACAAGAATATGAATATTTTCTAACCTAATGAAACTATGTCTCCACCATCATATCTTAGAGAACTCAGTTTCAGGTACAATTTTCACAGTAGAAGTCTCTATTTCACACATAAACTGTCACTAGCTCTCTTTCATTCAACATTATTTACGAGATATTTCTTCTATAATGCTCCTCATGTATATAATGATATTCTAAATTTCCTAAAATCATTACCAGTAAGTAGCTTTCGAAATACAATTAAAAAATAGAGAAAATAATACCGCTCGACCATAGGCAATCCACTGTATTCTAGAAAGTATATAAAATCACATATGCATCGCTTCAACATAGAGGGTTCTGAAAGAACTTCCGTCTCGGCCACGATTCATTCAATGTACGTCTCGTGGAGCACGCGGCCGCTTTGTTGACGATTGCCAAGTTTATCTGTAGCCATCCTCATGGGATTTGTAAATTTAGGCAATCAACTGCAGTTTTCCTTTATTTTGGATATTGTTTAATTTTGTGGAACTAGTTTCGAGAGGAAACTATCACTAATAAGTATGATTTTAATCGACAAACAGTAAACATGTTCTCCATGGTCACCCTTCCACCTGTTGATATGTGATTTTTATTATTTTAGGCCGCTTCCAGTGCGTTCTGGGTACGCTTTTATGGTATGCTTAGGTTCGTTTATGGTATTGTTGTTGGTACGTTTAACGTACGATTAGCACCCACGCTCCTGGGCTATGACTCGAAGACCACCTTCGCCGCTGTTTTGGACCTCCTCACGGTCGTCATCTGGGCAAATCGCGTAACCGAGGGATCTACGAATCTGTCAGAACTCTGTCCTATCCTTTGGGGGCTCGAAACCATGGAATCCTGTGGACAAATATATCTTCAGTTATACCCTCTTATTAATTTTATTCGCTATATTTTTCACATCAAGCAACCTGACACACCATCTGAGGAATTCATTAATATTTATTTCTTTCAACATTTGGTCTGTTTAAGAAAATAAACGTAATTTTTGTAATAGTGCGATTTCCTTCATTATTTTAGTATTAATTGTTAGATATATAAGCATATTTATAAATCGATTATCACTATATGTTTTCTTCGTCTTTAGCTCTTAATTTGTATCATGGACTTATATTAATGTGTTATAATGTATAAATTAAGATTAAGTAGAAGTCGCATGGATAGGTTTCGCCTTATGCATTAGAAATGTAATGTACTTGTTACACACTTACAAATAAAGACATTTTATTTTTTTTGTTTTTTTAAAATGAGAAGTAACGCCATTTATTTTCATATACTTACTTCAGTTTTCTCTTTATTATTATTATATATTATTTCTGAAGTTAGCTACAGCACACAAGACCATGTTTAACTAAAAATTCTTTAAATTTCGGACACGTAACAATCCTGTAAGCTATATACTGAAATTTGTGGACAATGGCTGTTAATTGTACAAACCGTATCACAATTATATATCTGTCATTAGTTTGACAATTGCCTCGTGAAATTGACAGTTGTTGACAGGTAGAGAAGGACATAGCAATACATGCACGTGAGCATTTCTTTATATCTTAGTATCCTGTCCAAAAATATTTGCTAAATTATGTACAATCGATGTGGGCCTATAGTTTGTTAATATTATTTTTCCTCTTGCTCACAGATTGGAGTAATTACTGATTCCGTCCATTGCAGTGAATTTTAAATATAATTGACTAGCTGAGATATAAATAAATAGATAATCCTGGGATGTCTATGACGTCAAAAAGAGTCATTCATGATTACCTATTAGACTTTTCATGAGATATGAAGGTAAAATGGGTTTAAGATTTGCATTGACGTGCAGAAAAGTAATAAGATTTGATTATTTAACCTCAGCACGGTTATTACAACATATCAGAGATCACCCGCAACTTAATTGTAATATGTTAACGTGCAACGACATCACGTGTTGAGACTGTAATATTACGAGAAACTAGACGAGATTTCCTTCTCACCTAATCATTTATCAAATGTTTTCTCTCGCTGTGAAGTAAGGGACGTGACGCATTTCTATTCACTGAAGAAGTCGCAAGAAAGTTAATTAATGAGAATACAAAGATCAATATTCCATAAATTTAACTGAGATCCTTCAGGAAGAAAAGTAACGTTATCACGTGCTGAAAATCGTGACAGAAACGCTCGTGAGTTTTGATCTTTAACTGTGCTATTTCATATTATTATAATAACAATGAAGTCAATCGATCCAAATTTTTGCTGCATATGGAATTATTTGGAGAAGTGAATTTTATTAATGAGATTAATAGTTTGGGTAATAACTAGAAGTAAGCCAGAAAATATTTTGTCCAATGCTGACCCTATGGCACATTTTTTTTTAAACAATTCATTTTTTGAGTCACGTTTTTTCTCTCTTTTTGTTGAATATGTCCTGTTAAATTTGTCATATCGAGAAGACAAAAATATGTGCTTATTCACAATTAAATTTCTGATAAAACCAGACCAGTCAAAGTTGTGTCTGTTAATTTGTTGTACGCAAAAAATAAAAACTAAGCGACACCCAAATAAAAGTACGGCTTTATGTGTCATTACTAATTTTGCTTGTGCAAAAGTAACTTCTGCTTCTCTTGGATTAAAACTGGTTGACTCATAACTAGGAGAACTGAGGAGGCGAAGAATCTTGGGCTTTTTTGACAATAGACTTTCTTTTGAAAACATTTAAATAAAAAATGCTGTACCTGTTACTTGAAATTGAAATCCCTCTGTAAGTTTAAGTACGTCCTTCCATTTAACACAAAATGGAGCCGTAAATAGATTACTGTAGTATCGTTTATTATAATTTTCTCACCGCTGCTTTTAAAACTTATTACCGCCTTATTTTTGTTTATTTATATTCATCTTAGATATAACCATCTTCTTACCATTAAATTTGAGGTTGAATGTAGGTAGCACAATTTCAACTCTACTCTATTCTAAAAGTCGACTGTTAATCCTGTAGGATTATTCGACAGTAGGCACAATTTTTGGTATTAAATTCTCAGGTTTTGCGTACTTATATTTTTCGATAGTATTAAAAAAAATTCTTCAACAAGAACGCTATTTTTTTTTTTAGTTCAAAATGTATTCGTTACAAACTAATTGACATTAATCTTGGGCATTTTGATTAAAATAAAAAGCAATAACATGGCCCAATGGTATGTAAAAAACCTACAATTTATAACAAAAGGAGTTACAAAAGTTAATTTGGAATAAAACATGGAAATTTTAGATTTTATTTTGAAGAACTACTAGCACAAATCTCACGCAAAGAGAAAATCTCTATCACTTGAATAGTTAGTAACTATTACTTCTCCGCCTTATCCATTATATCAATTAACGTTCTCTCCTTTTTTCTCCTTTTCAAATAGTAGATTTTTCTGCTCTTTTTGATTATCTTATCAAATTTTACTTCTAACCAGTCACAACATATATACCAATAAAAAATTTAATGGAGGAAATTTATCCAAATTTTTACCACATACAGAATTTTATTAATGGCATGAAGAGTTTGGGTAGGTGGAAGTTTTGGAATAATATTGTGTCCAATACTGACTCTAGAATACATTGTACTTAAACAATTTGTTTTTATTCTTAGTATTTATTAATGATTTATCCCACACTATGAGTTCTACATATTTATTTTTCGCGGACGATTTGAAAATCTACTCTGAAGTAAGCAAGTCAAACGACTGTTCTGACTTTCAAATAGCGTTACACTCAGTTAACGAATGGTGCGAAAATAACTACCTAAAACTAAATATATCTAAATGTAAGATCCTTCTACAATAATAACAAAGGGCCAGTTTTATTCGCATATACGATTAATGATACCGTTCTTGAACGATGTACAAATTTTAAGGATCTTGGAGTAACATTCGATTCCAAGCTCAGTTTTTCTACTCATATAACCACAATTGTTACTTCGGCTTCTAAAGTACTCGGGTATTGTATAAGGAACTGGGGCAGCATTACGGATATCAACTCTCAAATTAATATACATATCATTTATACGATGCACTACAATTGTTATATAAAATACTGCATAACCAATTAGATTGTACTCACTTAGTAAATAAAATGAACTTTCATGGTTCCAAGGCAGAACGCTCGTCTGCACAATGCATTTAACGTCAATACCAGCAGAACTAACATTCAGGTTAAGTCTCCAATATTTAACATGTGCAAGATATTTAATGAAGTCGCTCATATGTGCGACCTCAACTATGATAGTCTAAACCATATTATTCATATGTACAAAGATTCATTTAACTGATTAAATCTAATTATAACAATCTAGTCGGGGCGAGCGTAGGTGCGTCTTTACTATGTACATACTTCGATATGCGATGTAAAGCAACGACAGGCGCGGTTAGTACTTGGATTGGTGACCATTCCAACGTAAACCGCGTTCTCGCCTCACACATCTTCCAGCGGCTTGTATATCAGTGAATGCGCGGAAGCTATACAACCTTAGGCGAGGGTTGTATAGGAGATATACCATCCTTCGGAGGGGATGTAAAGCCGTCGGTCCCTTGTCTATTAAATGTTAGGCAAGTAAAAGATCCCTACTCTTCTTAAGGGAAGAGGTTCGGCAAAATTCCTGGTTGGGGGTAGCTCGTCTACAGGCGTCGGTGTTAGGCCTCAGTAGCGGAAATAGGCCGACGTTAAATAAATGTATAAAAAAAAAACAATCTAGTCTATAATATCTATCTAATCTTTCTTGTAATTAATGAATAATAAATTAATGTAATTATGTAATGCAATGTATGTATTATGTATGTATGCATGTATGTATTATGTAATGTAATATAAATTAATGCAATTTTGTAAATTTTTATCTCATTATTGTTATTTTTGTATATTTTGTTCATTATTTTCTGTAATTGGGTGTCAACCTGCTGTTATTATTATTATTTTTTTACAAATTCTAGTCAGCCTACTCTGTGGCTCCGACCCTCACAGAAGGGAGCTGGTAATAAATACCAATAGCCACTCCCCACGCCCGTGGAGTGAGTGACTACCGGGTCCGTGAATCGTGTGCCCTGAGTAGACGCAATGAACCGAGGATGACAGCCTTCTGCATTCTGCCGGCTAAGATCTCTGCCGAATCTCGGCCTGCCGGTGTGATCTTTAGTTCTGAAAGCAGCGTCTGTCTCATTCCACCGACGGTTCCTACAGTAAGTACCACTATTTTAACAGAATGGCCTGGATAAAACCCGCGAAGTTCGAAGAGCAAATCTCGATATTTTGTCCGTTTTTCCTCTTCTATCAAGACAATGTTGCTCAACGGGGCTGAGAACTCCACGACATACATTGTCTTGAGTTGGTGGTCGAGAAGTACTATGTCAGGCTTGTTGGCTTGTATTTTCCTGACAGTGGGAAACCAGCAGTCCCAATAAATTAGACACTTCCCATTCCCCACAACGGACTCAATATCCCCCGGAGCGTAAGGCAGCACTGGTGTTTCGTCTATCCCATACGCGTGCCTTAGATGATAGTAAAGCACTCATAATGCTGCGTCATGTCTGTGAATATAGGCCGAGACTGCGTATGTCGGGCAAACCGACAGTAAGTGCATTACAGTCTCCAGCACCCTGCGGCAGGCCCTGCAACTGGCATCAGGGACCTCCATACCCATGACACGATGTCGATAGAGGAGGGTGTTAAATACACCATCCCGGCAAGCCGTTATGAATCCCTCGGTCTCGGACTTCAGCCCGGCTGACCTTAAAAGGCGGAGGTCAGCCTTTCGGATAAGCCGAGGTCTTCTATATTTTTATAGAAGACTCCGTGCAATGGCTTATCCTTATGGAGCTGCAGAAGGATGTTGTGTTCTGCAGCTCTAATATGGACTTTTAGTCGAACGGGTTCCAACTCGGTGACAGAGTCGAGGTTTACCCGCTCGATGTCGAAGATGAGACCAAATTCATCGGCTGATCGCCGTGCTGCCATAAAGAGAAAAGCTCCTACCTCTGCATTTTCATGGTGTCGGACCATGCAGAGGAGGGGATCCTAACTCCTGATGACTTTACATGTTCCATCCAGAACCATCCTGCTATGGAGACTCTCCAAGCTCAAGAGTCCAGGGTCTCCCCGATGTCGTGGGTTTATCGTATCAAGAAATTAGAATACCGATTTCTTTACAAATAAATTTCTGATAAAACTCGACCAGTAAAAGGTGTTTCTGATATTTTGTTAATCTGAAAAAAAATAGGTAATTTTCTAAATCTGTTGTATTTTAAATTGTTTCGACTGAATATTCCTTATATCTAGTAAAAACATGCCGTGCCAAATTTGAAGTTAAAATATTTTCTTAAAAGCTTCCAATTACAAACTTGAAAATACGACTGTTAGTCTAATGTAGGTAGGTTTGACAGTAGATAGACTTCTCTCTCTTAAATTCTAGGTTATCACGTATATTTTTACACACAAAATCTATGAAGCTCTTGCAATTTTGGGTGAAAATATCATTGCTTATTTATAAATAATAGAAAACGCAAAAACTGAATATTTTTTTCCGAAATATGTAACTTCTTTTTAATTTCAGGTCTCTCATAGTACTATGTAGTCATGTATTTGATTGATAAGACAACATAAAGACAATCATTTAAACTCGGTAAAGTGACCACGGTTTTTAACATTATCTAAATAAGGCAATATTGTTCAATCTGAATTAAGATTACATTGAGGTTCAAATATATATACGGCAAATTAATATTCGCCCACTTTCATCAGGACACTGACCTATGCTTAGGTTCAACAAATTAAATGGCTGGTGAATGCATTTGTTGGACAGTATAGACGACACTGTCTCAATATTATATCGCCTACGCTCTAGAATATGTTCAGACCCTTCAGGTTTCTTGTCGAATAAATAGCATATTAAATGCAATATTCTGTCTTAACATGGTGTACGATAAACTCAATCAAGCACAGCTTTAAAATAAATGTTTCATAAATAAAAGTGATCCTTCGCAACGTAGGTATCTGACAGAAATGTATGTAAATAAAGTTTCAAACACACTGAGATATTTAAATTTCGGTTTACTTTAAAATAGTAGGACGTATACTGACCATCCTTTAAAATTGAATCACCTGTAAGCAGTAATTAACGTAAAAGTAAAAATTAATCAATTTGATCGTGATGAAAATAATGTTGCTTGTCTTGGTAAAAGTTGGTAGGACAGAGTGCTATCTGTTATACAGGTTGCCCCAAAATATCCGCATTTCTCTTGAGGTACTGATTCTACGTGCAAAAATATTAAGAAAACTACCTACAATTTCTTTTCCGAAAATGCTTCCTAAGGAGGCTATGGCTTGTTATAGTACTTCTCTTCTATCAGCACTATAAGAAATATAAAAAATTTAAAAATTTCAAAAATAAATCAAACCTTACGTGCACCATGCTAAAAGCAATAAAAAAAGTAATTACCATATTCAAATCAGTCAAAAGATACAGTTTTTCAAAAATAATTCCGAAAAAATTCAAGTATAATCGTCAAATACCACCAAACATTCAAATTCGCCATTTCAGGACTCGAACCCGTTCAAAAACCCATCTTAAAAATATCAAACCCAAAATAATCTTAAAATTCATCGAAACCACTATTCATACCCATAGTCACAACATTTTATCTCTATTCGTTAATCTTCCATAAACAGATTTTGCATTTTAAATTTCACTACTTTTCAACCACCTCTCGTATACTTTAAACTACTTTCTGTACTTCAACGTTCCGATTCGAATACTTTTCGCTCATCCCTCGTATTCGGCATACAATATTGGCATTCCCCTTGCAACCAATATCTTATCTTATTTTCGTTGCACGCGTATCGGGAACATTTTCATATATCTTATTATTCACCTCGCACATATCAGGAACATTCTCATATCTTATTCATATCTTGCAACCGTAAAACGTAGGACCTTCGTTTCGACTTTACGGGGTCATTCCGAAAACATTTAATTTCCAGATAATAAAATCTCAATAACTTCTAAACCTGAATAGATTCCAAATTCATTTTTATATCAAAAATTTCTCCTTTTCAATGCCGATTTTTCTGTATAATTTTTATTTCGAAATTTCATACTTTTGCAAAAATGTTGCACTATTACGCAATCGTGCCGATCCAGACTACATGATACCATTTTCAGATCTAAAACGGGGGTGAAAACGTTCGTGCCTAACTCACGGGGCACGAAAAACGCAACCGTGGTATAGTATAAATAACCGAGCTCCATAAACCCAAAGCAAGTAGTTTTCCAGTGGTTTTCTCGCGCTTTTAAATCGTACTACAAGTTTCTCTGCAAGTGATGTTAATTTGTGTGAATTTTTAATTGACTTTATAAAAGTGTATGTACTGCTCGCGGTAGGAAGTATACTAGTATTCTTTCGGTTAACGAAATAAATTGAGTAGTTACTGTTTGCCTAGTTTCACTTATCGTCTTTCACGTCGTGAATTTTTATAAACGGGACCCTGAAAGTGCTTCCCAGGCTGAAATCTGGTTAAAAAGAGTAATTTAATTTTGCCCTCGCGCACCAGTGAATTTTCCAGAAGCTAAAATGCTTAATTAACAAATTAAACAATTAAACAAAAAATCTTAGGTCGAAATTTGACTGTCGGAGAGTTATAAAAAATAATCTATTGTAAAAAATAATTGAACAAAAATTTTAAACTCTGTTCAAGGAACTAAATAAATATTGTTTATTCGTTTTCAAACAAAGTGTCATTTTAACGTACAGGGTGTTACTTTCAACCCTACCAGTGACTTTAAAATTTATTAGAAAATAAAAATAAATAAATTCTTTTAAACAAAAAATGAATCAACCATTCTGGTTATATACAGGGTGTAGCTTTTGACCCTGTCCAACAGTTTTAAGGCACCCCCCTTCGCCGAACTTCAAAAATCAGAACAAATAAAGTGTATCAAAGGCCTCAGGAGTCTCTTAGCTTCAATTTCCAAACAAAAAATTATTATTTTTCACCCCAAAAGAGGTTCCTTGGTGTTCAGGCCCTCGGAAGATGGCATTAAATGTAATGTAATGATTATCTCGAAAGTAATGAATCGCCCCACACTAGGGTGCTTTCTATGCAAATAAATAATTTTTATTTTTGTTTTAAAGTTAGGTAAACGATGATTAATCAGTAATTATCATTACTTCCTTCAAATAATTAATGCAATATAAAATTACAGCAGAGTTTCAAAGGTCTATATGTTTTAAAATATCGGGGCATAAGTTTAGAGAAACATCAAGTTACGGTTCCAGTAAAGTTTAAAAATCGTTTTTAACACAAGTTGGCCCTTATCTAAAATCATGTTAAAATACTAGGCTATTAGCATAAAATAAGGATGGTCCTTACACTCCTTACGTTGTCTACGAAACACGACATGTAAAGTTAAAATTTGGAAATACACTTAAAGTATATCATGGTTCGACGCCATAACACTTATCTCAATAACATAATAGGATGTAGGGCGTTTAGAAATGAGAGATGTAGGGCCGCGTGCAAAACGAAGTCTGGTCAGCGGAACTATCCCTATAATCATTGTGTTAAAAAAAGTAAAGATTATATTTCCCTCTCACAGGCAAATGATATAAAAAGCTGGAAAGCGCGTTGTCATTGTTAGATCAAAAAGAGCCATAAGATAAACACACAAGCAAAAAGAGTCACACGGTGCATGCACCAAACAAACAAATAACCCATACTAATATAATAAACATAATACTAACTTAATCAACCGCTAAACACACCAAGACAGAAAAGGATCTAAATAACCAAACATACCGACAGCCACAGTCTACGATATTTCAACTCAGGGTAAGCGTCGAAATTGACGGAGAGCCCCAGGCATAAACCATACACTTCACAGTCGCAGGGGGAACTCATTGAAGGAAGCTTGCCAACGATACATTCGTGCCCTCTGAGTTTGTCGAAGAAAACTCATTGCAGGACGTTTGTCGACGATTCATTTTCGAGCCCTCTGAGTTAGCTAAATAAATAACTAATTGTAGGAAGCTTGCCGACAATACTTACGAGCCCTCTTAGTTCTCTAACGACGACAACTATTCATACGAATAAATCCAGTTTTGCTCTTAGAGTTTAGGAAGTCTAGAACCATCGAAGTAATTACGCTAGCGTGTCCTGGTCACTACTTTCTGCAGCCATGGAGTGTCAGTTCCCACCTTTCGCGGAAACTACCACCTACCCCGTGTTTGTGGGCCCTGTATCTGAGGGAATCAATAATCTGGCGGGTTACACGACGCCAAATTCACCGACATAACTGACTAAGTATAATAATTATTATTTAAAATTGAATTTACATTCTGGTTTCGGGTGGGAAATGGATAATTTGCGTGTTTGTGGTAGTAAAAGAAACGTTAGACTTTATGAAATAATTACTTTGATTTCTAACAAGAAAGTAAAATAAAGTTATATTGTAATTTACTCAGTTATTATGTTCAATAATAATAACGAGAAGTTCTTACGCTAAATATTCTATCAGGGATATTTACGTTTGCTAAATAACAAGTTTATATCATTGAGCTGAATATATGTTCAGAGTTGTGCAATGACAAAAAACTTTAACTTGAATTATAATTCAGTTAATGTACTACCAGTGACTTACCGTGTGCTTATTGACACGTAAGCTTTCTCAAGAATGTTTTGCCTTCAAGTTATTGTGTGAGGTTTCTCACCGGCGATATATCTAGTCTTCTATGATTGTTTAATAATGATCTGTCACTATAATTATTCTACGAACTACAAAAAGTTAGAGGCCAGCGGTCAGTTCTTGGGCCCACGGGCTTTAGTACCTTATTTATATTCTAGGGGGTTACCTTTCAACAAAGTTCTGAACCGGGACGTCTTGTCTGTTTAAATTACTTCGACTAACCACGGTTTACGTTGTTGAACAATCATACAATATTTGGTAGTTGCCGTTTGTATAATCAATTAAAGGATATCTCCTCAGTATTCTATGATATTTTACATGAGTATTTAATTCTCATTTACTACTTAAATTCGATAATACACGAACATTGACATGATTATTGTCCTCTGTTTTGCATTAAGTTTATTGTAGCGATTGCTGCCCCACTAATCTCAAAAAATCATTCTATCGGCCATTGCCGCATCTCTAATTTCAACCAATGTAACACGGAAATTCTATTGTATAACATTGTTCTTGTTATTTATAAACTAACTCTGAAGTATATACATTATGGTCATTACTGTAGCAGCGTAAACTTTCCTATGTAATATTTAGACAATTGTCTTAAAAATATTTGGATTGTTTAACTTCATATGTGTCTATTTGCTGCAACAATTGTCCCAACGATCACTGTTTTCTCATTCAACTTTACCTTCCTGGTAATACAACTAATAAACTAAAGATATGACCATGATTTAATTTCAATCAACTAAAATCTAAAACAAACTTTAACCATAAATTCACAGTACAATATTGAATAGTAAAATAATAAATAAAACCAGTGCTTAACTAGGTTTATCGACTAATAAACATAGTGTTAAAATCTACACGGTATTTAAATTAAGAGAGGGATTAGTTTTCTAAGGTAAATAATGTCAGATAGGAAACCGTAATGTCAAACTTTGCATAAAGAACTTTGGAAATATAAAAGGTTACTACAAACACAATGTAATTTGGGTCCTAACTTTGAAAAACTAGACGATCACATAAATGGCCAATCTGTCTATTTGCCTTAATAAAAGTTAAGATAATCAATTACTGGGTGGGGCGAGCATAGATGTGTCTTTACTATGTACATACTTTGATATGCGATATAAAGCAACGTTAGGCGCGGTTAGTACTTGAATGGGCGACCGTTACAAGGAAGACCGTGTCCTCGCCTCACATATCTTCCGGCGGCTTGTATATCAGTGTATGTGCGGAAGCTATGCAACCTTAGGCGGGGGTTGTGTAGGTGATATACCATCCTTCGGAGGGGATGTAAGGCCGAGGTCCTTGTCTATTAAATGTTTTTTTTTGGGCTTTGGGTCATGAGCCATGCACCAGTCACTGGTAGTTTAATAAGTCCTATAAATAAACCTAGCCCAAATCAACGAAATTGAATATGAAATATCGAGGGGAAATGACGGGGACGCACACTTCTCATCCAGGGCTCGATCAGGACATTTTTGTAATTTAGACAGCACAAAGGAGACCTCGGAAAGTTGCATTCCACACAATTGCTTGAGACAAAAACTCCAATTTTAAATAAACTATTAAATGTTAGGCAAGTAAAAAATCCCTACTCTTCTTAAGGGAAGAAGTTCGGCAAAATTCCTGGTTGGTAGCAAGTCTACAGGCGTCGGTGATAGACCTCAGTAGCGGAAATAGACTAACGTTAAATAAATGTTTAAAAAAATTACCATATGAGATTTAATATGTTCTTGATTGCTTCACGATCATCGATTAATAGACGGGGGTCGGGATGTTTCAGTAATAATAATAATAATATATTTACGGAAGATATATATCCATAATCTATCTTAAGACTAGTAGGTTGGCCATTATCATCTGTCTGTTCCATGACTTATGGCATAATGACGAGAACATAAAATGTCATTCGTTACGGTAATAATTTAGTTTTAGATCGTTTTTATAGTGAATATAAAAATATATAGTACATAATTTTCGTATGTCTGCTCCTAGAATCCTAGAACAGAACCCAATTTAGAAAGTATTAGTGTTTCTGTGAAAAGAATATATACTTACATTAATAACCAATAACTAACTAATACATGCCTAGCGCAATAAATAAAAGTTATAACTAAACGGCTGTTGTAATATAGAATGTAGATCATTTAACACGACACGTGCAGTGACAACGTAGTTTCTTATTATAAAGTTCTCCTTGGCGAGGTGCTATGTAACATGGTACATTGACTTGCTTAATGTGTTTTTATGTTTGTCGTTTAACTTTACAATTTACTTTTATTTCTACAATGTTCCCCCTGTGTAAATTTCCAGTAAGAGTATAGAAAATTGATGTAAATAAATAGAGCAAAAAACACTCCACGTGCCTGTAAAAAAGTTTATATAAAACAGAATCACTGAAATTAAGGCCCATATACACACGAGCGTAAATGATGAGGTAATTATTTTTTTCCGCATGCTTCAACAACTGTGCAAAAAGTTAAGGGTTTATTAAAAATGAGCACCATAAAAAGTGTAAGTAGTTCAACAAGTCTGCTACGTTAAAGAAGGAAATAAAAAAAATTGTTTAATTTGATGAAGTATTATATAGAAATCTATTTTTAGAATAAATTACTCATGACGGATTGTGAAACCTTTCCCAGTATTTTTTTTAATATTCATCAAAAAGTTAATTTTATGTATTTAGTCTGATGGCTACTGTTATGCCGTGGTGGTGTGAATGAAGAAAGTATGGCACTGGGTTGAAGTTACTTCCTATACCATGGTTAGTAAAATCTCTAAGATAGAGTTTCCAACTCCGTTTTCCTGAAAATATCAAAAGCGTTTTACAGTAGTTCAATTTTAGGAGAAAAACATCGACAATCATTTGCAGGGAAATTACTTAAGCCGCACTTAAATGAATTAAAAATGTATTTCTCATATAACCTTTATTTTTATAGACAAATATTAGAAAAATAGATCTTTCATTTGGATGAAGTACTCACATATTTATAAAGTTAACGCTGTTCTAATTTTAATCTATTGTAGTGGAAATAATAATTAAACGATCAGGATATTTTAAATGAGACAATATTTGCAAAAAAGGCAGTAGCGTATTAAAAAGGTAGTACGTAAGAAAAAAATATAATTAAATCAAGTAAGTTAAATAGCTACGAAAAGTGATAAACACAATGATAGAATTTCAATCTTCATCACCATCATCATCCTCCTGAAGCCTATCACTGTTGAAGTAGTTTTCTCCCTCACATGCACATAATTCGGTACAAACAATCTCATTCGAGTAGCATATGCAGGGAGATGAATATCTTTTTTACATACACATTTGGTAATATTAAATATTTTCATTGATGCATTTAATGGATTTTCGGTCAAGACTGGTGAATTGCAGAAACATAACATTTGACTTAAAAGGTGTGTTGATCGAAGAAAGAATAGTTTTTATATTTATTGTTATAAAAATTCCATCCGTAAGTTGCAAGAGAAGGGGGGTTTTGGTAGCTCAAATTACACTTACTCCATACAAGTGCTTTGTAATTGGCTCGTCTCAATTATGGAATAGTGATGCCTTAGTAGATGGAAGCCAGTTACTAGTAATCTGTTTCTTCGAGAATAACTGCCATTGGTGTGGGCCTGCGAGGAAACGAAAAGAGTCTAACAGGGACAGACAAGGGGGTGAAATCGAGCGGAATATCCAAACGATCCTGTATACGGGAATTGAGCAATGTTGTACATGACATGATATCCCTTAATGAAAAATTAAATAAAGAAGAAGTTCTTAATGAGTTTGATATCTTTGGTAAACATGTTGCAGTTCAGTTGAGATCTTTAACTGAAGAATAAGCAATCACAGACTAACAGGAAATACAAAGAATCCTAACTCGTCACAGATTAAACAAAATAAGGGGTGAACAACAAGGCGTTTCTTCTTTTCGAAGCCAATTCCCTCAGTCAGATGTTCAGTATATTACTCACACACAATTCTCCGTTTTCAGTCATTGTAGAAGAAGTGTCTTCTCGAAGTCAATCACGTCTGTGAGATATTCAGTGTATTACCAGCGCACCGCTGTATCAATCAGAAAATTCTATATTTTCAGTCATAGATGAAGAGCAAGACATACCAGGCAATCAACCACAAAGTGAAATTGATCAGCCAATAATGTCTCATGAATTAGATGAATTAAATATTATAAACATATCGTTTCAAAATACATAATACTCGCAAATAATATTATGTATTTTTATCATTTGTACTACCTAATAATAGAAACAATATTATATTCTTAATTACCATGATTTATTCTTTAAACGCACTGTAGATTGCATCGCACACTTCTGGTATCATTTTCGATATAGCCGACATTGAAACCCTGAAGGTCTTTGGTAACAATCTGTAGCTGCATCCACAGACTAAATGGGTGATAGTCAGCTCTAGTTTTACTCGAGCAGGAATTGAATCAAGCATCAACGTATCCAGCCGTTGAATATTAGGGGTAACTAGACCAAGAAGTAACTCAAAAGATTCAGGTGTCATTCTCATGCACATTCTGTATTCTTGGGGATCCTCGACTTGAAGTTCTCTTAAAATAAGGCATGATTGGCCTCTTACCGCTCGTTTAACCATGCACGGTCCGGTCCACCATCTTCTTCTTAAATTAATTTCATACTCCACGCAATCTTGAACCTCTTCTTGCAAATACCTTAAAATATATTTTAAAGTCGATCTTGTAAACTTTACGTGTCGCCACGTTGAACTGCCTAGAACACTGGCTTATGTGTAAACACATTTAATGGACTGGCATCTGTCATGTCTTAGTGGACTGGCTTACCTAATGGCCTCATGTAAAAGAGCCTTTAGTTTGATCAGAAGAATCCCGAGCCCTGACCGGGAAAGACCTTCTCCTAAACTCAACATTGGTACGCAATTTTATGATTAATATTTGGTGAATGAAATGTTGTTGCAAATTCAGTAGAGAGAACGCCATCACTGAGTATGACAGTCCACATTTTACGGTCGTACTATTTGTAGAGCTGAGTGCACGATTTGTAAGATGCGTCAACAGGCGCGTTTTATTGTGCCCAGAAACATTCTACTCGTAGAAGTAGAACTGTTTTTTGCCGTTTTATTGACCACCAATTTTTCAACCTTTGCTACTTTCCCTACGACCGAATTTGATCGTAGGAAGAGTAGATTCCTAGTCACAAAGTAAAAAGTCACTAAATAGTGGTCTTAAAACAACAAAAAACAAGCTTAGAATTGAGGTTATAAAAATTAGTCAAGTAAATATTTTACATAAAATCGACAATAAATTTGAAATTCACGAACTATAAGTAAAGCGTATTTATATTATAAAACAGGGGAGTCTGCGGGTCGATTTTCTATTAAGGGGTAGTGACACCTAATGTTTTTCAGACAAAATCCGAAAAGGTAATTAATAAATAATGTATTATTAGGTATATTTACACATTCAGATTCTATAATGTATATTGCATATTATAACGTAGTAATAAATCATGATTATAAGGGGTGGGTGATCAAGTTTACATACTCTATACTCTTTCGTTTTAGTTAGTCATTATTTATTAAGAGATTACTCATCACTGAGGTGTAAATCGTCCACTTAGCAATAACTTGTCAATGTGATATGGTCGTTATATAGTCTCTGACATGATCTCAAAAACACGTGAAACTTACACATCAGTCAGCCTGTTTCATTCGTTCATTGCTTATTAAAAATCACCGTTGCGTTCTGCCTTAGAAAATTATCAAAATTGATGCAACAGCAGCAGCTACAGGAAGTACCTTATTATTCTGATTCATGTTAGAACTGTTATAGTTCAGTTAAAAGTTTTCGTTTCTCGAAAATCACAAGTATTATACCTTAAACATTTTACACTAAATCGCAAAAGTACTTGTGGCAACATTGATGAACCGTTTTATTGACACATCAAAATTACTACTCGTAAGAGTAGATTCAAACTAGCATTAAAACACGCCTAACGTTAGGTCAATAACCCGACAGGCGGTATAGAGATTTTGTGAGCGACTCTTGCTGGATATTAGGTTGCGATAATTGTAGTTATGACTATGGCCGAGAAATACCCGGCTAGTCTCTCAGGAGTGGGAGTTCGACCTCATGTCTGAAACTACAGATAACGCCCTTATCGTATGCTTGCACTGCACGTGAATTAGAAGGCGTGTTTTATTGCTAGTTCGAATCTACTCTTACGAGTAGAAATTTTGATGTGTCAATAAAACGGTTCATCAATGTTGCCACAAGTACTTTTGCGAGTTAGTGTAAAATATTCAAGGTACTACTAATGCTTGTGGATTTGTAATTTGATTTTCGAGAAACGAAAACCTTTGACTGAACTATAACAGTTCTAACATGAATCAGAATAATAAGGTATTTCTTGTAGCTGCTGCTGTTGCATTAATTTTGATAATTTTCGAAGGCTGAACGCAATGGTGATTTTTAATAAGCAATGAACGAATGAAACAGGCTTACTGATGGGTAAGTTTCACGTGTTTTTGAGATCATGTCAGAGACTAACGACCATATCACATAGACAAGTTATTGGCTAAGTAATCGATTTACACCTCAGTGATGAGTAATCTCTTAATAAATAATGACTAAAACGAAAGAGTATGTAAACTTGATCACCCACCTACACCCACCCCTTATATTCATGATTTATTACTCCGTTATAATATGCAATATACATTATAGAATCTGAATGTGTAAATATACCTAATATACATATCATTTATTAATTACATTTTCGGATTTTGTCTGAAAAACATTAGGTGTCACTACCCCTTAGTAGGAAATCGAACCGCAGACTCGCCTGTTTTATAATATAAGTACGCTTTACTTATAGTTCGTGAATTTCAAATTTATTGTCGATTTTATGTAAAATATTTACTTGACTAATTTTTATAACCTCAATTCTAAGCTTATTTTTGTTGTTGTAAGACCACTATTTTGTGACTTTTTACTTTGTGACTAGTAATCTACTCTTCCTACGATCAAATTCGGTCGTAGGGAAAGTAGCAAAAGTTGAAAAAGTGGTGATCAATGAAACGGCAAAAAACGGTTCTACTTCTACGAGTAGAATGTTTCTGGGCACAATAAAACGCGCCTTGAGTCCCAGCTTACGAGTGTGATTAGTTGTCAAAGTGACAAATGTCATAATAGTGTCAAATGTGACATACGTCATGTAACTGTCAGAGTGACAGGTGATTTAAAAGTTGTCTTAATAACTATCAAAGTGACAGATATAATAGTTGTCAAAATTCATTGTCAAAGCGTCGTATGTCACAGTTGATAAACAATTACTAATATATTAATAAGGCACGTCATATTCTATATGTATATAAAACCGTTCACCGCAATTCGATGTTTCCGAATTAAGAGCTGTCTATAAATCCATTTATTTTAGTAAAGGGTGCTAGTTGCGTTACCAATGGTTCTTGGTAATCTTTCGTAGCCGTAGGTTTAGTACGGTAATATTTTACGTCTGTAAATAGACATCACCATTTCATGTTATCGTTTGTTTTATCTATTAATAAATATTGTTAAATTAATATTATCGTCCTTGACTTTTATTTGAATCCTAGATTTACTACACTGTTAGTTATATGAGCACGATAGTTGTTGGTTACCGCTGAGCTGTGACGGAAACGTTATAGGTTTTGCGATAGTTAACAATTACTATTAAGCTGTAGCGGAAACGTTTTAACCTTGTCGTGTACCAACGCAGGACATCGGTATAGTCGCGGAAAATGGTATAGTAGAATGCTGTCGGGGTGAGGCAGTACGTTGAGAAACTGTCATTTGTGCCTCACTAATAAAACAATCATCTGTCTCGCTTTCACGTAAGTGATTTTTGTTTTCTCTCTCGCATTCTTTTTCAGAATATATCAAACTACTTTTGCCGAATAGAAGAATAGAATAGACTAGAATTACAGGTGTGTGGGGAAGTAATTGAAGTCGTCAAAGAAATTAAATATCTGGGTGTAATAATAGACGATAAACTTAAGTTCAGTAATCACGTTAATTATATATGTAAAAAGTAGCTAAAAAGATTGGTGTTTTAAAAAGAGTTAGTTGGTATTTGTCTATCAATAGTAGAAAACTAGTATACAACACTATTATTTTACCACATTTTAATTATTGTACTACTGCTCTATATCTCTCTAATCAGAGTGACATAGAACGTTTGCAAAAATTACAGAACAGAGCTATGAGGATTATATTAAAGTGCAGTATTCATACTAGAGTAAATGACATGCTGGAAGTTTTAGAATGGATGAATGTGTACAATTATATCGAGTTTAATGTACTGATTTTCATACATAAAATTAAACTGCATATGTTACCTCCCTATCTGCAAGAAAATGTACAAACGTTTGGGGATTTTCACAACTATAATACTAGAGGTAGAATAAATTTTGTACTGCAACGAGTATACACAACAGCTGCACAGAGGTCGATTTTCTTCAGGGGTCTAATTGCATATAATAGCCTTACTAGGGAAGCTAAGCAGGCAAGTAACATAGCTTCTTTCAAAAGAATAGTTAGAGATGATTACAAATGAGTTTCCTCTTATATGTTAATTTAGCTAATAGCTGAGTTGACACGTTTGATCGATATTGATTGATATATTATGATATGTGTATAGGCATGTATAAGTATAGGTATGTATAGGTAAGAGAGGAACTACTTACTTATAATATGTGAATAAGTATTGTTTATGATGTATGTGAAAATATAAATATTTTTCTCTTATTGTGAACATGTATAGCAAAGTGCTAAATAAAGGACTGTTATTATTGAATCTGTATATGAACTTAAATAACATCTTTTTCGACCAAATCACCCTCAAGCAAAAACACATTTTTCAATCCGTCTCCTTAAATTCACTCTTATGTTTCTTAGTTGTTGTGGGGACACCTCATCACAGACCTTTCTTATTCTCTGGCACAACTCTTGCGACCTATCCATCTTTTGTAAAAATGATCGTTAATCCACTCCCGTGTAATAAGAGTTATGAATTGAAGCTCCATGAAATTGAAGAAGAATATCGAAGTATAAATTGAGGGGAACAAGCTCTTCTAGTGCCTCTGTAAAAGTGGTCCTAAAGAATTGCAACAGTCTAGCTGACGCCAAATTTAAAAAAAAAAAGTGGACCAATCAAATTATCACCAATAATGCCACAAAACAAAAACGTTTACTTTTTCAGAACACTGTCTTTTGCAATTAATTACCCACTGAGAATTGTCAAATGACGAATATCAACTATTTTAAGCAGACACGGTGCCATTATAGTAGTGAAAGTTGCTTCATCAGTCCATATATATTTTTCTTTAAATCTGCGATCATTTAAGTTTCCTCCTTAAAGGCATAAACAACATTCCAACCTCCTCACCGAATCTCCCTCCTCCAAGGTATAGAGAAACTTTGGTTTAAATGGCTTTATTTTATTTCTTTTGAAACAATCACGAATTTATGAATAGAAATACCTGAAATTTGAAACATCTACCTAATACTTAACTTTGCATTATTTTCAGTAACTCTCAAAAAATTTAAAACATTTTCATCATAAACATGATTTCTGTTTCGGTTGGTTACTATTTTATTCACTCCTCCTGTAAAATTAAACATTCGATTTGTTCCAAGTACTGTCGTGTTAGATATTGAGAGACCATCTGGATGCCTTCTTTTAAATTAATCGGCTGCTTCATGAAAAGAGCCCACATTGTCACCTACTAATATCACTATTTCTACTTTTTCTGAAATCGTAAAATGATTTTCATCCATTTTCACTAACAATGAATAACACTGGACGACATTTTCAAAATACCACAGTTAAAAATGTGAAGATCTCACTTGCAACCTTTCTTTATTGGGAAATAAACAAGTATCCATAGGCGATTTGACAAAACTTGTAAAACTAATTTTTGGTCATTTGCATCATATTTGCCAATAAAGAAAAGTCACAGGTGACATTTTCCACATTTTTGCTGTGGTATTTTGAAAATATCGTCAAGTGTTATTTATTATTATATGAAGATTCAATTCATAATGCCTTTATCATTTTTACAAAAGATGGATGGGTCATAATAGCCTCCTCATTGAGTGGGTTCCCAGATCTCTGGATATCACACCCTTAGATTTCTTTTTATGGGGAACACTTAAGAAAAGGTCTACAAGACAAGACCAACAAACAAGGAAGTGTTGTGTGAGAGAATAAGAGAGGCCTGTGGACAGGTGCACATAGAATTTGATGAAATTTGGAAGTTCTAAGCTAAGCTAATTTTTTCTTATAAAAATTTAGTAAGACTGCAATTTTTATTCTTTCTTGTTATAACTAGTAAAATATGTAGCACTCGATCTATAGTTAAGTGGTAAGGGATCTAGCCATGAGACAGCCGGGGCGTTTTGTTCATATATTTTTTAAACTTTGTGGGTATATAGGCCCATAAAATGCAACCTACCAATATTATCATAGAGGGACTATAGCTCGAATAATTAAAATGCATTTTCCTTGCCAAGTAAGTCAACCAATCTTATAATTAACATTGTTTTACTGATCATTTTTCCTGTAACAAAATTGATTAAAAAATTTAGGCATATAACTAAAGGTTAAATATGTATAAAAATGTATTTATATAGCATCTAATAATGTCGATCAAATAAATGTTCTTTTTCATACCTACCTAATTATGTGAGTGACATCAAATACAGAAAAAATACTAATTAGACATTGCAGGGACTTTTTCCCGTGAAGTTATTTTAAGACAAATCGTCAATTGTTCCTATTTATAGGATACATTCTCCTTTAATAAAGTTAATTAGACACTGCATCTGTGGGCAACGATTTCTATTTATGTCCAGTTTATTTTGGACTTGAAAAGATCTTTTCAGTCGAATACAGTATGTAACTCTCTTGTGTCATTGATGACACAGAATTTATTAAATAACCATGATTGTAACAAATTCTTTTGTGAGGGCAAAAAATAATATACCGCCATATTTTAGAAATGACTTCACATATTGGGATAAAATTTGGTACAAATATTACATTCTTTTAGTCCAATCAAAAGGTTAATTTATTTGGGAAAAATTCCAGGACCGGACTCGCTTATTTAAATGTTGTCCACAATGCCCCGAACAACACACTGTATATCATTTATTGGAAAATGGTAGTAAATATTTAAACACACAATCGATCTGCGTGTAAAATAGTATTACAATTGACTTTTTCCATGAATTTGATACAACGCCATTTATAAAAGCTAAATTTATTATGTGTTTTCTTGGTTTTAAAACATATAAGTGAATATGTTTTATTAAACCATCAGTTAGATTATCATGACCAACGGACGAATTATTTTTAAAAGCTTTTATGTTTGTTAGTTAGTTAGCTAGTTTGTTTATGTCAAATCTTGCAATAAAAATTTCGATTAGTTCTAATTAAGCTAGAGCTTTGAAATTTTGCTCATGTATAAGTCCGGTAACATTACACTTACATACATAAGATGGCGGCTTCAAAATGGCGGACGACTTTACCGTTTATGATCCGATTGAACTCAAAATCGATATCTGGGGATTACAGCATATCAAAAGACAAAAAGTAAAAAATAAAATTATGTAAAGAAATATTTAAAAAAAGCTTTTATTTAAAAAATGCTCTAAAATTTAGAAATTCAAAATATAGCGGACAACTTTTGTCATTTATGATCCAAATCGATAAAAATCGATATCTGGGGGTTTTTTGGGTTTGCCGATTACGAATTTCCATTCAAAAATTTAGTTCAGGATGGCGACTTCAAGATGGCGGACGACTTTATCGTTTATGATCCGATTCAACTGAAATTCGATATCTGGGGGTTTTATAGGTTGCGGATTATGAATTTTTAGCCAATGTTCAGAAATTCAAAATGACGGCGCCAATATGGATGACGACTTTTGTCATTTAGGTCCAAATCAATTAAAAACGATATCTGGGGGTTTTCGTGGCCGCGGATTACGAATTTCTAGTCAAAAATTTAGTTCACGTTGGCGGACAACTTTATCATTTATGATCCGACTCGTCTCAAAATCGATATCTGGGGATTACAGCATATCAATAGACTAAAAAGTAAAAAATAAACTTATGCAAAAAATATTTAAAAAAAAAGCTTTTATTTAAATGTCTAATAAGTAGAAAATAAACTTGGAAGTAAATTAAATCCGTCATTTTGTTACATTATATAATTTTTTTATGATATAAAAGCTTGTCGCGAACAATCTCCTTTACACAGGAAAATCTCGCGACAAACTCTTATATCATAAAAAAATTATGTAATGTAACAAAATGATGGATTTTATTTACTTCCAACTTTATTTTCTACTTTTTAGAGCATTTAAATAAAAGGTTTTTTAAAAAATATTGTTTTTAACGATGATGCTTTAATTACTCGGAGACAGGATTTAGATTTCTCATTAAATATTATACAATCAAACATAATAAGTGCAAATTTACTTTAATTTTTAAAATCTAAAACACCTTTTTTCTACACATAATGTCACGCCACATTTTACACACATCCATATATCGTTTGAATGACGTAATTCAATGTAATTGCTTAGTTCTTCCCCCCCCCCTGTTTCTCAATTTTTTTGTGCGAAATGTCATCCTGCATATTCTACAATACTATTGGGAGGTTTACAATATCTTTACACTTTACAATACAGGTTTTTGAATATGTTGACTTTTCAAAGCATCGTAGATAATGTCTGGTAATGTTTCTCATGGAAAATAGTAAATCTATTTCTCGAGGGTTGGCCAATGAATATAAAGTATTCACCATAGTGACGTTTAGCATATGAGTCCAAAGACACCAATACCATTATTTCCCTTGAATGCTGATTCTATAATTATTTACAGCCTGGTCCAATAACACCACACCGACCGCCCATAGCACTATTTAGCCCATTAACGAGGTCCCGAACATCAAAAGTTTGTAGGATCTTTTACAATACATCTCCCCCTCCGTTTTTGAGGTTGAGAAAAACGCTGGTGATGGATTTGAGTTCTGAAATTTTTGTATACTACCCCTATCGAGGAAAAACCACCCCTATTTCCGGCTTCTCGGTCTTGGGCTTGCGAGGGATCGTCGGATCGGTTTTTTGGGGGGAATGATAATAAATTCGGGATGAACCTACACCCGCCAGTAATAGCAACATCTTCAAAAAGTAAGAAAATATGGACTCGACAAGATTTTATATGGTTTTTCGAGAGCAGGGATCATGATGGAGGTGCTGTTTTTCACCCTACCCTCCCACAACTATCCCCAACGTATAAAAACCACCCCCTCTTCCTTACTGTCGGTCCTAGGCATGCATGGATTCGTCGAATCGGGGTCTTTATGGAATATCGGGAAAACCAACCATTATTAAACCACATTTGATCTAAGCAGCTCCCGGTGGTTGAAACTACCCTGCTCGCAAAACCGCAATCGCTCAACACAGGAAAACGGGCTTTTCACGTGTTTTCAAGGCGGTAATCACAACTGTGGTATTTCTTTCAGTCTACCCTCTCGAAACTACCTCTTACGTATAATAACCGCCCTCTCTTCCATGCTGTCGGTCCTTGACATGTGTGGATTCGTCGGACCGGACTTTTTATGGGAATATCAGAGAAACTAACCATTACTCAACGACAGTTGTCCTAAGCAACCCCCGGGGGCTACAAATAGTTTATAGAAAAAAAGGGGTATTTTTATACAGTGGTAGTAGCTGCGGGGGGCTAGGGTGAAAAATAACACCACCATCGTGATTGAGTCTCATAAAAAGCCCGGTCCGACGAATCCACGCATGCCTAGGAACGACAGCATGGAAGAGAGGGTGGTTTTATACGTTGGGGTTAATTGGGGGAGGATAGGGTGAAAAAAGCACCTCCATCATGATCCTTGCTCTCGAAAATCCTTAAAAATTTTTGTCGAGTCCGTATTTTCTTATTTTTTCGAGATATTGATATTACTGGCGAGGATAGGTTCATTCCCCGATGATCGCTCCAGGGTACTCTAATGTAAATTATCTGAATTATTTATTACTTCCCCCAAAAAACCCGATCCGACGATCCCTCGCAAGCCCAAGACCGAGAAATAGGGGTGGTTTTCCTCGCTCGGGGTAGTACATAAGAATTTTAGAACTCGAAACTATCACCATCGTTTTACTCACCATCGAAAGCAAGGGACGAAATATATTGCAAAAGATACTACAAACGTTTGATGTTTTGGCTTTTTTTATACCTCATTAAATGGACTAATTGTAATTCCTAAATAAATAAGGTTATAAAACATCAATCTTTGCTTTCTCCTACGGACTCCATCTTTTTACCTTATACAATAGTTCAACAGAATCGTAATTGATGGCCATAGTGACAATGTTATTGTCCTTCCGTCTTACGAGAAGTAGTTGTTTCTTTTTCTCAAATCTTTATTTGTAAAATCCACGCTGTTTCCTCTTTTTAACTATTTTCTATCTGGATGTGGACATTTTTTTGTACAGGTATTTTTGACAGTTCCTGTTCCCCGAAATCCAAGCTGCCGTAGTTGATCCATGAGTCCATGAGGTCAAAACTCGAAAAATTGTTTTCAAAGAAGACTATATGATCAGTAGGGTGTTGAACATATTTCAATAAATTTAAAACCACTTTAGAAATCACATTTATTTCATTTTCAGATTCAACAACATTTTTTTCGCCACAGTAAGTATCGAAGCTATAGCAATAACCAGTCGAACTGCAAAGCATTCAGTTTTATACCCAAATCTTATAGGTTTTCCTTTTATTAATTGCTTCGAGGAATGGGAATGGTGGCCGAAATACTTAATCATAGCCTCGTCTATCAACAGTTCTTTGTGAAAAAATCCCCATTGTTTGAAATTTTAGTATCCTTACCTTGAACATTTTCTCATTTTTGTCTAGATTGTTGTTATCGACAAAATGCAAATACTTCTATAATTTTTAAATCGATTTATGGGCATACTTTTAGATACAACTTGTACTCCGAGATCTTCATCTAAACTCCAATGGTATCGCTTTCTAGGGGGTTTATGGTAACCACTGAGGAATAAAATTCCGGTAAAGATCTTGAGGTATTCGTTAGTAATTGTAAACTCATGTTTACCGGACATCATAACATAACTTTTTGTTTGATAAATAATATATCCAATTATTGAATCATCTAGAAATTTTTCGAAAACTTCTACAGGACTTTTTTCTGCAATCGCATTTTGCATGATTTGCAAACGGATGATATATCCTTCGATCGAAGCCATATCAATATCAACCATTCACCGACACCACATAGGTTCGTATTTCTTTTCCTTCTTCTTGGAATTAGTTTTAAGTTTTGACAATCGAATGGGCAGTTGAAGATCGTCATCAGTGATTTCCCTCCTGCCTGCTAAAGTGGATAATCGTCATCACTGCAGTGACTATCATGGTGGACACCAATAGCCTCAACGTGCGTCAGTAAACTACCTCGCTTACCGCTCTCGCTGCTATCACTATCATAATGTACTTCAATTTATAAAGATACATTGACAGGGGATTTAAACTTCGTCAATTTGTCTTCGTCAATAACATCCTCATCGATAAGTGCATCTACACCAGGGGTATTATAACAATATCATCATGACGATCATCTACTGATATATCATCTAAAGCCGTTCCCAAATATTTTAAAAATTTACCCGTGGATTTTCCATAAAAAGATTTAGAACTTATTTCCCCAAAATCCATAATTCACTTTCAGTAATCCTGTAAGGAAACAAAAAATAAATGAATGAGCCCACTAGACTCAAATGAGTACACTAATATTTATCGCAAAATAATACTCTGCATTTGTTTCTAAGAATTCTACCTATATTATGTGCTACTTCTATACATACCTGGTAAAGCGAGTATGAGTTGTTCACTTTCCACTTCTTCACAAATTATGGGTTACATTCTATAATTTGTCACAGTTCCATCAGATGGTGGGAACCTGCAACAATCATGTTACCTTACAGAGAACTTATTATAGAAATATGTAATAATGAAATAGTTACCAAAATTACTAGTAGAGGGCGCTCTTAACTAGTTTTTTTTCTAGAGTCCCTATAAAGTAGAGTCTGTCCACTCGACCACCATTCCACCCAAATGGATGCATAATGGCGGCTATGGTTTATGTGCGCGCGTGTTCATTAGTGTGTTTACAATGTATCGAAAGTGTCAAAAGCAGGTTGCAGTATTTGTTTTGACAAAGTGGAAATATATAATCCAAGTGATAACGTTACCATTAATTGTTTCGTGACCAAATCAGTCACCTTTTAATTTTCACCTATTACATCGGATCTAATGACATTATGCTTGTCAAAACAAAAGCAACTACTATTGGCGTCGCCATTATGCACCCACTTTTCATCTGACCAATCAGTGCATTCCACTCGAGTGACCAGACTCTACTTTATAGGGACTCTAGTTTTGTCAACATCATTGTTTGTCAACTGTCCTCAAATTAATACAGTAGGCTAAAATGTGTGTTTTAATATTCGTATGCCTGGTCGCGCCTCTAATAAATATATGGCCAATACAACTCCCGGATATTTATCTGGTTCATTCTTTAATATATGGGATGTAGCCGAATTGCGCTGCGTCTTTTATATTAATGTTTAGGTCTCCAACAAGGGACTCAATATTTAGTTCGTTAAAACTATATAAACTATGTAAGTAGTTATTCAAGTCAGTGTTAAACATATTTTTGAGGTGTGCGATCTATAAGTTGCTATAATGTAATATATGTACTAGAGTTGTTTCTGTTAGTTTTATTACACTGATCTCAGCTGATTATTATATATATGGTGTAGTGGTGAGAGGTAAGTGAATCCTCTCATATGGTCTAATGCTACTATACACCAGACATCATAGATGTCTCCATGGTATATAGCGACTTGCCATTTTGCAAGTACCGAGAGCGGCGACCTTCAGCCCTTGGTGGACTTAACCTATATACTGTTATTATACATGATTTGCAAGAAACAACTACTCAGCGGGCAAATACCCCGACCTGCATTGAATTATACCTTACAAATCATGAAAAATTGGTAGCCAATATCATTTATCAATTCCCTGGCCAGACATAGACCGGTTTCGAACTTATTAGTTCTCATCAGTATGCCATAGGTCATGGAACAGACAAATGACAGTAGCCAACCTGCTAGTCTTATACAGACTAATGTAAATGGTGTAGTGGTGAGAGGTAAGTGAATCCTCTCATATGGTCTAATGCTACTATACACCAGACATCATAGATGTCTCCATGGTATATAGCGACTTGCCATTTTGCAAGTACCGAGAGAGGCGACCTTCAGCCCTTGGTGGACTTAACCTATATACTGTTATTATACATGATTTGCAGGAAACAACTACTCAGCGGGCAAATACCCCGACCTGCATTGAATTATACCTTACAAATCATGAAAAATTGGTAGCCAATATCATTTATCAATTCCCTGGCCAGACATAGACCGGTTTCGAACTTATTAGTTCTCATCAGTATGCCATAGGTCATGGAACAGACAAATGACAGTAGCCAACCTGCTAGCCTTATACAGACTAATGTAAATGGTGTAGTGGTGAGAGGTAAGTGAATCCTCTCATGGCATACTGATAAAAAAAAATGAAAAGGGATTTTGTTCCACATTAATTTCTTGAGATGCGTTTTGTAGAATATTCGGCAGTAACAGATTAGGAACTTCGTTGAAATATGTGTTTAGGTGGTTGCTAACAGTTGCGCTATCATGCGTTTGAACATTATTGATATTGATGAAAATAATATCATTATTTTTTTTATTTTTATGATTATTGGATCTGATAATGTTCCATGCCAGTTGTTAACCATTTATTTGTAGAGTTCTGGTTGTTTCTTAGTACCATAGTTTTCACTGGGAATGTTATTTCAAAATGATGCAGGATTATGTCACAAAACATATTAAATTTAGTATTTGCATTATGAGTATTTGAATTTAGAATGTTACTCCAGTTTTCATTTTCAAGTAAAGAGCAAAACTGTAGAATATTATTGGGATTATTAAATTGCCTGTACGTAACTTGTTTTTTAATGTTTTTACCATTTTTTATGAGGATAGATAATATTTGGGCATTATGATCACTCATACCATTATTTACCACAGAACTCTCATATACATTTTCATTGAGATTTACACAAATATTATCAATACAAGATTTTAGTCTGGTACATTCTTTGGTAGTTGGTATTACGCAGTATGAATTTAATTTTCAGGTATTTTTTGAGGTTAGGAAAAAAATCCTTTTGAGAAAGGTTTTGTGTGTTGTATTACATAAGAAGTAGAATAAATTAGCAAAAAATATATTGTTTGCATCTAGTTTCCTCTGGCATCATTGAGCTATAATATCTTAAGTTACTTTTTCCGTAATTTGATCTATATTGATTCTCACTTTTCAACTTATCAAAGTGGCTTATTGTTATTATTAGGCATACAATACATTTAGAGATTAAAAATGAGTAAAAGGCAGTAAGGGTAAGACACACTTGTGATATTAAACCGGAGTTATCCGGTTACAACGTACTTATTTACAAATAAACATAACAAGCGACACCCCCAAGTAACATCCATTTAATTTACTCAAATATTAACCTAATTAAATTCGATGTATCACAGTGGCCAAAACATTTGTGAGCCTACGCAAAATGTTTAATATGGAAAGCCCAAGAGTTTATTTTATGCTAATTAAAATGTATCCGTGTTTATTTTTAGCTAACACAAAGTAAAAGCATATTCGTTTTTCGCATTTCTGAGTAAACCGATCTGAAAAGACTTTATTGAAAAATTACTGTTTAGAAATAACTACTTGCCAGGTGTAACGAAAGGTGTTCCTGCACTATCAGTATTATAGATTTTTTAAAATTTCAAAATTATATATTTATTTTGAAAGGTTAGTTTGCTACGAAACAAACATGTAAACATTAAATTAGAAAATAAGTATTTATGATTTAGTATTTAAAAAACCAACTATGGAGAAACCGTAATAAATAGAAAATATCGAAAAAGTGGCATGTTTTAAATATATCTTGAAAACTGTAACCCTACATTGGCCATTTTCTTAAAGTCATATTCAGTGTCTCTCACATAATTCAAATGAACTCAATTTTTCACTATTCATCCAATCGTTTGGGCTCTACGAGGTGAAATGTGAACATCATGGATATAAAGTAGAAAATTGTATAACTAATCGGAGAACGGAAGGCATAGTTATATACGTTAAAGAAGAATACAAATATAAAGTAAAGTTGAAACAAAATGTTGAGTTATATATTTATTTATTTATTTATTGCATACGCTGCTCAACAGGTAAAATACCCAATTATGGAGCAGGAATAGAAAGTTATAAAACAAAACATAAAAGGATATAAAACATTAAAAATCGATATAAGACAAAAAAAAAACAAACAAAAAAAGCATAGTGAATAATACAAACTAACAAAAACATCAATCAATACAAAGTGTAAATTACAGATAATTAAAAACAAGTTTAATGAGGTACATGTGTAGTATTAACTTAGAGAAAGACAGAAGGAAACAAAGATTAAAATTCAGTGTAAGAAAAACAAAAGTAATTTGAAAGTATTTAAATTAATTAAAAACTTCAGCTTTTATATCATTAAGGCTGCAATTGAAAATATCGAGGTTGCTGCACAGTTTATTAAAATTGTTACAGACAGTGAACAAAGGCGAATTTTTTAGTAAGTTTGTATGTGGAGTGGATAAATAAAAAACTTGGTCATTACGAGAATTTAATCTAGGGACGTGAATATTTAATTTGCAAATTATTCCAGGAACATCAAGCTCATTGTGTAGCATTTTAAATAAGAATACTTGAGAGACGTATATTCGCCTGTCTTCCAGAGTTGACAACGAGAACCTTTCAAGCAATTGATTCTGCGGAAAGCCAATAGATGGATAGATACCATCCGACTTAAACCAAAGTAGTTTTATAAACAAATGATTGGTAAAGGATTTTCAATGTATCCATATTAGTAAATTCACGACTGGTGCGAGCTATGAATCCAAGAGCCTTAAAGGCTTCAGAGGCTATGGTATCAATATGGTTGGTAAATGATAATTTGCTATCAAAGATTACGCCTAGGACTCGAAAAGTTGTAGGCCTCTGAAGAGTATCATTAACCAAATGATAGTCAAAAATAATCGGAGATGTTTTCAATGAAAATGACATTACGTTGCATTTATTAGCATTCAAGGGTAGTTTATTTACTAAGCACCAGTTGTTTACTTTACTAAGACAAGCTTGATGTTGAAAACAATCATGAATATGAACATAATATTTTTAGTCGCAAACTCCTCTATAAAATCCTTATTTTACTATAAGGAACATAACCAGACTGCAACCAACAGCTACTCTCCAGCTATGTGCCCCGCCGAGCGCTGAATTACAAGTTGCAAGTCTGGCGCGTTAAGTGTAATAATTGCATATTACCATCAAAACGCTAATGCTTCGATTGCAACAAACACCAGCCGAAAGACTGATCCTACTTAAAGGAGCTCTCTTGCTAGCCATCACACACCACTTGGACCGCTAGATGGCGCCTACTGACTATTTTACATGTCGCTATTGTAAAAATACCGGGATGTACCAAATAGTCAAAGGATCCTCGTGCCGGTCATCACATGCCTACCTTGCACTGACGAGAGCCAACAGCTCGAAACTGCAGTCTGCAAGTGGTGTGTGGCGGCTGGCAAGAGAGCTCCCTTAAGTAGGATCAGTCTTTCGGCTGGTGTTTGTTGCAATCGAAGCATTAGCGTTTTGATGGTAATATGCAATTATTACACTTAACGCGCCAGACTTGTAACTTGTAATTCAGCGTTCGGCGGGGCACATATCCCGGAGAATAGCTGTTAGTTGCAGTCTGGTTATGTTCCTTATAGTAAAAAAAGGATTTTATAGAGGAGTTTGCGACTAAAAATATTATGTTTAATATTCCGCACTCTAAAAGCACATTTGAACTATGCTAAGCCCAGTCAGGCTATTTATTTTTCGATTGCAACAGACACTGGACCGCTAGATGACGCCTGCTGACTATTTTACATGTCGCTATTGCAAAAATACCGGGATGTACCAAATAGTCAAAGGATCCTCGTGCCGGTCATCACATGCCTACCTTGCACTGACGAGAGCCAACAGCTCGAAACTGCAGTCTGCAAGTGGTGTGTGACGGCTGGCAAGAGAGCTCCTTTAAGTAGGATCAGTCTTTCGGCTGGTGTTTGTTGCAATCGAAGCATTAGCGTTTTGATGGTAATATGCAATTATTACACTTAACGCGCCAGACTTGTAACTTGTAATTCAGCGCTCAGCGGGGCACATAGCCCGGAGAGTAGCCGTTAGTTGCAGTCTGGTTATGTTCCTTATAGTAAAATAAGGATTTTATAGAGGAGTTTGCGACTAAAATATTATGTTTAATATTCCGCCCTCTAAAAGCACATTTGAACAATCATGAATATGGTTTATAACTGAGAAAATTTTAAGGTCATCAGCATATAACAGGCAAGGCAAATCAATTTCGTCCGTTATATCATTGATGAATATGTTAAAAAATAAGGGCCCCAAGATGGATCCCTGGGGAACACCAGAGGTAGCAGCAAATTCAATTGAGTTGAAACTGTTAAGAGTAACATACTGAAACCTATTTGTTAAATAAGACTTGAATAAGAGAATCAATGAGTATGAAAGGCCAATTTTCTCTAATTTGATTAACAGTAACTGATGATCTAACCTGTCGAATGCTTTGGAGAAATTCGTATATATGACATCAGTCTGGCGATGTTCATCTAAGGATTCAGAAATATACTGAGTTATACAGAATAAGTTAGTCGTCGTTGAACGCCCCTTCATGAATCCATGTTGGTGAATAGATATCTTAGACTGAATTGAACGATAAATACTGTCGTGAAGTAGGAATTCTAAAACTTTGCAAAAATTACAGATTACAGAGATAGGCCTAAAGTTTTGAATATCTAATTTATTCCCCTTTTTATAAATAGGACAGACTTTATGTGGATTCTGTCATTAGAAATAAATATCATGAATGAAAAATAACTGCTATGTACAATTTAGCACCCACCACAGTTAAATAATAACATATTATTGGAATTCTTTGAAAATTATTTTGAAAATCCCATAAATTTCAATAGAACTTTGCTGATTGTTGGAAACAAATTATTCGAACAAAATGAAAACACGTATATGAATTTGGATTATACCAAATAAATGGTGCATACACCTACGCGAATAACATAACATAGCCCAACGTTAATTGATTTAATTATAACTAATGAAAAACATATTATACATGAAGCAAACGGCACTCCAAAAATTAGCGATCATTGTGTTTTATCCATGTATATGGCTACAAGTAAAAACAATACAATGAAGGTCCGAAATATGGTTCAAAACACAGAATGGGACAATAATAGCACCAATATTTATAAACTATCTGACAAATTTGTTTATAGGTACACTTACAAAGACATTTGACCAAATGTGTTCTATAATAAATATTAATATGCCAGTAAAATACGCCCAAAACAGATGGATAATACAAAACATTATTTCAAGTATGATAGAAAGAGAAAATAAACATAAAATGGCAGTCTTTGCGAAGAGCGACCAGGATTGGGAAGAATATAAAAGCTTCCGAAACATGATAGTAAAGATGATAAGACAAGAAAAAGAAACATATTTTAACAGGATATTAGATGAAAATAAAAACAACACAAAATAACTTTGGTAAAATCTGAAAACAATAAATTCGATAATGTAGAAACTAAACACCAAGAAACAATTGCATTATTTAATTTTTATTTCTTAAAAAACATTGATGAAATTGTTTCCTGTATAAGAAGATTCCATGACATTGAACAAACGGTAAATATGATAGACAGACATGCAATGTTTTCAACTTTTAATAAAATAGAAATGTCAGATTGGCTGATTGGGCCAAATCCATAGTGCCACAAAAAAGATATGTCGTAGTTGAAAGAAATAGTAAAATTTTCAAAAATACTGCTGACTTTGAGGATGGAATTTCAATAGAATGCATTTTCAGTTATAGTAGGTAATCACTTCCTTGTTGTCATAAATGCATCTCTTGAAAGTGGTGTTTTTCCATCAACATGGAATATATATAGATCAAGTGTGCTTCTAGAGGACAGAGATATTAAAATATAAAATTTCAGTCGCAAGCTCCTCTATAAATTCCTTATTTTACTATAAGAAATGTAACTAGACTGCAACCAACAGCTACTGTCCGGGCTACGTGCCCTGCCGAGCGCTGAATTACAAGTTACAAGCCTGGCGCGTTAAATATAATAATCGCATATTACCAACAAAACGCTAATCCTTCGATTGCAACAAACACCAGCCGAAAGACTGATCCTACTTAAAGGAGCTCTCGTGCCAGTCGTCCCATACCACTTGCAGATTGCAGTTTCGAGCTGTAAGCTCTCGTCAGTGCAAGGTAGGCACGTGACGAACGACGACATGAGGATCCCTTGACTATTTGGTACATCTCGGTATGTTTACCATAGCGACATGTAAAATAGTAAGCTGGCGTCTGTATGTAAAATTTCGATCTTGTAGATATAATACATTTATGCAACTTTTTGCAACATTGCAATATTCTTTACTCATTTTTGCAACACTTATAGATTGATAGAATTGTAACTTCATTATTGATACTATCTAAACTTTCTAGCTTTATAGAAATGATTTCACTGTCGCTATCTCCCTGGCTATTAGTTTCAGTAAGTACTAACAGCTTATCTTATAAATGGCCGTGCTTTTAGAACAGTTAGAGCTGCGGATTTACTTTATACTGACTCCATTTTGCGCTCAGAATTTTCTGGTCTAACACTTGAATAGAAAATTCAATCAACAATATCCACCCGAACAAATAAATCGGCATATTTTTCTCTTTTCTTTCCAAACTCATTCTGCATGGCTAGTTTGGATATTAAAACACTGCACTTTTCTCATTATTTCTATTTTCAATTTTTAGCGCATTCCCTGAATAAAGTACGAATTGTTTTCCTTCTAAATTAATAATTTATTTTGAAGCAGAAACTACGTATGTCCTTTATGTAGGTCTAAAAACAAATATTTAATTGTTTATGTAGCTGTTGTAAATAATAATCAACCCCAATACGCGTCACAGCAGGCATTAAGTATAATCTCTCACCACAAAGAGCAAGGGATTCTTTGATCGTGACCATGGACAACATTAGTCTATAATAACAGTCTCAACGTAACGTAAACAACTCTTGTAAACAGCATCATTACCCTGTTTAATTCGAAATTTAGGCCTTTCAATTCAATTAATTAGTGGATTGTTTGAAAATACTCAACGTTATTAACTAATTTTGTCCGCGCAGATCAAGCCAGATTAAGCTTGTTTTTTTTTTCAAGTTCAAGTATTTGGCAATTTATTTAATTAGTTTATTCAAAGTGTTACTGTTAGTTTTATTTCATATTTTTAATTTTCTTGAGTAGACAAATCTATCTGTCAGACATGTTCAACCCTCCACGATAATACCTAATTCGGTAATGAATCTAAATGAACCATTATAGACCCATTTGCACCAAAAAGCACCTGTAGATAGGACAATAGAAATTTGAATATTAATTAATCGACTTGCTGTTTTACTAACTTATGATATAGTTTATCCAATCTTAGGTTGAAATATTATAAATCCAGCCTCTCTACCAGGGATCTCCGATGCCATGACTCTCTATAATAGGAGAGCCCATGATGTTAAATGAGGATTTACTCGAGCGTCGTGGGGACCTATTGGATTTTGAAGATTAGATGGTAGAAAGAAAAAAGGTTATAATATTACAGGCTTTCAAAAATGTAAAAAAAAAACAGTCACATGGAAATACTCGAATGCGTCAGATATTGATAGTGTATATGCCCCACGTGTCTCCGATGATGGAGGTTTGTTAATCTGCCGGTTTGCATGGTGGGGGCGGCCGTACAGAAGGGTTAAAAATGGGGAAAAAAAAATTTACTCGAGCGCGTCAGATATTCAGAGGGAATGTTAAGTGAACCCGAACGAAGCTCCCATTCAAAAGACTGACGATTTGGATGTGACGCAAGCTCGTGGCGGCTTTTTGAAAATGCAAAATAAAATCGTCATTTTGAAATACTCGAACGCGTCATATTTTCAAAGAGATGGTTCAGTTTGATGTCCTGGTCGTGCTGATCTGACGATTACTTGGAGGGATTTTCTTAATGTGACGGTTTGAAAAAAAAAATTCTTTTCATAATTTTTAAATCAATGAATGTGACAAATAAAATGCACGGAAAATAGCATGCAAATAAGAAAAATAACAAATTTGTTGAAATTTGTAAAAAAAGTTTATTATTTTATTTTCTGCACACGTAAATCTATTTCTTTTAATTATAATACTATACATATAAACACACACATATACAAAGTCAACTAGAGGAATGATAGATATTAAAATGCACAAAGGCACTTTTCGTCGTATTCCTCTCGAAACCCAATATTTTTATTAGGATGTGCGCTCTGAATGGTATTTGAGTTACCTATTACTAGAAACGCAATAATCTATCATTCCTCTCGTTGACTTTATTTGTCACATTTGCCTTAGTCGAGGCTTCTTAAAGGGTTTGTGGCAGATGCCGTTGGAGGGATCTATTTGTACTATTTGTAAGTCGCCGATATGGTGTTACTTGCAATGTATACAACATCAGGAGACCGCAGCATGGTCAATGTCTGGGTCTGTTCCGCACTGATGAGAGCCAAAAGCTCGAAACCGGTCTGCAGATGACTCTGGACATTGCCGATGCAGGGGAAATCCTCTGTTTTAATAATGGGTACCTTCACCGGTATCTACTATAAACAATTTATTGCGTTTCTAGTAATTGGTAACTAAAATACCATTCAGAGCATACATCCTAATAAAAATATTAGGTTTCAAGAGGAATACGACGAAACGTGCCTTTGTGCATTTTAATATCTATCATTCCTCTAGTTGACTTTATTTCTCACATTTGCCTTAGTCGAGGCTTCTTAAAGTATTTGTGGCAGATGCCGTTGGAGGGACATATTTGTACTATTTGTAAGTCGCCGATATGGTGTTACATGTAATGTATATAACATCAGGAGACCGCAGCATGGCCAGTGTATGGGGTCTGTTCTGTACTGATGAGAGCCAAAAGCTTGAAACCGGTCTGCAGATGACTCTGGACATTGCTGATGCTGCGAAACTCCTCTGTTTTAATAATGGGTACCTTCACCGGTATCTGCTATAAACACTTTATTGCGTTTCTAGTAATTGGTAACTAAAATATCATTCAGAGCGCACTTCCTAATAAAAATATTAGAATTCTAGAGGAATACGACGAATCGTGCCTTTTTGCATTAATATATATATATATATATATATATATATATATATAGATATATATATATATATATATATATATATAGTATTATATGTATATAATACTAGGTCCTCTGGTTGAACCGCGTCTGAAATTGTTAATGTCTCGATGTTTCGGCTCCCGTTTTGGAGCCATTTTCAAGAGAAAAAAGGGGGTCAAGAAAAAATTGTTAGACAAGCCGAAACATCGAGACATTAACAATCTCAGACGCGGGTCAGCCCGAGAATCTAGCATTTTCCATGCCAACGACCGCGGAAGCTTCTCGGAACATATATATACTCTAATCCTTCTATCTATAAAATTACAAATGATAGATAAACAGGAGAAAGAAATTTAACCACTGTGAACCACTTATAAGATTGTGCGTGATATCCTTCAATTAATGATGTTTCAGCCGGAAGTTCAATATTGTTCTACGTTTGTACTTACGCCTGACGTAAACTTACGTGTTCATACGTACACCTAAAACGTATCGTATTGAGCTGAGAAGAGGCGTTGGGACCACCGATTACACCCGATTGTATCATTGTAACTGTCAAAGATGCCACATTCGCATAACCACCACCGGTTTTTCTTATTTTTGGCCTATTTACAAAACTATGCAATATAAATAAAACAAAGATACCAATGAAAAGTGTTTGGTTAAGCGGTTATGGTTATAAGGTTCGTTGAAATTTATTTCAATAGATACGTTACGCTTCAAACAGTGCTTTATCTCAATTTAAGTCAATGTATCGTAACATGGATTTACGTGTATTTCTGCGTTTACTCCAAAGAGTTACGTATACAGCGCTGGTGTTACTTTAAGTATCTAAGAGAGAGTGACAGATAGAGAAAGAGTGAAAGGTAGAGAGAGAAGCGCAAAGTAGGGAATACAAGCTTCACTGCAGCTGCACGCGCTAAACTTTATTGACGATTTTTGTTACTCCGTCTTGTGGAAATTGGCAGATATATAAATAAATCAGACCGCGCTCAAGAATGTCGAGGTGACGATATCAATAGGTTAGTTAGGGAGAGCTTGTTTATAAATAAGTACGTGGACTTAGAGAAAACTACTTAGGCTATTAAAAGTCCCCCGTACCCGTATCAATTCACTGCCGATTCTGAAGCTCTAACGGCATCCGTAGCTGCTATTCAAAAACTTATTGATGAATTTGTGGGTATTAAAAACGGTAGTAAATATAAGAGGATTGTTTCGAAGATACGTTGGGACATGTTAACCGATCCAATCCAACTAATGACGAGGAAAGAGGCGTGAAGTCCACTCGGCTCAAATTATTGTTAGTTTTTGATAAACTTAAGGATAAGGCCCATAGGAATCATAAGTTTAAAGAGTCAGCCATCCTTGATATGTCGGTATTGCATAATGCTATAGCTCAGGCTCAGCCTGATGCGCATAGCTCCGCAATAGCTACTGATGTTAGTTCAGCTGAGGAGGAGGCTGCGAAACCTAAACCCGTACTGGGGCTTGAAATTTACTGGCCGCAAGGGCGACATGTCCTTTGCCACTTTCTTAGAAACGCAGGCCTCGTGGTATTTCACGAGTATGGTTGTATTAGGATGCAGTAGACCTATTTGAGGGGATGCTTATAATTGGTATAACCTGGTGAAAGACTGGGCCACCGATTGACAATCCTTTGTGGAGTCAATGAGGGAGCAGTTCATGCCAGAGTTTTTTGACTGCGACTTGTTTGAGGAGATTAAGCGACGTACTCAAGATAGTCAGGACAATATAGGATTGCACATAGCTAGTATGATAGGGTTGTTCAAGAAGATGCACACTCCAATAGCTACGGAGACCCAGCTGGAAATCATCTTAGAACGAAAAAATTCATACTATCATCCTTTCCTAGCCTTTGAGAACATAACTTCTACGCAACTCCTGCAACGTTGTCGTATGCTCGACTCCAAACGACAACTGGCTAAGTCGTATGTTCCTCCTCCACCTAAGAGTTAATCTCTTATACCTATCGGGAGTGTCCAGCTCCCAGTAAAAGGTTCTGCTATAAGTGTGGTAAAGCAGAGCTTACTATTAGGTCCTCTACTAAGTGTACGCGTTCGGAAAACCACCCAGGGAGCCGCTGATTGATCGAACAGTTTCTCCCGGTGTATGCGAGTCAACCAGTAATATTGTTGGCTTGAAACAACAATTTTTTCTTGATTATGTCATTTCTCATGTGGTTGGTGATCACCGTCCTTGCTTACAGCTTTCGGTGTTAGGCTTTCCCATAATGGCTTTATTGGATTCTGGTGCTTCCAGGACATTAGTAGGGTCATCTGGTTTAGAGGTCTTCCAGCAGATTGAGTTAAGTTTGAAGCCTTCTGTCAATGAGTGCAGAGTGGCTAATGGGTAAATTTTCTGCAAGTATAGGTTATGTCTCTGTTCCTTTCTGCTTAGGTGACAAGGTTTATGTAATAGATGTCCTAGAAATTCCGGAACTACCGCATAAGTTAATCCTAGGGGTAGATTTTTGGGTTGCGATGAATATAATATCGGATTTAAGACAGAATGTTTGGCATTTTTTTTAACAAGAACCACTCGTTGAGGTTAAACAGTGTCCTTGACGAAACATCTTTAAGTGTATCACAGAAACTAGCTCTGTATAGGTTTTTGGGAGATTTTGGAAACGGTTGAATATAATACCGGATTTAAGACAGAATGTTTGGCATTTTTCTGAACAAGAACCACTTAAATTTTTATGGTGTAAATGTATACAGGGTTTTATTACTTCCAAAATTTCGTACCGAAAGTTTCAGATTTCTGCGTCGAACTGTGCTTGGGCTAGGTCAGGAAGTTCAAACACCATTTTTGTGTTTTGTTTTTAATTTTATTTAAAAACATATAAAAGAGAAGGTAATATTAGGCAAATATGGAATCACCTCCTGCATCAATTTAGTACGATGTTTCGTGTTACTTTTATAAAATATTAGCCAGAATTCAGAAATTGCATACAGCTTACATACATTTCACATTTCTTCTCATATTTGGACACACTAATCTGGGAACTTCTTATAGAATTTCATGTGGAATTCGTCCACAATTTTTTTCTGAATTAAAAACTAAACAGTTCATTCATTCCTAAGAATTACGGTATGTACACGTCACCAATTCCGATAGAGTTGTCTTATGTCTTCAAGGACATCTTCTGCTTCAGCAAAATATACTCGTCTATGATTCATCCAATCTCTGTAAAGTCTAATTATGTCCACAGTTTCATGCTCTATTGCAACATCTAATGGAGTTCTGTTCGTATTATCGCAATGTTGTAGGCTTGCTCCACTTCTTAGTAAAAACTCAGCTGCCGGTACATACCCTGTTATAGCAATATAATGAAGACAGTTCATTCCAGAAACCGGATGCGGCCAATTTACGTCAATGTCGTAAGACACCAATATTTCTAAAATCTTCAGTCGCTTTTCTGTGCGGCAGGTCAGGGCACACTCTGAAACGAAATTGCATTGTTGTTAATCCACTGGATTCGAAACATACCCATCTCAATAATAAAATATAATATAAATATTTTGAAACACTCGATAGCTATTATATTTAGCCTATCATGGGTATTTCTATATGAATTAAAAAATCTTTAAAGCTTAATTCTAACAATATTTAAAAAGAGTGATAAAGAGAATATAAATAATTATAGACCCATTTCTATCATATATTGTATCTCACAAAATCCTTACAAATAATCAGTATGGTTTTAGGAAGGATTACTCTACCAGGGATGCCGTATATGTACTGAATGAAAAAATTAACTACATTGAAAACAATGAAACAGCGATGGGTATATTTTATGACATGTTTAAAGCGTTTGATTGTGTTGATCAGTCTATACTTCTAAATAAGTCAGAGTACTGTTACGTCTCTACACTCTCCAGTAAACACAATCAAGCTTAGGTCCAATAATTGCAATATAAATTTTCGCTAACCACTCATTACTAATCACTAAATTTACAATAATCGGTCCTTATAATAACACACTAATTATAAGTTTTATCTACTATAGACACACTACTATTCTTCATAAATCGATGGTGGATGCTGTAAGGGGGATTACGGAGATTGCGAGAGAGGCCATGAACTCTAAACGGATCTGTGCAGTAAACGCGTTTAACACATCGGGGTGGACTGAGATTGTCAGTAGTCTGAGGAGAGTGGGAGTAGCTCCTTACTTGCTCAGAATCACTAAGAGCTATCTGGAGAACAGAAGAATTGGATGGAAGGCAGAAAATGGTGCACACTAGAAGAAGCTGACTTGCGGGGTTCCACAGGGATCGGTCCTGGGTCCGATCCTGTGGAATTTAATGTTCAATGAAGTTTTATAGCTGCCCCTGGTGCGCGGTGTTACGGTAATAGGGCACACCGACGACTTGGCCATAACAGCTACAGGAAACTGGGTAGATGGGGTAGAGGCAGGGGTAAATGAAAACATTAGGAGAATAGAGCGGTGGTTAAATGGAGTGCAATTAGAATCAGCCCCAGGGAAAACAGAGTGCATCATCATTACAAGGAAAGGAATTCTACCACCTTTCACAGTAAGAGTAGGGCAGGTGGAGATTAGACCTAGCAGTGGATTAAAGTATCTAGGAATATGGTTAGACTCGCGGTTAACCTATGGGTTACATGTATTGAAGACAGCAGAAAAGACGAGGAAATCCGCCTCTGCCTTAGGGAGGCTTATGGGTAACATTTATTGGCCCAAGGCTAGCAAAAGAAGGGTACTATGCAGTGTGGTGCATTCTATTTTACTGTATGCGGCCCCAGTATGGGAGAGTTGGATGGCGGTATAGAGCACCAGAAGAAGGCTTGAGAGACTACAGCGGAGTGCTGCACTCAGAGTTTGCAGAGGTTACAGAACAGTGCTAGCGGGGTCCCCCGATAGATCTACTAGCCAAGGAGAGAAGAGAAGATATATGAAGGGTTGGGAAAGCAAGAGGCAAGGGAGATACTCTTCGAGAGATGGCAGACTAGTTTGAACAACTCAACTAAATGGAAGTGGTGACTCATTTTAAATATAAGGACGTGGATGGAGAGGGGGCATTGGGAGATGAGCTTCCACCTCACCCAGGTGCTCACGGGACATGATAGCTTTGTAGAATATCTCCTTGATATAGGAAAGGTTGACACGCGGGAGTATGTGTACTGTGGGGAGAATGATGACGCAGAATATACCGTGTTCTACTGCAACCTGTGGAGGACCGAGAAACCAGGAGGCCATTGAAATCCTGATAACCAAATTAGGTATATGCTGGAATCGGGGGATAACTGGGAAAATGTAGCACTGCTCTAAATCGGATGAGGACAAAGGAAGAGGACAGAAGAAATCATGCCCCGAACTTCTAACCGTTTTAACAGATTGGGGGATGTAAAGGAAAACGTGGGAAGTTTTATTATCACCAATACACGAAGAATGACCCGTGGCTTAATGGAAAGCGAAAGCAGTTCCAGGTTACGTGGAAACACTGATCCATGAGGGGTTTTGATCGGTAGGAGCCCGACACTACCCGGTGCGGCAGACCTTAGCGCCGAGCGTCCATGTAGGATTTCCCCTCCACCATAAAAAAATCCTCTTCTTTGGGTAAATACACAAAATACTTTTAAATAACAAGAATTCCTTCAGACTCCAAGAAGATGGATCTTTCACAACAACACGTGGTCGCAATACAGAAAAATCTACCCTTAGGACAGCATGATGTCTACATTTTACACATACAAATATATCAATTATGGCTCAAAGGAAGTAAGAATAGACTAAAATCACTAGAAAATTAAAATTTCTTTATCTTCCAAAACCAAAACTTGACCAAAACTGCCGATGATGATTTTGATTTTTCAACGACGATCGTCAACGTATTAAATGATTAATAAGCATTATTATTACTGTTATTAGCATAATTCTTGAGCAATATATTTACCTAGGAACAGAGGAAATTGCTTTATTTTGGTAGCAGTAGCTCCTTTCCTCAACAGAAATCTGGCTACAGATACAGAAGGAGAGTCAATGACACAAATTGACAAAGGAGTATTGTCAAAAGCATCTGTAACATTAATATTTGCACCATGGCATACTAAGTCGAAAATAATTCCAATATTTCTTTTCATTGCTGCCATATGTATTGCCCTCATTCCCTTATCAGTTACGACGTTTACGAGAGCACCGGCGTTCAATAATGCCTGTACAAATTTCCTTCTTTCGTAGATGCAGGCAAACATTAAAGGCGTTATTCCTATAAACGTCGCTAGATTCAGTTCAGTTCTTGGATCACATATGAGTAACATGCCAATGGTGAGGTCCCCTTTTATGGTAGCGAGGTGTAATGCAGCTCTATCATCAGTGAGTACGTTAGGGTCGACTCCTTTTTCAAGACATTTCTCCACAGTTTCAACATCACTTTGAGCCACCGCCGTAAGGAATATTTGTTCCATTTTGCGACGCCCTGTTGATAATAAATTTCATCAAATTTATTACTCTAATATATTATAACTTACCCCGTTCAGACCGAATTTCAAAAGTTTCTATTTTATGCATTTTAAACAAATACACCTTAAAATTTTGACACTTGAAACTGACATCAACTTATAAATGTAATCGCTTATGATGATAGCTACGTTGCCGCTATCAACATAGACATAGACAGACTCCGCGCCATTATTGGACGATTAACAATTAAATAGTATAGGAAATGAATGCAAAAAAATGGTATAAGTTATAACGGGCGGTTTTATACGTTCTGTTTAAACTTTGGGTGTTGGTTAAACTGGAGTTTATCATAAATGAGCGTTTTATACGTCTCGTTGATTGCCAAATTAGGTTTAACCATCAACCGGTGGATAGGATATAGTTTAAACTTCAGTCTGAAGATTTAATCATGCGCAGTTTGATATTTTGAGAAATATGGCTGCCCGAGACCAGCTGTTCGACTGACGTATTGAGGTTTTCAATTTATAACCTAACTTGTTCACACAAAAAGAAAAATACAAAATGGACTTATTTGATGCTTTTGAGCACTTAATAAGTGACCAAGATAAGGACTTTATTCAAATTGTAGAAGCACCACGCCGTTTGAGAGGCTTTAGAGCAAGACCTAACCATTTTGAATATTGGGATGACTTCATTTTTAGATTATGATTGTACTAAACTAACTCATGACACAAGGAGAACTTAACCTCTAATATAAAAATGCGGACACTTGGACTACCTGGACTCTGTTATTATTTTGTCTATCAATAGCTCTGATGAACAGATGAGATAGCAGATATACCAGTACCATCTGGCGTAAAAACTAAACAAGTCTATCACAGCAACAAGCACCTATAAAATTTCCTACATTTAAACTTCAAACTTATGTTTAAGCATCAACTTATACTACAGTTTAACTTTTAGGTATAAAACCGCCCGTTTATTGTCACTACTTGAATGTATAGACTTGAAACTTTTTGCATTATATTAAGGCCGTTAAATTTCTTAAGCGCAGTTAAACTAAGAAACGGTTTTCACCAACTTGTTAAACGTGATTAGGGTCTTTAAACGGGTTTAAAAATTAACCGCCCAATTTCGGTCAGTAAACGCTGTTAAACGCGTTTTACAAAGATTTGACGTTTCTGAAGAACCTCAATTAACCTCGAGTTTGGTTCATTGTTTTCTTTCAGTGAGTGAGACAAAATAGCCAGATGACATGCCTATGATCCCTTATTTGGAGACGACGAAGAAAATTTTGTTGCTAGAAGTCCAAGATGGATTCGAGAAAAGCAAGATCATTTCAAAGATTTTACAATGCGGTTTCGTCTTACAAAAGCGACCACCTTGCAAGTGTTCGAACAAATTGAAAATCAATTGGAATTTCTAAGCTATAGGTAATAATTCTATTGAAATAAGAAATAATGCTGTAATTTAAAACGCTTGATTCAATTTTTTATAGAAACCTTAGTGTATCTCCTGTTAACCAACTGCTCTGTGCTTCTATGCAACTGGATGTATGCAAATTTCGGCTGGAGATGTTTCGGGCTATAGTGCATCAACAGCGCACTACTTGAAATTTCCCGAAACTGCGGAAGATATTGCCAGGACCCAAAGGGGATTTTATTCCATAGCGCGATTGCCAACAGTCATAGAAGCGATAGACTATACTCACGTTAAACTTATGAAATCTCCAAATAGTTATGATCAGAAAATTTTCACAATTATTTCCAATTAGAAAATGACAAATTTGTTTCAGGAGGAGAAAACGCCGAAATATTTCGCAATCGAAAAGGCTATTTTTCACTTAACGTACAAGCCATAAGTGACATGCCATCTTTCGCTGGTGTCTGCAAGTTAATAAATAGATCAATTCACCACTCTATAGTAATGAATTGCATTTTTATCGTTAGCTGGCACGTCATGTGTAATACCACCTCATAAACTTTTCGCCAACAGATGGCTCTCGCTAGGAAAATATATCAATTTATTAAATAGACTTGTATATCTTAGGAAATCTACAATATAAATTATTATTATGATCGAAAGTCCATAAAAATCGATTTAGTTTTTAACATTTCACAGGTTGGTAAGTCATTTTCCGTTGTTTTTGCGAGTTACTAAAGGTTATAAAATCACTCAAATTGCTTAAAACTTCCTTTTTAAATCAAGAAATTGAGCTGAAAACTTCGCTAGGGGGTTTAGTATCGGATCAAAACCTAGTTTTAACCTAATATTGCAATAAATGTTTTGGTTTGTTTAATTGAAAAGATTTGGTGAGAAACGTCAATATTAGACAATTTTAGGCCCAGATCTGCAAATTTAGTGTATATTGAAACATGAAACATGACTGATGGTAGAGAGGTAAGTGCACTTGCCTCTCACCCAAACGTTCCGGGTTCGGTCCCCTGCCGTGGCAGTGGAAAATACTGTGAGTGGGATTTTTTCACAATACACGGATATTGGGTGTGCGTTCTTTGTCTCTAAATGTGTAACCCCCTCCCACACAAGGCTCTTCTAGACCCTTCCGGGATAAAGGGGGTCGCCATTACCTGTGGTGTATTTATATCTATATTATATTTATATTATGATCCAGGCAACACGTTATAATATTTTATGCAAATAGTATAAAACAAAATTTTGACAAGAAGAAGACGGATGTCAACTCAGTCAACTTAGTCAACAAAATATTATTGAATTTAACATAAAAACATAAAATATGCCTAATTACAGGTAAAATTAACAATAAATAATTCGAAATAAATATAATTCGTTGATTGTCTAAGTTGGTGTACGCTTAGATAGCATAAAATTGTGGTAGAATTTAAACAATACCATTTAACCTACCTGCATATAAGTCAAGGTGTTTCGAGTAATCCACTTAATACAGAAGTATAATTTCAACATTTCAACAAGTAATAGCAGAATAAACATTATTTAAACAGAACATATGTACACTTCGCAATTAAACAGCTATGTGCAGTATAGAATGAAGTCAGCCCGGAGAGAAGTGAAGTCCAGATTCGAGAAAGAAAATTTTTGACAAAACTAGGGAGCATACCGACCGGATGGTTACAAGAATTATACCTTTTCGTTACATATGAGCTCAAATTTAAAAAAATTCTTATGCATAAAACATTTATTCAATTTCATCAGTTCTCGCCTCACACATCTTCCAGCGGCTTGTATATCAGTGTATGCGCGGAAGCTATACAACCTTAGGCGAGGGTTGTATAGGAGATATACCATCCTTCGGAGGGGATGTAAAGCCGTCGGTCCCTTGTCTATTAAATGTTAGGCAAGTAAAAGATCCCTACTCTTCTTAAGGGAAGAGGTTCGGCAAAAATTCCTGGTTGGGGGTAGCTCGTCTACAGGCGTCGGTGTTAGGCCTCAGTAGCGGAAATAGGCCGACGTTAAATAAATGTATAAAAAAAAAAAAATCAGTTTACAAAAATAAAAAGGCCTAATTGATTTAAGATTTTTTTGTTGTTCTAACCCATGAAAATTCAAATTATATTAATTTTAATTAATTGTAATGTTGAAACTATTAAAATCTTCAATATACCTAATCATTTCCTATTTCAACTTGTGACTTTTATTGATAATTATCTAGAGCGAACCCACAACATACCTTGAGAACAGACATGCTTAAATTCAAATATTAAAAATAAAATAATCATAAATGCATTTTCACGACTTCATAAATTAATTAGTTTTTCAAAATTATATTTTCTTTTAACACTTACGAACATGGGGCTATATAATATTTGTATATTATACTATTATGGAATATAGAATCGAAGTACTTAAAGTACTTAAACTTCCTAAAATAAACATTTTCAGATATGAACTAAAAATAAGATTGTCATCCGATTCTCACATTGTCTGGAAATTCGTACAAATGGAAAAATATTAAGCAACATGCGGTGGTGGAATGTGCCCCAAATACCATCTTCTTAGCTAAATAAACGTGATAAGCGCAGTGCACTAGGAGTTTCTGCAAGAAAAAGGATTTCGATGGGGGAGTGTTTAACGTAGGGTTCTAGAAGTTCTTCGATAACATGAACTGACCGTGCGTCAGCAGAGGTAGCGGTGGTGGCAGTGGTGCAAGTGGCGGTAAAATTAAATTAGAATTTGATGGTGAATAACATTACGCAATCAACTAGGGAAAGTGTGTGAAAAGGACAAAGAGGATTAATCTACCTGAGAACGCCAACGCAAATAGTTTCTTCGTTACTTCTCAAGCAATTATTAAAATACAACTTTCGTTGAGAATTTTTTCCAAGTGACTTTATTGAAAAGAAATTAAAAATGCAATGCAGCAAAGACAGTTTTATGGAGTTATTTTTATTAATGTCTAAATGCTAAATGTAAAGTCATTTACACCACCGCATCAGAATTTCGAATCAATTACAGAACATGTCGAATGTAAGGTATAGTAATGGAATTAATGTTAAAAAAGCCTACATAAATAAAATGTCTCTTTATAAAGTACGGGAATTTGATAAATAGATAGATAGATTTTTATTAATTCTTTGTACCAATATATAATTGAATAGAATAAGTCCACAGATAAAATAAATATAACTATAATAACAATATACAGGCTGTCCATTTTATTGTGCTGATTTATATAATCTACAAAATGGTTTAAAGACATTTGAAATCCATGACTTACTTTATTAAGAGTTATGGTGAAAAATATCGAAAATGCGGAAAACATCTAGTCCAAATATCTCCGTTATTTGAAGAGATACCACAAAAATTCTAAGGCGAAAATTTTTTGCGAAACAGAGTGTTTCAACAAGGTTTTATCTATCTGTATTTTGAGATTTACTCTTCAGGCTGTTCAAAGAATTATTTTGAAACGGACGGGAAATGGCGCCGTTAAATAAAGTATTTTCCTTCCTTTTCAACGATATATCACATGTCATATTTATTCATTGATACTACGTTAGTAATTATAAAAAAAAAATTAAATGAATATTTTTTTTATCAAGCATTATACTTGCCGTGGAAAAGTATGATTAAATAAAATGATAAAATAATTCAATAAGTTGTTCAAATCTTTGCTATAATAAAACACTAACACAATTAACAAGAATAAAGTAAATTCAGGTAACGAAAACAAATTAATAATAAAAAGAATATAGCACACAGAACATTAATATTTATCTAATCATCAAAATAATTTTTAAGATATCATATCAAGTGTTCAAAGTGTCCGCCGCGATTTCTTATGCACAATCGAGCGCGGCGAGGCACTGCATTTAAAACATTACTCAGCATTTCGGGGGTAACTGTAATACATGCCTGTTGAATTCGAGCTTTTAGGTCTTCTACATTTTGCGGTGTCGTCGAAAACACCTCATCTTTAATATACCCCATAGAAAAAAATCCTTTGGGGGTTATATCTGGAGAACGAGGGGGCCATCGAATAAATCCATTGGTACCTATCCAATGTTGAGGCAAAATTTCGTCTAAATAATCTAGGAAAATCTGGGAATTGTGGGGAGGAGCTCCATCTTGTTGAAAATATTGAAAGTTGTGTCGATTCTCTAAAGTTAGGGCATCTAAGAATTCATTAAATTCATTTCTCAAAAAGTTTAGGTACCTTTGACCACTGAGATGACCATCATAAAAATAAGGACCTATTAAATTGGTGCCTAAAATACCTATCCGCATATTTATTGAAAAACTATTTTGAAACCCAGTCAGTCTATACCAGTGTGTATTTTCAGAAGTTCTTTTGTAATGAATATTGCGATTAAAAAATCCCTTATTGGAAAAATTTGCCTCGTCAGACCAAAGTATTTTACTACATATTAATGGATCGGCACGCTTCTTTTCCAACAGCCACCTCCTTGGTTTGTCCCCCGCTTGTAAATTGTGAACTTTTTTGGCTTTATAACAACGGTAACCATTTTTCTTTAAAATTTTTCTAGCACTTGTTTTATTTATATGACAAGCAATTTGATTTTCTCTTAATGATGTTTCCAAATTTTCTGTATGTTTATTTCTTACATAATTAATAACTCGGTTTATCTTATTTATATTATTAGTAACACTGTTCAACCTTGTCTTCTTTAAAAATTAACCATTATTTTTCAGTTTCATAGCTAATTTTCTGAACAGTTTTATTCGGCTGTAGTGCTTGTGGAAATCTGTTTCTATATTCTACTTGAGCTAATCCAGAGTTAAAATTGCATTGGCAATATGTAACGAACATATTATAACGATCAACGTGAGTGAAAATCATTTTTGAAAATTCTAAATTCTTAAACGAGTGTGATTGAGTGAGAGTTTCAGTATTAACTGAGATGATCTGTCAAAACATTAAATTGTCAAGTTTGTTCATAGCCAACTATTTTAAAATAATTGAAATAATAGTGAAATCATGAAATACAAACAAATGGATATTATACTTAAATTAATTGGTAAAGACATTTTAAATTTCTGAGCAAGGAGTGACGCTTTTATGGAGGACCTCTATACATTGGCATAACTGCGAATACTCTTTCCATAATTGCTCCATGTTGCTTTCTTGATTATTATTTTGTTTTTGTTACCTGAATTTACTTTATTCTTCTTAATTGTGTTAATGTTTTATTATAGCAAAGATTTGAACAACTTATTGAATTATTTTATCGTTTTATTTAATCATACTTCTCCACGGCAAGTATAATGCTTGTTAAAAAAAAATTTATTAGTTTAAAAAAAATGTTTTTATAATTACTAACGTAGTACCAATGAATAAATATGGCATGTGATATATCGTTGAAAAGGAAGGAAAATGCTCTATTTATTGGCGCCATTTCCCGCCCGTTTCAAAATAATTTTTTTAACAGCCTGAAGAGTAAATCTCAAAATACAGCGGTTTTGAAAAAAATTAGATAAAACCTCGTTGAAACACTCTGTTTTTCAAAAAATTTTCTCCTTAGAATTTTTCTCGTATCTCTTCAAATAACGGAGATATTTGGTCTAGACGTTTTCCGCATTTTCGATATTTTCCGCCATAACTCTTAAAGTAGGCCGTGGATTTCAAATGTTTTTAAACCATTTTGTAGGTTATATTAATCGGCACAATTTTCGTAAAAATGTTTTTTTTTTGTACGACCGATATTAAATGAGATATTCTCGAGTGCCTTGATAAAATGGACAGAATGTATATCTAATTATAAAGTAATATATAATGTACACACACATACATATATTTTACTTGTATATGAAATACAAAACCTATAAACTAATGACAATAAGTTATAGAAAAAAAACAATACAAACCAGAATTTTATATTTGGTTTAAATTTGCATATTCATTTGTATATTCACCCAGAGACTAGAGGCATTTATTTCACAATAGTTTAAATAATGTGCGTTAAAACCATTATATAGTATTGTCCTCAATATATTAAATAAGTAGCTACCAGAACATAAAGGGGACTTTTTATATAAGGTCAAACTATGCCTCCTAATTTGCATATTACTTCGCTTGCGCCTATTATAATCATATTTGTCACGGTGTACTGGTAACTTATATTTTATAGTATATACTTATATAAATAATTTGTATAAATCGATGTGACAGTCAGTAAATTATCACTTTTAAACGTATCACGACAGGATTCTTTGTGCCCGATATTAAATATTACTATCAACACACTTTTCTGTATAATAAAAATTCTATGTAGATCCACACTTTGACCCTAGGCTATTATATTATAGGATAGTTCAGAATAAAAGAGAGTGCAGTATACGTTTATCAGGGAGACTTGATTTAAACTATTTTTTAACATGGTGATTGCAAAATACTACTGACTTAATTTGACAGAGTTGATCAATATGTTTTATCTAGCTGAGATTTTCATCTAATATAACTCCTTGAAAATTTGTTTCTTTTTATATGCTTAGCTGATGACTATTAAGAGAACTATTAATATTTTTGTAAATAGTTTTACCTTTGGTTTTAAACCATACAGATATTGTTTTGTCACAGTTGATAATGAGCCTATTCTTAAATCACAATGAATTAAACTGGTCTCGGACCGTATTAACTAAGTCTTTCAGTTCCACAAGACTGGACGAAATAATTATTGAAGTATCATCTACATACATGGAAATATTCTCGTATTCTGTAGAACACGCTTAACAATGAAATTGGCCTATAATTTTTAATGTTGGTATTATCACCGTTTTTAAAAACTGGGATAATTAACGCTGTTTTTAATATCTGAGAAAAAACGCCGAACTCAACAGGCTTGTTAATTATTTGAGCAAAACACATAGCAAATTCATCGACGCATTCCTTAATTAATTTAACCGAAACTTCGTCTAGACCAGCATACGGGGACACCTGGCGCTTGCGATCTAGGAAAGGGGTAAAATTTATTAATATCCCCAAAATGTTTATAAAAGCTCAAAATTTAAATGTAAATAGTTGATGCAATAATAAACTCAAAACAAATAATCGTACAGCATAATAATCGAACGCGTGGATTTGAAAACGTTGAAATTCAGCCATATCTTAGTTTATATAATTAAATTCATGAAATCAACAGTTAGACTTAGTTTTCATAGAACCCACTCAGTCAGCAGTCAATAGAAGTTAGTATAATGACCGCGGAAAAGTTTTCATGTTATAATGTAAAACGTGTACCTTTTATTCAACTGGTACATTCAAATCATGCAAAAAGTTCCAACTGTGATCGTGAATATTTCCTTTATTTGACATGGGAAAATTTAAGTAATTTCCTGTGAGAAGGTTATTCTTTACTTGTACTCGAAATTTGATTCCATAGCTAAACCCAACAAAAGCAAAATGTAAAAAACATTAAATTAGTAAGAAGGTTAATAGCATTTTCCTAAAGTAAAATAAGCAAAATAAAAATGTTTTTTAAAAGATTACAAATAAACATATTTTAAACTTTCATGGCAAAGAAACATTTGGTCCACCCCTAGAAGTCCACGTTGACTAGATGCACAAATGTCAAGCAATTCGTTAGGAGTGAGATTGGCCTACGTCACTTAACTTTTTGGAAAATATTTATGACCATTTTTTGTAATGATTTGAAAGAAGCCGAACGCCTTCTTTACGGTCATTTTTGTAACTAAACTGAAACTGATATGTTCTCTTCATGTTTTTTGCGAAATTTTTAATATCGCTGAATTATCTGTATCTACTATAATACAACGATCGTGCGGAGGGTTAGAGAGGCGGCCCACCTTTGTATTTGTATATTATACTATTATCGAATATAGAGAAAGTGCCAGAATAGCAAGAACCCAAAATTCATTTACCTGCTTGAACAGTTCTTGCTGCCCAAAGCCGGTCCCTGTTCTGTTCTAAATATATAATGTAACGTACGTGAAACATGCACCATACCTGGATTTCATTCAGCTGTAAAATAAATTAGAAAATAATGAAACAATCGCACTTGTTGATTGCTGACTGAGTGGGTTCTATGAAAATTAAGTCTGACGTTGATTTTATGAATTTAATTATATAAACTAAGATATGGCTGATTTTCAACTTTTCCAAATCATTTCCATTGAATTTATTTTTGTAACAAGTATACAGTGATGGTGACGTCACGTATTAGATTATTATGTTGTTTGACTATTTGTTTTGAATTTATTATTCCATCAGCTCTTTACAGATGAATTTTGAACTTTTTCAAAAGCATTTCGGGAATACTAATAAATTTTGCAACTTTCGTAGCGCGCCATCATCAGGTGTAGCCGTAGCTGATATGCTGACTCTACAGCGGCTTTCTATGGCCAAAGTACAATTCAATCTGAAAATATCAGTCTTTCCAAAACTCTTGCATTTTTTTGGCGCGAGCTCTCCGATTTTTAGTGTATTGTAATTTAAAAACTAGAACACCCAAAATTCGTCAAAAAATTGTAACAATTAGGGACTTTAATAATTTTAACTACAATTATTCCATTAATTAATATAACGCGCCAGGCTTGTAACTTGTAATACAGCGCTCGGCGGGGTACATAACCCGGAGAGTAGCTGTTGGTTGCAGTCTGATTACATTCCTTATAGAAAAGTAATGATTTTATAGAGGAGTTTGCGACTAAAAATATTATGTTTTAACTTTAGTATTGTTGGATTTTTTTAAAGCTGTTGACATGGTGGATCATCGTCTTATGATAGCTACATTAAAATGCATAGGTTGTGACAGTATAGTTGTCAATATATTTAGCTCCTACATTATTAAATGAAGACAAAAACTTATCATCAACGGTCCCCCTTCTTCAATGGCTAATATAACCAGAGGTGTTCCACAAGGTAGCGTTTTGGGGCCCCTGCTATTTATTATTAATAGTACTGATTTGTTCAGTGATGAAACATTGTAAGATACAATATGCAGACTACTCACAAATTTATTGCAGCTTTGATATTAATGGCGTATATGAAGCTTGTAATCATATTAATAGTGATCTAGAAGCAGTGTATGACTTTTTTTTTCACATAATTTAGAATTGAATGCTAATCAAATATTGTATGTGATGTTTGGTAATAATAAGCATATTGAAATGGTATTGCCTAATATTGAAATTAAAATGAATAATGATTTGTTGCACATACTACCAAACATAAATATCTGGATATCATTTTTGATTCGCAGCTAAGATTTGTAGCTTACGTTAGTAATTTGATAAGTAAGTCGTATCGTGCTCTAAAATTGCTTTATGCTAACAAACATATTTTAAGTTTTAATTTGAGAGACGTGTGCATTCTTGTTCTCTCTTTATTTAATTATACTGATTTTGTGTGTAGTCCTTGTCTTTATTCAGATACCCAAAATTGCATACAATAGTTCAAAACACATGTCGTTTGGTTTTTGAATTAAGAAAAGAAATAGTAATTGTCATATAAATTCTAATATGTGGTGGATGCGCCGATGTTAATTTCAACTAGTCATAGCTTGCCTACTATGGATATATATTGTGCCTTTGCATCAATTTGGCTGATTATCTTTTCAAAGGTTCTTTTCTAAATAAGTTTTAAAAAATCTCAAAAACTATTGTTACAAATTGCATCGTATTGAAGTATGTTAAGATCTACCTAAGGGTTATAAGTAGTTTTGAGAGGCTCACTATAAAAAACATGAAAAATGCAGAGAAGTTTCAAAAAGTTAAACAAAACCCGAAGAACAATCATCAATTTTTTTGTCAAAAATTCCTTAAATGTGCTGATATATTTTTTCTAAAGATGTTAAAAAAACATTAATTTTACGTCGCTTGGCTCGGCTGTTAAGTACTTCTTTGACACAAGAAAATACCACTTTTACTGCATATAACAGAATATACCTTTAATCTGAAAATTGTCCGATGAATTGAGCATATGCAATGTTTGTAAAAAAAATTTAATGATATGTTTCTATATTTTCTATATATTTTTTTTAGAGTAAGGCTCACCAAAACCACCATGTATATATACTTGATATATTTTTAATACAATTGAATACATGCAATTCGTGACAACAGTTTCTGAACAAGAAAAGTTGATACCAAATTCAAAAAAAAACCTAAGAAACATGAATATTTTTAAGCTAATATTTCTTGGGATTTAATGTTACTTAGAAAGAGATTTGTCAAAATATTATCAGACAACTAAAATATTTGTGCCAGCATTATTCAAGTTTCGGTTAGGAGAAAAATATCCGAAGGAATTTGCGGAGGGCAAAAATAGTGTATTGTTTTATTAGGAGTAAAAGTTATACATTTGTGATGAGTCTGTAGATTTGCTGTCTGTGGTATCCTATTGATGAGTAACAATAAGTGGCCTTTACTTCAGATAAAACATGTTAGTTTTCTTCAAACTTCGAATAGCTATAAAAATAAAGATAAAATAATTAAATTATTACAATTCTCAATCTCTTTATTTTTGTTGTAATAAATTCAATAAAAATTCATTAAAAATCGCAGTTGTTACTTAGTTGGTTACCATGGAAACTGAGTGTCACTTTCCCTGCCTAGGGAGGAAAATGCTCACTTTCCTGCCTAGGTAGGGAAAATGAGCACTTTCCTGCCAAGACAGGAGCAAAGTTAGTACTTCGCTGTCAATTGGCGAAAAAAAGTACTTTTACTTCCGTTTTCATAGTAACATACAGCCGTCTAAAATGCCAATCTCTAATATCATGAAATGAGTTAAGAAATGTTATGTTTTCTGACGTTTGAAGAAGAACATTTTTCTGGTAGTTTGAGCCAAATGGATATAATTATTTGACTTCACTAAAAGTGTATGAAAAAATTAATTAAAACTTCCATAGTCCTTTTCAATTAGCCATAAAAATAAATAAAAATATAATTCACAAACGTTTGAGGTGATTTCACTTCTGATATTGAATATAGCTTCCTTATGATAAAATTAGCTCAATTCCTTTTACAACAGCACAATCCTTATGAAACCCATTTATTATTTATATCTAAGGTTTCTACTACCAAATACTTTATGAAAATAGCCAGATATCATTCAGATTCACAAAGATGTATTTGAGCGTCTTACAATGAAGTCTGCCGTGACAATACCACGTGGCCACCTGAAAGAACATGTGCCACGAATTCAGTTCACTTTATTGCCACAAACAACTTTATTATACAATACCTTTAACGTGCAACAAGTCAAACTGATTGAAATTTAAATTGCATATTTAATTCTTTTAGTTGATTTCAATTCAATTCAAAACTTCCTTATTTAACACTAGCTTATACAAGTACCTCGCCAAGGCCTAACCCGGGTCCGACCGTGCAACCACTGCGTTATTCGCTGTGGCGGATTGCAGGACCAGGCGGACCAGGCCTGATTCGGTTTTAAAACAATTAAAACTTATATTTTGCTCCTTCTGCAGAATGCAGATTAAAAAAAAGTGGAAAAATTTACAAACGTCTAAAAAAAACAGATTCAAGAAAACTTAAAATTACACTTTTGATTTTTTTTTATTTCAGTCATGGATATTAAAATTATGCGACTAAATGAATGCTAAGATTAGAAAATGCAATCAGTATTTTGAATGGATATGTTACAGGCTTCTTTTCCCAGTCTTATTAACTCGTTATCAAGGGTTATAATTTTTTAAATCAAACAAAAATCAACGGAACCAATTTATTTTTCGAATTATTATTTTAACCCATCGCATAACATAAATCACATGATTCGTCGCCAATATCACAAACTAACTTATCTTATTTTTAGCAATTTTAGAGCGGAGCGTTTCGTACTTTTATAGAATTTTAGGAAGACCGCTGGAAAAAAGAAGTTTAGTTTCTGTATAAACACATCTATTTTCATGTACCTATAACAATATAGAAAAATATCTCCTGATGATATTTAAATTTGGCAAAAACATTAGTTGTCACTTGGTAAAATTGCATACTCATTATGACTGTGCTAAACAAATTACTTATAGCAAGCATATTTAAGAATAAACATTTATGACAAAAAAAAAGAAAGAAAAATGAAAAACTAAATCAACCAATTTTATGACAACAGTAATTTTAGCTTCACATATTAGTTTAAACAATTCATCTTGGAGTTGAATATTACATACTTAAATCAATTCTAAATTTAGTATTACATAATTATGTCTACAATCTACATTAGCAGAAATGACCTGTTTTAAAGATCTAAGGTGGTTCTGAAGATTTGTTTCGAATAATAATAATAATAATAATAATTTATTGGTGTTAATGTACAAAAGTACTTACACAAGTCAGATAAATCAAGTAATTGATAACTATTACCTACGTGACAGAAAAGCTATAAAAGACAAGTTACAAACATATATGTTGACAAACATAAACATGGTCTATATAACAAAATTTTACAGATGAATACCAACACTAGGCACTTTCAGTGTCAGAATATCACATTCCAAAAATTCCTTGTAGTGATAGAATGCCTTTCCTATGAGAAAACTTTTTATTGTGGTTCGAAAGATTTTTAGGTTTTCGATGTTTCTAATGTTTGGTGGTAGTTTATTAAACATTTGAATTGCAAGATAATTTGGTCCATTTTGTGACTTACTTAATCTATAATAAGGGGTAACAATATTGTTTTTTGTTCTGGTATTATGATCGTGTTGGCTCAGATAGGTAGGGTAGTTACTTAAATTTGTTTTGATAAATGTTAAGCATTCCAATATATATAGTGATGGTAATGTTAATATATCAAAATTGATAAAAGCATTTTTGCAATCGTCAGTATATCCTAAGCATGCTATAATTCTAATTAATTTTCTCTGAATGGCAAAAACCTTATCGAAATCTGCAGCATTACCCCAGACTATTATAGCATAACTCATGATTGAATGGCACAATGCAAAGTAGGCTGACCTCAATGTACTCGTAGATACAGTGCCCGATAAGTTACGAATAACGAAGGTTCTACTACTCAATTTTCGACAGATGCTGTCAATGTGTATATTCCACCTTAAGCAAGGATCCAAATAAACACCTAAAAATTTTACAGTGGGTATTATATCTGTAGAAGTCTCGAAATTACGTAACGTAAACATCATACCTTGTGATTTAGTTTTGTTACAAATCAGATTATTAGAGGTAAACCATTGTTCAGTTTTTGACTGAATTTCACTTTTTTGCAGTTCAACGTCGCATAAGTTATTCGATCTAATGGAAATGGTAGTATCATCCGCGTATAAAATATATGTGAGAAAATTTTTTGCCACAGACATATCGTTGATATAGATCAAAAACAGTAAAGTTCCTAATATGGAACCCTGAGGCACACCTGTCTTTAACATTTCTTTACTTGATGTTATATTATTAACTTTAACGATTTGATAACGATTTTTTAAGTAAGATTCCAATATTTTTATGCTATTCTCACTAGTTTTATATTTTAGTAGCTTCTCGATTAAAATGGCATGTGAAACACAATCAAAAGCCTTACTAAGGTCCAGAAATATTGTGTCATTGAATTCAAGATTTTCATATGCGTCAAGGACGTTATTGACAAAAGTCAATATGGCACTATTAGTGCTGCGACTTTTTCGAAAGCCATGTTGGCATTCAAGAAAGACATCGTTTGATTCAAAATACATAATTAATCTGTTATACAGGCACTTTTCAAGTATTTTTGAGGAAACCGGAAGTATTGATATTGGCCGGTAATTTGTGGGGTCGTCTATATCACCACTCTTAAAAATGGGTGTAACTATTGCCTCTTTTAATATGTTTGGAAAAATGCCCTCTAAGAGACATTCATTTATTAATTTCGTCATAGGACATATTATGAGGTTTTTAATAGTTTTTATGGTTTTCACACTTAAACCATACACATCTTTACTAGATTTGCTTTTAAGATTCGCAATTATGTCTCTTATTTCGATATAAGTAACTTCAGTAAATTCAAAGCCGGTGCTTGGCAAGTTATTATAATTAAAATTTGCGTATGTATCTAAATTGTCAATTGAGGGAAATGCAGTACGTTCGTCTAACATTTTTTGGCCTGCAGTGACAAAGTGTTCATTAAGTTTGTCTGGATGTATTTCACAATTATTTTTGTTTTGCGTTATTTTATTTCTGTGACTATTTATAATATCCCACATAATTTTATTTGGGTTATTTGCAGTTCTTATCAATTTGTCATTAGCTTCTTTTTTTGCTTTCTTTATTTCAAATTTGTAACGCATGCGAAAAGCATTTTTTTGTGTTTTATTTACAGAACATGGGTTTTGTTTATAGACTAAATCAAGAAATTTTAGATGTTCTCGCATATTCCTTAATTGATCATTAAACCAGGATGGTCCATTTGTATTATGTCTATTAACGTATTTTTTTTTCAGGAAATGCTAAGTTGTGGCATTCTAATATTTTATCTAAAAATATCTGAAATTTTGAATTAATATCCAGGCCTTTATTATCAACGAAAGACCAGTCAATGCTTTCAACTAGGTTATGAAATGTAATCTTACCTAATTCAGTAATCGGCCTACATATTTTTTGTGCAATTTCCTGCACACATTTTTTTTTCAAGTGGGGTATATTAATAGTAATACCATTGTGATCTGATACATTGCAATCTGCAACAGGAGTTTTTATCTCCATATCAAAATTAATGAACACATTATCAATGCAATTATTTTTCCTGGTTTTCTCTTTCACTTTTTTTTTAAATCCAAATGTACTCAACAAATTACACATATGAGCGCAGTAGCCTGATTCCTCATCTGAGTCTGTCTCAAACAGTACATTGAAATCACCTACAATTATTGCTTTTTTTTTATTATTTATATTTAATAAAATTTGCTCAAGTTTTTCAAGAAATATTTTAAAATCGCTACCTGGAATCCTATAGATATTTATTAAATACATATCTAAGGATCTGACTAGAACACCACTAACCTCCATTATTGTTTCAATTGACAAATTATTTATAGCAGATAGTGAATTACAATTCAAACCTTCTTTTGCTAAAATGACGGTACCACCACCTTTGTGAGCCTGTCTACTAAAGTGAGAAGCAACATTATATTTTCCCAAGGTTAGGCATTCCACCTCTGCAGGATTAAGCCATGTTTCACTAAAACATAAAATATGAAAATTTTTGTCAAAAAGATAACAATCAATTTCATTAAGTTTGTTTTTTAGAGATTGAATATTTACATAAAATATATTAAATACATCATAGTCAAAATTTTTATTTTTTTCTTTGAGTGAAGAGTTACTTTTTCCTTCTGTAAGGGACGTCAGTTTGGTAAGCCCGTCCTTTTCCTCAGGAATAAAAAACGACTAACACAAGCTCCATGCGGCCATATCTCCGGATCCATTGCTTTTCCAAAGTTTTCTTCTAGAATAGTAACTTTGAAAGATGTGTAGAGATGGGGATATTTTGATGTAATCGATTCCACTATTACTTCAGGGAAATTTTGTTTTACGAGTTTTGTAAGAGATTCGACTGTGGTATTCTTATCCACTCGATATACATGTAGTACAGCTTCTTTTGGGACTCCCTGTACTATTTTGTTATCCTTATTACTTATGGAATACTTTTACAGAGCTAGCATTTTTTATGCCATTATTTAAAATAATATACTTTATATTTAAAGTAATATACTTTGCTTTTACGAAAACTTTTGATAAGTTTAATCATAATATATTGATTGCAAAACTTTCCACTTATGGTATATCGGACTCGCTCATAGCTTTCTTTAGATCTTATCTAACTGATAGACTTCAATATGTCGCGTATTATGGGTTTAAGTCCTATGATTATGGCGTTCCCCAGGGCTCTGTTCTTGGGCCACTGCTTTTCAATATATTTATAAATGACGTAGGCGATACTTTAGATGTGCATTTCTTAATGTATGCTGATGACATAAAACTTCTACATAGAATCTCTGGTTTAAACGATTGCATTATAATGCAAAATAATATCTCTAATCCGAGTTCCTGGTGTGTTAGAAACAATCTATCGTTAAACGTGCAAAAGTGCAATGTAATATCATTTACAGCTAGAGATTCTGAGTATACCTATGGGTACACGCTGTACGATTAACAACTAACGCGACCGTCTACGTTTAAAGACCTTGGTGTAACTTTTGATAAAAAACTAACTTTTTTCGATCATATGTTTTCTACGTGCAGCTTAAGTGATAGACGTAATAACTTTGCTATCAACTTTTTGAAGAAATTAATTCACCATGAAATTGATTGCAGCGAGATACTTCATAAATTGGACTTGTGTATTCCTAGAGTTAATTCACGTCATAGTCAAACTTTTTATCTGCCTAGAGCTCGGACTAATGTCCTAAAATTCTCATCTATATACCATATTTGTTCCTGTTACAATAACAATCCGAATATTGATATTTTTCAATAATGGGGCTGCTTTTGCTCGCCTATCAATTTTCCACACTATATTTTTATTTATATATTCCTTATGTACAGCAATCTTGTTAATTGTTCCATGCACTATACAGTTTTCTTTAGCTGTTTTTTATATCTTTTTTGAGTCTCTTATACTAGTCAGTTTAAATTTTAAATTTAGGTTTAGATTTTTTCCCTCCTACTTTTATTATATATATATTTAAGCTACTCACTATGTGTACTGTATATTAAATATGTGTTGTTTCCCATCTTGTAAATGGTCGTTGTACTGTGTATAAATAAATAAATAATATATTGGATGAGACCAGAATGCAACAGATTGTTCTTAGAACTGGTTTTAGAGGTTGTAATAATATAAATGTTGCTCTTGCCTAGTACTATATATTGATGGATATCACGTACTTATAAATTTTATTTGATCTTTTAAGTAATTTGGTAGTAAATTATTAACAATTTTGTAAATAAAAATCATTGTATGCATGTAAAGATAAGTTTTAAAGTCAAACAAGTTTAAGACATTTAGCATCAAATTAATGTTTGTATGCATGTTACATTCTAAAATAATTCGCACAGCTTTATTTTGAAGTTTTTGTAGTCTAGTAATATAGATTAGCGAACAGCAGTGGCAGGATTAAAGAGTTATATAGTCATTTTCCTTCCAACTGATAAACACTGACTGACCCTTCTGAAGAAACTTATTTTCAAAATAAAAATGTAGTAAATTAAATACTACGATAGACCAAAGATACCACTAATTCCTATAAAAGGAACTTAATTCATTGCCACCCATCAAGGTGCACAATGTGTGTTTCCAAAGCAATTGAAAATAATGTCCTATAACTTGCGTCTTCAATTGGAAAACGCAAACAAAAATCTGATTGCAATAAGCCCCAGCAAACAGATTAATCCTATAGAAAGGGCCACAGTGCAGAGCTGTCACTTATGCTGTACTGATGAGAGCTAACAAGCTCGAAACTAGTCTACGGCTGGTGATACACGACAGCTCTGCACTGTCGCTCTAACTCTGCAACAATATTTACACTAATGCTAATGATCACATCCTCTATGCTGCCTACATAATAAGTGTTAAATGTATTAGTATTTCGTCTATATCGTTATATTCAACACCATTACAATTTAATGTATTAGCGAGGTTGGACATTTTTTTTATTTTTACTTATCTTTTAATTCCTTGAGGTTTACCCACATTTGTCTAGGATTCTTTTTTGTGTTATCAATGGCTTTTTCATAGTGATTAAATTTAGCAGTTTCTATTTTTTTACTCATACATAGTCCCATTCTTTTTGTATCAATATGTTTGTCATCTCATCATAATTTATTTTTTCTTGAATGTTTTTTGTGACAATTTTAAGGATGTGACTAGAGTGCCGCCTCGGGACTCAGGTGCAATCCCGAATAACGTCATCAAATGACGTCACCAGTAGATACACCAGTTGATATGCTAAGGAGTATGTGAACTTTTCAACAACCATCCGTGGTCAAGTGGTTAGATTGCCCGATTTTTACGCGTGAGACTGAGGGTTCAAATCATCTCCTTGCGGTTTTTTTTTACTACATATTCGAAATGTATTTCGGCTCGATTAACAACTAAAATACGTAACACGAATATTTCTTTAGGTTAGGTCGTTAGGTTAAATAGGTTAATATTATGCTCGTTATTATTAATATTAGCCACTAAAATACGTAAATGAATATTTCATTATGTTAGGTTGTTGGGTTAAGTAGGTTAATATTATTTGATGTAGTATAGCTGCTTATGATAGATAAGTTCTCTTGCCCTTGCAGATGTGGCGCGAGCACTTGGATAGAAAACATAAGCTTGGAATTTTAATTTTATAACAACAAAAGCTTTCAATAGCTTACTTATAAATGTAAAAGAAAGGACAATGTTTATTTATGAAATTCATTAATGAATTTGTAACACTCCAATGTCTATGACTATCTATGTTCATGTAATTTTATTAGCTTTAATATTTATGATGATTATTCCTTGGCAATTATCATGTAATTGTCTTAATACTACAGTGATAAATTGCAGCAAATGTACCTCAACAACATAAAAATTTGTCTATCCTTGAAACTTTGATTGTTAGTGCTACTCGACATGTAGCTTAAGAATACAAAGAGTTCCCAAAAATCTCATTTCCACCCCTCCGATTTTTGGGGACTCTTAAGGGGGAGGGGGGGGTGGAAGGAGGTGGAGAACTTTTTGAAAATCTAATTTTTTAAAAGTAGAGGTGCGGGGAGTCGTTTTCTATGTTTTTTGAATGCTGAATCGAATGAGACAAAATCAAGTCGATAGGATCAACCCTTAACGAATAAAATTAGTTCTAATAGTGAAAAATTGAGAAAAAGATTGCGCCACGCCATAACGTATTCCAAATAGCTACAGCAACTCACAGTGAAGTATAAAAAGTCGGAGAGACTCTTTTTTGTATATTTATGGCTCCAAAGATAGGAAACATACGTTAGATGAACTACGGTACGTAATGTTCCAGAGACCACTCACTAAAAATGTAGCAAAGCTGGACTCACTTCCTCCTACATCAGCAAGTGCTGCACACACAACATTCACATCGTACTTTCTATCAAGTACAGTTGTGGCTCGGGAATAAACTGGATCCACAACAGTGGGGTTGGGTTCGTCGTGGCAATGGTTTTCACCCATCAGACAACCCTTGACATTGCTCTAGAGGCCATCCTTAAATTGACTTAGTGTGCCTGCAAGGGAAATTATTCCACTTCTCAGTGCTTCTGTGTAAATTTTGTGCAAAATTTGTGAGGGAGGATGAGGATGATTTTCACCCATCAGACAATCCTTGACGCTGCTCCGGAGGCCATCCTTAAGTTGACTTAGTGTGCCTGCAAGGGAAATTGCTCCACTTCTCAGTGCTTCTGTGTAAATTTTGTGCAAAATTTGTGAGGGAGGGGTCTGCATAAACAGTTGCATCGAAATTGTAATTTTGTCAGATGTGTTACCCATATCAACACAGAGGCCTTTGATGAAGATTCAGACTTTGATGACGTCACTAGCGGAACGTACAATATGTCCGATGAATAAAATACTTATTATCAAGTACTACATACTTGATATAAAAATTTTGTAAGCACTACATTATACTGTACATCTTTTTTTCTCTTTAATAAAATCTCTTGCGTTTTATCGTATTTTTATTTTTAGAATCATTTTTTATTCGTTATTGGTTGATCCTACAGACTTCATTTTGTTCTCTTTCGCTTCAACATGTAAAAAAGGGGGGCGAGCGTAGGTGCGTCTTTACTACGTACATACTTCGGTATGCGATGTAAAGCAACGACAGGCGCAGTTAGTACTTGGATTGGTGACCATTCCAACGGAAACCGCGTTCTCGCCTCACACATCTTCCAGCGGCTTGTATATCAGTGTATGCGCGGAAGCTATGCAACCTTAGGCGAGGGTTGTATAGGAGATATACCATCCTTCGGAGGGGATGTAAAGCCGTCGGTCCCTTGTCTATTAAATGTTAGGCAAGTAAAAGATCCCTACTCTTCTTAAGGGAAGAGGTTCGGCAAAATTCCTGGTTGGGGGTAGCTCGTCTACAGGCGTTGGTGTTAGGCCTCAGTAGCGGAAATAGGCCGACGTTAAATAAATGTATAAAAAAAAAAACATGTAAAGAAAATAGAAAACAACTCCCCACACTTCTACTTTCAAAAAAGTACATTTTCAAAAATTTCTCACCCCTCCTTTCCCCCAAAAACCTCATTTCCACCCATTTCGAATTTTTGGGGACTGTTTGGATTCTTAAACTACATGTCGAATAGGAGTTATAACCAAATTTTGATGAACGGACTAATTTTTATGTAGTTCAAACCCTGTTTTTACTGTACTGTAAAGGAAAATAAATCCATTTATAAACTTAATCCATTTTTTTTGTTATGTAAATTTTTATAAATAATATATATTCATCGTCAATGAGGTTGGCGGTCTAAGACACTCTCGTCTGTGAATACGTGAGAAGGACTTATTTAGGGATTTTCAATTAAGAAGAAAATGAAATTAGACATACGCACTTCAAGTTAATCATAAATTTTAGATTTACCTTGAGCAAATAAATTTGTGCCTAATTATAGTCGCGTCAGTGGCAGGCCAAGATTCGATGAGATGAAGAAACGAAATTGATACCTGACGTAAAATGTTAATATTACATTTTAAATCATGTTACTTCAAAATTGCCTAAAAAATTAATTATGTCAAGATTAAAATATGGAGTAATCGAAATATTTAACTTAGTAAGTGCCAAATTAAAGAAGCTGCCAATCACAAAATATATTACAAAATTAATTGCCTTAGAAACGTCAGTATATCCGAAAATAAGTCGACCTGGTACATGACCTGAAATACTTTTGCAAGAAATTATTACAAATAAAAATGTAATATAAGTCAAGGTAACCAAATGGGCTATCAAATTTAAATAAATGTAACAATAATAACGGGGGCGAGCGTAGGTGCGTCTTTACTATGTACATACTTCGATATGCGATGTAAAGCAACGTTAGGCGTGGTTAGTAGTTGGATTGGTGACCGTTCCAAGGAAGACCACGTCCTCGCCTCACCCACCTTCCAGCGGCTTGTATATCAGTGTATGCGCGGAAGCTATACAACCTTAGGCGAGGGTTGTATAGGAGATATACCATCCTTCGGAGGGGATGTAAAGCCGTCGGTCCCTTGTCTATTAAATGTTAGGCAAGTAAAAGATCCCTACTCTTCTTAAGAGAAGAGGTTCGGCAAAATTCCTGGTTGGGGGTAGCTCGTCTACAGGCGTCGGTGTTAGGTCTCAGTAGCGGAAATAGGCCGACGTTAAATAAATGTATAAAAAAAAAAAAAAACAATAATAACTTTATTTCTGTACCTCAGAAGCAATTGGGAGGAAGTCCACTTTTTTAAACTTTACACGAGAGCGAAAAAACTCTCAATTCACATTAATAGCACGTGGTCAATGTAAAAATAGTCGTCGGCTTGGTGGTGGGATGGACAGTGGCGCGTTTTTCCACCCAGACGGCCCGAGTTCAAAACTGGGTCACAGCAAGTCGATGAGATATAGTGGATGAGCGGATCTGCTCGCGTCACCATCTTTCGAAAGAGATGTAAAACTGTGGGTTCCGTGTATCTATGATGTGAGCACGTTAAAAATCCCTACCCCACGACAAACTGTGGGGGTTCGACAAAATTTCCAGGTTAGGGGTCCCAGTGCCTACACAGACACTGATGAGCTTATCCCCTGGCGTCGGTGATTGGCCTTGGTAGCGGAAATAGGCCGAAGTTAAATAAATGATTAAAAAAAAATAGTCCAATCGTTGTAAGAAATTAAAGTGTAAGCCCTGAAACATTCTTTTTATTACAAAAAAATAAATATGTAGTAAAGTAAAAATATACCTAATACTAAAGTCCAGTATTCCACTGTTTACTGTGAAAGGAAATCAATTCATTGCCACCAGTCAAAGTGCACGATGTGCGTTTCCAAATCAATTGAAAATAATGTCCTATAACTTGCCACATGCTACGTCTTAAATCGGAAAATGCAAAATAAAATCTGATTGCAATAAGCCAGCAGCAGATAGATTAATCCTAAAGAAAGGACTATAGCGCAGGGCTGTTCTGCATCGCTAGCCATAGGCTAGTTTCGAGCTTGCTAGCTCTCATCAGTACGACATAGGCGAATGCACAACAACTTTTTACTGTTCCTTTAGTCAACAACTTACAGACAAGAGGTGTCCGCAAGTTGGCGTAAAACAAGTCCAACAAAAAATATTTTTTGTTGAACTTGGCCCTCCTGCTTCTAACTGTCTCTAAATTTTCATATATTGTTTGTTTCATTGGGACAAAGAATAATATTTATAAATCAAACTAAGGTCATTTGAAAAATATTAAAGCTAAAATACTTATTTGCGTTTATTACTAATTTATTATTAATAGGTGTAAAATACATTTTATTGTCATTATTATAGTTAATTTTCATTATCAGAAACCTCTTCCAAATAAGTATTTGTTGTAGCTATATGCTTAAGGCTCTTATAAAAGGGATGAAGAACTTTGTCTACCCATTTTAAAAGTTCCATGATACGGTTATATTTTTCTGTTTTTATAGAAATAGTTGTTTTCACATGACTGATAATTCTTCTGGAAGAGTCAACAGTAATCTTACCTTTCACTTTAAATCCACTTCTAAAAAATTTGGATCATCAAAAGACGTTTTATAAAAGAACATTCCTTCCTCAGATTTTCTTACTTGCAGCCAACTACTGTAGATATCAAAAATGCATCTTTGTCTGTATTATTTTTTCCAAAAGCAAGCGGGCCCCTTCTTTGTCCTTGAACATATTGGCTGGATCTTTAAAGTCTTCTAATTTCATAGAACAAACATTAAAAGGTGTTTTATCACCAAAAGTACTTATAAACTGAGCCCAATCTCTTGGGACAGCAATTTCTAAAGTTTTTAACCCTTTCTTTTCGCTCTCTGTAATTGCATGCACACTATCAGTAAAAATAACACAAAAAATTAATATAAAGGAACTTTTTCCATAAACAATTTTGTGGTTGGATCCTGTTGGGGTGGTGCTCAGGGTAGCCAAAAAATATGTGTACCTTAAAGACACTGTGCTCCAATTGTTATTAACAATTTAATTTTTTTAACCGGGTTTTTCAACCTAAAAATGTGAATAACTCGAAATGCATAGGTCCGATCGGGACAACATAAAAGAAACAAACTCTTTGTAATTAGATTTTCTACCAATCTACATTTAATGTAGGTCTTAGGAGCGCAACCATAACCTACAAAAGTGACAAAACTGGCCAAAGATAAAAATCTTTGGCCAGTTTTGTCTTCATTTTGCTGCCCAAAGCCGCTGGGTCAACCGATCAGCTTCAAACTTTCAGATAATCTGCCTTTTGCTCCAACAAAAACACCCTGAAACTTTGCTGCAAAAATATTAAATCCACAGGGCGCAATTGAATTTTGAAAAAAAATTTTTTTTTTTTATCAGATCATAAAGAAAATTGTAATATCTGTACTTTAATAAAAAAAAGAGTTTGTTTTGGTCGAAATATCTTTCAAAATGGCCAACAAAATCCATTTTTTGTTAACTGGGTTTTTAAACAAATGCAAAAATATGGCCAAAATAGGTATAAAAATTATATTTTTTCTTATAAAATTTATTTCAGAAACTGTTTCTTTTATGTTGTCCTGATCGGACCTGTATATCTCGAGTTATTCACATTTTTAGGTTGAAAAACGCGGTTAAAAAAAATTAAACTGTTAATAACAACTGAAGCCCCCTCTGTCTTTGAAGTACAAACATTTTTTAGGTACTTCTAAGCACCTTCCCAACAGGATCCAACCATAAAATTGCTTATGGAAAAAGTTCCACTTCACATCCTATTTTGACTGCATTATTAATAAATATTTATGGTTGATTATTTGCAACAAAGGAATTTTCTTTAATGGCCACATGTAAGCTGATATGACAATTCTATTCCTATTCTGTCTACCACACTTATCAGACCAGATTGTTACTTCTATAAATCTTCAGGTAAATTTTCTAGAGCTCACTTTATAAGGCAGAGGCCATTTCATGTCCTCTTTTGCGACCCACAGTTTCATTCCAAACCATACAAAACGACTCGCCAGTTGCATCACAGTGAATTATAAGATTTAAGGTCCACAGTTTTCTGAGATAAAATGAGCGTTAATTTGTTAGACTTGATGTTGGTAAACATTTTTATAAATCCAATATTGCCACCACTTTCTTTGAGCTGTCTTCTTTTGGCAATCCGTTTGTCCTCTCTTTTTAATTTGTATCTGTTTTTTGCTTCTTCGTGATGCTTCTTTCGCTGATTCTTGGTTACTGCAGTTTCCTCTTCAGATATATTTTCTTCAAGAGCTTTCAGAAATGAATTACAGTCATCACATGTGTCGTTAGAAGGGATGTTGAAACTTAAGTTAGATTCTTCATTAAAAATTCTCCTATAAACCCATTCCTTTGGTACTGTGGCCTGTATTGGCAAGTTTAGCATTTTTCATAGTTAAAGAGTTCTGTTTGAATAACTTTATTTTATCCCAATTTTACAATGTTATTTGTACAGCAGTTATTTTTGGTTGTATAAATGCACCCGATTTCACAAGGAAATCGTTTTGTGTCTTAACATTTTTACTAAAATATTATTTTATGTAATGTTACTCAATATCAGTAATAACAATTAACAATGTGGATTAACAATTAACAATGTTTAAGTGTTACTAACTAACAGCTAAAACTAACAAATAAAAGAATAATAATTATTATTAATAATAACTATTCTAAAATTATGGAAATTAAATGCAATAATTGAAACAAAAATTATGAGAATATTTGTTCGACTAAATGTAAATTGTGCGTGATAAATATTGACAACTTTTACAGAATAATTTGCAATTGTTTATTGCTTTTATGTATTCAGGAATAATATTATCTTTGGACACGTGAAGCCAATAGATTTCTTGTATAAATTAGAATCTGGTCTAGGAGTAAAAAGAGCGTTGCTTTCATTTTACCTTTTATTGTGTATGTGTTTTGTTGGTACTTTTAGTTCCCTATTTCTGTAGATAATTTTGTCTATATTAAGGATATATAATCCATTTAAATTGAAGACATTACTATCTTGAAAAGTTGTTCTGTAGAATATCTTCGATTCTTCCACAGTATTATTTTAAGGATCGGTTTTTGAGTTATTTCAATAATTTTCAATTGGCTGTTATATTCCCACCCCATATTCTAATGCCGTATGTAAGTATGGATTCTACCAATGATTTATATGTCATTTTTAATATATTAATTAGAAGAATGTTGCGAAATTTATAGAATACATGAACAAGTTTTCTTAGTCTTATATTAAGATATTAGGTATGGACATTCCATCTCATTGTCTCATTTATTATAAGACCCAGATATTTAATGTTTCTAGTGTTCTTGTTAAAGAACATGCCAAATCCCTCGATAAACTTTTCGAATAACAAAATCCGAAACATTCCGCATGAAAAGCGTGCTTCACGTAAAAACGGCGTTGGAAGAGGTTTTTATATATAAATCAACATTTTCGCCCTACGGAGCGTTTTTTATGCCAAAATATTCGAAACTCACCAAGGAGTGTAATTTTAGAATGTATAATAATTGTCGCTTCACAGGGACGTAATGTCGCCTCGACCACAAAATGTTAGAAAGTATCATGAAAACCGACTTTATCTTCGGAAATTTCGAAAATAAAAACCCTTTTATGAATCCACGTTGTGCGGCACTGCAACTCATGCATTATGTTAAATACGTTCTCTAGTCTCTAGTCAAAGTTTTTCGAGAGTTTTAGCGAAAATAGCCCCTGATTGAGACTTAACTGATTACTGTTCGTCCAGCATTTTATTTTATACAGTTCCTTTTCACTATTTTGGTGACCAGACCAATCTGTACCACAGCATTCATTTATGTAGAAAAGGAATAATCGCAGACTTAAAACTGTTCCTTGTGGAACATTATATGTTACATTTTCTGAACTACTTAATGTTTTAATTCAAATGTGCTTTTAGAGGGCGGAATATTACAACATAATATTTTTAGTCGCAAACTCCTCTATAAAATCTTTATTTTACTATAAGAAACGTAACCAGACTGCAAACAACAGCGACTATCCGGGCTATGCGCCCCGCCGAGCGGTGAATTACAAGTTACAAGCCTGGCGCGTTAAGTGTAATAATTGCATATTACCATCAAAACGCTAATGCTTCGATTGCAATAAACACCAGCAGAAAGACTGATCCTACTTAAAGAAGCTCTCGTGCCAGTCGTCACACACCATTTGCAGACTGCAGTTTCAAGCTGTTGGCTCTTGTCAATGCAATTATTACACTTAACGCGCCAGGCTGGTAAGTCAGCGCTCGGCGGGACACATAACCCGGAGAGTAGCTGTTGGTTGCAGTCTGGTTACATTCCTTATAGTAAAATAAGGATTTTATAGAGGAGTTTGCGACTAGAAATATTATGTTTTACTTAATATTTTATTAATTTTTACTAAAGCTACTTTCTATTTGATAAATAAATTTTTAACCAGTCTAATGCTACTCCTCTAATTCCGTACTTCTCCATTTTTTCCAAGAATAGTACATGTGATATACTATCGGAAGCCTTAGGCAGATCTAGAAATATAGCAATGGTCTTTTCATTTTGAAACATTGAATTCATAATGACGAAAGTGGAATTAATAATTGTTGATGTAAGGATTTTATTAAGATATGCCATCTGGGCACATTAAAATTCGCCTGCATATAAAAAAATATTATAATTAATATCGTCAAACCAAAAATATAATTTAAAACATTTACTTTTAGTAAAGTAAATAAGAAAGTATCTTCACAAGTTAGATTTTCTTCAGCATATTCAAATTTTTATGCTTCATTGGAAAGCTTATAAAAATATATTTAATTTCCTCAAGGGATAAGCTGCTTTGTGAAAAGAAGGGTGATGGATGGTGTAGGAATGGAAAGCAAAGAAATAATTTTCGTGTAAGATGTGTCATAAAAACTAAACTTGAATAAATCTGACATTTTTTTTTCGAACAAGAGCGGTTTCAACAAATATTTAATATACTTTCTGACCACTCTGTATATTACGGTTTTTAATACAAATTTAGTAACTAATGAGCTTTTGTAAAGTAAAACCAATCGTTTGCTCGAAAACTTCTTATATGTTTTGCTTTATATCAACTAGGCAGTAACTAACGCGTAGGTACTTCGATTAGAATTTATCTAATGGAAAGCCAGAATACGTCCCAGGGCACGTTTATGTAGAAACAAATTATGACGTCTTGCGAAGAATAAACGTTTCTTAGCCAACTAAAGCAATGTTTTCGTGTCGTTAAAATGTATGTAATTTATATTATCACGGGGCCTATTGTGACGCTGTTTCTTATTTGACCAAGAGTTATGCATATTCTCTTGCGACTATATATTGCATTTAAGAAGAAAATTTTCCCCTCTGCCTATATGGATGTTTAGTGAATGCTTACAGTGTTCATCTTTTAATATACACAGTATACTGCTGTTTTTAATAATCTACTGTTGTTACTTTTTATAGAAGATAAATTAAGAATTCCATTAGAGCTATTTTTATTTCTAATTAATACGCCGTTGAAGGTGTCACCTTATTTAGAATTCTCTTGGTATAAATATACCTGCCTAGGAAAGTCTTCCTGATATTAAAAATAATTTTCATCGCTCTTACTGCTTGATTATGTCTTATATCTTATGGAAAAACGCAGATAAATATTTATCAGGTGTCCGTGTCTCTGAAAATATCATAAATATTCAATAAAGCTTTCTGAAACGTATTTTACTGTACCATTCAGTGTGGTAAGAAAATTATAAGTGGGTGCTATATATCCAAATGTTCTCATATATGAAATATTTAGTACAATGTCGACGTAGAGTTCCTCGCAATTATATTTTGATTAAAATTAAGACTACAAAAGTTGTTCTTAGACATTTGTAAATCTGTAAGAAATTTGCTAATTTTAATACAATTAATAGCAATATTACCTTATATCAATCAAACAAATGAAATTCTCCTAGCCATAGGTAAATTCTTTACAGTAAGACTGGCGATCTAAGTGATCAAGGACATGAGTTTTGTCCTTTGCATAGAATTTTGTAGGAGTAGTGCTCCAAAATATAAACTTTATTTCATGTAAATGAGCATTGAAGGGGCAATTGTTTATCTTTTATCAATTTTTTACATCATGTTTTATGTTTAATTTCGATTTTACCGATGAATATATATATATATATATATATATATATATAGAGAGAGAGAGAGGGTTCGTGGAACTGGTTCGATTCCGGGGTCTCAATCTGCCTACTCCCCAGATCTCACCGCGATCCGTCTCTAAGGCCTCAACCTGCCTACTCCTTAGAGCGAACTCGCTGGCAGTATCGGACGAAGTGTTATTTATACGAAAGCTGTCTGTGGGTGGGAGAGTGGTGGGGGGTTGAGGGTCTGTTGATGGAGGCATCAGAGCAGAACGGCTGCTATCAGGATTATGAGGTGTGGATGAATATTGTGGGGCTAGCCTGGAGATCAATGATTTCCAAGCGACTGGAAGACGATGACCGTCATCCCTTTTGTTTAGACAATTGGGACGTTTTTCAATCTCAATTGCTTCGCGGATGATTCGCGGTTTCTGGAAAAATGATGGTGCTATGGTTTTGGTGTTATCGAAGTCTATATTATGGCCTGTTAGAAGGCGGTGTTGGGCAAGTGATGATGTGGGATCGGATTTTCTAACTGCAAGACGATGTTCATATATTCTATTGTTAATCCGTCTGTTGGTTTGTCCAATGTAGGTTTGGGGGCAGTTTGAGCAAGGTATTTCGTATACACCGTGGGAATCATTAGGTATTTGGTCTTTTGGGGTTCTGATTAAATTGGAAATTGTTTGGTGTGTTGTGAATATGGTTTTTATGTTATTGGATTTCAGGACTTTTGAAATTTTGTCTGTGACACCATTGATGTAAGGTAGGAAAGCTTTTTGCTGAGGAGGAGTTTCTGTCTGATCAGTTTGGGAAGGATTTTGTGCCTTGTGTATGGATCGCGTTATATGTCCTTTGTCGTAACCGTTTTGTAGAAGTGCTTCTTGTAATGTTTGTAGTTCGGATTGTCTGTTGTGATTGTCTGTTAGTCTGAGGGATCTGGTTACAAGAGTGTTGACAACGGAATTTATTTGTGATGGATGGTGGTGTGATTTTGAGTTAAGGTAACGGTTGGTGTGGGTTGGTTTTCTATACACAGAGTAGGAGAGTTGATTGTTGTTTTGTTTTGTAATGAGGACGTTTAGGAAAGGGAGAGAACAATTGTTTTCGATTTCAATAGTGAACTGGATCTGAGGGTGTATATGATTAATGTGAGACAGGAAGTTGTTTAGAGAATCTCTACCATGTGGCCAGATAACGAAGATGTCATCTACGTATCTTAGCCAGCAAGTAGGCTTCAGTTCGGATGAATAACAATCTCAGACGCGGTTCAACCCGAGAACCTAGTATTTTTCATACCAACGACCGCGGAAGCTTCTCGGAACATATATATATATATATATATATATATATATATTGTTATTATACATGATTTGCAGGAAACAACTACTCAGCGGGCAAATACCCCGACCTGCATTGAATTACACCTTACAAATCATGAAAAATTGGTAGCCAATATCATTTGTCTACTCCCTGACCAGACATAGACCGGTTTCGAACTTATTAGTTCTCCTCAGTATGCCATAGGTCATGGAGCAGATAAATGACAGTGGCCAACCTGCTAGTCTTATACAGACTAATGTAAATGGTGTAGTGGTGAGAGGTAAGTGAATCCTCTCATGTGGTCTAATGCTACTATACACCAGACATCATAGATGTCTCCATGGTGCATAGCGACTTGCCATTTTGCAAGTACCGAGAGCGGCGACCTTCAGCCCTTGGTGGACTTAACCTATATACTGTTATTATACATGATTTGCAGGAAACAACTACTCAGCGGGCAAATACCCCGACCTGCATTGAATTACACCTTACAAATCATGAAAAATTGGTAGCCAATATCATTTGTCTACTCCCTGACCAGACATAGGGTGGTAAACACGAATACGACCGCTGTGTGTTGAATGGAAAGTTTTTTCGTCTTTAAAGATTACATTATTCCAAAAATTACATCATGCGCTAAAAATTTAAGCGCAAATCCTACTAGAGCTTCTTTATGTTCAGCTTTAAGTAAGTATTTCTGTGCTGCTGCATGACAGCGTAGCTCTGATTCTCTTACTCGCAAGCGACCAGTACTACTCGATCCACGAAAATTCATTTCTTCAGCAGCCTGAATAACTGAGTTAAATGGATTTTCTACTAAAGCATTTACCAATTGCAAATTTTTTGTTGAGTTGATATCCTTCGTCGCCCTGATCCAGGATTTCTACTAATCGTACTGTTTATTCTCCACTTTCTTAAAATGTTACACAACGAATTTTTGTCAATATCATAACGCAGTGCAATTTGTCTCATTGACCATCTATCTTCCGTTTTAGCAATAACTCCAGATTTATCTAAATCGCTTATATGAGGAATATTAGTTTTTTGCACACTTGCAATAAATTATGACAACTAACTGACAATGTCACAAAAATTAAAGTTAGATATACGCAACTAGATTTTAGCAAAATACCGTTATAAAACTTGTCCTATTTTTTTTGCTCATGACCGTACAAAGCCTGGCACCTTCTAAAAGTATGTTGCATTTAAGAAAGTCTGTAAAACGATTTGTGTGAATACAATCCTACCTTAACCTTAACTATATTACTATGTATTGATAATACTAATAATAATGTAATACGTGACTTGCGAGTCTTAAGATCCAGCAGCGTCGCTAAACTGTTAACAGTCAGCCCTTGCCTACACTAACAGAATATATTTGAATTTATTCATAAAAACGCATTTTCAAATTTTCAAATTTAATTTTGTTCATCAAGAATGCACAAGATTCAAAAACCTTAGATAGGAATTCTATTGCCGACATAAAACAACATGATTCTTAGCTACGATTGATTAAAACGTGCATAACGTCATTTCTGGATTCGATCCTGTGCACATGACTGTTAGTAGAAACTCTATTTCCGGATTTCAAGAAACGGAATTCTGCAATAGGATAATATTAAGCATGTCCAGAATCGTGACTAAGCTTAAGCGAAACCGTTTATGTCTGCCTTCAGGATGCACAGTTCTGTCCTGGATATATTTTTTGAAACGTTCCTAAACATGTGCTTATAAACCAGTAACAACTCCAAAACAAACTGATTTTATGTGAGATAGTCTCAAACATATTATAGTTAGTTAAGAAGGAAGTCTTCTCGTAATTTTAAGAAGTATTATTTTATGGTCTGTCTGAAACAATATTAACTTTCTCTTTGTGTAAAAAGTGTGCTTATTTGAAAGCCGTAAATACAAACGAATTATAATATCAGTTCCAAGGAAAATAAGTATCTATCCACTTATGCATGCAGTGTATCGTAAAAGAAATTCATAAAATTTATAACCTTTTCGTTTTGCGTTTATAAAACACGTCAGTTTAGTAATATCAGATTTCTCTATATGTACGCAATAAAAAAAAAATACTTTAACCCTTTTCATATATCTGTCAGGTCATTGATATATGGGACACCCTATACTTCATTCTCAAAATTGATAGCCCTTCTACAAAAGAATTGATATACAGAGTGTTGAAGTTAACATTCCCACAGCCTACATCTTGGGAACTAAAAAATATATTTTTATTCTATTTTTTTTTATATATATACATTTATTTAACGTCGGCCTATTTCCGCTACTGAGGCCTAACACCGACGCCTGTAGACGAGCTACCCCCAACTAGAAATTTTGCCGAACCTCTTCCCTTAAGAAGAGTAGGGATCTTTTACTTGCCTAACATTTAATAGACAAGGGACCGACGGCTTTACATCCCCTCCGAAGGATGGTATATCTTCTATACAACCCTCGCCTAAGGTTGTATAGCTTCCGCGCATACACTGATATACAAGCCGCTGGAAGATGTGTGAGGCGAGAACGTGGTTTCCGTTGGAATGGTCACCCATCTAAGTACTAACTGCGCCTGTTGTTGCTTTACATCGCATACCGAAGTATGTACATATTATTCTATTTTAAAAAATTTAAGAATTTCGACAATATTTAATACAAGCTCGTTTTGAAGGGTGGTGAATCAAGTGGTGTGCACAGATTTTTTCTAAAAGAATCGCCATTTATGAATAATTAAAATTTTACTCCTAAAATCTGTCGTAGTAGGTCTTGGATTTTGTAGGAATCTGGCGCATTTTGCTCCAAAAATGCAGTTCAACAAGTTCTACAAATTAAAATTGCTCAATAATTAAAGAGTTTACAGGTTGACTCCAAAATAAATGGGTCACAGGTCACACTGTATAAATAATAGTAAATAATCGTAATCGTAATACATCGTAAAAGAGATGCAAAAAATTTATAACCTTTTTGTTTTGCGTTCACAAAAACACGTCAATTTAGTAATATCAGATTGCTCTATATGTAAGCAATAAAAAAAAAAACCTTAACTCTTTTCATATATCTGTCAGGTCATTGATATATGGGACACCCTATATTTTATTCTCAAAATTGACAGCCCTTCTACAAAAGAATTGATATACAGAGTGTTGAAGTTAACATTCCCACAGCCTACATCTTGGAAACTAAAAAATATATTTTTACTCTATTTCCAAAAATTTTAATTTCGACAATATTTAATACAAACCCGTTTTGAGGGGTAGTGAATCAAGTGGTGTGCATATATTTTTTCTAAAAGAATCGCCATTTATGGGTTATTAAAATTTGACTCCTAAAAACTGCCGTGGTAGGCCTTGGATTTTGTAGGAATCTGGCGCAGTTTGCTCCAAAAAAGCAATTCAACAAGTTCTACAAATAAAAATTGCACAATAAATAAAGATTTTACAGGTTGACTCCAAAATAAATCTGTCACTGTCACACATAATTTTTAAGACTTCATCGAAGTAAATATACGTATTTATCATTATTAATAACACATTGCAAGATTACTATCAAAATGCTGGTGGTTTGCGTACTAAGCTCATAGATTTACAAAATACAGTTTTATGCTCTCATTATGATGTCATAGTTTTAATCGAAACTGAATTAAAAAATTACCTTGTGTTTCGTATGGACCGTAATAAATAAATAAATAATAAATAAACACCACAGAAATTAGACAACCCCCAATTCCAGAAGCCAGACGCTTGTGCGGATGGGGGCTACATATTTAAAAAACGCGAACCTACAACAATTTCCTCCGCTAGTGCCGGATCCAGGATTCGAACCGGGTGGCGCGATACCCGTGTGATTAATCGCGATTGCCACCTCGCGCCTTAACCCACGCGGCTATCGATCAGACAATATAATCATACTAGTAATAAAGTAAGAGGTTGATGAGTACTTGTTGCAATTAAGAACCACTTAAAAGCTAGATTTATTAAGATGTCGCGTAGCACTGTTGAGTAGTTATATTTATTGTGCAGCTGTAATAACATAGAGATTATTATTGGTGGGGTATATATATGCCTCCCCAATCCCCTGCTGATATTTATATGGTTCACTGCGAATCGTTGGAGGAAATTGTTGGAGAATTTCCGGTACACATGCTGATGGTATTTGGTGACTATGATCTAATGAGGCCTCTTGGAGCAATGATGACTACAGTGCAAATTTTAACTGCCCTCAAGGATCCTCAGCAGTAGAGCGTACCTAGCGCCATCTTTCAGTAGTCTCGAAACAATCCAAATCGAAAATAACATTGATAATCATCACTGAATAAGCAGTATTGAAGGTATCATTTGCACTGCACTGACGAGACCCAAAAATAGGTTGAAACCGGTCTGCAGTTAGTGATATTTTGAGATGAAGGATGCCTCGCATCTTTCTCGTAGCATTCGAGCATACCAAGTCATTGTATTTTAGTGCTAACTGTGTTTAAACAAAATACGCAAATTTTACCATATGAGCGCTCGTAAGGGGGAATAGCTGTTTTGGTTTAATTTATTGAGTCCTCTATAAGGCACTTGCAGATAGGTTGGAATATTATAATTCCTATATTTTATATTTTTATAGATTTTTATGCCCCCTAAAAAAATATACGTCCTCCACCTTCCTAAAATAGTTCAATGCTGAATAGAGAAAGTAAATAATTGAGAAAAGAAGAGTGCATGTGCAGTACAAGACAACCAAGAGTGAGATGGTATATTTGCAGTTTTCTCACCTTAGAGCTAGATGCAAGGAATTGTCAAAAAACTGTTATGACAATTATCTACTTACTGTGGATCAGTCGGTAAAGAATAATCCAAAATATATAAGTAATAAGAGATCTCCGTCTAGTAATTTACCAAGTACTGTGTTTTATGAGAATAAAATCGGTTCCAATGGTGAGGAAATTGTGAATCTCCGGCGGATTATTTTGGTACTGTCTATGCAAGTAATCAGCCAAATGGTCTTATTGCTGCTGTTGACAGTTTCTGTAGTTTCTATGTTCCCTGTCCGGATTTATCAATTATCAATGTCTACGATAAAATCTTAAAAATACACAATAAGTTTACAGTGGGGCCGGATGACATTCCCAATAGTTTGCTAAAGAACTGTTTAACTATGTCATCGACTATTCTCTTTAACAAGTCTTTAACTTTAGACATCTTTTCTGATTGTTAAAAGGAAAGTTATATCATGCCAGTCTATAAATCAGTGATAAGGGCAACGTTCAAAATTACCATAGTGTATTTGTTCAATCATCGATTCCTAAATTATTTGACAGCCTTATCAACGATCGGCTCAGTTGGTCATGATAATTAATGAAGAGCATAGTTTTGTCACATCAAGTCTGTAGTAACCAGTTTGTTGATTTGTCACATAAAAATTTTAGAGGCTTTGGAAAATAGATGACAAGTAGATGCAGTGTACTGTGATTTCTCCAAGGTCTTTGATAGGGTAAGCCATGATATACTACTTGGCACACTGTCTATCTTGGGGTTTTGTGGGAGACTCATAAAATGGGTTGGGAGTTTTTTAAAGGGACGTAAACAGAGGGTTAATCTGGTAAATTTTTGCTCAAATGAAATCGAAGTTTTATCAGGAGTACCTCGAGGGTCTCACTGTGCTCCCCTTTTATTCAGTTTATTTGTGAATGACATTTGTATAGCGATGAAGAAGAGCAATCAATATTTTTACTTGCGGATGATCTCAAATTATTTGGAACTATTAAGTCTAAACGTGACTAATTTTTAATTCAGGAGGATCTTAATGATTTATCTGTTTTTATTTGAACATCGGCAAATGTTGTTACATGAGTTTCTTTAAACATTCTAAGGAATTTAACACTTCTTACTTTATTCAAAATTTTGCCCTTAAATCTGCAACTGCAGTGAAGGATTTGGGAGTTACTTTTGATGTTAACCTTAATTTTGTGGATCACATCAATAACATGTCAGCTAATTCCTCAAAAATGTTGGAGTTTCTCAGAAGAAACTGTAGTTTCTCTGAGTTCGTATCCGAGTTCTGTACATATTTCTCAGATTTTGCGCATTTCAAAGGAATTGTCCAATAATCAACCATGATAATAATGATATTTTGTCACAACTAAACATGTCTCCTCTGCTTATTTGCAGAATTGTAACTGATCTCTCTTTTATGTTGGTAAACGGTTACATATCGTGTCCTGAGTTGCTGGCTCTTATTAAATTTAACATCCCCAAGCATTTATTGAGAAATAAAAATATTTTTTATATTAATTTTCATCCTACTAATTACGGAGAGCATTCGCCTTTTGACAAAACCCTACAACCTCTTAATCATTACAATTTGAATTTATTTTACTCATCATTAAATCAATTTAAAATTAAGATAAGGTCTCTTCCATTGTATTAATTTTAAACATTAATTCATATTGTTATTTATATTTGTATTTGTTGTTAGTCGATTAGTTTGTAGTATTTTTCGTTCGTTTTATATTTAATTGTTTCTATTGTTTAACTTTTTATATTTTTATTACCGTTGTAATGGAATTTTTCCCGCATGATAAATAAATAATTATGCGTGCGAGACTCAGAAATGAAGAAAACGGAAGCCTCAAAAGAACATCTTCTGTATAGGCGCTATGCGGCTGTCGCTGCTAACAACAAGCACTCCGCCTAGACGTAGCTGGTTCTGTTATGTATTTTCTGGAAATTGCAGTAATGCCTACCATACGTTGGTAAATCAAATCAAATCAAGGACAGACAGAATACATTGCACGTAACTCTGTTTGTCTTTTGCATATCATTGTTATGTAAATATTTTTGTTTATAATTTTAGTTTATCGGCGCTAGTGAGATGGGAGAGAGATTGTCCAATTGGTAACACTTATTTGTGTGAATATGAATTTATTATTATAATTATTATTATTATTGCAAGTGTACAGGAAATATACAACTTCTAGCTACATAAACAGAATAAAATTATGGTAGATTTAGATTATGATACAATTTTGGTCTCTACCTACTTAAATTAGTAATAACAATATCTTCTTATTGTATAGTAGATGATATAGATATATAATTATAAATACAAAAAATATATATTATAACATTGCTTTCAATTGGTTGCGTTTGATATTAGCTGTACTTCTTCGAAATCAGCTTCATCAAATATATATAACTGCTCGTAAATTGAATTTTCCTGCATGCCTACGTACCTAGGATTATAGTTATATATTAAGGCACTCTTCAGAACACTGTTATCTGGGAATGTGTTACTACTTTTTCTACACTCATCGACAAAAAAATTGGCGAAATATTGGGACACGCGTATAGCCTCACTATCATGTGGAACGACAGCCTTGCCGAACTCGAACTGACTCTTTTCTGGATGAAACTGGAACCCATATATCGGGTATTTCGTAGATTCCATTGCCGAAATGAATTCCCGGTTGTAATCGTCTCTGTTTGTGCTTAATATATTCCAGTCAGATAGAATTCCTCGTTCTTCTAGCACTTTTTTGCTTAAACAAAAGCTGTGATAGTTGAAGGTAACATTCTTTGAAATTAATGTGTTTAGAACATCATCCGGCACATGTTTGAAAAGTTTGCTCGTTTCATAACCTGGAAAGGAAAAGTGTGATAAGCCATATTTTACTTATAAACTTCCAAAACATTTTGAAGATACGAGGAAGGTTTTTTAAGTTTTCTTTTAGCAGAAATTTGTATCCTCTCTTTTCTATCATGCCACATTCACCAAAATTACTGAATCATTATATGCTATGGCTTTACCATGCACAACAGTTATTTATGGACAGGGTGTCCCAGTAACAAAATGTTAATAAATGCAGAATGTTCTTAATTTAAGTAGTCTAAAACAGATTAATGATGTATGTAATAGTAATGGCAAGTTATGGATCTCGTCATTGGTAACATAAGCTGTGAAGTACATCGAGACTTAGTCCCGCTTATTAATGAAGTTCCACGTCACCCTTCAGTATATATCAGTACTGTAATTGCCGACAACCAATACATTAATTTCCCCAGTAATAACAATGATATTAAAATAATTAATTTTCTCAGAGCTAATTATAAATAAATAAATAAATATCAATGTATTGCCCAACAGAAATTAATCCAATTAGAGGACAATATTATATAAGAAAAATAATAAATTTAAAATACAATTATATAAGTAAATTGAAATACAATTAAAAAATTTAAAAATAGGAACCAGCAAATATATATATATATATATATATATATATATATATATATACAGAGACGAATATTAGACGACTGTCTAAGTTAAAAACAAAACTCTTTTTTAAATTCAAGCTTTCGAAACTTTATTGTTTCTTCCTCAGGAATTCTACAAAAATTTTAACTTATTATAATCAAAATTGTTTAATACAAGTGAAGGGTACTTACTAAATTGAGGTTAAAATTGAAATTGACAAGTCATCAAGACAGAACAAACACAACTATTACAAAATAACTCACACTTGTGAACTACATTTATATTTAATTTAAGTTAACACCAAAAATCTTTAATCCAAAATAGTTTCAGCCGCCTCGAAAACTGAACAAGAAACAGTCAACTACGTTATTTCTTATTCCTCCGAAAAACATCGGAATGTGAAATTAAAAAACTGTCAAAAACAAATCTGAAGCAGAGAGAGAGAGGGGTCATGTCAACCCCCCCTCTCTCTCTGCCTCAGGTCCGTTACCAACAACACACCAAACCCAACAGATCAAAACTTACTAATTTTCAAATGTATTGTACAGGGTGTTATTTCTGTGACTACCATTGGCATGTGAATGCAACAATATGTGTATAATATACTGAGGCCTTCAATGTCATTTCTGGCATTCATAGCTTCAGGTTCATTAAAAATATGACACATTTCTAGAAAAGTTCTTTTTTGAACGTTCTTTTCAAAATCCAAAATCTTAACCTCGTTATAGTTGAGGTTATGGTTGAGTGATAAAGCGTGTTTGGCTAACATTGAAGATTCTTTGTTAACCCTCACGTCGCTTCTGTGTGATGTGATCCTATCTTTAATTTTTCTGCTAGTTTGACCAATGTACTTTTTTTCACAATCATTACAAGAGATGCAATATACCACATTTGACGACTTGATGAATTATTCAAAGGTATACCTAATTAGTTTAATTATTTAAATGTTTTATTAATAATATAAGAATTGTTGAATAAAATGAGTTCAAATGGTATTGAATATGTATTTTAGTTTTAAGGTAATTTGTGTTAAATTCAGAATCTCAAAATTAAATTTAAAAAAATATATCAAGGAGGTGACAGATGTCAAGCAGGGGATATAAAATTTTGATTTGATTGATGAGTAAAAAATTTCAAATTGGAATAAGATTTAGAGATTCTGAGAAAAAGAAAGCGTTGTTAAAAATATTAAAGAGTGTATTGGAAGATTAATGTAAGTACAAGTTTTGAACACATTCTTTTCCATTGAACATATCAGTTCAAACGTAAAGAAGATTTTGAAGAGAAATTTAGTTTTTAAACGAGAGATGGAACCAATGTTAGTTAGTGTACTGTTTTCATCGAAACAACTAAAAAAGGGTGGAAGATAAAAGAGCACAGTTTCCCAATATTGTGTCTCATATGAAGATATAGAGAGGTTAGTGTACTGTTTTATCGAAATAACTTTCTTAAAGGGTAGAGGATTAAAGAGCAGAGTTTCCCAATATTGTGTCGCGTATGAAGACATAGAGAGGTTAGTGTACTGTTTTCATCGAAACAGATTTTTTAAAATAGAAAATATACTAGTATTACAAATCTGTGCAAAGTATAAATATAAAAATCTCGAGTATTTTAGTTAAGTTTGATTGTTCATTTATATTTTGTCATTTTCTGTCAATACCATTTCAATTGTTTATATTAAATTCATTTGTATAAGTTGTCGAATTTTAATGAATATTAATAGAAAATAAAACAGAACCTACTACTATACATTCGTTGTATGGTAACTCATGCTGAGCATTTGTAATGATTTGTACATTAAAGTCATTAGGTGTTAATTGATAGTTCTCAATAATTGTCTGGCGCCTAACAAATAAAATTATAAAAATATAAACTTTCAATTACAGTTATTAAAATTTTAAATCAAAAGATTTCTAGCTTAAAAAACATAGCAATATACACGTATATATACCTACACATACACATGTATATACATACATATACACATAACATGTTCACATATACACATAATAAGATATAATGAATAATAAATATAAAATATTCCATAATAGAAATTCATTGGCATTTATGCAGATATAAACTAAAAAAATTGATCAGAGACCTGTCTAAGCGTATGCTGATTGCAGTTATTATTAATATTACACAAATTATATATTAAGTTAAAATTGTAACACGTGACATTTAACCGAGATTTGTTCTAGAAGTGGCACAGTGAAATGTAAGGTCTTGACGCGAGTTTAGTCTGGGAACATGAAAGTGTACTTGGGAAAGTAGAGTTGGTGAATCAATTAAGTTGTTCCCCTTATTATATATGTTTGGGAAAGAATTGAAGCAACATATGCAGACGACTAGGTGGTTTAAGCCGGAGTAAAGAGCCGTGGATCCGGAGTATTCGTAGTAGTGGAGAAAATTACCCTTTCGAATGTACAGCATAAATGACAAATTGTTGTTTAGTTCGAGAAAAGGAGACAAAGAGAAGTTGATGTTAAATTCTGCACCATCTATAGTGAAAATAGGTAGAGTTGTCTCTTTTTCTCGAATAACTAGTCTCCTATAGATTAGACTGAAACTGTTGGTAAGAAAAATAAAAAGATGTTCTAAAATGAATGATAAAATATATTACATGAATAAATAAATCAATTTGTATAATGTGAAATTTTCAAGTTAATTACTAATATCAGCTAACAAATACTAATTAAATTTTTTTTAAAAATTAATAATAAATTTATACCAGGATCCTAGATTCTGGAATTGAGTATGTTTGAGGTGAATGGTTCTGGAACAGCAATTCAGGCCCACAATTGTTTCTTGCAAAAATGGAATCTAAGGGTTTTTTTGCAATTTAGTTTACGTCTCTCAATTAAGTGAAGTTTAAAAATTGTGGAAAAATTGTCCAACTATATGGTTTTTGAAAACTTAATGAATGCAAATGTGGATACTCAAGTTTTCAATATAAAATATAAAGCTTAAAGCATAAGCCTAAAATATATATAGCTGAATTCCAATTTTGAAGAAACTCAAATTTTCAATATGAAAATGAATTTTGAAATTAGCAATATGCACAAGTTGGAATTTTCAATATACAGAAAATATACAAAAGATATAAACACTTGTTAACGCGGATATAAAAATGTAATATTAATTACTAATGTCACACGGCTAAGTTTGTTTGTTGAGGTTTGAATCAGTACAAATGCTGCAGGCAAAATTTCTTGATGAGTTTTACTAATAAGGTAAACTTTATTTATCCCACTTTCTGCAAAATAATACCACTAGATAAACTTGAAAAGTCTATTTCTACTAATTAAATAGAAAGCTGTAAAATGCAGGAATGGTACAGGTTTCGCCATCTATCAATTGTTGAGTTAAGCGCACAACCTGCAGATCGTCTTGTATGATGTAGATTTCCGTACTCAAGCAAAATTACAGAATAGATAAAAGGAATCTATAATTAATATTAATAATAGTTTGATATTGGTTGCATACCACAGCTGATTTACTTTTCTATACATAACCAAAAATACAAACAACCGTAATAAATAGTAAAACATATTGTGAGAATTCAGCAAATATATTACATCTTATAGGATGGACTATTTAACAAGTTAGAAAGGAAAGAAAAATAACATATATATTTACATAGTAAACAAGAATATAAAAATTGAAATATAAGAATATGAATATAAATAAATGTTTTGTAGACTTGAAATCGTCAATTGTTTCCTGATGTGCTGTAATAGAACGGAGATACATAAGTTAATGTAACAAGAAAACATGACTGAGTTCCTAAGATATAAAAATATGTACATAAAACAATGTGAAATTATTTAGCAGTTATACAAAGAAAGTTCTGATAATTGAAAACAGTCTCACTTGCAGAAACTGAATCAAAATGCTATACAGATCGTGCTAAATATAAATAAAATACTAGTTATTATATAAAATCGTTAAATTGACATAGGCCATGTAACATTATGCAAGAGACTGTATAAATTTATGAGACTGGCAGTAATTCGTCTATTTTCTAGAAATAAAACATTAAATCGGGAAAACAGATTTGCATGAATGTACCCCCTTTCGGGGTATGTACAATCTAACTTGAAAGCTAAACATTTCAAAAAGCATCTTTGAACTCGTTCAAGGGAATCTTTATATATATTATTATAGGGGTACCATACTCAAGTTTAGAGCGAACCAATTTAAAATATAAAGTTTTAAGAGCGACTACGTTGGTAAAACACCCGCAATTCCTTATAATGAGACCAAGCACCTTTAATGCAGATGAGGTAATTTGTTGGAGACGACCAGCAAAAGATAATTTGCTATCGAACAATATTCCAAAGTCCTTAATTGAGGTAGAGCGAGATGGTAGCATACTGTTATGCGTACAATCGTAATGTATTGACACAGTTTTGAGAGTGTAAGAGCATAACTTACATTTAGATATATTCATGAAAAGTTTATTTTCATTAAACCATCTTTCCACAATATCAATTTGCAATTATTGTGATAAAGCTTAGCCATCAAGAGCTTTAACAGTGGTATATAACTTCAGATCATCAACGAACAGAAGAATATTGCACTCCAAAATTTGAGAGAGGTCGTTAACGAAAATTATAAATAATAGTGGCCCTAGATTAGATCCCTGCGGGACCCCAGTCGTTGAAGAATACAAATTGGACTTAAATCTCTTATATGCTACATATTGTAGTCCATTACTAAGTAGGACTTAGGAGGAGAACCAGTGAGTTACTAAATCCATAGCTATCATCCCAATTTATATGCAGAACTTCTGACAAGTGGTTGGGACTTCTTAAGCTCATGTACCGACGTTAATTTAGCATGTGAAATGTTCCATAGTAAATTAACGAATACATTTGATAAACATGTGCCAAATTTTGTCAACAATAAACGTAAGTACCCGTCCTGGTATACCCCTGATATAAATTAGACACAACAGAAATTAGACAATCTCCAATTCCAGAAGCCAGGGGCTTGTACGGAAGGGGGTTACACATTGAAAAAACGCGGACATACAACCATTTCCTCCGATAGTGCCGGAGCCAGAATTCGAACCCGGTGGTGCGATGTCCGTGTGATTAATCGCGATTGCCACCTCGCGCCTTAACCCACTCGGCTATCGACCAGACAACATCAAATTAAAATACTACGTGATTTTAACTTTTTAGAATCTAATATTCCCAATTGCAACAAGTCTCTGTATTTGTCACCAGTCAGTGGTCTTGATGTGGAATAACTTGTAGATAAATTAAAATCTTCAAACTCCAGCGGCCATGACAATATTTCTAACAATTTAATAAAAAATGTAAACATGTCATTAGCTGCCCCCTAGCCTATATAATAAACCTCTCCATTGAAAAAGGTATATTTCGTAGTAAATTTAAACTGGTAATTGTGCATCCTCTATACAAAAAGGGGATCCAAATGATTACAATAATTATAGAACTATCAGTTTACTATGCAGCTTTTCAAAACTTCTTGAACTCCATCTCAAGGATCAGTTGTAAAATTTTTCCCAAAAAAATAAGTTGCTTTCTCCCGGGCAACACGGTTTCACTGCAAACAAAAGTACTGAATCTGCTTTATGCGAACTCCATCACAAAATTATTAAAGCGTTAGATAATAAAAAAATTGTTGTAGGTCTCTTTATAGAATTCTCACGAGCTTTTGATTTGGTTGATCATCAGTTGCTCATAGCTAACTTTGCACGGTATGGTGTTAGAGGAACGGCGTTGCAAATATTTACCTCCTATCTTGACAATAGGTCTCAAAAAGTAAAAATGGAAGAGGGAGTGGAAAGTAAAGCTTGTGCCATTAAACAAGGAGTTCCTCAAGGTTCAATCCTGGGACCACTTCTATATATACTATTTGCTAATGATATAATTTATTATTTACAAAAAATACCTAATGTTCATGTTGTTTGTTATGCCGACGATACGGATGTTTTAATTACAGGAAATAACCTAACTGAGGCAAAGATGACCACTGAAAGGGTATATGACGAAATAATATGCTGGGCAAAAAAAACTTAAATCTAAACAAAACAAAAACGGTTTCAACTCAATTTTCACTAAGTAACAATACCGAAACCTTCAATCTCTTTGAGGGGACTGACTCTGAAATAGCAACCTGTGACGTTAATAAACTTTTGGGTGTTACTTTTGACAAATACATGCAATGGACATGCCATATTGAAAATTTGTGCAAAAAATTAAGAACTAGCTGCTACGCTCTAAAATTCATGTCAAAACACTGCAGCTAAGACATACTTAAAACGCTCTATTATGCCAATTTTCATTCCCATCTCAGGTACGGAATCATGAATTGGGGTAACAGTGTAAGCGTAAATAGAGTATTCTTGTTACAAACATATGCTGTCCGAATTTTGTCCAGTCTGAGTTAGAGAGAAACTTGTCGTGATGCCTTCAAACAGTTACAAACTCTAACAGTTGCTAGCCTATATATTTTTGAGGTATGTTTATATGTCCATAAAAATAAATCTATATTTGTAAGAAATCAAGCCAAACATTTACATGAAACAAGATTCAGAGACCTTTTACTCCCCGATTTTCATAGAACAAGTATGTTCCAGAAAAGCTTTCTGTACCAGGGCTGTAAATTATACAACTCTCTCGATGAAGACATTAAAGTCTCTGGCAGTATACACATTTTCAAACATAAACTCAAAAGATTGTTACTCGGGAAAAACTGTTATACTATTGATGAGTTTTTTGGTTAATTTGCAAAAAAAGATATAGGATAAGGAATATCTGTTTATATGTTTCATCTATTTATATGTTTTTTTTAACTTGACTTGTGTACAAAATAGTTTGTATGTGCAAATACGTTTGAAATATTTGATCAATTTTTCTTTTTTCAATGATTTTCTCTTTTTGACACTTTCTTCGTTGATCTTTTGTACATTTTTTTGTATATCTTTTCAATGGAGAAATAAATATTATTATTATTATTATTCAATATCCAGCATGTACCACCCTTTCATTAAATGAATCAAGCATTATAATTACTCACTAAAAACATCTGGGTTTAAAATTAACTATATATGGGTTAAAGCACACAATGGCATAAAACATAATCAAAAAGTCAGTATTAGGAATGAAGATCCCGTAGACAATCTGTGTCTTCAAGACTGTTTAAATATCAGTAAAACAGGCTTTTGTACCACTTTTTTCAAATTCCTAGGGTGTATGTTACAACTCTTATTAGGCTGAGATTTGGATATGGCTGCTATCCTCTACATTTAAATAAAATAGGAATGTTATCAACCAAGTTATCTGAAATTTGTAATGTAGGAGATATTGAACATTTATTTTTTAGCTGCAATAAACATTCATCTGGACGTAGTCAACTGTATACATATATTCTGAACTCAAATATACTAATGCCAATCAATGTATTGCACTTATTAGCTTTAAACAATAAAGTGAATGAAATTATTATACGCTTTTTGAAAACCTCTGGTTGAAAATATAAATGGATAAATAATAGATTCGTTCGCTACATGTCCAACCTTTGTTTAAAATTTACCTAATTTCTATTTACCGTAACCTATTTTAGTATGTCTAACATAATGCCCTTAAAGACTCCTGGGCGAGAAGAATATGTGCAAACGTATCTCCTGCGAGTCTTCTCCATTTTTGTAAGATACGTTTAGGGTGGAGTATGTGTACTCTGTATGTGTGCATGATTGTGTGTATTCCTAAATTATGGCATACCTAATAACTTGTGTCTGGCTGTGTGGTTTGTTGTCTAATGCCTTTAAAAAAACATGGCATCTGTCCCGCTCCATATAGACGTGGCCGTCCCCGCTATGTATTTTCTGGGAATTGCAGTAATGCCTACCATAGATTGGTAAATCAAATCGAATAAAGGAAAGGCAGAGTACATCATCACACGTAACTCTGTTCGTCTTTTGCATATCATTGTTATGTAAATGTTTTCGTTATTAATTTTAGTTTATCGGCGCTAGTCAGATGGGAGAGCGCGATAATTGTTAATTGTCCAATTGGTAACACTTATTTATATGAATCTGAATTTGCTATTATAATAATTATTATTGAAAGTGTACAGGAAATATACAACTTCTAACTACATAAACAGAATAAAATTATGGTAGATTTAGATTATGATACAATCTTGGTGTATGCCTACTTAAATTAGTAATAACATTATCTTCTTATTTTATGGAAGATGATATAGATATATAATTATAAATACAAAAAGAATTATATCATAATATTACTCTTAATTGGTTGCGTTTGATATTAGCTGTACTTCTTCAAAAGCAGGTGCGTCAAATATATATAACTGTTCGTATGTTGAATTTTCTTTCGTGCCTACGAACTTAGGATTATAGTTATATATTAAGGCACTCTTCAGAACACTGTTATCTGGGAATGTGTTACTACTTTTTCTACATTCATCAACAAAAAAATTGGAAAAATATTGGGACACTCGTATAGCCTCACTATCATGTGGGACGACAGCTTTGCCGAACTCGAACTGACTCTTTTCTGGATGAAACTGGAGCCCGTATATCGGGTATTTTGTGGATTCCATTGACGAAATGAATTCCTGGTTGTTATCGTCTCTGTTTGTGCTTAATATATTCCAGTCAGATAGAATTCCTCCTTCTTTTAACACTTCTTTGGTTAGACAATAGGTGTGATAGTTGAAGGTAACATTCTTTGATTTTAATGTTGTTAAAACATCATCCGGCGCATGTTGGAAAAGTTTGCTCTTTTCAAAACCTGGAAAGAAGGGAAGGTGATAAGTCATATTTTACTTATAAACACTTTGAAAAAATAAGGTTAATTTTCTTTTAGCAGAAATTTATACAAAATTGTTTAGTTAAATTCTTCTCATTTCTATGGTGTCACATTCAGCAAAATTACTAAATAGTTATATGCTATGATAGTCACACTTTGCCATGCACAACACTTACTTATGTATAGGGTATCCCAGTTACCGAATGTCGGAAAATGGAGTAATCTAAAACAGTTTAGTAATGTATGCAATAGTAGTGGCAAGTTTTTGGATCTAGTCATTGGTAAAGTACATCCAGACTTAGCTCCGCTTATTAATGAAGATCCATATCACCCTTCGTTATATATCAATGCTTTAGTTAGCGAAAATCAGCACATTAATTTCTCCAGACTTTCTGAACTCATGTACCGGCGTTAACCAAACATGTAAAACGTTCTATAGTAAATTAGTGAAACACCCCGTATCTAGGGCATATATAAATTTAAATTTCTCATATTTATTTTCCCAAATTTAAGTAATTATTGCTGTTAATTCATTTCATTTTTACATTTATTTAGCCATTAAATAATGAATATGTTAAGGTTGCCACAAATTCATTTAAATTTACATTATTTTAAAGCAACATAAGAGATACATTTTTACGAAAGGATCTCACTAAAATCTAGCCAAGCAATAGTGTTTGTTTACAATGGGCGAGATAAATTTGAAGTACTTCTGTCGCATCACATAGGATGAAATCGCCTACCTTTTTCTATCTTAAGCATGCAAGGACAGAAAGATAAAAGTTTTGAGTCTAGAAATGCTGCCAAACTCCGACCGAGCCAGTGTGGAATTTTTATAATACAAACAATCCCGAGCGTGGGGCAACGTTAACGCGTAGAGTCCGGAGTTTCCAGGTAGACTGTGACGTCATCCATACAATATAAAAAGAGACCACGGTGACCACAGAAATGGTAGATGGCATTTTAACTGCACCTGAATTACGTCGCAGAACTTAACTGTTCGTTGCGCTCCCTGGATAATTTTGTGGTTTTTTCCGCTCAGTTATTTGTCTAACTACGCATCAAATGATATTTTGATCTACCTATTTTGTTTTTCAACTATTTCATCCCAGCCGAAATCACCTGTTTTAACAAATTCTTGATGAAGTGCAATTTCGGCTCTACTATGCCCTATGAAGAAGCTAGTCATGAGGAAGCTGGGAGAGACGCCCGGCGACCTAACGCAATACCGAGCGCCAGGTAATGTGCCGTAGCATTACGTGTGCCCTCACAATTCTCAGTTTTTTAATTTTTCTTTTAATCCATGTAAGGTAGATTAATAAATTCCATATGGTCGCGAGAATGTGGTACTAAAAGAACATTAGGTCTTTTTTATGAAATATTAGCTTTGATTTTTAACAAGAAAACATGATAAGATTATATTACAAATTACTCAGTCATGGGTTTAGGTAAGAAGAAGAATAATACTTTACTAGGGAGATTTATGTTTGCTAAATAACGAGTTTATATTCAAGAACTATACATTTTCAGCATTTATGCAATGACAAGAAACTTTCACTTCCATTATTCTTCAGTGTTGTACTATCAAGGGTCACCGCATGCCTATCTTGATATTTAAAATGTCGCCGGAATGTTTGCTTTTCAAATTATTGTGTGAGGTTTCTCATCGGTGGCTATTTGGTTTCTATGATTGCTTACCTTGCGCACAACAAACTATACAGGCCATCGGTCAGTACTGGGTCAATTGTCCCGTAAACTTGTTCTTATTCTGAAGAATTTATTTTTCGTCGAGTGCTGAACCGGGACATCTCGTCTGTTTGAATTACATCTACCCACCCCCTGTTACATTGTTGAACACTCATATACAATTTGGTAGTTACCGTTTGTATGATTAATTAAAGGATATTTTCTCAACATTCTCTGATATTATACATGAGTATTTAATTCTCATTTATCACTTATATTTTATGATGCACAAACATGACATGATTCTTGTCCCCTGTTTTGCATTAAGTTTGGTTTGCATCATAGCGTTGGCTAACTCCATAACTTCAATCATATTTTAACGGCCTATTTGCCGCATCTTTAATTACAACTACAAAATAACACGGCATACGATTGTATTACCTGTTTCTTGTTATTGCATAGCAACATTGAAACATGTACAGTATATTCATTATTATAGCGACGTAAATTTTCCTATTGTAATATTTAGACAAGTGTCTCAAATATTTGAATTGTTTTTGACTTCATGTCCGGCTATATGCCGGCATCAATTACTATAAAATAAAATGGGTTTTTTGTGACTATTTTTCCCATCAATCACTGTTTTTTTCTTTTCACTTTACCTTCCTAGCCATACAAATAATTAACTAAATAAATGGTTTCATTTCCATCAAATAAAATGGCAAACAAATTTCAACTATAAATTTACCGTACAAGCCTGAGTAATAAAATCTGAACTAAATAACATAACTGAATAGCGAGATTTCTCAATTGATAAACAGTGTGTGCAAACTTATAGGGTATTTAAAATCGGAGTGATTAATTTTCTCAGGTAGATAATATCAGACAAAGAAAGAAGTACATATTTGATAAACATGTGCCAAACATGTGTTAAATTTTGTCAAGCGTAAACGTAAATAACATCCTGGTATACCTCTGATATAATCAACAACATCAAATTAAAAACCTACCACCCTATAGAGCATACGCAAACTAAACTAGTTGAGCATTGGAAGCAATTTAGAAGATGAAGATAGTTAATTAAATCGGATGGATGCAAGGGGTGAATAAACTATGCATCGCAAGAGTTAAAAGTCACATTAAACATGGTTCTATGCGCTTCTTGAACTATATCCACACAAAGAAACAACAATCTGGAACACCAAGCAAAATCGTTAATAAAAATGTAGTTTTTGAATCTCCTCAATCCGTGGTTGATGGACCAGCAGTGTTTATTAATTCTCTTTTAGCCCAAAAAATGAAAAATAATTATATTCAGCAGTTGTACGTACCTATAATAAAACAAAGCTTCCCCTCTCTGTTATGTTGTAATCATAAATATTTTGAATTTTTTCTAATGTATTTAGTAAGTAGATAGACTCTTCCCCCAATCTACTTGTACGAATAAGAAACATCACGTTGGATTCTAAAAACTTTGGTATACTCATATAATTCAACATAACTTCTAGCTTCTTTTTTGTAATCTTACCACGTTAATATGTAATTATAATTAAACTGTAATAAAGCAGATTTTGTTATTTTCTGTTGACTACAATTTTGATTGCATGAGTCTCACATTTAAATTAGACTAAGATAGATTCATTATTAATAGTATTATTGAGTGATATCTTGGCATATAATTGCAAAAAATTCGAAAAACCATTTTGAAGATATTTGTTCACTCGTAAATCTCACAATTTAGTATTTTCGACGTGATTTCGATTCCCGAAAAATTATTTACTTACCCTTTACAAAATCTAGAGGTATGACTCTATTTCTTGATGAACACCCTATCCGTATATCTGTACCAACGGCCGCAAATCCTAAAACTTGGAGTCCTAGGCAGATTCCTAACACGGGATAATATACACCTCTGTCGTTGGCTTCTATAACTAATTTATAAATTTCCTTAGCTGCTTTCCCATATCCATCTGGGTCGCCTGGTTTGTTAAAAAATACTCCACCCCCAGGAAATAATACTCTATAAATAAAAAAGTAATAATTAATAACAAATGTAATTATTAAGAGATACTGAAATGCTTGAAAACCATTAGATGTAAGATGTGATATTTAAAATTCTATCTCAAACCTCAGCCTCATCAAATAAACAAATTGTGATTAGCAAAGGTTTAATTATAGACCCACATATTATCATCAAAGACATATTTAGCATAAATTAAATAATTACTTATAGAAACTCACCCGTTTGTATAATTAACAACTCTCCTGTAATAGTCCTCATCTTGGCCAATCCTATAACCAAAGCAACTTTTCATGAAATAAATATGTGGGTAGATACTCGTACATTTTCAAAGGTAAATACTATGCTTTAATAAAATCTAACGTTGTCTCTTTGCAAATGCAAAAACACTTCTCTGGGTCAGGTATTTTTTAACAAATCGCTTGTTTTATTAGCAAAACTTAATTCTCTTTTCGAATTTTGATTATCAATAAACAATAGTAATTACGACAGAATAATGAACGGTAAATTTTAAAGCAATTCTCAGTTTTAAAATTTGTCCTTATATAATATTTTAATTCCTGAATTTGATAATATTATTTTACACAGTGAGTGAAATTTTAGATGTCCTGTAAAAGTTATACTTTCATGTCAAGCCGCAAACTGAATCCCTTAGATTTTAGGATGTTAACTTAAAGAGCGAAATAAAATATTCCAAATATTATACGCTACATCCCGGTTTGATAGTATTAACTAAGTCAAGAAGACATTCGATCCATGGAAATGTTTGAGTACTCCTATTATTCATCTCACTTCGGCACATTAACTAAATGGGTGACGTCACGCTATGATTTGGAAGATTGTAGAAGAATTAAGTTTTACAAACATTATCCCATTTTTGTGAGCTATATTTTAGTGAAGAGAAATTTGAAATTCATAGCCTACTTTGTGAGATATATTACATAAACCTGAAAAATAGGAAACGGTTATAGCTTCCTTATTTGAAGAGATACGAAAAAAGTTAAAGGGATGAAAGTTGACGGCAAAGACAATAAGAATAATAATGGTGTATCAAAAAATTCAAAAAACGCAGTTACTTTGACATGCGCTCTTGCAAAATTGAAAAGAACAAATGTCAAAGTAGACCATGACACCATTAATTCCGTTTATTTGTTCTCTTTCCAACGATATAAAACACATCACAAAAATTTTAACTGGTAGTGTCAATATTTAAAATGTTACGGAAACCACAATTCATATGATTGAATCGTGAAAATCAGCTATGCCATAATAGTAAAAATTCACTTTATAATAATTATAATTCAGTAGTTATTTATTACAATTTAATACAAACAAATATCTCATAAATAAAAATACAAGTACAAAATGAACATCAAAAAAAACGAAAAACTATGTAAAAACAGTACTATCTACTACCATACTGAAAAGAAAAAGTGTGTATTTATTTTTCTAACTGCAAATGTTCAAATTGTGCACCATGCATTCTAATACACAAACGTGCTGTACGAGACACTTCATGCATTACATTTTGGAACATTTCAGAAGTAATTGCCTCACATGCGTTTATAATTCTGGTTTTGATGTCCTCAATATTTCCAGGGGCAGTTTGAAATACCTTGTCATTAATGTAACCCCAGACGAAAAAATCCAAGGGAGTAATATTTGGTGATCGAGATGGCCATAGAATAGGTCCATAGGTTCCTATCCAGCTATCTGGCATAACTTGTTTTAAATAATTTGTACATATTACAGCAGTGTGAGGTGGAGCCCCATCTTGTTGAAAATATGAATAATTGGATCTTTCTGCCACTGTTCATTCATAAAGAAAATTTTGAAATTAAGGTATCTACGAGTCGTTAATTTGCCATCATAAGAATGAGGTCCAATTACTTTAGTCCCTAAAAGACCCACCCAAACATTCGTAGGTAGAAAATCTTTCTTGGAAAGCAGTCTCTCTGCACCAATGTGTATTTTCTCGTATCTACTCATAATGCTTATTTCTATTGAAAAATCCATTATTAGAAAAATTTGATTCGTCCGACCAAAGAATTTTGCTATCATTCCTTTTTTATTTAACAACCATCTACAAAATTGGTTAACATAATTCAATACTCTATTCACTTTTCTTACATTATCCGCAACATGCTCTCGCCTCACTACTTTTTGAAAATGAACCGTGAGTTTTTAGATTTTGAACTAACTTCCTAAACATAGTTCAATTTGGCTGCGGAGCATCTGGAAATCTATCTCCGTGAACCGTGACTGCCGTCTCAGCGTCAAAATTGCACTGACAATAAATGCTAATCATATCGAATTTGTTATTATTCATGTACACCATAATTACTGATATAAAACTTGTCTTAGAGCTCAACAACGCAACATACAACAACGACAATCTCTCAAATTTATTAATAACTATATACATTATTTTTCACTAATCATGGCATAGCTGATTTTTACGATTACTATTGTGGTTTTCGTAAAATATTAAATGTTGACACTATCAGTTAAAATTTTTGTGACATATTTTATATCGTTGGAAACAGAAAAAATAAACGGAATTAATGATGTCATGGCCTACTTTGAGATTTGTTCTTTTCATTTTTGCACATGAGCCTATGTCAAAGCCAACAGCGTTTTTCGAATTTCTTTTATGCACATTATTATTTTTGTTGTCTTTGCTGTTAACTTTCATCCCTTTAACTTTTTTCGTATCTCTTCAAATAAGGAAGCTAGAACCGTTTGTAGTTTTCCTATCTTTCCGGTTTATGTATTATATCTCACAAAGTTATGGATTTCAAACTTTTTACTGAAATATAGCTCACAAAAAATGGAATAACTGTTTCCAAAACTTTATTCTTCTACATTAGGTATTAAGCAAGATATTTAGCGTGGCACTCGTAAAATAGACAGTTTTTATATGCCATATATTAACCCGAAGTCTACTGGGTAAGACTTGGGACAGCGTCTCACTTCTAGGGTTAGAGGCTGCATCTCACCTAGCTTACTGACTTCTAAAATAATACGAGACTGACGTAACGCACATACATAGAACCTTTTAGACACAAACCTCTGGACAACCCTACCCCTCACCTCCTTTCTCATACCCCCTTTCTTCATTTTATTAAATTCAGAGTAATTTTTAATTTAATTTCACAGAACACAGAATACTTTTATTTCATTTTCATTTATTCAAATTGTACATATATTTTAACATTTTCTAGAATCGATTTTTATTTTTTATGACTCCTTATCCATTAGAGCAGGTTTTTCAATAATTTATTTTCCTGCGTAATACATAATAATTTTTATTACACTTCCACAAATACCCTTTATTTTCATTTTTTCTATACTGCTTGGCAGATATTTACACAAAATTCTATTTCAAAATAGGGAAAATAGAAAAATAACTAATTTTTTAAATTTCGAAAGGAGTGATCATTTTCCCGGCGGAACATCGGCCACCCTATGCTATGAAGAGTTTTACTTTTCCCTAGATAGGTTAATATTATATAGCACTATGTGCAGGATTGTTTAACAAATAAATCAGGGAAAGATCATATAAATGAAATACAATGTAATTATAATATTCAATAAAAATATTTTAATTGGTAATTGGTAATTGGTACCGTACAGGACTGCTAGAATGTATCCTCAGAACGTGAGAGAGAGAAATGAATCGGGAAAGAAAACTTAAAATTTTATATAAAATTTTAAAATTTTACATCTACAACTAGGTCATAAAACATACCTGTCAAATTCTTTTGTGACACCAAGGTAGAAAATGATGGCTGATAACTGACTAAGTGTCTTATTTGATTTTGGTAGAAAGTTGGTTAACTTCATGGCACTTTATCAGAGAATTATCGCCAATAATTAATTTAAATCGAAATAATGAAATTAAGTTAATCTTCAATTTACACTATTGTCTCAATATATTAATTTCAATATTTTCACATATATTGTGTAGAGTTCAGAGCTATGCAGAAACAATTGATTTTATCAGTAACTGGCTAACATTAACTTCAATTATTTTTAGTAAATATCAATGGCTCTGCTGATACAATGCGACGGAACCCTCCGCGAAATCCTTTCCTGACCCATCATACACAATTTGATAGTTACGATGTCACATTTATACACCAGGAGGATTTTCGCAGTGTTAGTATATTTTATATTAGTGCCTAAACTCTCACTTACTATTTAACCGACATTTCGACAATAGCATTATTTTCGTTGGCTGCTATTTTCATCAAATTTTTTCACTATTAACCCGACGATTGCTGCAACTTCGATATAAGTAAAATAGCGCGGAGGGAATATATAATAATAGACTCTCTTAATCTCTTGAACATATCTTCCCTAGCATTTTCAACTGCAATCTCTCTACATTCATTATTATACTATTTTGCTTTTATATCTGATAACTTCAACTTCCATCCAATTTGATTCATCCTGTAAAATTATCCGTTTAAAAGCCTTATCGCATATCTTTCATTTTTGAAATAATACAGATAATTACTCCTAATAAACGTAATGACTAAATGTTTGCTTTATGTAGACAAAGATCCGATGTTTTAATAGTTGTTAATGTGTTATCTAATTCTTTCCACATTTTTAAATACATGGTCTACCATCAAATATCAATCACGCTCGGGCATACTTCAATATAAATAACAATACAGCTGCTGCAGCACTCCTGTTCTCCGGGGGATGCGATGCCGAGAATTTTCAAGGTATACACACCAAATGGCTCAACTTAAGATAGTGAAATCGGTCTAGGAGCCGAATCAAAATATATCCATCTAGTAGGTATTGTTGAGAAGAACTTTCCCTAAAAATTTCGGACCGCCATCTCATCACTACGAGCCATAACCTCAAAAATACTGTTTTTCGATTTCTTCAATTTTTTTAATTACGATAATTGAAGTTCATTTGAAAGGTAATACTTAAACCTACAATAATAATAATAATAATATATTTATTCACCAAATAATTAGAATAAAATGTAATATAACATAAGAAAAGTATTAGGTAATAAACATAGAGAAATCCCCAAAAAGAAAACCTGCACGTGGATTAAACAGTGAGTTGACCTGCTCATAATAAATAAGATCTTTAAGCTTAAATATATGTAGAGTGTAAAGTAATACTTGTTATACCTAGTATACCTATTAATATCTACAATATTTTTGAGACTTAATAAAGCAAATTTACATACTACCACAAGTATATATAAATGCATACTATATAAACATTATTTAAAGACGAAAGATTGTTTTATATATACATGTATAACAATTATGAGATTTATTTATTGTTGGGTATAGGGAGGAATACAAGTCTGCATGTGTATTTTTAATTGTTTTCATAACTGGGCAGGATTTTCTTTCAATCAATCATGAGATGCACTGGTAATCGTGGAATTTCCAATATCCATTTCTTACACGTTTTCTTAAATACTTGAAATGAGTTTATATTTTTTAAAGACATCGGAACTTCATTATATAATTTGGGAGGTAGGTAAATGTGACAGCGTTCACCTACTATTTTAATCATTTTGAGTACTGCAATTGGTTTATTCATGTGTCATTATTCATGTGTCGCGTATCATGATTGTGAGCAATGATGTCCTTTGTGTTTAGTTTTTATACTGATATAAAATCAAATTGTGAAAAAACAACTGTCCTATATCTAGGATTAGAGATTATCACTCGGGTAAGTGTAACTTCTGCCAAATATTATTTTTAGAATCCACTTCTGTAATACTTCAAGATTTTTAATATAATGATTTGTTATGACCTCCCCAAGCAATGATACCATAGCATAAGTGTTGTTGAACTAAAGCATAGTATATGGTTTTTAAATGATCTATATGTCGAAGAATCTTTTAAGGTATTTCAATTTAGGAAGAAGTGATCTTAATTTCTTAATTAAAAATCCACGTGTTTATTCCATCTAAGGTGACAATCAAGCATGACTCCGAGATATTTTATTGATATGGCAGATGTTAATTCACTATCTGTGTTATTGTATTTAATGTTGATAGATCTTTGGGAATTTATGAGCATAGCCAGTGAATGGTAAATAGTATGTTTTAATCATGTTTATTGTTAATAATTTATTACTAAAAAAATCTATTGTCATTCTCGATGTTTGTTTCTATGACATTCCAGGTTTCTCCTTTATAACACAAAACCGTGTCGTTGGTCAAACTGATCACTTCCCCTGTAAGAGGAAGCTTAAATAAGTTGTTGACATATTCCTAATGTAAACACTATAGAATATAAATAATGTACACCGCAAGATACTGGTTCCATATTGCTCACTGTATTGCCAATCTCGACACATTGTGTCCTATCGCTCAAATAGCTCTTCATCAAGTCATAACAAGTTCCCCAGAAACCCATTTTCTCTAGAGTTTCTAACAAATAAGAACGATTGACAGTACCAAACGCTTTTGCCAGATCAACAAAGATGCATACATCTGGTTCAGAAACATTGACAGAGTTTTATATTTTTTGCAGTTAAATCGGCTATTACATTCTGTGTTGATTTGGCAACTCTAAATCGATACTGTTTGTCAGACAGCAAGTTAAATGTTTTAAAAGAACTCATTATTCTTTGTTGCAACATTTTTTCGAATATTATTTTTGACAAAGTTGACAAAAAAGATATTGGTGCGTAATTTGACGCACAAAGTTTATCACCAGACTTATACAGGGTGTTTGGTAGATGGTTTGCTAAAGGAAACGAGCGATAAGTGAGGTCATTTGGAACGTATTTAGTCCCATTGACATTTATACAAAATCTTATGGTTTTCGAGATATTAATTTCCCAAAATTCAGACTTTCAGCTGTTATAACTCATTTTTTTACGGTTTTAACGGCTAGAAATTATTTTTATTTGTATTTTTAGTGTATAGAGGTCATTGGGACTAAATATGTTCCAAATGGCCTCACCTATTCCCCCCCCCCCCTTCCGTTTAGCAAAACATCCGCCTAACACCCTGTATAATGGCTTAATGACAGCTACTTTAAATGTTTTTGGAAATATACCAGAATCCATCGCTCTGTTTATGATATAAACCAAGGTTTGTACAAGATAAGCAATACATTGTTTCATCGCCTCTGCCTGAATATTATCAATTCCAGGTGATTTTTTAAGTTTAAGTTCTCCTATTATTTTCCTAATTTCCTCCTCACATGTAAATGTTAGATATATTGAATTATTACTTCCACGTCCAGTGGTAGTATAGCAACGCAAAAAAAATTTTTTTTTGTTGAAATAAGCTTAAAATATCATGAAACGTCAAGATTTTAAATTTGAGCGAAAAAAAAAAATGTTCTGTCTGTCGGTCTGTATGTAACTTTTTTTGTGCGCACGTTTACTCTGGAACCGTTTATGATATTGACTAGAAATTTGGTATAATTATGTATTGTAAATAAATCTGGAACTAGATTATATTTTGATCTAATTTCGTTGAAGGGTTTGGGGATAAATGAGGTAAATAAGGGTAAATAGGCAAAGCAAGCAGGCAAGAGTCCATAAAAGTGTAATTTAGGGCATGTACGAAAAATCAAGGTCTCAACATTTTTTTTGGCATCAGCCCCCCCTCTCACTATCACCCCCAATACCACCCCCACACCATTATGAAATGGAGTAAAGAAAATTAAAATGTGATTTAAAGATATATACGAGAACCAAGGGACTCGAAATTTTTTTTGGTATTAGCCACCTTCTCCACCACCCCCACCCTATTATTAAAGGGAGTAAGAAATTAAATTGGGATTTAATGTGTGCACGAGAATCAAGGGCCCCTAAAATTTATTTTGACATTAGTTACCCCCTCTACCACCCCCATCGCAACCCCCACCCTATTGTTTAAAGGAATAAAAAATTGAATTGGGATTTAGTCTATATACGAGAACCAAGGGCTTCTAAAAATTTTTTTACATTAGCCACCCCCTCTACCACTCCCACTCTATTATTAAAAGAAGTAAAATATTGCATTGGAATTTAGTATGTATAAGACTTGGATACAAACTCTGGATGTGGAAGTAGTAATTCCTTGGGCAGCGGTTTTTATATTAGTTTTTGGAAAACTTGTTTTGACTCGTATTATTATTATTTTTTTGTTAAAGTACTTTCAATGTTGCTAAAAAATTTATTGAATGAAGTTGATGTTCCTTGAGGACCTGAACTAATAATTTCATTTATTTTTAATTTTTTTATTATATCAGTATTTTTATGATTTTCAATATTCTTTATGCAATTCCGCATGTTTACAACCATTCTTAGTTTTATTAATTTGTGTTTCATAATAGTCAATTTTTGCTAATTGTATAAGTTACAAGAGTATTTTTATAGGTTTTCTGGATATTTATTGCTTTTTTATAAAGTTCATTTTTTTTATTTATTGCATTTACCAATCCTTTATTAATCCACGGATTTCTACTAATTTGATTTTTTTAAACTGTGAATGTTTTACTACTATTTTTTACATGCTCATTCAATTTTGTTACGAACAAGTCAGTTATGGCATCTACACTATCCAGAGAATATAAATCTAACCATTGTCCATTGCTTAATTTTCCCTTAATTTATTATAGTCGATGTATGTTTTATGCTTATTAACATCAGATATGGTTTCGGTTGGAGATACGTACTGTAATACAACAGAGTAATGATCGGTCAAATGCATCTGCAATATTATGGGGACAAATAAGTCTACTGTCAGTTTAGATTTTAGGAAGATGTGATCCAAGCATGAACTGTTGCCCCCCTGTATGCTAGTGGGCTTATTAATTGCAGAAATAAAACCATGTTCAAACAGTACGTTTAAGTATTCTTAGTAAGTAAGTATATAACTCATTTCTGTTTAAAATATCTATATTAATATCACCTACAATAATTTGGGTATCATACTTTTCTTGATTGTTAGAATTTAGAAACTTATTTAACAAATAATTAAAATTGAAAGGACATAATGGCGGTGTTATGTATATTGCTTTAACTTCAATAGTCTGTTTATTAAATAAAATATTTAATTTAATTGACTTAATGTTGTCAATACTGACTATCCCATAGGCATAATTTAAGTAATTTTTTATATAAATGACAACACCGTCGTATTTATTTATACCTCGCTCATTTTATATAACATCGTATCCGGGTATATTTAATATGTCCAAGTTATATAACCGCCATGATTCTACAAGTACTATGCAATCAAATAAATAATTAAAATTATGCAAAAATACTTGCAAATGTTCAATATTCTGTGAAAAACTTCTTATATTTGTATGGTAAAGAGTGAATGTTGAAGAGTTTGTCTTTTTATTCAATATGTTATTGTAGCCACTTATAGTATCTACAAAAAGTCATTTATTTATTTATTTATTTCATGAGGAAGATGCATAGATTTTAAAAATGCTTAATTTTACTATTTTTCTACAATATGTACTATATAAGTTGATAATATAATAAAAGAAACTCAAAGAAAAATTTCGCTTCGTAAATATGCCACATTATAATTTGAACTTTTGTGTAAACAAAACCACGTGACTGAAAACGCTATAATATTGCTTTGACGTCATTTTGACGTCACTAATTTGACCTGAATTTGCTAATTTACGTTGTTATTCTTAATCTTGTTATTAATTATTGATTAATATGACGGATAATCATTTCATAAAATCTCTAACGTATTAATCTATAACCACATCATTCCTTTTAGACGTTTCAACATTTCAACAATAACAACGTGACGCTGCAGGTTACGAATGACACCGTTCGTTAGGGATAGAGCGTTTCAATGGTTTTAAATTCTTAGCTGAAATAAATATTTTTTTCACCCTCAATTTTAACAAAAAAGAAAAAGTAAAAATACGAGGAAGCCTATTTTCCTGTCGTCTATCTATCTGTGATATAAAAAAAAATCATGCAACTTCCTCATGAAGTTGAATCTGAAAAATTATAACAAAAATAAATATGTAGTAAAATACATACTACGGATATACCAAAAATTCCACTATTTCCTATAAAAGGAATTAAATTCATTGCAACCCATCAAGGTGCAAACTGTGCCTTTCCAAAAAACTATAAAATGTAAATATCAAAATAAGAATTAGTTAACCTTTAGGACTACGACATTTATTCTTGGATGGTGTTTATATAACTCGAATTCCACTTTTAGTTTGCTAGTAGTTGGTCTGAGAAGTTTTAACTTTAACATCGTGTATATTTCAAATGCAATAGTATCAATATTTTTATTAAGATATTTGAAAATAGGACTGCGTGTGGTATTATTAGGTGCATTTTGTTGAACTTATAATATTGAATTATATTTACCAGACAGGAATGACCCGGGCTCCAGCACTTTCCAGGAATTTAACGTAGGAGGCTGCGATGAAGGCAGCATGGCTCTCCTGAGGGAAGTAACTTTGTACAATATTTGTTTCTTGAGACAATATTCCAATTACTGGAGTATCTGAAGCATAATTAATATAAATGAATGATAAAATCACAAGTGCTTTTAACATCGTTAACGTTGCTGGGGGCGAATAACTACTAAACGCTTTAATCTACAGACCGTTCTTAAATCACAGGTCTACTTGAGAATAGTTGAGATAAAAAGGGAATTTAAAGATTGAAATGTTGATAATTTTTTTTATTGACTAAAATATTTAAGATGAACTGATTTTATTGTATATTTAAGTAAATTTTTGATGAAAGTAATCAGTTGTTGTTTTGGAACAAAGTAAAATCTAAAAAATCGGTCTGCAACAACTCGGATAAACTTCCCCATTTAGGAGTAGACTGAATTAACGTACTCTGGTCCCGGCATCGAATCTTTTCATCGTCAAATCTAATTGTTTAACTTCTTGCCGCCCCCCCGCGACCTCCCTTCCTGCATTTCTTAGGTGCAACTGGTCATGTTATCTTATGCTACTAGTATAGTATTCATTTTGATTAAAATTGTACATAGGGTCAAATTAAGGAAACATAGGTGGCGCTAGATAACCGAAGTATGGAAACTTCCAGAGAAAAGCAATCTAAATGAGAAATTTCGTCAAATAGCCTGTATACTAGTAACCAATCTGATTTGAACTATGAGCGTGCCAGGAAAAAATCTGTTGTTAAATTTTATTTTGACAGTGAACTGCTGGAACTTGTTAAGGGAAGAATTACTAATATTTAATACAATTAGCTGCAATTTAATAGCAATATGCAATCTGTTGGGGGTATTTTGATACTAATAATTACAAAATGTCAGAAAAGTTGGATCTGTAGAGACAAGTAAACTAGAACAGTAACCCATTTGAGGGGAGCGAGCGTGGGTCCGTCTTTACTTTACATACTTCTGTATGCGATGTAAAGCAACGTAAGGCGCGGTTAGTAGTTGGATGGGCGACCGTTCCAACTGTTACCGTACGTTCTCCATGTTACCAAGATGGCCGACGAGAAAATCACTAAAATTTGACAAATAATTAAATCAGTACGGTCAACTTGACAAAATATATTTAAAAAGTCATTAAAGCACCTGGCGAACTGAAAAACTCCAATTTTTAAATAATATTTCTGAGAAAATTCACGCCATATCCATAATTCTCGAATAACCTAAATATAAAGTTAAAAAACCCCCCAACATCAAAATTCATTAAAAGACAGCAAGAAATTTACAAACGATCATCCTAAAAAATACAGCCCCCTCATCATCTTAATTTACTTTCAAATGGCTCCCCAAACCTTCAATTAATTTAATTTATTTCGCTTCCCAAAAAATTCTACAAGTCCCTTTCGCTTCAAATCAAAGTCCAATTTCAATTTCCAAAAATATCTCAAGACGTCTCTCATTTATCTCCCCAGTCAGCCCATAAAACGCTCATTTAAAAAATAAGTCCAGTTTACGTGTTCCACTCATTGCTAGCAACTCGTCCCTATCTTCACTCATATTACCCTAAATCTGGATCCTGCTCTGCTCGACGCAGACAATATCATACCCTCAATATGGCTTAGTATAACATTAAATATGGATTAAAATTAAGACTAGCAACGCTACTTCACGGGACCAATTCAAATTTTAATCAATTATTCACACAGTTATCGCTCATATTTCTAAAATCGAATTAGATTCCGCTGACAATTTCATATCAAATTATTACATTTTTTACAGCCGATTTAATGATGTAAGTTTCGACCCCATTTTCCAAAATTTCAACAACTATTGCACAATATTTCATAATTCGAGCGCCATATGATGGTCTGGCTCCTTTTCCGCCTTTTCCAGCTCTCAACCAGCGTCGTGCCCCATCACTAGTATAAATACGGGAGCGTGCCAAGCCCCCGGCAAGTTGTGTGTTCCGGTATATCTAGTAAAGTTTCTTCCAGTTCGCGATAAACATTCTAGTGTCCGCGCCCTCTTCCTAGACAACCCCTAGTAAAAAATAGTTTTTTAATATTATTATTCAGCCCCAGTGCTACATTTTAAAATGCCTTCGCGGCCCTAGTTTTAAGTGAAATAAAATCGCCTTCGCGGCCCTATTTTTAAGTGAATTTTCTCAAATAATAAATAATAAAATTTAATTAAACACAATACAACAAACCCGACTAAGGCAAATTTAAAGTGTCGATACGTTAAAAGAATTTTTTGTGAATAAAAATTTGATTTTACTATTTAAATATTCAACTGTGTGTGTTAACCAAAATAAATCATTTGTTAATTTCGTTCTAAATTAAACTGTTTAATTTACTACTATACTATACAGGGTGTAGCTTTCGACCCTGCCAACTGAAATAAAATTCAGTAAAGTGTTAATTAAATTAAATTAGATTAAATTCGAGTACAAAACAAGCTCTGACATAATATACAGGGCGAAGCAGTTGGCCCTTTCCAGCCTTTTCAAGTTTATCCACCCCGAATTCAAATCAAATAAAATTAAGTGCACGGAAAACCTCAAGAGTCTCATATAAAGCTCTCTAACTGAAATAATTTTATTTTTCCCAAACCTGAGGTACCGTTCGTGTTCACAACGAAGACCGCGTCCTCGCCTCAGACTCTTCCAGCGGCTTGTATATCAGTGTATGCGCGGAAGCTATACAACCTTAGGCGAGGGTTATATAGGGGATATACCATCCTTTGGAGGAGATGTAAAGCCGTCGGTCCCTTGTTTATTAAATGTTAGGCAAGTAAAAGTTCCCTACCCTTCTTAAGAGAAGAGGTTCGGCAAAATTCCTGGTTGGATATGCACCTTTTACAATAAAATGAGCGGATCTACTCCGCCAAAGGAGATGATCCGCCAATTCATCAGAGATTTTGATGTTTACGTTAGTGGGCAAAATTAAGGACCAATCCCGACGGACCAATTCCTTTATCCGCAGGATCTGATCCATTGGATCCGATCCTTTAAAAAGTCCTCTCGATTCTTTCCGTATTCACGCAGATCGCCTGATTTGACTATTTGAGAATTTATTTATGGGATCATCTGAAGCAAATTGTTTATTCCCATGATTTAACAAGGAATGTAAATGTATTGAACGAAAGAAACAAATGCTATAAATTCAATTAACCTTCAAGCCATTCAAAATAGCTACAAAGAATAGAGATATGTGCTGAAAATGGAGGAACATGGGTAGAATAAATAAATTCAAATTATCATTACATTTGTAATATAAAAAATAAAAATAATAAAAAAAATAAAATTTTATAAATTAAAAAAATATATTTGTCATATTATTTATTCTAAGAAAGTCTTTGTAATAAAATTTTTCAATATTTCGCACAGAAAAGCCACTTTACCTGATGCGATTTATATTTTGAAGCTGTTACCAGTGCCCTCTATAAATTTTTTAAAGTTTAACATACTAAAAATAGTTTTTGGGTGCAGCAAGAGCAGAATATAAAAAAATGTCTTTGTAATTCAAAAGAAATTGGTATTTACACCTATAATACCGCTTTGCCGAGAAAAATAGCAGGGGAGGGAAATTTCAAAAATATTTGTTTATATACGCATAAGTATTTCTAAATATTTGTTATACGTCTGTATGCTTTTTCAACTGACATTAGAAATATGTTATACATACATGTTTATAATCTAGAAACATGTATCTACAATCTTGAACATTGTCTTTAAAAGTATATATAAGTAAATCCTTATCTCATTCTGTGACAAAGAAAATATAAATATCTATTTAAGTACCTTAAGTGGCTAAAACCCTTTAATCCTATGTAAGCACTCAAACCAAACAATTGCCATATTATGTAAAAAAAATCATGAGAGATTTATATCAGTACAATCAATCCATAAACATAGTTTAACAACGGAAGGTGGTAGATAGAACTACTGTATTATTAGGCAAGTAGGACACAGTCAGGCAGTTTAACAATGGTATTAGAATTTTTTAAATTTTACTTAGTTTGGCCAATTTATGTCATAATATTGTAATATCTCTGAAGATGGTGTAATAAATCGAAACATTTTAAATACAAGGTAGTCTAAAATAGTCTCCTGATATTTCTGCGGCAAATGATACATCCAAAAATAATGATAATCTTTTATATACACTTATTTTCGAAAATGAATAATAAGGCATATTCATGTCAAATTCATATTTTAAACTTATATGGCCATCCGGACACTAGTTTACATGGTATCAGTCTAATCGTTTCATCTGCTTAAGGGGTAGTTTAGGGACGACTGTTAGTATTTTCCTCATAACTTTTTAAATTGTTTCATATTTCTAAAAATTATTATGAAAAACTAATTTGCAGATAATTATAAATAAAAAAATTGTTCTTATTGCATTTAGATAAACCAAGCCGGTCTCGAGCAATTTATGTTTAAAAATCAACGTGCATTTTAGTCCAGGCCAGATAGTTTATTTTTTCTAAAAATTCCTCATTACATTTTGTGAACGTAATAATTAGGAGATAAACAAGTGGAAATTAGATGTATATTGTTTGGAAAGTAAATTTTATTTGGAATCTGTTGAAAAAATGGCATGAAAGTGCCGAAAACAGGTTTTTTTACGTTTTCGATGCGAAAGAAAATCTTTTTTATATACAAAAAATACTGCCAAATAGCTCGTAAAAAGTGTGGCGTATACTTACAGCTTTTAAAAAGTAAATACCCACAGACCGGTAGCTCAGTCAGGGTTGTGGGTTAGTTTAAGTTGCTTTTTGAATATCTTTTCTATATATATAATAAAATTTAGATATAAAAAAAATTTAGTGGTATAAAATATAGGAGGGGCGAGTGTGGGTGCGTCTTTATTATGTACATACATCGATATGCGATGTAAAGCAACTTAAGGCGCGGTTAGTAGTTGAATGCGTGACCGTTCCAACTGTTATCGTACGTTCTCCATATTACCAAGATGGCTGACGAAAAAAGCGCTAAAATTTGTCAAATAATTCAATCATTACGGTCAGTTTGGCAGAACTATAAAAAAAAGTTATTAAGATACCCGGCGAACTCAAACCCCAATTTTCAATTAATAATTCTGAGAAAATTCATGCCACATCAATAATTTCCAAATAATCTAAATATATAGTCAAAAGCCTCCCAGTATCAAAATTCATCCAAATATAGCAAAAAACTTACTAAAGGTCGCCCTAAAAAATACAGCCCCCTCATCATCTCAAATTACTTTCAAATTACTCCCCAAACATCAAATGAGAATATTTTATTTCACTTCCCAAAAGTTTCTACAAGCCCCTTTCTCTTCAGTTCAACTTCCAATTCAACTTTCCAATAAAATATCAAAACATTTTTCATTTATCTCCCCAGCCAGCCCATAAAACGTTCGTCCCAAAATAAATCCAGTTTACGTTCTCACTAGTTGCTGGCAACTCGTCATTATCTTCATTTCATATTACCCTAAAGCTGGATCCCGCTCTGCTCAGCGCAGACAATCACATACCCTCAATATAGCGTAACATAACAATCACATATGGATTAAAGTACAGCCCTCAATGTTACTTCAGGGGACCAATTCAATTTAACATATTATTCAAACAGTTATCGTTCATATTTCTAAAACCAAATTAGATTCCGCTGACATTTTCACATCAAATTATTACATGTTTCATAGCCGATTTAGTGATATAAGTTTCGGCCCAAATTTCCAAAATTTCAGCAATTATTGCACAACATTTCATCATATGAGTCCAATATGATGGTCTGGCGCCCTTTCCGGCTTTTCCAGCTCTCAGCGAGCATCGTGCCCCATCATGAGTATAAATAAGGGAACGAGCCAAGCTCCCGGCAAGTTGTGCTTTCGGCGTATCTAGTGACAATTAAATCCAGTGCTCGCGTTACCTCTTTGGCCGCCCCACAGCCTAAATCCAAGTGTGTTTTCCGGAGTATCTCGTGAATTTAACACAGTGCCCGTACACCTTCCTAGGCAGATCCTAGTAAAAAAGTACTTTAATAATAATCAGCCCCAGTGCTCCAACTCAAATCGTATTCGCGGCCCTACTTTTTAAGTGAATTATCTCATTATTAAATAACAAATTTTAATAAAATAAAATAACCCCGACTTAGGCAAACTTCTAGTGTCGATATGTTAAGATAATTTTTGTGGATAATATTTTAATACTCAACTCTGTGTGTTTACCGGAAATAAATAAGTTGTTAATTTTTGTTCTAAACTAAAGTGTTTAATTTAATGTTGTGCTACCATACTATACAGGATGTAGCCTTTGACCCTGTCAGCTGAAATAAAAGTCAGCAAAGTACTAAATAAATAAAATAAGATTCGAGTGCCAATCAGCTCTGACAGTATACAGGGCGAAGCATTTGGCCTGTTCCAGTATTTCAAGTTTAACCACCCCGACTTCAAATCGAACAAAATAAGATGCACGAAATGCCTCTAGAGTCTCATATAAAGCTCTCCAGACAAAAATATTTTATTTTTTCCAATCCAGAGGTTCCGTTCGTGTTAACAACGAAGACCGCGCCCTCGCCTCACACATCTTCCAACGGCTTGTATATCAGTGTATGCGCGGAACTTATACAACCTTAGGCGAGGGTTGTATAGGGGATATACCATCCTTCGGAGGGGATGTAAAGCCGTCGGTTCCTTCTCTATTAAATGTTAGGCAGGTAAAAGATCCCTACTCTTTTTAAGGGAAGAGGTTCGGCAAAATTCCTGGTTGGGGTAGCTCGTCTACAGGCGTCGGTGTTAGGCCTCAGTAGCGGAAATAGGCCGACGTTAAATAAATGTATAAAATATATATAGGAATTATGTTGCACAAGTTTCAACCCTTGTAAATAATTATATAACTTATAACGTTGACGGTAAAAATAGTAAAAGTGGATATGCTCCTTTTGAGTTGTTCTATAACACAGACAATAAATAATTTTAAACATATAAATAACACTCAATAACTAACAAAAATAAATAACAAATGACAATAAACCCATTTAACAGCTGTTTGATGGTTTACAAATAACATGAAGTTAATGTGCACTCAGAATTAATACGAATCTGTTAACCAGAATAATATTAAGAAATAAATAGTAAAATTTGACACAATTGAGTTGATTAAATTTTCATTTTATATCATTATTATAATAAATGTATCATAAAAATATACTGTCCCTTTAATACAAAATTTCAGTAATTTACTTGTCAGCAAAAAGTGCAGAGTTCCTCTTGTAGGTGGTAAAATTTAGAGTAGGGGAGGTTTTGAAATACCAATAGTTGTAAAATATTGCATAAATATCTTGTGAATCCGATGAGGCAAATAAAAAAAAAATTGTTTTATTGGGAAGCTATTTTGTTGTTAGATACGTTTAAACTTCAACCTTTTCTCCAGGACTATCTTAATTTTCGATACAATAGGGCGAGTTTGATTATAATGCTCTTGTATTGGATTTTGAAATGTTCAATGGTCGCGAAAAAAGAAACAGTGAGTGCAGTAAAATCACGTAACAATACGATATGATCAAAAAAGCCTAGAACAATAAATAATATTGTATAAAGAGCATATAAATTCAATTTAAAGCTCATGAAAAAAAAAACATGAGATAAAATGCTTTCTAAATAATTAGAAAGATACCTTAGATTTTATGAGGCCTTTTCAAAAAAATTTCAAGTTTACAAATTGTCACTTCATGACAATTTTTCTGTACAACTTTTTCAATAACTTGGCACCTTTCTTGTATGATCACATATGCAATTTTACCATATACTTTGCATTTATAGCTAAGTTAACTGTATATGTAATACTTCACATAATATAGGTAGATGTAATGCCTCTCTATCACTCACAGTTCTCCTCTATATTTCTTTTGCTACCTCATTAAGATAATTCCGAGGAAAAACGTAACTTTTTATAATACCACTTATTTTTCAGTATTAATTTATAGGATATTAATGTTTAGATACTAGGCAACCCAAAATATCTCAAATATGTATGTTATTTAGACTGATATTAGTTACGAATTTAATGTAATGAACTCATTTGCACAGGGTTCGCTCAAAAAGTGAACCGTTACAAAAGACGAAAAAAATGAGTTTTTGACAATTAAAATGAGTCCATAACTTTTTGCACAACAAATTAAAAACTGCTAAATATGGCCATTTTTTGCCATTTAATTATAGGGACTGTAATTATCATAGGATCATAGGATCATAGGTCTATCCACATAATTTATTTAAAAAATCAGGATTTTCATCTAATCCATGGAGCATAATCTGACAAAACTCCAATCTTCTACGTTTTTGGTCTTCATTCAGTTCCTGGACGGCTAATATTTTGTAGGTATATTGATTCTTTTCCAAAGTTCTTCGAATGATGGAATAACTTTTTTCCATTTCACGACAAGCATTTAATAATATAATAATAATATATGTTTATTTCCAATAAAATAACAATAATTACATATTACATCATTATTATTGAATGGTTTAATTCTATATCATCATTTTGTAAATAAACAGTGCAATAATCACATAAGTAGTTAAGCACTACTTGTTCGTGATGGGTTAAATACATTTGTCACTTTTGGTTTATAAATGTCGCTATTTGGTAAATTTTTACTTAGTCAGGGTTTTCTGTCTAAATCGGTGAATAATAATATTTTATTTAAATATTACATGTAAATATCTAATCCAATAACCTATTTGTTGTTTCTTTTACATTACATTTTGGTTAATAATGTTGTGTACTAGGTATTTAAGATTTTCTTTTAACCATTTTTCAATATTTTTCTTAAATATGTGCAATTTATTTGTATTTTTTGTTTGTTTAGGTAATCTGTTGTATAGTTTTGATCCTAAATAAGAATAGCATTTTTGTCAAATAGTTTTTGTTGCTTTCGAATTTTGATAACTGTTTTCTTTATTTCTTGTTGTATATTGGTGTTGAATAGGTTTGTACAATTTGTTTTTGAAACTGTATAATAAAATTTTTAAAGAAAATAATTGCCTCAAATCGAATATTTCACTTATTTTGTGTAAATCATCTGAGGGGTAATTACGACTTTTATCATAAACTATTCTTAGTATGTTCTTAGTATTGTAGATTATTTTAATTTTTTAGGTAAGTGTCGCAAATACCTCCCCATCCGATAATACCATATGTTAGATGTGATTGTACTAACGAATAATAGAGAATTTTAAGATGTTTTATATCTAGATAAGGTTTTAGGTATTTAAATCGATATAGCAGGCCTCGAATTTTTTGTGCAACATGTTTTGCTTGCAGGTCCCATCTAAAGTGTTTGTCAATGATGATACCTAAATATTTCACTGAATCTGCTTCTGGAATATTTAAAAGATTTTCAATATTTAGTGGACCAAAGTTAGGTAGATTATTAGCATATGAGGTAAATGGTAAGTAACTAGTTTTTTTAAAGTTAACAGTGAGTAAATTGTAATCGAGCCATTTTTTAATATCTTTAAATTCTTTTTCTGCGATTTTTTTAAGATTTTTCCATGAATTGGCTTTAGGAAGTATTGCTGTATCGTCAGCAAAACTTAATATTCTAGCCGTGATATCTCGCATCGAAAGTAAGTTGTTTATGTATACAGCGAATAGAAGTGGTCCTAAAACTGTTCCCTGTGGAACTCCGTTGCTGACAATTCTTGGTTCACTAACAGTTTCATTTATTTCTACGTATTGTATTCTTTCGGACAAATAACTTTTTATTAAATTATATAGATTTCCTCTCAAGCCACAATATTCTAATTTTTTTAAGAGGTTGCTATGTGATGCCGTGTCAAATGCTTTCGCAAGGTCCACAAATATACACAACCATGGTGATTTTTCATCTAAAGCCTCATAAACATACCATGTTAGGTATGCTATAGCATCTTCGGTGGATTTGTTTTTCTGGAAACCAAACTGTCTCTCAGATATAATGTTAAATTTATTAAAAAATGTCGTTATTCTGTTCTTCAAGATTTTTTCAAAAATTTTGGCAATGTTAGAATCACGGATATTGGTCTATAATTAATTGGCTCAGTTATATCTCCACCTTTATGGAGAGGTTTTAAGATATTCGGGAACTGACCTATAGTAAAACTTCTGTTTATTAAATATACTAATGGATCTACAATTTCATCTTCAATTTCTTTTAGCGTTTCTGCCCGTATATTATCTAATCCAGGGGATTTTCTTGGTTTTAAACTATTTATTACGCTTTTTACTTCCGTCAGATCTGTGTGATATAAATACATTGAATTATTTATTATGTTATAGTTTTCTTTAAAATTTCTGGGTATTTTTATTTCTTTCGCATACTTTTTGCCTAGTTCTGTATAATAATTTTCAAATGTGTTTGCAATTTCTTTTGTATTTATTGTTATATTGCCGTTTTCAGTTTTTATTTTATTTATTGCTTTTTCAGATTTATTATTTTTATTGCATAATTTATTAACAGCATTCCACAAATTTTTACTAGGTATATTGATTCTTTTCCAAAGTTCTTCGAATGTTGGAATAACTTTTTTCCATTTCACGACAAGCATTTAATAAACTATTAACCGAATTTTCTAAAACAAATATTAAAATAAGAACGATCAATTTTTATAATAAATTATTTTTTTACCTTCAAAATATCTTTTTCCCCGTTTGCTGTAACGTTACGTCGTTTTCTTGAAAAACTATGGGTCCTATTTACATGACGATAAACACTAAAAAACGTGTTTACACTAGGAATCGCTTGATTCAGATACAACTTCATGTATTTTCTTCTTGCGGCATACTTATTTTTATTATTTTTTACACAACGCGAAAATATTTCGACTTTTTCAGCATCGCTATAACTCATTTAAATGGTTTGAAATGTCAAAGTTGAATAAAAAATAAAATTATTATTTTTGTGGCCTACTTTGTTACTTTTGTTTCACTTGTGTTTCGAAACGCATGGCTCACTCTTCTTGCAATAAAGCAGCTTATTTGCATTTTGAATGTCAAATATGTCAAGAAGTATTTAAGATAGACCTATACAATATTATATATTTGAAATCAGGGGAAAAAGGGCTTCTCGAAAATGGAATATGTAGGGTGTTTCAATTAAAAAAAACATTTATTTGTTTCGTATCACGTGGCCTATATATAATATTGTTATTTTATCACGTTTCAATAAAATATAGATAAGGTCCTACAACTTTTATACGCAACTTTTTTTTTTTTTTCCTAGGGGCGAGCGTGGGTGCGTCTTTACTATGTACATACTTCGATATGCGATGTAAAGCAACGTTAGGCGTGGTTAGTAGTTGGATTGGTGACCGTTCCAACGAAGACCACGTCCTCGCCTCACCCATCTTCCAGCGGCTTGTATATCAGTGTATGCGCGGAAGCTATACAACCTTAGGCGAGGGTTGTATAGGAGATATACCATCCTTCGGAGGGGATGTAAAGCCGTCGGTCCCTTGTCTATTAAATGTTAGGCAAGTAAAAGATCCCTACTCTTCTTAAGGGAAGAGGTTCGGCAAAATTCCTGGTTGGGGGTAGCTCGTCTACAGGCGTCGGTGTTAGGCCTCAGTAGCGGAAATAGGCCGACGTTAAATAAATGTATAAAAAAAAAAAAACTTTTTTTCTATTTTTAATAATAACAGAAATAAAGGGGGTCAACATATAGTGAATAACTCTGTTACAGCAGCTTCGTTAAGCCTATAACCAGATATGGTATCACAGTATGGGATTCCGCTTCAGGTAACCGATATTTTGAAAATAATTTTTAACAGCAGAGAAACCTGTAAAACTATTAGTTTTCAAATTATCTAATATTTTCTATTTATAAGTTTTTCTAATTATAATTTGAATTAAGGTTGTATACACTAACCGAAACGAATTAAATATTATTTTAATTTACAAAGCATCTAGAAAAAAATCTCTTGAAGCCAAAAGGTTATTTACCTTAGCCAGATCATTTTTTCTTTAAGTACCTAACAATTTGAGAAATTATGAAAGTTTTAAAAATTTAAAGCGTAATAAAAATATTTATTTGTCCATTTACTGTGCAAATTTTTTATACAATTATATAAAGGAAATAAATAAACAAACAGATAGGAGGAAACCACAAAAAGTGAACTTTGTCTGTGGTTATTCTTACTTCATTTCCTTGCTTCTCCATTGCTTAGATAGTTAATAGACAGTACTATCTATGAACAACCGTAAAATCATCATAAGTTTATAACATAATCAATTATATTCGCGGTTTTACAGAAGTATAAATATTATATCTAACAACATATGGCAAACTAGTCAGACGTTATATACAGTCCTTTATTAACACAAGCATCCGCATGTACAATCATATAACACCGCAGAAATTAGACAACCCCCAATTCCAGAAGCCAGAGGCTTGTGTAGAAGGGCGTTACACACTGAAAAAACGCGGACATACAACCATTTCCTCCGACAGTGCCGGAGCCGGGATTCGAACCTGGTGGAGCGATACCCATGTACTTAATTCCATTTAATTTTTTTATATATCTTTTTTTCCATTAAATATATGTATTTTTAATATCAATTAACTAATGACCATATAAACTGTTTAACGTCAATAACCATGTTTTTACTCTGCTTTTGAGAAATAGTATAGAATTTATGTTTTTTATTTCATTTTGAATTATATTATATACACGTGGTCCAAGGTAATATATTTGCGTAATAGTTTTAGTTGCCTTTAGAATTTTAATTTAGCCTTCCTATCTGGTTTTAGGTAAATGATCAATTATTTATTTGCATTTGCTTCTTTTCTGTTCTAGAGCATCGATATATCTAAAACATCAGCTAGTTTATGTAGAGAGTCGGTTGGGTAAGTTGTTTCTTCTTTACGTATCATTTTAATAATCCATTTTTGTACAACTTCCAAGTCTTTGATAATATAGCGATTGTATGCCCCTCCTCAAGCTATTATTCCATACCGTAGTTGGAATTCTACAGAAGCATAGTACAGTGTATATAGTTGCTTTATGTCTAAAATATTTAAATTTGGCTTCTGTCTTTCCGAAATAAATTATTGATATGTTTATCCCATTTTTTCGTCTTCCGCAAAATTATCTCGCACCATTTAATAAAGATAAAGATGCAGAGCTATTCTTGAAACAAAGTATATAAATGAAAGAAATCATGCTTGCATTATTCTATTTTGTCTTTTTTGTTCCGTATGTACGTTCTGCATCACGATAATTTCGGGGCCCTGCGGCCTACAAATATGGGCCCAATATGAAACGATTCAGAAATGTCCACAGAATAACTTCTGATACTTCAAAAAATGAAAAAATATTATTAAATGTACTTTTTTGTACTTCAAACGTGACGAAAATTGCCTGTTTGCTAAAAATTATAAATCAACCGCGTTTTCAATTGTCAGTTCCTTGTCGCTACTCATTGAAAATCATACATGAAAAAGTGTTTTTTGTAAGAAATTTTGTAAGATTTGATTTAGGTCTTATGAAATTTTATCGTAAAGTCAAAAGAGACATACATACAAAAAAAGGGATTAAAAAATAATATTTCAATTTTTCTGAACAAAAACAGTTTTCAAGAACTTTTTTTTTTAAGAAAATATACCTTGCGAACGACTTATGCTATTGCACTATTTTCACATGTATATGAACTAATAAAAATAAGTCAAAACCAATGTTTAAAAAATTGTTATGCACAGTTCTTGCAGGAATATTTTAATTTATAATAAAAAGAAATTTTTGCTCATAGCTGTTTAAACAGCTGTAACTCGTGAACCATTCATCGTAGCAAGGTCACATGAAACTTATTTTACAGATAATTTCTCTGTAAAAAACCTTTAGTGTCATTATTGCCTAAAGCCAATCGATTTGTCAAAATGCACTTGAAAATGATAATTTTTCATGCTTTTCCCTTTTATCTCCATTCACTCGTTATCAAAACGATTTTGTACATACACCAACATATTCAAAATTTGATTCTCTTTAACTTTCATTAGATAGACTATACGTGTACGATCTATGATTTTCAAGTTTTTATCGATTTTATCTGTTCTGATGGAGCGTTATAAAGATGTTTAAAAATTCATACCTCTGCCAATATTGATCAAATGGAAATGAAAAGTAAAGGAAACATTTTGCGATCTGAATGAATATTTTCGAGATTTTAGAGAAAAACGCGCGCGTTTTCGCTGTGTCGCAAAACTGTAAAAATGTCAAAAAAATCTCTCGTCTCCAATAGGTCGCACGAAGTTAAAAAAAACGAAATTGTGCCATTTTTACTGGGTTAATTGCTGAAATAAATTATTTAGATAAATATTGAACAGTAAGGGTCAGAAAACTGTTCCTTGTGGCACCAAATATTCAACTTCTGTCATTTTACTTAGGCTTTTATGTATTATTATTACTTGTTGCGTTCTATCTGATATAACTTTGCATAAGAATCAGCGTTCTATTTGAAGCCTGTGCTTTAAACAGTTTGAAGCGGCAACAGTATCATAGCTTTAGCCAGATCTGCAAAGATACATATTGTTGACTTACTTTCTTCCATATCTTTATATAATTTTGTTGTTAACGGGCCAATTGCATCTTCGGTAGATCTAGCTAGACTAAAACCATACTGAGCGGCAAAAACAGTCGGCATCTCTTGCGGAGGTAAATAGAAATGCTTATCATAAGAGAAACAATAAAGAGATGCCGACTGTTTTTGCCGGCTTTTAGTTTTTATATGGTTTCAATTCTGTATACTACAATAATTTTTTCAACATTTTTTACTCTATTAGAATGTAACAAAATTAGTCGATAATTTGAATACTCCAGTTTGTGTCCATTCTTAAATAAAGGTTTGATTGACGCCCTATTAATTGCTCTGAGAAAAATTACTTTACCGATTATAAAACACATCAGTTTGGTATTACTTCTAGTGTACTCGACTCTATGTCGCCAATCCCAGGTGCTTAATGAGGTTTCAAATTTAGTGTAATTTCTCTTAGTTCTCTTTCAGTTGTTTCTAATATGTAAATAGACTTTTGAATTTGTCGTTCATGATGGGATGTTAGGCCATTGCCTATATCCGTAAAGAAATCTAGAAACGAGTTAGGCAATGTCTTTTTTATTTGACATAATTTCACTCTTTATGTTTTTTATTTATTTTATTTCCGTTTCACCGTTTTTTTTTCTGAATTTAAACCTTTAAAACTGTTCCATAATACCTCTGAATTATTTTTATTTTCGCTTATTATGTTTTTATAATGATTATTCTTTGCTTCTTTAATTATTACATGTAATTTGTTGCAATATTTTCGAGTCTATTTTAAAATCATTTATTTAACGTCGGCCTACTTCTGCTACCAAACCTAATCACCGACGCCAGGGGATAAGCTCATCAGTGTGGGCACTGAGACCCCTAACCTGGAAATGTTGCCAAACCTCCACACTTTGTCGTTAGGTAGAGTGGTAGAGATCTTTAACGTGCTCACATCGTAGACACACGGAACCCAAAGTTTTACATCTGTTCCGAAAGATGGTCACTATATCTCATCGACTTGCTGTGACTCGGTTTTGAACCCGGGCCGTCTGCGTAGAAGGACGCGTCACTGTCTTGTTTTGCCATTTTTTGTAAAGTGAATCCCGATGTTTTATGGACTTCTTTAAATCTTTAAAACCTCTCGTTATCCATGTTCCAGTCGTGAAAATTGTTCATATTATAAAAAAATTCTTAGAATTGTATAAAAAATGAGAAAATGTACTATAATGGTATATGAAAGTTAGATAACAATATCTAGTAATTTTAATTGTGTCTTTCTGTTATTTAGAACAGGTAGCACGAAATAGCCATAATTATAAAACAAACTATAAAACTAAGACGGAGTGAATTAATGATTACAAAGATAATTGTGTAGTAAAATACGGTCCCTCATAGTATATATTTATTTAACTTATTCTGAGCTAAAACTTTCTATTTTCAAGTATAAAATCAAAGAAACACGTAACATACAAGCCGTGACATATTTTATCGTTAAATTAATGCCCTTTTTGCTTAAGGTGGACGACTTCTGGCTGAGAAACTTTATAATAATCTTGAATTTTGTTTTTTTGTCGCGATACTAAAATACTTTTATTGTGGTGATACACAATTTTTAGGCGCGCGAATATTTTTCGTGTAGTAGATGACATTAAGCATCGTTATAATATTTATTTTAGTCGTGTTAAAACAACTTGTTTTGTTTCGAATTTATTAAATTTCGTCACGTGGAATTTGTCGTGTGCAAAACCTATTTTTCTACTCCCACATATAAATCTTTTGTTTTCCTCATATTCGACAGAATGGATAAGAAGTCAATTCTAGTTAACGGAAGGAATATAATTTAATATCCACACATATACGGATATGAAATCTATCAATTACAATTCACGCTAATAATATCGCTACCTGTAGGCTATTGATTATGTCATATAGAAAAGAACAATAACGTTCAAGGATTTTTATTGCATAAATTGTTCAATTGGTTATTTAAGATGAGAAAACCGTGGAGTGCTATTAAATTAGAAAATACAAATTGGAGATAGGGGTGAAAATGCAACCCTTTCAGTTTTTTAAATATAAGCCGAAAACAAAGCAAAATTCAGGTATAGTTAATAGGAAACTTTTTGTATAGAATCAAATTTTCCATCGAAATTGCTTATTTAAAAAATAAAAAACAATTTTTTGTGCTAAAAGTATCCAAAAAACAATAAAAAAGCAAAAATCCAGTTTTTTGTTTTTTTTCTCTTTTGCTATATAACTTTTTTTGAGTAGAGATAGGTATAGGCATTGCTATGTAGAAAAAAAAGTTGATGAAATTTCCTTTGAAATAGTGGTCTCAAAAACTTGGCCATTTTTTTCGTGTTTTATCGCATTTACCTTGATATTGTTTTAAATCTTATTTTTTATAACAACATTGATTTTTACTGAATAAAACAATGTATTTCAAGTTAATTTGTTAATAATGAATAATTATTTTCACAAATGTTTAAAACTGTGATGATTTTTTAAACAATGTGATAATTAATTATACTGAAATATTGGTTGAATAAAAAAATATTTTTATTAAATTTGAGGAATTTATTCCGTGGCTGAATCTGATCTGGAGGCCCCCCATTGACCCTACTAAGAATGGGATAGTTCACTAAAATGAACAATGCCGAAAACAGAAAATCATAACTTTTTTAATTTTTTGAATCAACAAAAACATAAACACATAAAAATAAATAGGAAATGAAAAAATATTCTCAGGTACGGTCGTGAGCAAAAAAAAATAGGACAAGTCTTATAACGGTATTTTGCTAAAATCTAGTTGTGTACACCTAACTCTAATTTTTGTAACATTGTCAGTTAGTTGCCATAATTTATTGCAAGTGTGCAAAAAACTAATATGCCTCGTATAAGCGATTTAGTTAAATCTGGAGTTATTGCTAAAGCAGAAGATGGATGGTCAATGAGACAAATTGCACTGCGTTATAATATTGACAAAAATTCAGTGTGTAACATTTTAAGAAAGTGGAGAATAAACGGTACGATTAGTAGAAATCCTGGATCAGGGCGACGAAGGATATCAACTCAACAACAAGATTTGCAATTGGTAAATGCTTTAGTAGAAAATCCATTTTACTCAGTTATTCAGGCTGCTGAAGAAACGAATTTTCCTGGATCGAGTAGTACTGGTCGCCGGCGAGTAAGAGAATCGGAGCTACGCTGTCATGCGGCAGCACAGAAATACTTACTTAAAGCTGAACATAAAGAAGCTCGAGTAGCATTTGCGCTTGAATTTTTAGCGCATGATGTAAAATTTTAGAACAATGTAATCTTTACCGAAGAAAAAACTTTCCAGTCAACACACAGCGGTCGTATTCGTGTTTACCGCCCTCCGAGTACTCGATTCGATGAGAAATATATATCTAACAATGATAAAAGTGGTAGATTTTCCGTCAATATGTGGGCTTGGATATCGGCACGTGGTCCTGGTGTTTGTGGCATATTGAGGAACGATTTAATAGTGAAACGTATATTAGGATTTTAGACAATATTATGCTCCTTCTGTGTCACAATTATTTCCTAATAATGAGTTCATATTTCAACAAGACAATTGTTCCGTTCATACTGCTCATACCGTAACTAACTGGTTTCAAGATAACAACATCAATGTTCTTAACTAGCTCAGTCATAATCCAGATTTTAACCCTGTGGAAGAGGTATGGGGACTACTCATAAGAAGTATCCAAAAACGAAATGTGAGACCACGGAATGCCGAAGAATTACTGGAAAGTCTGTTTTTAAACCAGGAGGACTCTTTCGAATTTGTCGCGCTAAATCATACACATGTGATTGGCTACGTGTTCGCCAGTTTTACACTAGGCCAAATCGTAAAATTTGACATACACGTCAGTTGAATATTTCAACCAAATTTCGAAGTGTCTTCATTAATTATTTATCATCACTCATTCTCGTTTGTAGAAATTTCAAAGCAAAAGGAAACTGTTCTTTAGAGAACTAATTATATGTTATTTATGTTTATTATATATATATTCTGAAAGTTTTTCAATATGGATGTTGTGGTTTAGTGGAAGTTTCACCAGTAAAGAAACGCAAACGATTAGATTTAGGTGCTTTAGCATTATCTGAGAAACAATGTGTAATAAATATGTATAAACAGATGTTGAGTGGAATAACAAAGGTCAAACTGTGTGAAATCGTATCTACAATTATCAATGCAGTGGGTGAGATATTAAACAATGTAAGATTTGTAATATACCTATTTTAAACACTTTTACTGTTAGAAATTGCAAGATCAACTGTATTCCGTACGATAAGGGAATATAGAAAGACTGGAAATATACACGGGCCAAAAAAACTTGAAGGAAGACCAACAGCGCTATTCTTGACTGTTCGCATTTTTAAAAGTTACTCGCATATCAGCATAATGCGAATGAAAATTCATACTAGATATTGTTAATCATTCGCAAGACATTCGAGTATTCGCATTAAACAGAGAGTGGATTTTGACAATCGGTAAATGTGCGAACGATGATATAACCTAATTTTTTATGTCAAAATCTTTAAATTTATTATGTTCGTGATATGGTATAAATCAAAAAGTCTCTCGTGTTGTAATTTGTTGTGGACGATTTACAATATATTGATGAAATATGGAAAATGTGTTTATTTCATAAGGTCCTCCTCCAGTTTTCTACGTTGGCTATCTTTTTGAGTAAATTCATTAGAAAATTTACCAGACGCGAGTTTTGGATTTTTCTTTATAAATTCTAACCGTATTTGTTCAGCAGAAGCATTAACAGTTCTGCGTGGAGTCTCCATTACATAATAAATTATTAACAAACAAATATTTTTCTTTGTGAATACAAATGTAACCTACAACAAACTAACAATCAAGAAATGTCAATCGACAATGCTGTGCTGCCATCCCTAACAGAGTGAAATTAGATATTTTTCGAAACTGAGATGTTGCCAAGTGCTACTTTATATGCGATTGATTTCATTCGTATACATATGCGAAGTGCCGTCGGGAATACCATCAGTTGGAAGTGTTCGCAAATACACCGCTCGCATTAACACGTATACGCGCAACTGCGAAGGATGTCAAGAATAGCGCTGCAGGAATTATTAGGTACCAGATTTGATGAAACAATGAAAAACTCTAAAGCAGGCATTGGAAAATTTGTGTTGAGCATATCATCAAAGAGGAAGAAAAAATGTACAAATTGGATGGAATCATGGACACTATAATTGAGCCGTTAATTATTTTTATTGGTGCTGAAAGCGACACTTCATCTGAAACTTCGGATACAGACACAGAATTAGCTATTCAGTGACTTCAGTGATTAAGTGATAAGTGCTAAAGTATTTAAGGACTTATTCTAGATGTGTTTAAGATGACTGATATATAATTAATTATTGTTGCTACTTCAACTGTGTCTTCTGTAAGTTCATAAATGTAGTGTTTATTACTTCTTAAAATATACCTACGTATAATGTTCGATATTACCATTGATTAGATTTATTAAGTTTCACTTATGCATTACTTTAAGTTTATTAATAATTAATTTTATGTATAACATGTATGGCTTGTTTTGCCTTGTGTGACAAAGTTACTTATGTAGTAATTATTTTTTATAGCGAGCATGTCATTTTGATATTATGTTAGCATTTATGTTTTTTAGGAATGCTTTCTGATATATCTTGCAAGTTTCTTCTTGGTTCTTCTTGCAATCAGTAATCGAACCCTGTGATAATAATAAATAGTTGTGTATTGAATAGGGAAATTTTGTTTTACTTTCATTTACACACTTAATTTTTTACAGGCATATAATTTAAAAATTAAACGCACTTTATATCTCAAAGCTTCCTCAGTACATGGCAAAATTGGACGTGGAGGGAAAATTATATATATCATTGACACATCAATTAAAATTAATTAAATTTGTTTTTTTTAAATATTTTTTAATAAGTTTCATATACCAAATCAAATTTAAAATATCTTAAACAATATTCTTTTTTGGAAATTTATTATTAAGAATGTGAGGAATCCCTAGACCACTTTTTAGTAAGTATATTAGACTGCATACACCTATACTGTAGTGTGTAAGGTTGGTTACTTAGAACCCCTAAAATATTCTAGGGTAATTTTCTGGTAACTTTTATAGCGTAAATTGGGATTCTACATTTAGTCCTCCTGGTTTAAAAACAGACTATAGTAAATAATGCATGGGAAAATACTATTACTACTGATTATTGTATAAGGTTATTTAACTCTGTGCCAAACAGACTTATAGAAGTTATACATAGAAATGGTGCAATAACGAAATATTAATAGTTAGTTTCTTGTTAAGTAGGATATCCTTTGTCCTTTTATCCAGGATTTCTACTAATCGTACCGTTTATTCTCCACTTTCTTAAAATGTTACACACCAAATTTTTGTTAATGTTATAACGCAGTGCAATTTGTCTCATTGTCTGGTCGATAGCCGAGTGGGTTAAGGCGCGAGGTGGCAATCGCGATTAATCACACGGACATCGCACCACCGGGTTCGAATCCTGGCTCCGGTATTGGCACTGTCGGAGGAAATGGCTGTATGTCCACGTTTTTTCAATGTGTAACCCCCTTCCGCACAAGCCCTGGTTTCTGGAATTGGGGGTTGTCTAATTTCTGTGGTGTTTATTATATTATTATTATATTATTAACTATAGCAATAACTACATCATTAAAATAAAAAATAAATTGATATCTGTTTTATTTCGGTTACACATTACATATTCAAATAGAGACAGATTTACATTAGAAAAAAAAGTTGTCCTATTTTTTTCTGCTCACGACAGTACTAGAAAAAAAAAATAATCACATTTTCATTTAAAATAAAAAATCACATTCTCAGGTAAAAAAGTCACAGTAAAATGATAAGATAATGTAAGATGAACTTTAAACGAGTGGTGCTCATTTAAAGTGGAACTTCTCTTGCCTTCACTCTTGCAAACTTATCAATAATAACAATTGAACAACATTATTTCCTAGAAATGTGAGTAACAAATTGCTTAAACGGAATTATTGACTAATTGCGCCAGAGAAAATTTTGCACTTTTTGATAATTTGCAAAAAAAGTTGAAAGCGACAGCTACTAAGGGTCTTATTCAACTTTGACTTGAGCTCTACCAAAACGATAACGTTACTGATACGTGTACTATATAACTCCAGAATGCTCGGCACCGCTGATGCTGTGTCTCCACTCATCTGTACATGAAAATACTTTTCCGCACTTTGAAAACAATGTTACGAAGCAGGTGCGACGGTTTGCAAAAACCGTTATAACTTTCTTCGTGTAAAAGATCCTCATTTGATTCTTGTCACGTAAAAAGAACAGAAGGAGATCTACGTTTTACAACTGAAATAAATTCAATAATATCATACCAAGTGTTCCGCTTTTCGCGTTACATTTTGTCAACTTCAAACCGCGAAAACTTGTTTAGGCCAAATGGAACACCCTGTATTTTTTTACGTCAAGTTGTGTGAAATTGAATTCCCTTTTTTCTGATATTAGCATTGTGGGGGTTACAAGTTACAACTTTTTGAAATATTTGCAATTTTATTAGAAATTCATGAATTGTTGTAGTCATTTCATCAAAATAGCCATGATTAGAAACAATCAGATATTATCTGATGTCAAAAAATGCCAGCACGTTTAAATTATACAAACGAAAACTTTTTAAATTTGTTTATTATTTATGGAGGATGTGATAAAGTAATATTAAGAACTTGCAGCACATTTGCTACTGGATGTCCACAAAAACGCAACATGACACTAACACAGTAAAATGCGTAATAATCGAATTGAAGATATGGCATGAACTAAAATAGCAGAGATAAGATCAATTTAAAATATGATTTCATTTTAATTTAATAATTGCTCAAAATTCCGCCCTCGAACCTCGTCACATTTTTCGCACCTTCGGATTAGTTCCTCATGGGTAACTCTTCTAATTGAATCCTGTGATATGTTTTGAAATGCATTTCTTACTCTTTGCATACAATCTTCAATGGTTGTTAATGGGCTCTCATAAATTTTAAAAATACAGGGTGTTCCATTTGACCTAAACAAGTTTTCGCGGTTTGAAGTTGACAAAATATAATGCAAAAAATGGAACACTTGGTATGATATTATTGAATTTATTTCAGTTGTAGAACGTAGTTCTCCTTGTGTTCTTTTTACGTGCCAAGAAACAATGAGGATCTTTTACACGAAGAAAGTTATAACGGTTCTTCACCTGTCAAATTTTCTATAAAATGTCAAATATCTCTGAAACCGCTAGGTTTAGGTATAGGATACGCTACATATTTTCGACTCAGAATTTTATGCTCTTTTCGAAAACCCTAAAATATATAGGGTATTCTATTTAAAATAAGCAGGTTGGTATCGACTTCCGGTATAAGCGGAAGTGCCAGCTGCTTGTAATTATTTTAGTTAGATTGGCCATACCGACATTAGTAATTATCTAAATTTTCAATATTTTCTGATGCGTACTTTTCTCTATATCGATCGATTCAGTTCCCGGTGAGACACCCTGTATAGCCTACTAGGCAGCCAATCATCAGTTAACGTATTATGTCAAACTAATTTTAAGAACTCACTGGCATTATTAAATCTATACTATTAAATTTAATTTAAAATATTTAAAAACGACTGATTCTTGTGACGAATCGATAGAAATTATTTACCCAAATTTTGAAAAACTGTACACTTAACAGTTGTATATTTATTGTAAAAAAACGCTAAACAGTACACAAAACGACACACATATTATAATTATTGTCGAAATAACTCTAGTGTAATACCAATAGCAACTTGTATTTACTGGTTCAATAAAATTTAGAATTTTTTTATACTATAAATACTTATTTTGTCGTGATACAAAATGTTCCCCTGGTAAATTACGTAGGAATACTAATATCGGGATATTAAAATAGCCCTCAGTAGGAGATGGTTAGAAGTACGTTCCGTTGCTCTACGGTGCAGCTATACCCTCTAAACTCTGGTCATCTTATAAAGACTTTCCACCTACAGAGAGTAGGTGATACCGCGCCTCTGGTCGTTGCCGTTTCTACTTCTTCTACAAGAACTCCGGTGAACCCCCCTACATTATGAACCGCGGCATCTGCTTTCAACGTAATTTCCACAAGCATCAATGCGCACCCTTTTATTGTAGATGATCAGGGAACCTTCAATTCAAATTTCGTGAAAATCGGTTCATCACCTCCCACGATATGTATATAAATATACTGAAAAAAAAACGTCAAAAATTGAATTACGGCTAACTTGGCCAAAATTAAACCGAACTTGATAAAATTTTAAACGAAACTAACCTATGTAACCAAGAAATAGCTTGCCAAATTTTAGCAAAAAATATCCAACAGTTTGGCCGCAATTCCGTTTTTAGTCCAAATTCCACAAACTTTTCAAAACTTTCCCCCATTTGCCCAAATGGTCGAACGAATTTTTTTTTTTTACCAAAATGAAGGTATTCTTATGTTCTTTCATGTGACATAACTAAAAAATAACTTACAATAAAAGGATCCCGTGCTGGTTTTTTAACTAGCATTTTAATGTAATGTGTCCAAAATAAATTAAAACTGAAAAACTACCCTTAAAAATAATCAATTCACCCCTTTTTAGCGAAAAAAAGGGTTCCCCCACCTACTCGAACCGAAATACTCAGGGTAATCTTAGTTTCACCAAAACATACTTATTTTTTATGTCGCGAAGCTCCATGTAAAATTTTCTCTGAAAATCTAATTTTACTCCACTAATATTCTTATACATACTTAATTAACTAAGTATCTTAACATTTCTATCACAGTTTCAAGTAAATTCATGTAAATATTTGTTATTTTTTAAATAAATGTTTGGCACAGTGTAAATTATGCGTCTATATTTAAACTGACAAACAACAACAGTTATTTCTTATTATTTATGTGGAAATGCAATAAGCTGAAATATTTCTAGTATAAAAAAAGTTACTATAGGCACCTGTTCTTGTACGCCTTGTTGACATGAAGCACAATATCAGGGAGAATGGCCACACACTAGCGGATTTACTGAACGCCCCTTGCTTCTTACAGGTTCCCGTTGATCGTTAGGTAACTGAAACTGAAAACTGCATGCGCCGTGACACCACCGGCGATGAATCTAGCCAGAATGGAATTGTCTTGATAACTAACATACAGCGTGTCCCAGGTTTCATGAACTCTACTCTATTGTCTCAAAAACTAATTGTATGATCTTTTAGAAAGGGTGGTTGATCACTGCCCCCAATTTGAACTTATTTAATTAATCAGATTTGAAAATTTCCATAGACGTGTTTTTATTAAAGCCAACGCAAAGGTGGATTTACCGAAAATATATTTTAACCATTTTTTAGAAAGCATCTAGATGGATATTCTTAATCAGCACCTTTTAAACCTCTTTGAGTAATATTACGTCGTAGTAGGTATTTGAGGAAGAGGCAGTGTAAAAATTGTTATTCGATTAGAAATAGTTTTTAGGCAACTGTCACAAAAAATGACGTTTATCGGATATGACAGCATTCCTAAAAGTACTCATTTGTCAATCTTATTTTTTTTTGTCGCTTTTACATCACGGCCGCATGTATTACTTGATCATCATTAATATTTTTGTCTATGTCACGGCTTGTCAATAAACTATCTAGTGACGTTTTCATTTGTTCTCGTAATTAATTTAAAAGCGAATTAAAACTGTTTGTCTACTAGGCTTCTTGCATAATAATAATAATAATAATAATAATAATAATAATAAATTGAAAAAATTGAAGAACTGATGCCGCTCTGGAGGACTCGTTTTACCATAACATCGGGTAACGATAGAGTCCAAACAGAGTCGGTAACATTCAGAAGAGGAGTATTTCAGGGAGATTCCCTCAGCCCCCTTCTCTTTTGCATCTCACTACTGCCATTATCCGTCTCGCTCCGGAAAACCCGTGGCTACAACTGCGGTACCCCCGGCGACAGGAGGCATAAGGTCACCCATCTATTTTATATGGATGACCTTAAACTTTATGCCTCTGGAGAGAGGGATCTCCAGCAGTCCCTTAGGGTGGTACAGGAGTACACGCAGGCTGTCGGTATGCAGTTCGGGTTGGACAAATGCGCACTGATCCATCTCAAGAGAGGACGATGCGGTGACTACGGAGAGGACGCGCAGCTCGTGGACGGAAGCATCTTACACCATCTAGATGCCGGAGAGTCGTACACTTACTTGGGTGTCGAGCAACGCTCCACCCAAGAAGTGAGTGTAGTGAAAAACGCTCTCCGCGGCAAGTATCAGCACCTACTCCGACAGATCTGGTCTTCAGAACTGTCGGGGAAGAACAAGGTGTCTGCTACAAATATGCTTGCCGTTCCGATCCTTCTCTACTCTTTCGGAGTAGTGAAGTGGACTAGAGAAGAGCTGCGTCAACTCGATGTAGTAACCCGCAAGAAGATGCATCTCAATAGGAGCTTGCATCCTAAATCGTCCGTTCCACGGTTATATCTCCCACGACATCGGGGAGGCCGTGGACTCTTGAGCTTGGAGAGTCTCCATAGCAGGATGGTTCTGGATGGAGCATGTAAGGTCATCAGGAGTTCGGATCCCCTCCTCTGCATGGTCCGAGACCATGAAAATGCAGAGGTAGGAGCTTTTCTCTTTAAGGCAGCACGCAGAGCAGCCGATGAACTTGGTCTCATCTTCGACGTCGAGCGGGTAAACCCCGACTCTGTCACCGAGTTGGAACCCGTTCGACTAAAAGCCCACATTAGAGCTGCAGAACACAACATCCTTCTGCAGCTCCATAAGGATAAGCCATTGCACGGGATCTTCTATAAAAATATAGAAGACCTCGGCTTATCCGAAAGGCTGACCTTCGCCTTCTTAAGGTCAGCTGGGCTGAAGTCTGAGACCGAGGGATTCATAATGGCTTGCCAGGATGGTGTATTTAACACTCTCGTCTATCGACGTCGTGTCATGGGTATGGAGGTCCCTGATGTCAGCTGCAGGGCCTGCCGCAGGGCGCCGGAGACTGTAATGCACTTACTGTCGGCTTGCCCGACTTACGCAGTCTCGGCCTATATTCATAGACACAACGCAGCATTACGAGTGCTTTACTATCATCTAAGGCACTCGTATGGGATAGACGAAACACCAGTGCTGCCTTACGTTCCGGGGGATATTGAGTCCGTTGTGGGGAATGAGAAGTGCCTAATTTATTGGAACTACTCGTTTCCCACCGTCAGGCAAATACAAGCCAACAAGCCTGACATAGTACTCCTCGACCACCAACTCAAGACAATGTATGTCGTGGAATTCTCAGCTCCCGCTGAGAGCAACATTGTCTTGAAAGAGGAGGAAAAACGGACAAAATATCGAGATTTGCTCTTCGAACTCCGCAGGCTTTATCCAGGCCATTCTGTTAAAATAGTGGTACTGATTATAGGAGCCCTCGGTGGAATGAGACAGACGCTGCTTTCAGAACTAAAGATCATACCAGCATGCCGAGATTCGGCAGAGATCTTAGCCGGCAGAATGCAGAAGGCTGTCATCCTCGGTTCATTACGTCTACTCAGGGCACACGATTCGCGGACCCGGTAGTCACTCACCCCACGGGCGTGGGGAGTGGCTATTGGTATTACCAGCTCCCCTCTGTGAGGGTCGGAGCCACAGAGTAGGGTGACTGGTTTTTTGTAAAAAAAAAAAAAAAAAAAAAAAATCACTGGTATGAACACCAACCTGAAAAAGTGGTCGAAACAGATCAAGCCACTATTCTCTATGACAAAGCAGTCATCACAGATCGCTCAATCAGGGCAAATAGATCTGACATTATTTACCACGACAAAGTCGAGAACCAATGTCTACTAATAGATGTATCAGTACCAGATGATAGTAGTGTTTCTGTGAAAGAGGCGGAAAAAATGAACAAGCACAAGGACCTTGAGATAGAAATATCACGTATGTGGGGGACGCAAACGAAAGTGATACCTGTTATAGTAGGGGCACTAGGAACAGTTAAGATGGGATTCCAAGATAATATTGAAAAACTTCCAGGAAAAAGTTTATACATCGCAAGTCCAAAAGATAGCACTCCTCGGCACTGCCCATATCCTTCTTAAGTGCTTTCAATAGAATAGTAGTGAACGAGGCGTTCGGCACTAAACCTTAGGGCTCAGGTAGAGCCCCGGTTAATAGGGAACCAGCATTGAGCTGAGATTTTTTTTTTTATAATATAAGCCAACAAGCCTGACATAGTACTCCTCGACCACCAACTCAAGACAATGTATGTCGTAGAATTCTCAGCTCCCGCTGAGAGCAACATTGTCTTGAAAGAGGAGGAAAAACGGACAAAATATTGAGATTTGCTCTTCGAACCCCGCAGGCTTTATCCAGGCCATTCTGTTAAAATAGTGGTACTGATTATAGGAGCCTTCGGTGGAATGAGACAGACGCTGCTTTATATAAGCCAACAAGCCTGACATAGTACTCCTCGACCACCAACTCAAGACAATGTATGTCGTAGAATTCTCAGCTCCCGCTGAGAGCAACATTGTCTTGAAAGAGGAGGAAAAACGGACAAAATATTGAGATTTGCTCTTCGAACCCCGCAGGCTTTATCCAGGCCATTCTGTTAAAATAGTGGTACTGATTATAGGAGCCTTCGGTGGAATGAGACAGACGCTGCTTTCAGAACTAAAGATCATACCGGCATGCCGAGATTCGGCAGAGATCTTAGCCGGCAGAATGCAGAAGGCTGTCATCCTCGGTTCATTGCGTCTACTCAGGGCACACGATTCACGGACCCGGTAGTCACTCACCCCACGGGCGTGGGGAGTGGCTATTGGTATTTATTACCAGCTCCCCTCTGTGAGGATCGGAGCCACAGAGTAGGGTGACTGGTTTCGTCTACAACAATTAATACACAAACAGGTGAATATTTTATTACATCAGATCTCGATTGTTGAAGGTAAACATTCTAAATTTGCTCCAAAAAGCATAAAAGTTAGAAGCTGCCTTGATGTCATCAGGTACAGAATTAAAAATTTTTGCGGCGTTGTAAGAAAAGAAATATCGCTGAACTATGTCTGGGAACAGTGTAAAGCTCTCTATGTCGTGTAACACGCCCATGAATATCGCTACCTTTGATCAGTTTATTAGAGGTAATTTGAGGTTATCTATTTTGTAGACTAAACAGGCCATGTGGATTATGAACCGTTCATTAAGTTTGAGCCACCTAGAATCCCTAAATGCATTAGATATATAATCAAATTTCCTAATATTGTAACTGAACCTAATGCACATATTTTGTAGTTTCTGAAGAGTGCCTTTATCTCTCTGTAGTAAGGCTGGCCAGCATACAACATTGCAATATTCGAGATGTGACAGTATATTAAGGAATCTTAACTTGACATCTGTACTAAAAATATCCTTATATATATACAAAACTTTTCATTTACTGAATGAAGTCCGGATTATGTTAGAAACATGCGAGGTAAATCTAAGGTCAACTTCCAGGTAATGTCCAAGATTCTTCTGGTTTAAATTCTACATTATTTACCACAATTTTAAACAGATGACGATTGACGATAGAGTCACGATCTCGACCAAACACCAAAACCTGGATCTTTCCCTCATTTAGGATTAATCCATGTGCACCAGAATATCTACCAATCATGTCTAGATCTGAGTTAATATGGTGAATGGCTAAATTGAGCTGATCGTAGGTAAAACAATAATATACTTGCGTGTCATCCGTATATTGATGCGATCGGCAGAATTTTAGGTGCTTGCAAAAGTTAGTAATATAAAGAGAAAACAGTAAGGGTCCTAGTATACTACCCTGAGTAACTCCCTTATTTAAATCAATAAACTCGGAAGCCACATTATTTAAAACAATCCATTAATTTCTATTATTTAAATAATTTACAAAAAACTGAAATGCTAAGTCGCCGACACCAAAATATTTCAGTTTAGTTCTCATGAATGAGCATTTTACAGAAATTCCTAATAAGTTAGCCAAAGACTTTATCGGTAGTGAGTCAATCAGGAAACAGGGAACAAACTGTAAATACTATCCAACTATATTTATAGACCCTGTTACCGAGAATGAGATACTTAATATAATTGCCGATCTTAAGAAGTCAAATTAAGTTGGTATAGATAAAATTGGTCGCTACCTGAAGGGATATTCCCAGATATTCTTAAAGTTACCAAAATCATTCCAATACACAAAAAAGTGATAAATCGTTAATAGATAACTATAGACCTATAGTATTATTGTCAACTACATCTAAAATTTCGAAACGAGTGTTATTCAAAAGAATAATTGCATTTTATATTCAGCATGATATTTTATGTGGCGAGCAGCATGGTTTTCGAGGGAGCAGATCGACAACAACCGCTATGCTTAGCTTCCTCAATAATTTGTATGATAATTTGAATTAAAATCAGAAATGTTTGTAGAGCATAAATTACTTATGGAAAAATTATCTAGATACGGATTCAGAGGGAAAATAGGTGAATGGTTGCTGTCATATCTGTCTAACAGAAAACAAATCGTAGAAATATATGACGCACACATTAGATGTAACTTGTGGCTTACCACAAGGTTCGGTATTGGGTCCGCTACTATTTATATTTTTTGTAAATGACCTTCCAAATGTTGCTAATGAATGTAACTTAATAATGTTTGCTGATGATAACTCCTGACTAAATTCTAAGGAAAATATCAACGATTTAAGAACAGACACCCAGCAAAAAATTGAAGGCTCTTCTCATTACAGTGAAATCAGATATATATGAATTTTTAAGAAATAATCATAACCATAACTACGACACACGACATCAAGATAATTTAATAATTCCAAGCCATACACTATCATTGTATGAAAAGAGTATAATAAAATTGTATAATAAGCTACCTGAGCACTTAAAACACCTGAATAATGTTAAACAGTTTAGGAGGAAAGTACGCTTTGTTTTGTTAGATCATGTTTTTTTATAATACTTGTGAATATATAGATTGTGTTCTTAGTTAATTAGGTACTTAACGTTTCCTGTCCTTATTTATTTATTTTTCCTTAACTTAGTGACTGACTTGATGTTTTTTATAGTCCCAAGACTTTCTGATTTATTCATTTAATGTTTTAAATTTTAATTGTATTTGTGACGAGTTCAATACCACTGTAACTGGTCTTATGAACAATTATTATCATTGTGGTATGATCTAAGATATCAAAAGCCTTACTGTAGTCCAACAAAATTAAACATGAATTGTTATTACTCTCATGTAAAAATAAATTATGATCAAATTTCGAGAAATCCCTGTAATTTTATAAAATATTTGCTGTGCGATTTTAATTAATTTTATGTTACAGCCGACTATGCAGTGGTCCAAGATGTCATCAATTTCGAGTACTCCTACATTGGTAGATATTTCAGGACAAGAAGAAATTATTACATCTATGATCGATTGTGAGGTTTCAGTTATTTGAGTGGGTTCGGTAATAATTTGATTTAATCCATACTTATGTAAAAGATTACTAAACAGTGAGAAATTTTAGCTAGTAACGTTTAGGAAGTCAACATTAAAATCACCCCCAAATAATACATAATCAAATTCCGGCAAAAGGCTTATTACCTGCAATTCTGAGACTAATTCAAAGCTGTTCCAATGGACTATTCTGATCGCCCACGTCCACTATAGTGAATTTGAAGGAATGTTTTAAATAAAATGCTACACCTCCGCCTCTGCCTTCAACCTGGAATAGGTATACTTTTGTCCGGCAGAGAAGAGCTGAGCCAAGTTTCAGAGAGACCTATGACATCACAGGAGCTACTGGTGACTAATTCAGAAAAGATATCAAAAACTGTACATAGAGACCTGACGTTAAAATATGAAAAGTTCAACAATGCGTTTAACATAAGTCCTATTAATTCTCCAATATAAAAGCAAATAAAGAGTAATGCGGTAACGGTAACATATAAATGCCTAGCCCTACAAAATAAAGTATATCATCTATGATATTAATATTTCGTTAATTTCATTGAAAATGTTAAAGAACGCTATAACCCCGATATACTTTTCGACGTTGTAACAAAATCCGACTTAGGAAATACTTCGTAAGAAAAGCGTGCTTCACGTAAAAACGCCGTGGAGGAGGTTTTTTAATTCTTGGAAATATATTTTTGCTCTTCGGAGCATTTTTTATGCCAAATTTTCGCTAACTCTTCAAGGAGCGTTAATTTAGAAAGTGTAGTGAATGTCGCTGCACAGGGACGTAATGTCGCCCCGACCACCCAATTTTAGAAAGTATACTAAAATTGGACTTCCTTGGACAAAATTTCCAAGATTAAAAACCCTTTTACGAATCCACGTTGTCAAGCACTGCAACTCTTACGAGGTATTGAATATGAGGACAAGTTAGTCCAACGACTATTCAAAGTATATCGGAAGTTATAGCGAAAATAGCCCTTAGCGACATGGGACCCCCATCATTTCCTAGCAGTCGGATTTGACGGGGAAATGATGTGTTTTGACGGGGTTTGCCCTAAACCGGTTCCTCAGTTTTTCGGAGTCAAAAAAGTATCTATACCATGTACTCACACGTGCATGGGATCTGCCTTGCCTGAACGTAAAATTTGTTATTGCATAATACAAACGAAGTAGAAACGCTTCAAGCAATTTTAAGTTCCGAGGAGCGACCAAAATTTATGTGAATTAATAAATACGTTTATAAGACAGGCAAGCATAAGCCCACCAAAATTTCAGTTACATGAAACTTTTCTTGAATCTTTTTGTGCATCGTTAGCTTATCAAACTGCATATTGGATGGTAGTTGGTACCGTATGAATCGTCCCGTTCCTCACCATGTGTTGTACACGGGTCAGACCACTGTTTGTTAACATTTTCTCTGAAGAAGTTGTTGTAAAAACATAAATTTTTTTAAAAGATTTAATATACATATTTTGAACTTTATATTGTCTTTTAGTTGTGTTTTCTAACAAAATTCCCTTTCAGATTTAATTTTAAGAGAGTGTGAAACAGACAGTGTTAGATTTATAGTGTTACGACGTCTTCCAATTGATACCATCAGAGCCGCAGTTAAGCATAAACGACAGTAAGTATGATTTATCCATTATTCTCCGTCTGAAACAGTCACGTTGAACCCTAAAAATTTTGTGAACGTAATATTATTATTTAGAATTTAAGAAAAGGTTGAGGAAAAAGAAAATTAATTTTTTCTTTTTCCTATTTTTTTTTATTTTTTTAAGTTTTTCGAGCAGAAAATACGTCCTTCAGACTTCCATCAAAGCATGGATCGTTCACAAAAACAAGAATAAAATGCTTGTATGTATATATTAGTAGTCGATAATTCTAAAGATAATGTATCACAAAATCTTAATCCACACTATAAATAAGTGACAAAAAATAAAAACAAAACATGATATTATAGATAAAAGATGACATTATAAATAAGTTACAAGTTATAATGGAGCACAAAAAGTGCCCGTTTAATAAATGAACAAAAAAAGAACAAATTTCTGATTAAAGACAACAGCTGGAGAACAGATCCTACCAGTTCAATTAAATTATGACAAATTTAATACATCATAAGCTAAAGTCGATCACATCACATTGCATATTTGTAGATATATAAATCTATAATTTACCGGTTCTTTACTGTAGTATACAAATCATTTTAGAATGTATAACGGTTTTCTTGTTTTCTCTGTCGTTCCACACATAAACTTTTCCACCAGCAGACAAGTGCTTTACCATTACCAAACTTTTTCTTTGCAGCAACAAGAGTTTCGTAGCGTCTATGAGTCAGGTCCGCAAATATATAAACTGCGAGTTCTTTAGCAATTTTTTAGCACTCATACTTCATTTCTTATGAAATTTCGGACAAAGTTTACTACAATAGTACGAGACTTGGCTGAAGAATTATTATGTCTATCCATGCGGAATGCATAATCGATGTCATGTATATTACACGGAATTTTAAGTTTTGTGTTAATGAAAGCAATTATTATGTCATTGGTATGTCATCTGCTTCGGCAAAACCATGAAACCTCAAAGCATTTTTCTTGAAGGATTGCTCAGTATAATCATACTTTGCTTCAATACATGCAATTGCATCTGAATTCGATTCAACCTTAGCATTAAGGGATTTCATAGAATTATTGATTTCAGACAGTTTATCCTCAAGTTTTACAAACTGTTTGTTAATTTTACATTCCAGCTGATCGACAAAATTGGCACATACCTTATTAATTAATTTTTCAATAGAAGCATCAGCATTAAATCCACCATCATCGGGATTGCAAGCAGCAGTTTTAGTATTTTTCTTCCCCCACCCGTGTTAGCTACCAGTTTATTGTGGTGGCACGACTAGATCTACACTCTGCACTTACTACAAGAGTTTATTACCGTTTTCAATAATAATAAGGTATGTAACGAAAGTATATCGAATCCACACAAACTTAGGTTAATAGCTCACAAAAAAGAAAAGTTAATTATAGTGTACGTATCACCATTGAATAATAAACTTTATGCGGAGGATGAATACGACTCTACTCGCACATGGTCAGACGACGACAAAAATGTCCATGTTTCTAGTAATGCTTACGAAACAGTTTTAAAAATATTTTATGTTACTTTTTGAGACAGTTGCCTAAAAAATAATATATACACCTGGGCTAAACGATCTATCTCGGCCTTATCCGAAGCTTGCTTCGGATTCAGCCGAGAAAGATCAACTTTACGGCCTTGATACACAAATAACTATTATATCTATAAAACAGTTTCTCAAATGACAAAAAGTTGTTCTTCATTTTTTGTTCAGAATAATGTATTATACTGGTTTGATTTAGTTTGCAACAAAATACGTATTTATTTCTTGGGAGTTCTAAATTTCTTAGTTTTGGATTTGTAGAGAGAGTTGGAATCATTAGTGTGAGACTAGCTGTAACCTAGTTTCCCCAAACACTTGAACTACAATCCAATACATTACTTTTTAGCCCAGTAAAATGGGAAAATTTGGATGAAATAATTCAGAGCAGGCTAAAATTTTGGGAACATGCTTATTTTCTGGTACTTTTTAACATATCAAAAGTTCTCACCCGAACGGAACGGGGGGGGGGGGGGAATAGGTACAAAAAATCGATGTATCGAACTCGGGAAGTATCAATGGGCGTGAAAACGATATTTCTTTTATATTTTTATAATAATGTGCACGTCGTAACTTAAACATTGCAATTTAATTTATCTCTCTAGCGCTTAAAATACCTTCACAATTAATTGTTGAAATTTGAATAATTACTCCACGCCTACATTTTTCCTTGTAGCAGCTCGACTGAGTGCACTACGTCATCGGCTCTCATTTACTCGATAGTATCGATGTTAGTGTACGCTGTGCTGTGATGTTATCGCAATGGCTTCACAAAATAGTCATTATAAATACTATATTGTGCCTCCATGTACCAATACAATCACTACCCCAAACAAAATATCTATAAGTTATCACGACCTATAGTCGGGATAAGCAAACGAGGTCCCATATCTTACAAATCTTTGTAGTGAGAGTGAACAAATAAAAGAACAAGTCAAAAATCAAATACAATTTATTATAAGAATAAATAAAATGCAGTGCAAATAAAATGTGAACAATCAAGAATACAGCAAGTCTAGGGTTTAAAGCAAACGCTATGGAAAAATAATTATTAAATTTAAACAATTTTACAGTAAAGAGGAAATACAGTAGATTACTTAGCTTTTACAATAAAAATTGGAGAGTCTCCAGGCGCTCCAAACTTGAAAGTTGTTGATCGAGGAGAAATCTTCACAGCACAATTTAATAGGGTTTAGAAATCTTTACAATTGTTAGATAAAGTTTTCTCTTAATCGTAATACATAAATCAAAAATCAGGGCCAATTCGTATACCAAAATTCGTGTACGGTCGTGAAAAAAATATTCTGGACATGCTTAATATTATCCCATTGCAGAATTCCGTTTCTTGAAATCCGGAAATAGAGTTTCTACTAACAGTCATGTGCACAGGATCGAATCCAGAAATGACGTTATGCACGTTTTTAATCAATCGTAGCTAAGAATCATATTGTTTTATGTCGGCAATAGAATTCCTATCTAAGGTTTTTGAATCTTGTGCATTCTTGATGAACAAAATTAAATTTGAAAATTTGAAAATGCATTTTTATGAATACATTCAAATATATTCTGTTAGTGTAGGCAAGAGCGGATTGTTAACAGTTTAGCGGCGCTGCTGGATCTTAAGACTCGCAAGTCACTTATTACATTATTATTAGTATTATCAATACATAGTAATATAGTTAAGGTTAAGGTAGGATTGTATTAACATACAAATCATTTTACAGACTTTTTTAAATGCAACATACTTTTAGAAGGTGCCAGACTTTGTGCGGTCATGAGCAAAAAAAATAGGACTAGTATTATAACGGTATTTTGCTAAAATCTAGTTGTGTACATCTAACTTTAATTTTTGTGATATTGTCAGTTAGTTGTCATAATTTATTGCAAGTGTGCAAAAAACTAATATGCCTCATATAAGCGATTTAGTTAAATCTGGAGTTATTGCTAAAGCAGAAGATGGATGGTCAAAGAGACAAATTGCACTGCGTTATAATATTGACAAATATTCGGTGTGTAACATTTTAAGAAAGTGGAGAATAAACGGTAGGTACGATTAGTAGAAATCCTGGATCAGGGCGACGAAGGATATCAACTCAACAACAAGATTTTCAATTGGTAAATGCTTTAGTAGAAAATCCATTTTACTCAGTTATTCAGGCTGTTGAAGAAACGAATTTTTCTGGATCGAGTAGTACTGGTCGCTGGCGAGTAAGACAATCGGAGCTACGCTGTCATGCAGCAGCACAGACATACTTACTTAAAGCTGAACATAAAGAAGCTCGAGTAGGATTTGCGCTTAAATTTTTAGCGCATGATGGTGAAGTGGTAGATTTTCCGTCAATATGTGGGCTTGGATATCGGCACGTGGTCCTGGTGTTTTGTGGCATATTGAGAAACGATTTAATAGTGAAACGTATATTAGGATTTTAGACAATGTTATGCTCCCCTCTGTGCCACAATTATTTCCTAATAACGAGTTCATATTTCAACAAGACAATTGTTCCGTTCATACTGCTCATACCGTAACTAGGTTTCAAGATAACAACATCAATGTTCTTAACTGGCCTAGTCATAGTCCAGATCTTAACCCTGTGGAGGAAGTATGGGGACTATTCGTAAGAAGTATCCAAAAACGAAATGTGAGACCACGGAATGCCGAAGAATTACTGGAAATAGTAAATAATGCATGAGAAAATATTATTGCTAATGATTATTGTATAAGGTTATTTAATTCTATGCCAAACAGACTTATAGAAGTTATAAGTAGAAATGGTGCAATAACGAATTATTAATAGTTAGTTTCTTGTTAAGAAGGATATCCTTTGTCCTTTGATCCAGGATTTCTACTAATCGTACCATTTATTCTCCACTTTCTTAAAATGTTACACACCAAATTTTTGTTAATGTTGTAACACAGTGCAATTTGTCTCATTAACCATCCATCATCTACTATAGCAATAACTACAGCATTAAAATAAAAAATAAATTAAAATTGATATCTGTTTTATTTCGGCTATTCATTACATATTCAAATAGAGACAGATTTACATTAGAAAAAAAGTTGTCCTATTTTTTTCTGCTCACGACAGTACAAATTTTACAGTAAAATTGATAAAATTGAATTGATTTCTTAATCTATATTCTCCCCTCTCTCCCCTTCGCCGGCGATGACTTTTGATATGTTAAAAAGTATCATAATATAAGCCTGTTTCCAAAATTTCAGCCCGCTCTGAATTATTTCCAGTGAACTCTATACTATCTAGAGTTCACTGATTATTTCATCCAAATCGACAAATTGCGTCAAATTTTATTGGGTTATTTGTAGCAAATAAATAATGTCCAACAAAGACCTAAGTAAAAGCATGAAAACAAAAGCAATTATTATTAAAGAATTTTTGAATTGATTGGCTTACCTATTTTGTATATAGAATAATTTTAGATTTTTCAGATATGTCGGCCGTTAATTATTGACTTTATCACAACAGTCACGTAATTACTAATTTATTCACTGTACTGCTTGATAATTGATATTTGTTATCTATTTATCTCTATCGATTATTTTCTTTTTAATTAATGATAATATGAATAATAATAATAATTTCTTGTACTTCATATGGTTTGAAAAACATTAAACCATCTGATTTAGCTAACAGAATACACTTTGCCTTATTCTGTACAAGAAGAGCATTGACTTTTGTTTTGAATAATACCTACTGCAAAATATTCTATAAATAGGTTACGTACTCTCTGTTATTAATTCGTTATTTTTAAAAATATTCAATTTATTTGTAGTAATTGATCAATGAATAAACGAATACACTAAAATAGGTCAAAATTCAATTTATCTCCTACGGATGATGGTCTGTCCTTAATGACTAGCAGGTCCTAATTCTTTTTAGTAGAATTAATTACATGCCGATTTTATGCTAAATATCAGATTCTTTCAAACGTCTCTTTGTTAGTACTTTTTCTCTTTGACATTGTTAGTAAATTATATTAACAAAATGACAGCATTTAAAAAACTTATGTTTTATTATCAGTCCTAAGGACTCATATCACTCAAGAAAAAGCAAACACTTGCAGGATAGTGAAATTTTTAAGTCCCATTTATCACCAATTCATAGAAACAGAACTATGTTCAATCAACAGTACTTTTTCTGAAGTTGTACCCGCAAGATACTGCAGTAAAAGATGATTTTGTGTGATAACTACGTTACAATTAGGCCAATAATAAAAATTATTAACCGCAAACCCAGATTGGTAAATTGGACATTTTGGCGAATGCGCGGGTAATATTCTAGGTCAGTTTTAATGTAGAACAATATAGGCGAGCGAGAGCAACCCCTAAAATGACCCTATAGTGACCATGACAATCCTAATCGCCAAAAACAGTTTATTCTTATGTTTTCGAGGTTGCTGAATATGAATCCGATGTTATTTAAAAAAAAAATGGGGCGTCTATGTTTAAATCAACTTTTTAGTGAAAAATGAAATAAACATTTTTCATAATTTTTCACTTTCAACTCGCTATATCTCCGGCGGATTTTATGATTTCTTTTCGAAATTTTAAATGCATATTATTTGTCATTGAATTTAAAAAGGTTGTTTACAAATTTAAATGGGATGATGGGAAAGTCTGTCGAGGAGGAGACCAATTGCTTATATTGTAGGTATAGTCCAAGTAAGGCCTTCCCTGCACTCAAAAAACGCAACAAAAACTTTACGACATAATTATTATCGCCGCTGGTCATGGCGGCATGCCTATCATCAAACAACCCGACACACATTAAAAACCTATAAAGATAAGCGAGTCAATTTTCGAACAGCAGTACAGAGAGTACCGATATTTTAATGAGGTCGAAAAGTTTTTGTTGCGTTTTTTATGTGCCGGGAACTGATTACTTCAACTATATATAGTTAGATTTTCGTTATTTTTTTGCCATAAATTATCATTTGTGTCTTTTCAACATTATGTAAAAGAGCATTTGTATATAGAAGAATATTAATTTGAGTTCATCAATTACTTTTTGTAACAAAAAATTATGATCATTACTAAAAATAAGAATAGTATGAATCAACATATAAGACAATGTAATCATCCCATACACTTAATAATTCGTTTTTATAGATTATTTACATTTAAGTAGAAATATCCAACATAATACGTCAATAAATATAGCGGGGATTCTATTTTTAATATAATAATAACAATAATTATATAGTGAATTTGATAAGTTCTACATAAATCTAAACAGTAGATCTATTATCTAGGAATTTTTCCTACAATGTTAAAGTTAGCAATAGTTCAGCCATTGTTTAAAAAAGGAGACCCGAATATGTATGAAAATTACAGAGCAATAAGTCTTCTATCGAATGTATCAAAATTTATTGAGTTAGCTATAATGGAATCGCTTACGTCTTTTTTGTATCGAAATGTAGTGTAGGAAAATAAGCTTTTTTAGAAGAAAAAATTTATAAAGTTCTTAAAGTTTGGTTATGAACTCTCAGTACGGACCCAAACACAGATCCGAAGAGTTCCCACCTCTCCGGTGGGAGCTTCATCCCCTTTTTCCCAAAAAACCACCCCCAATCGTGACCTCGCGATCTTCATCGGCGTTTTGATCGTAAACCGCAACTTCTACGAAACAATGTTATAGGACTTTTTATATTCTCCATGAAATTCTCTATAAAAATGTTTCTTACTGTTTCTTGCGTATCTCCCACCCAACGCTCGTAAATGACCTTGTAAAATAAGCATAGTTCTCAGTGCGAAGAGAAAAATGAGCCCAGCGCCGTTTTTTGAGGCGATTATTTTGAAAAGTGTTAGCCTGAGCAAAAAAATGTATAGAATCGAAATTAAAGAGCAGTTTTTTCTCTACAAGGTGCATATAAAATAAGATATTTATGAACAAGTGTTAGTGTTCATGTGATGATTTTTTTTATATTTGTGCATTCTGTACTTTGAGCCCATTTCCACACCACCTTTGAGGTAGAGCTCTCGGCGCGTTATTTTTTACGTCGTTTCCCCCTTAGACCTATTCCACTAATAAAATATATCTATCATTAATTTTCCTCTGCAAAGTCGCCCTCCTGCTCCGAATTGAAACAACTTTGCCCCTTGCCAGTCGTCACACACCACTTGCAGACTGCAGTTTCGAGCTGTTGGCTCTCGTCAGTGCAAGGTAGGTATGCGACGACCGACATGAGAATCCTTTGACTATAGTACATCTCGGTATTTTTACAATAGCGACATGTAAAACAGCCAGCAGGCGCTATCTAGCGGTCCAGTGTCTGTTGCAATCGAAAAATAAATAGCCTGACTTGGCTTAGCATAGTTCAAATGTGCTTTTAGAGGGCGGAATATTAAACATAATATTTTTAGTCGCAAACTCCTCTATAAATCCTTATTTTACTATAAGGAAAGTAACCAGACTGCAACCAAAGTTACAAGTCTGGCGCGTTAAGTGTAATAATTGCATATTACCATCAAAACGCTAATGCTTCGATTAAGTAGGATCAGTCTTTCGGCTGGTGTTTGTTGCAATCGAAGCATTAGCGTTTTGATGGTAATATGCAATTATTACACTTAACGCGCCAGACTTGTAACTTTGGTTGCAGTCTGGTTACTTTCCTTATAGTAAAATAAGGATTTATAGAGGAGTTTGCGACTACAAATATTATGTTTAATATTCCGCCCTCTAAAAGCACATTTGAACTTTGCCCATGACAACTAGAGCACATTGGGGAGCAGCGCAAACCAACTTTTACACAGCTACATCGCTTTCCACACCCCTTTTTACAGCCGCAGGATATAAGCTGAAGAATTGAACTTGGAGCTGGCGCTTCAGTCATAACCACTGGCATTAGAATGTTTTTAGTTTTTCTCCAGCCCTATTCAGTTGTAGTTAAAGTTTTTCCTCGCCACGTATGAATTTGATGAAAAACCCGATATGAATGTTGTGCTAATGCAGCAGATGTAGGTGGTAGTCTGGGCAAAATTACTGCGTGACTGGATTGGCCAACTAACTTATTAAATGAAATGAACCGGTAATGATTCAAAGATGTCTCATTTCGGGGTGCCTTGTATAAGGCAAGCGTAAATTTCTCACCAGCTCTTGCTATGTCATCTTTCGCCGATAAAGGATTATTGAATATTTCAACCACTTCTTGTAAATCCTTTCTTGAATTTATTAAGTTTATAGTCTGCGATTTTCCTTTCCCAAAAAAGGCAAAAGTGGTGTCGCAGCCAATAAACCCATGGGCAAATAAAATATTATCTTTGCAACCCTTTAAAACTTCCGAAATTTGTAAGTCATGGGAACTATACGCCCTTTTCTTAATATTTTCTTGAGCATCTCTCAAAAAGCGAATGTCTTTGTCTGATGGAGAAAGAGCGATGAGAAGTGTTAGCAAATCAATATCTTGCCCAACAACAACAGGTTTTTCATAATTGTTGGCTGCGTATAGTTCCCATGACTTACAAATTTCGGAAGTTTTAAAGGGTTGCAAAGATAATATTTTATTTGCCCATGCATTTGGTGGCTACGACACCACTTCCGCCTTTTTTGGGAAAGGAAAATCGCAGACTATAAACTTAATAAATTCAAGAAAGGATTTACAAGAAGGGGTTGAAATATTCAATAATCCTTCGTCGGCGAAAGATGACATAGCAAGAGCTGGTGAGAAATTTACGCTTGCCTTATACAAGACACCCCGAAATGAGACATCTTGGAATCATTACCGGTTCATTTCATTTAATAAGTTAATTGGCCAATCCAGTCACACAGTAATTTTGCCCAGACTACCACCTACATCTGCTGCATTAGCACAACATTCATATCGGGTTTTTCATCAAATTCATACGTGGCGAGGAAAAACTTTAACTACAACTGAATGGGGCTGGAGAAAAACTAAAAACATTCTAATGCCAGTGGTTATGGCTGAAGCGCCAGCTCCAACTTCAATTCTTCAGCTTATATCCTGCGGCTGTAAAAAGGGGTGTGGAAAGCGATGTAGCTGTGTAAAAGTTGGTTTGCGCTGCTCCCCAATGTGCTCTAGTTGTCATGGGCAAAATTATTTCAATTCGGACGAGGAGGGCGACATTGCAGAGGAAAATTAATGATAGATATATTTTAGGGGCGAGCGTAGGTGCGTCTTTACTATATACATACTTTGATATGCGATGTGAAGCAACGTCAGGCGCAGTTAGTAGTTGGATGGATGACCGTTCCAACGAAGACCGCGTTCTCGCCTCACACATCTTCCAGCGGCTTGTATATCAGTGTATGCGCGGAAGCTATACAACCTTAGGCGAGGGTTGTATAGGGGATATACCATCCTTCGGAGGGGATGTAAAGCCGTCGGTCCCTTGTCTATTAAATGTTAGGCAAGTAAAAGATCCCTACTCTTCTTAAGGGAAGAGGTTCGGCAAAATTCCTGGTTGGGGGTAGCTCCTCTACAGGCGTCGGTGATAGGCCTTAGTAGCGGAAATAGGCCGACGTTAAATAAATGTATTAAAAATAATATATATATATATATATATATATATATATTTTATTAGTGGAGTAGGCCTAAAGGGGAAACCACGTAAAAAATAACGCGCCGAGAGCTCTACCTCAAAGGTGGTGTGGAAATGGGCTCAAAGTACAGAATTCACAAATATAAAAAAATCATCACATGAACACTAACACTTGTTCATAAATATCTTATTTTATATGCATCTTATAGAGAAAAAACTGCTCTTTAATTTCGATTCTATACATTTTTTTGCTCAGGTTAACACTTTCAAAATAATCGCCTCAAAAAACGGCGCTGGGCACATTTTTCTCTTCGCACTGAGAACTATGGTTATTTTCCAAGGTCATTTACGAGAGTTGGGTGGGAGATACGCAAGAAACAATAAGAAACATTTTTATAGAGAACTTCATGGAGAATATAAAAAGTCCTATAACATTTTTTCGTAGAAGTTGCGGTTTACGATCAAAACGCCGAATAAGATTGCGAGGTCACGATTGGGGGTGGTTTTTTGGGCAAAAGGGGATGAAGCTCCCACCGGAGAGTTGTGAACTCTTCGGATCTGCATTTGGGTCCGTACTGAGAGTTCATAACCAAAATTTAAAAACTTTATAAATTTTTTCTTCTATTCCTTGTTTTTCGAACTAACTTGCTTACACTAATGACTTGCTCTCCAATTCACAACACAGTTTCACTAGTAATAAAAGCACCGAGACGGCATTATGTGTTTGTCACAAAAAAATAATTAATGCACTAGATAGCAAAAAGTATGTACTAGGGCTTTTTATAGATTTTTCTCGAGCTTTTGACTATGTTGACCATCAGTTATTAAAAGCTAAACTTTGTAGGTATGGAGTTAGAGGCACTCCTTTAAATTTGTTGTCCTCATATCTAAAGGATAGGAAACAAATTGTACGAGTCCCCAACGGTGCATCCAGCAAAAGTCTAGAGGTAAAGCAAGGAGTTCCACAGAGATCTATACTTGGACCACCTCTTTTTATACTTTTTGTGAATGATTTAATTCTGTATTTAAATAAAATACCTAATGTTCTCAGAATCTGTTATGCTGATGACACTAATATTCTTATAGTAGAAGACAATTTAGAAAAATTAAAACTTTACCGAAAGAGTTTATAATACAATAATTAAATGGTCAGAAAAAAAAACAAATTATTTTTAAATAGAAATAAGACGTTTTCCTTAGTATTTAGCTTAAAGGCAAACCGAGATAAATGGCGTTTCTCTGACAATCTTCAAATAATTCCTACGGAATCCACTAAATTATTAGGCATTACTGTTGACATGCATCTACAATGGAATCCACATATTGAAACAGTATGTGGGAAACTGAGAAGCAGCTGCTATGGACTAAAATTTATGTCTAATCATTGTAGCATAGATATTCTACTTACTCTGTATTATGCCAACTTTCATTCGCGTCTAAAATATAGTATAATTAATTGGGGAAATAGTTCACAAGTAAGTAGAGTTTTCATAATACAAAAATATGCAGTACGCATAATTGCAGGATTGCAAACTTTGGAAACTTGCAGAAACGCCTTCAAGAGCCTTAAAATTTTGACTTTGGTTAGTATTTATATTTTGGAGATTTGTACATATGTTTTTAATAACAAGTCTATGTTCTTAAACAATCAAATAAGTCATGGGTACGAAACGCGACATAAGGAACAGCTTCATACTGTTTCCTTTCGAACATCAATGTATCAAAAGAATTTTATATATAATGGCTGTAAGTGTTTCAATTTTTTAACAAATGAAATTAAATCATCCCCAAATATTAAGATTTTTAGAGCAAAACTCAAACATGTTTTAGTAAGTAAAGTTTGTTATACCCTAGATGAGTTTTTTGTTTAATACAGTTTTTCACCATTTACTTGTGTTGTGTAACTTATTCATATGAAGTGTTTTAATTTTGTTTGTTGACAACTGTATGTAATGTTTTGCTGCTGTATTTATATTAGTTTTAAAAACCGACGTGTTGCACTTTTTTGTGTTTATATTTTTTTTAATGTGGAAATAAATTTTAAATAAAAAATATATTAAGATTTTAATGACTAAGTATATATTATATTTCTACTTTTTATAATGTTCTCTTTTATGTTTATACTTTTTTTTCTAATTTTGTTGGTTATTTTTATGTTTCGACTTGTGTAAAACAATTTTGTTCTATACACCAATAAATATTATTATTATTATTATTATTATTATTTTACCTAAATATTATTTTAATTGTATACTTTTTCTTGAAAAATGTTATAAATCTGTTATATATTTTTTTTCAAATAGTTTGTTCTTGTTCAGTTTGTGTTAGAAGGGATAAAATGAAATTGAATATTGTCAATATACTGAAAACCCAGAAAAGCATATTAAAATGAGATGTTCAGACTCGGGCATTATTATTAACGATATTTCAATATTTTTGAATTTTGACGGAATTTTGAGCTAAGGTCTTTGAATAATTCTGAACAACTTTGATCAATAATAATTTGCTATAAAAAAAATTTTTTCCCGTTTATTTTGATATTGCAGGTGGCTTTGCATTTGTTGGGAGCGAATGGTTTTTTAAATCATAAGTAGATCCTACTTTGTTCTATATTTGAGTGAAATGTGGTTCAAATCAGTAAAAAAAAAGAAAAAAAATTATAAGCATATTACACTCTTAAGTGCGACAGAGTGTATGTAACAATTTAGATATATTTTTCCTTTTTGTAATAGGTTAGGTTAGACATAATATTTTTAGTCGCAAACTCCTCTATAAATCCTTATTTTACTATAAGGAAAGTAACCAGACTGCAACAAAGTTACAAATCTGGCGCGTTAAGTGTAATAATTGCATATTACCATCAAAACGTTAATGCTTCGATTGCAACAAACACCAGCCGAAAGACTGATCCTACTTAAAGGAGCTCCCTTGCCAGTCGTCACACACCACTTGCAGACTGCAGTTTCGAGCTGTTGGCTCTCGTCAGTGCAAGGCAGGTATGCGACGACCGACATGCACTGACGAGAGCCAACAGCTCGAAACTGCAGTCTGCAAGTGGTGTGTGACGACTGGCAAGGGAGCTCCTTTAAGTAGGATCAGTCTTTCGGCTGGTGTTTGTTGCAATCGAAGCATTAACGTTTTGATGGTAATATGCAATTATTACACTTAACGCGCCAGATTTGTAACTTTGTTGCAGTCTGGTTACTTTCCTTATAGTAAAATAAGGATTTATAGAGGAGTTTGCGACTAAAAATATTATGTTTAATATTCCGCCCTCTAAAAAGCACATTTGAACTAGGTTTTAGGTTAGGTTAGGTCTTAGCCGTAATAGATATTTTTTCTTCATTGAAATTAACAAGGTAAATATGTTGGGTCTTGCCACCATACCCTTTCTCCACCGAGATATTGCATATAGATGTGCATAATTTTTATCATTATCATATATTTGTTTGAAAATACGATAAGGATTAGATTAGATTAGATTAGTGGTATAATATCGTATCTTTGCAGCCAAATATTGATATGTATATTAACTAAGTCTCACCATGTAATTTATTACAACAAAAATAAAGAGATTGAAAATTGTAATAATTTAATTATTTTAGAATATATTTAAATAATCGGCGAAAAAATTATATGTTCAACTCAGCAGCAAAATAGGTTGACTGCCTTGGTTGAGTCAATTTACTATTTTGCTGCCTAGTTAAACAAATAACTATTACACTAGCCTTAAGAATACTTCTAAAGCTTTAAAAATACAATAAAGTAGCGGTGGTATTTGAAATTACTAATAGGCAATTGTTGTCAGTTTTTTCAAAATCACATTTATTAAACTATCAAAAATGACGAAACTTCTATACAAGATTTTAATTTTGTAAAGGCGTAAAATATACAGGCGTACAAAAATATTTGGTATGCAACTCATGCGGAATGTGCTTTTGTTATTTGACCTATTTTCAACTTAGCCTACTGCCTAATTGTTCAAACCATGTCACTTGCTAAAATCATCAACAGTCTTTGCATTTGATTAATAAATAATTATTTGTTTCTAGAAAAATAAGTTTCTTTACGTAAAGAGAAAATATTTTTTTTATGAAAAAGCTAAGGGGCGAACCGCAGGGGAAATTTGGTGTACATGTTATTACCGGAGATTAAGGTCAGGAAAACGTGAGGGAAGTTTGAAACGTATAATAACTGAATTTTGAGAAGACTCGCTTATCAGGTATATTGTGTCGTGAAAGCCCCCCCTAACTACTGTTCATTCATCAAAATCCTAATCAAGGATAAATCGAGTAGAAATTATAGGAAAATCAAGAGGACATCACAAGTAATCTAGAGGAATTCACAGAAAATCTAGAAGAAACCACAGAAAATTTAGAGAAAATTTTGGGCTGCGGCTTGCCTCTCAGAAGAAAACGATTCACGTGATCCAAAATCAATGTTAGATTCTTGTTCTACAACCCCAAAATATGATGCCAAGAAAAAAAATTCCAAAAATTCGAGATAAGCGCTAAACTAAAGCATTATAATTATTCACCGTGGTACTATTTAGTACTTTTATTTTAAAATTTCACCTAAAAATTAAGCGCCGCCACTGCTGTAACCTCGATCAAAGATGAAGAAGCAGAATAACGAATAACCGCAAGTATGTTATTATAAAAAGTGTGGTTATGTATGCAACGGAAAACCATAAAAGGAATAGGGAGTGTCTACAGCTCCGGGTAAATCCGTATCATAGATCCGTATGATTAATTTTTATTATTCCTCCGTCCAGGCAATTCACGCCGCACATGCGCGATGACGTTCAAACATATTGATATAGTAAGAATTATAAGGTTACCTAACAGCAGTCTGTGGTGTAATACTTAGGGTTCCCGATTCTCACACGTGAGGTCGAGGGTTCGAATCCGCTTGCTACAAGTTTTTTTTTTACCACATTTTGTTAACTAAAATACGTAATACGAATATTTCTTTAGGTTAGTTCGTTGGGTTAAATATGTTAATATTTTTTGATGTAGTATACTTGCTTATGATAGATAATGTCCCTTGCCCTCGACGGCAGCCAATCATGCGCATGCCCGGTTTTAGACGGAGGAATAATAAAAATTAATCATACGGATTTACCCGGAGCTGTAGACATTGCCAAAGGAATAATAATGTTTAGAGTAAGATTACTTAAAGATCTCGTACGAAAACGATCTATATATGATAATGTGCTTTTACAAAATAATTTAAAATTGAATTATTTCTACAACTGCCAGTGTATATCAAGTGCAAAATTGACCCAAAACGCTAAAGGTGCTTCATTAACCTCAAAATTTAAATATAATGAAGAACAACCTAAATCAGAGCAAAATAGTAGTTTATCTGAACAGGAATTTCTTGTACGTTTAAAAGATGATCCCGACACCTTTGGTAGCCCACAGGAAAAAGAAATTTTAGATGAAGGGGACATAAAAGAAGAAAAATATTTCACCGAACAGCCCACGGGTTCACAAAAGCTTCGAACTAAGCAGTATGCTGATTTAATCAAGAAATTAATAAGAGAGCGCAAAATTAAGGAAGCTATTGATTTAGTAGAAGTAAGAATGTTAAAAGAAGATAGAGTAAAGCCTGAAAATTATATTTTTAATTTATTACTAGGCGCTTGCGGCAGAGTCGGTTATACTAAAAAAGCATTTATGTTGTACAATCAAATGAAGAAGCGCGGTTTAACTGTAACAGGTGGAACTTATACTGCTTTGTTTAACGCTTGTGCAAATAGTCCCTGGGCGTCAACCGATGGACTAACACGAGCAACACACTTGAGAAATATAATGATCGAAAAAGGCTACGAACCTAATGATACTAATTATAACGCCATGATTAAAGCATTTGGTCGCTGCGGTGACCTACCGATGGCATTTACTTTAGCAGATGAAATGAGTGCAAACGGTATAAAAATTAAAAATGACACAGTAAATTTTTTGCTTCAGGCTTGTATTACTGACACAGAGGCTGGTTTTAGACACGCATTATTAGTTTGGAGGAAATTAGTGGACAAGAGGATCAAACCAAATGTACATACTTTTAATTTAATGTTAAGATGTATTAGAGACTGCGGTTTAGGTGACGTAGAGGTTACACAGGATGTTATTAATAGGATATTGTCTGATAAAACAAATAAAATAGAATTGAAGAAAGGCAACTTATTAGGGGATCCTGATCAAAAGCTACTAGCAACTAATATTAAAACTGTTAATAGGGAGGAAATTAGTCAAAACGCTAACAATGTTTCAACCAAAAATTCAAGTGTTGTTGCTGAAGATAATGATGCAGATATAAATAAATCTACTCTTTCGGGGGACACATTAATCTCAACGTCAACTAATGTTGATAATATGGAAGAAGTTACAGACAATACGTTAAAATTATCTGAAAATTCTAACGATGCTGACGGAATAAATTTCAATGACAATACAACAGAAGAAAACTCGAAAATTGCCTTAAATTACTCCCAATTAAATGATTTAAGACCAAATCTAATGGCAAAGGTTCCTCATCTAGGAAATATTATATCTCTGTCTGAAGTAACAAAAGCCGAGGAACGCTTATTACTAGTTGGTGGCAGTAATGGTTTTCTTGAAACTATGAAGCAACATGGATGCGCACCCGATATTAAAACTTTTACACAAATGCTCGATTCTATCCCAAGCACTGTGGCTGCAGAAAAGGACTTGTTACTTGCAATGAAGAAGGCGAATGTTAAGCCAGATATTGATTTTTATAATATGCTCATTAAGAAAAGAAATATGAGAAGCGAGTATGAAGATGCGAAGGTAAGGATTAGTTTTAAAACGGGTGTGACAAGAGTTCCGAACGGTCGGAACTCGTACAGTACTGCAAAAGTTCCGACCATTCAGAACTCTTGTCACTTTGTACTGGGGTTCCGACCGTTCGGAACTTTTGCAGTATTGTACTTGTTCCGACCATTCGGAAAATAAATAATAAACTGTTTTGAGTTGATTTTTTCGTATATGTTTGGAAATGAGAGTCTAGATTAGTTCGAGTATTATGATTATGTATGTTTATATCATAAACTAACATATCCTGTAGATATTTGGGACTAAGTTATTCTTAATTTTATATATAAAGACCAGAGTGAAGAATGTAACATATTTTTTAACCGAAAGCCACTTTAACGTATTCAACATGTCCCGAATAGGAGTCAGTCTAGAACATCCCAAAATTATCCTCATACTCCTATTTTGTACCTTTTCATTTAAAAAGGTAAATAACTGAGGAACAATAGTTGAAATGGGGCAGTATGCATGTATTATATACCGTAAGTCTGGCCCAGTGACTCAAATACGCACTACATTTACTTAAAAAGTTTATTTTGAAACCTATAATTTTACAAATATGGCTAGCATGACCTTTACGTGATAATTGTTTGTCTATCATTATCCCAAGATATTTTATTTTGTCAGCTCTCTCAATTTCATCAGTACCAACACGTATCGTTTGTTCTCTACTTATCAGATCTAAACCAATACCTGTTCCAATGGGCAACCACTTAGTTTTATTAGTATTAACCTTTAGTAAGTTAGTGCAGCAGTACCTGTAAACATTTTGTAAGGTGTTATTTATCATTGTGAAACAATTTCCAATATTCAAACCACTAATATAAATTAGGGTATCATCAGGTCATTTATGTATACTAAAAATAACAGTGGGTCTAATACACTGCCTTGTGGTATTCCAGTATTATTTCACAAGATGTTATACACATTGTATAGCAGTCTCACAACTATGTTGGCTGCAGAAACCAGACTGGAAACTCATTAATATTTCATTTCTTTCCAAGAAAGATACCAATTGTTCATAAACTACTTTTTCAAGAACTTTTCCCATGGAATTAATTATATTAATTGGTCGTAGATCACAAGCCTTTATTGAATTTAGAACGTTTGGAACAGGTATGATAGTAGTAACCTTAATATCCATCGGTACTTGACCCGACAAAAAAATTACATATTTATTATATTTAATAAGAGAGCTGATAAAGTTTCATAACACTTTTTAATTAACATGCTGCTGACATAATTAGGACTGTTTTTATTAGGCATAGCAAATATAAGGGTTTTCAGTTCATCAGAACTTATTAAAGAAAAGTTATAAAATTTCTCATCAACTGTCCTATTCTCAAGCGGGAAGTCACATGTAACATCAATGTTATCCCTAATACTTTGTATGCTTTTGACATAATACTCATTTAGTAAACTAGGAATTTCAGTCGGATCATTAACAATGTCGTTACTATCAAATCCTATCTATGAGATAATGTTATTAGTTTTATTTTGTGGCACAAGCCTTTTTAAAATATTCCACAATTCATGAGGATTGCCTTTATTCAAGTCAATATTTTTTTCAATTTTTATATACCGTGTGTCTAACTTCATAACTAAGCCGATATTGGTGTCATATCAATGAAGAATAGAGTACTGATAAATCATAATATAATTCAGATGACACTAATTTAGTATTACGATGTAAAAACATCTCAGATATTTTAATCAATAGCAAAAACCAACACATTTAGCCATTGAAGATGATAGATGGGACATTACAGAGAACACGAAGTTCTTGGGAATACATATAAATGAATTTCTAGATTGATCATGTCATATAAACCATTTGTCAAAAAAGTTAAACTCTATCTGTTATGGAATCCGTCTAGTGAGCAAATACATGAATGAGAAAACACTTAAAATTATGTATTTTACAAACTTTGAGTCAGTTATAAGATATGGAATTGTTTTTTGGGGAAGAGATAGTCAAATTCAAAATATATTTGTAATTCAAAAACGTTTAATGAGAATTGTACAAAAAATGAAATATAATGAAACCTGTAGAACTGTATTCAAATCAGAATGCATAATGACAGTTTATGCTTTATATATATACGAACGTTTAATGTTTCTTTTTTTAAATAGAGAGAGATTTAATACAGCAACACACCATCAACACCATACTAGAGCAATATCCCTAAATTACCCCATTCATCGTCTCACATTAACAGAAAAAAGCCCACAGTATATATGCATAAAACTTTTCAATAAATTGCCTGACAATATCAAAATAATACAAAGTCAATAACTGTTTAAGTTACATATAAGTAAACTTTTAATTGATCTTGAACCTTATAATCTAACTGATTTTTTAAATAGTTAAGTACATTTCTAGAATAAGGTGAATATTTTAAAGAATTTTGTTATTTACTTTGATAGTAGACATCAAGTTGATGTCCTTGCTCTGACGCCTTTTCATTTTATGTTTGTTTATATTATAAATGTAACGTAATATGAAATAAAGATTATTGTTATTATTATCAGAATGGTATAATGAAATATATCTATATATATATATATATATATATATATATATATATATATAGGGTCGTGAATTTTTAAAATTGCTTTCGTATTTGTCTCATTATCAGCAGCCTCATAAAATATTTTAGCCTTTGTATGATTTTGCATGCTATGTATATATCTGTTAATAAAAATCTATTGACTTTTAGGAAGTGTTAAACCTTATGGCCAAACATAGGTATCGACCTAACGTAATAACATATGGCGTATTAGCGTTAGGGTGCCAAACCAAGGAAGAATGTTTAGAACTAATAAATGAAATGAAGGCAGCAAGTTATAGGTAAGATTTATATTTATAATCATAAAAAATATTAAAACCCTAGTTTCTTCTGAATCTCTCTATTATAGTCTTTGTTTTTAGTTTAAATTCTGAAATTTTGGGAGCAATGCTGTATCAAGCGTCTCATAAAAAAGATATTGATTATGTGATGGAACTTATGGAAATATGTCTAAGGGAAAATGTTCCAGCAAACAAAATATTTTTGGAATCCCTTGATAGGTTTAAAAAACTTTGCAGGCAGTGGTCAAAATCTAAAGTAAGTTTTTTGTAATATGCTGAGATACTTTTATTACTTAGTAATAATATTTTTACTGTTTGTCATGCTACTTGGCTATATAGCCTAGTCAAGGGGTTCAAGTTGTGAAGCCAAATATTTAGAAATATATCTATGTAGCTAATTTCTCAATATTTATGTTTGTAGAAAAAATTTTAAAATAAATTCAAGAGTTAAAATAACGAAAACAAAATAAAAAATTCTACTCTCTGCATCATGATGATTATTATATTGATTTAGGACTTGACTATATTGATTTTTCTTTGTTATTAACTAAATTTTGTCCTTGTAGCAATTGTCAAGACGTCAAGAAAAGCTTTTCGCTGTCTTCAGGAAGAAGTACAGGAACTGGCTTCAACAGGTTCAAGTAGATGATACTGAAGATACACATCCATGGCAACAATATCGAGAAACGTCTAAAGGGGCAGGTGGACAATATTATAAGTGGAAAGATGCAACTAGGTTTAAAGCAAGACATACTTCATTATTTAGAGTCAAAACATCTCAAAAACAAAGATATTAATCTGTTAATGTTATTTTTTGTACTGTGATATATTTTATCCCTAACTATTAAAAAACTTTCAAATCACTTTCGTTTAATTATATTATCTCTGGCAGAGGTGATTTAGAATAGATCTAAATTAGTTAAGATTATCCTGAATGTAGTTTCTACAAAACCAAAACTCTTGAATACATATTACATTCAAATACTACTTATATATTTATCAATATGGAGCTTTTAATGTCCTGATGATGCTAATATGATTAGCAGAACGTGCATCGAGTAGTGTATTCGAGTGTAGTGTTCAAATGCTTTGGGGTCTGTGGACACTCGTTTAAGGTATGTCACACCACTCGGCAATATTTCTGAAAATACGTAAGGCCCAAAAAAATGGCATGCCTGTGTCCATTTGACATTGTTTTTTCACTTTCTCATATACGTCTTAGGTAGGAAACTATTGAGATCATACAAAAATCGATATTCAGTTTTTGGTGAATTTCACATTTTGAGGTCCCCTGATGAAGCCAAAAATTGTATTTTAAGGCATAGATATTTATTGGAAACTTAAGCAAAAATTTAACCAAAGATGACTTAAATAGAACAAGTGAATTATATTGTAGGCCATGGAAATTTTATATGTGAGAAATTAAATACTTATTATGGAAGTGTTTGCTACAAAACTATCCAGCAGTATTCAAGTTTGGATCTTACGTAGGAATAGTAGAGTGTTTTTAAAGCAAACTCATTAGAGAATCAATGACAGTTTCTAACAATAAAATCTAACGTTTTCAAGGCAGATGGTGTTACCTGCGCCACATTGTTCGAGGAAGTAAATTTCTGGTCAAATACTACCCCTAAATTTGTTATTGTTGAACTTACTCTTATTCGGAAATATATTCACATCTTTTTTTTTTATACATTTATTTAACGTCGGCCTATTTCCGCTACTGAGGCCTAACACCGACGCCTGTAGACGAGCTACCCCCAACCAGGAATTTTGCTGAACCTCTTCTCTTAAGAAGAGTAGGGATCTTTTACTTGCCTAACATTTAATAGACAAGGGACCGACGGCTTTACATCCCCTCCGAAGGATGGTATATCTCCTATACAACCCTCGCCTAAGGTTGTATAGCTTCTGCGCATACACTGATATACAAGCCTCTGGAAGATGTGTGAGGCGAGGACGCGGTTTCCGTTTGAATAGTCACCCATCCAAGTGCCTATTCACATCTTAAATATTTGATTTTGGTCTGGGGATGCTCAGGGCAATTAAAATCATTATTAATTAAGCAAACAAATTGTATTAGAATATTGTTTAATATGAAAATGTCTACTTCATGTAAATGATAATGTTCTTGACCTAGTGCTACAAAACAAAAATTATTACGTTGCCCGTTCTATTGATCTTTTAAAGTAATAAGATATGCATCACCTTCAAATCTCAATAATCACTTTCCAACTTACCATAATGACAGCTATAATTTTCTTAAATGCGATCTTTCTAGATAGTATGATAATCTTGTCATCGACTGATCCTTTCTTTCCTCTTTTAATGACGTCAATAGCATATGCACTCAATTTTATGATAAACTTGACTTTTTGTTTGCATCTTGTGTACCTAACATTATAAAGAAAATCAAAGTCATACAAAGCTTTAGAAAGCCATATGCAAGAACTAATGATCTCCTTATTTATATCGAGTTTAAAAATGTCAGGTATGATATAAAGTGCAATATTAATTAATATAGAATACGGAAAGTTTGTGTGTGAACAAGTTATTTTGTACATGTTATGAAAATCTAAAATCCTGCGGTATTGCAGACGAGCAATGGGAACAAGTTGCAGCGGACAGAACCGAATGGCGAGGGGTTGTGGCCAGCTATCAAGGAAATGTTGCTGCAAGAAGGCCGAATCCAAGACCTAACTAGGTCTATGTTTGTCCTGACTGCGGTCGACATGTGCTCTCCCAAATTGGCCTCTATAGCCATAGTCGTGTGCACCGTAGATGAATGGGAAATACAATAGACTACACCTTTTACTTGTTTTTTATTGTACACAATTTATCGACTGTAACATTTTTATACTCGGACTCGAGTAACGGCTAATAATAATAATAACATGTTATGCCCTTTTTTCTTAGCGAAAATACAATTTTTAAGCTCGGATCTATGAAACTTTTTTGAAGAGATTCTCTCGAGTGGAACAAATATATCAATTGCACTGTGTAAGATTTCATTGAATTTGCTTACCATTTGTTCAAGTGACACGTACCAGGAAAACAGACTTAGGTAATCGTTTATTGCGTTAAAATCAGCTGATTTAAAGTCTCTATAGAAATCGTCAGCAGAGAAGTCGTCATTATTGGAGTGAGTTGAGTGAGCAAGAGAGATACATAGTCGAGGATGGTAGGCATCAGGAGGTATTAAGACTTCATCAGCTTGATGGACTATAGTCGAAGCGTCATGAGAGAAAGTATAAATCAAGGATGACATCTCTGTCATCATGAGTATTGTTAACTTGAAATAAGTTTAAGAAGGAGCAGATGTTTGATAACACTACTGTTGATTCTACCTCGATGAGAGGAGTATTGCGTGGTGATATCGCTGAGAAGCTTAAATTATCGCTGTCCCATGCAGCGTTGGGCAGGTTGAAGTCGCCGAAAATGAGAATTTCAGTATTGTGGAGATCAGAAATCTTGCCCAGGTTTTCGCCAAGGGAAATGTAAACGTCCCTAGGTGATCTAGGTGGGAAGTAGACACAACCCAGGATTATTCGATTTTTGCTGTTTCCGACTAATACAAACAGTTGTTCGATGTCCTGTGTGCATGCTAAATGGGTAGTAGGTAAACTTTTGTCAACTGCAATCGACACTATGCCGCCCCTTGAATAAGGGCTGGTGTCAGCTGAACTGTATTTCCGATAAATGTTGTGGTTGTCCATGTGTAGCTCGTAATCGAAGAATTCGTCGTTCAACCATGTCTCAGTTAAAATAATAATTTCGTACGAGGAAGCTTGGACAGTTTGTAGTAGCGACTTAAGTTTGGTAGGTAAACCACGAACATTTTGATAGTAGATGGGAAAGGTAGGCGATTTTGGAAATGTCGGGAAATGTTAGTTTTTTGAAATAATTTTTGGGACACCGTGGGTGTATTTAAGTTCAAGATTCACCTCTCTCTGGGATTTACGTCTGTTGAGCTCTTCCCTGATATTTTTTTCGAATGCTCGTTGTTTGGGAGTAAGATCGGGAGTGATATAGATGTTACTACCTTTCAGTTTAAATTTATTCTTATAAGAATATTCATTACATCAAGAGGACTTGAAAGAACAACCTTTAAAGAATTTATTCCATTTTTGTTTTTTTCCAACTCTCATATATATGACTATGGTGGGGCACTCTCCAAGAGCATTAGTTATTAAAGCCTTGATGTCGTTAAGATCATCGTGCTGTTCGGGAACATTGTGAAACATAATATTTGTTGAACGTTTATTTCGCTTGTTGATCTTGTTTAACATTTCCTCGTCGATGGTGTTAGTGACGGGAAGGGAGTTGTTTTTTAAAGATTGAACTTCTGATTTTAGGTCTTCAACCAGCGTTAAATGTTTAGGAACTTGCAGAAGTTCTGCCATACAATCGTCACAAAAACTTTAAAATTCGTTTACCCTTTAATTCCATTACTTTTAATTCAGAGGCCGGAAGGCCAGAGCATTTTTTGTGTATGTTGCAGTTGCAGTTCTCAAAGCCTAGCATAGAACTTGAATCATCGATACTTCCACATTTAATGCAGGACATTTCCGTAAAATGATGTGCAATGAATAAAAGTCAGAGTCTGGTCCTGGTGGAAAATGCTTTGTAAACAGCTAGTTTATTTGCTGGCTTGTTTTTTGTAGGTTTTATAGTAGATAAGTTTTTGTTGAATGCTGGTTTCTTTTTTATTCACTTTATGTGAGCATACAATTTGTTAGATTGATGTAACAGCACATGTAGTTATAGTGTATACGACCAGAATTGAAACCGTATAAAAACTAAAAGCCGGCAAAAACAGTCAGCATCTCTTGCGGAGGTAAATAGAAATACTTGTCATAAGAAAAACAATAAAGAGATGCGACTGTTTTTGTCGGCTTTTAGTTTTTATGCGGTTTCAATTCTGGTCGTATACACTATATATATTTTGCAGGATGAACATATCAGAGGGTGGTGGGGAGCTCTCATCAATACTGTCTGCAAAAATATTTAATTAAAAACACTTAGGTGATAAATCGATTAATCTAGAGGCACACACTACACTGCCGTGCTTGAAAAGAAAAAACACAAAAATTGACAAAATCTATCTTTTGCTATTCATGTGAACGATCCATTTTGACAAGTCTGAAGGACTTTTATTATACTTTCCAAAATGGATATTAAACGTTCACAAAGAAGGGTTCAAAACGACTGTTTCAGACAGAGAATAATACAAAATCTATACTTACTGTTCGTTTTTGTTTAATTGCTTCACTGATGGTACTACTTTGGTGGGCTTTTGCTTGCCTGTCTATTGACCTATTTTCAGTTCAATATCAATTTTGATCGCTCCTCGGAGCTTAAAAATGCTTGAATCACAACGACTTTGAATTAATAAAATTCATACGTTCAGACAAGGCGGTCCCGTGCACGTTCTGAGTACATGGTAACTATACTTTTCTGACACCGAGGAACCGGTTTAGGGCAAATACGCTTAAAACCCATCATTTTCCTGTCAAAATCAACTGATAGAAAATGATGGGGCACCCTCGACGCTAAGGGCTATTTTCGCTAAAACTCTCGAAATATTTTGACTGGATAACTTTGTCCTCATATTTAACACAACGCATAAGTTGCAGTGCTGCACAACGTGGATTCGTAAAAGGGTTTTTATTTTAAAAATTTCCGAACTTGTCGGATTTCGTTATACTTTCTAAATTTTGTGGTCGGGGCGACATTACATCCCCGTGCAGAGACATTTACTACACTTTCTAAAATTACACTCCTTGATGAGTTTCCATGATTTTTGGCATAAAAAACGCTCGGTAGAGCGAAAATGTGAATTTATATATAAAAACCCCTTCCAACGGCATTTTTACGTGAAGCGCGCTTTTCGTGCGAAAAGTCGGATTTTGTTACAGTCCCGAAAAGTTCATCGAGGGTTTTGGCGTGTTCTTTAACATTCATATCGACACAATTATCCGAGTCCTTTAAGAACCTTGGATTCATTATTCGCATCAGTCGTGAATTCATTGATACAGGTACATTGAAATTTCTTTACCAATCATTTGTCAGATCGAAGCTTGAGCAGCATTACTTATCTGGTGTCTGAGCTATGAGGTACATAAAAATAATCTGGAAGCAGTGCAGCGTAGATTTGTCAAATTGTTATGGCTCAAATCGGATGGTACTTACACTGCCATAAGTTTTCCGCAGACAGATCTATTTGAAAGGTTTTCCGTATCTACCCTTGAAGACAAGCGATTATACCTCTCTCAAGTATTCTTATTTAAAATGTTACACAATGAAGTAATCATAAAATTAAGTTTTCAAGTTCCTAAATTTACATCACGCAATGCCCAAGTTTTCTGTATGCCCTCCGCACATACCAACATTTTAAAAATACCTTGGTTTACCATCTTCAATAATACAAATAAATTGTCCATGCCCTTGATATTTTTAACTTAAATGGACATAAAATCTCAAATTTTAAATTAAATATAATGAAATATGTAGCTGTTTGGTTACCTACATTTTTGGTTTTCTTAATAGTTACTTTTTATTTCATTTTATTACTTTACACTTGTCACTTATGTATTTCACTGTTACCTTTCTTGCTTTTATGTGTAATATATATGTTGTATGCAATAAATAAATAAATATATATATATCATGCAATAATGTATGTAAAATTAAACCGAAATAAGTTTAATTTAAATGAAGGAGCAACATATTACCATATAAAAAGCTCAACAATAACAACTAGAAGAGCTAGGCTGGAATTGTTCAGAACAGATCCATTATCTACCGTAGAACAGCGCTACAAAATGCTCTGCCAAATAGGATAGACATAGAACCCCTAACTTCTATCAAAGCAGCAACTCTTGCCTATTTCTGGGATAAGGCTTATCACAGTATAGAGAGAGAGTTTTTTAATGAAACTAACTTGAGATGGTCATTAACCTAAGTTCTTGAATTTCCAACCAATAAACTTTCAATGAATATTTTTTATTATTTTTTTTTGTACACAAAGCTAAATAAAGTATTGTTACGTGTTTACAATCTTCAGTAAGCACTCTGTAGGTTCAAATAACTTGCAACAAGAATCTTCACAAACCACTGGTTCACCAGTTGGCCCACAGATGGCGCCACTCTACTAACCAGGGAGCAATTACAACTCTCCTCTCTGTTAGAGGGCAGCACATAACAGTATCATTATTATTAAAAAATTCTGTGGTCCTGCTTTGAGCGCAAACTTCTAGCTCGATTGTACTCAAATTTTGTATATGTATTCAGGATGGCAAAATTGAACTCATTTCAAATGTGGGGAGAGTTAACCCCTACAAACCGATAAAAGATGCAAAATACTTTTTTCACAGAAATGAAATGGCTCTAACGATTTTGATCAAATTTAACATGCGGATACCCCCTTAGTACTAGTATGAGATGACATGACTCGTTTACCCCAAAAAAATGCAGGGACGGATGCTGTGGGAGGTAAGGTGAAAAGAAATAATTTTTTTCTCTAAATCGGTTCTAACGATTTTAATCAAATTTGACACTGAGGTGGATTTGAGACAATTTATAATAACAAAATACATATATCGTTATTTTTCAATACCAGTACCAGGATATATTAGTCCGACTCATTCTTAAATGGCAAAGTTTCTGCCAACACATCGTTGCTCTAAGAGCAATGATTTTTTATGTCTTATAGACCCCAAAATTCTCCATGGAAATGAACTTGTACCTGACAAATCACTTCAAAACCATTGCTTCTGTCAAAAATCGAGATCTAGAGATAAGATAGGCAGAGTGTACCTCTTCAGAATAAAAAATTAAACAAAAAAGGAGAAAAAAGGTTTATTATTTTATAAAATTTAATACACAGATTACTTATTTATTTATTTATGTAAGTTTCTTACAACTTCAATTGATGAAGTTTTCTATTTAAATCTTCAAACTTCAGTACCTTCCGAATAAAGAAATCTCCGTAACGATGAGCCACTTTTGTGTCAGCAATATGTATCATATCATTGTCAATGTAGAAGTCCAGCTGAAAAGAATATGCAGCTTATTTAAAAAATGAAAGAAAAAAAATATATAATTATATACTTCAAATCATGAATGTTGTCATTCACGTCATCATCTTTTAATTTTTGAATTAAATCAATTCAAGGTCACACAGAATGGCATGCATGGGTGTATAGTGAATACGGCCAGAATTGAAACCGTATAAAAACGAAAAGCCGGCAAAAACAGCCGGCAGCTCTTTATTGTTTTTCTTATGACAAGCATTTCTGTTTACCTCCGCAACAGATGCCGACTGTTTTTGTCGGCTTTAAGTTTTTATAAGGTTTCAATTCTGGGCGTATTCACTATATCAACGTATGCAAAAGAAAAGTATTTTGTAATAAAAATACATTGAATTGCCGCCATTTTGAGGATAGTTCTTTACAAATAGTAAACAGTTAAAAACGTTAAAGCTTATAAAAAACAAAAAGAAATATCCAATCAATACATTTGATATGTATCCACTGTAGGCTACTAAATTAGCAAAGAACTGACAGAATTCTGCTGGTACGGCTACTACTAGCGGTTGTATTAATCATTTGTAAAACACATTGTTAGGCTTTGAACTTCTGTCGTAGCCTCAGCAGACGTGACTTTTTGTTCTTACATCCTTTGCGTGTTGTATTTACAAAAATAAAAAATTCGCATGTCATTGATAAGTGCATTAATTGATGACATGAATGACAACATTCGTGATTTCAATTATATGTTAAATAACAGCCCCTTTTAATCACTAATTTTTTAAAGAACTTTGGTCGACTTTACTCTTAACTTGTGCAATACAGTGTTACTGCAGTGGATATGTTCCACAGAATGAAATTGCATTAATTCGGGAATTCCTGGCTCCAAAGAAAAAACATATTTTTCAATGCACATTCTAGCGCCCCTACTGTTGACTTGAAATTTACTCAATAAACTTTTTTATTAAACTTATACAGATATACATTAAAGTTCAACACACTGTAGCACCTAAACCGTTCATCTGACGAAAAAATCTTGGAGACATTGTTTCGAGGGTGTAATCACTCGTGAAATATATTGACCAACCTTGTGTGAAGTACGATGTAGTATCATGAAGTACAATGTAGTATCATGAAATACGATGTAGTATCATGAAGTACAATGTAGTATCATAAGGTATATAATGTAGTACGTATGTAGTGTGTATTATGACGGATTATTTATGTACAACTTGCGAAGAGACAAACGTTAATTATATTAGTTATTTTGTTAGGACTACTGACTTTATTATTATTATTATTATTATTTAAGCTTTTGGGCACCCACAATATCTGTCATAAAATCATTAAAAGAGTAAGACAGGAACCGTCTTACTATAGAGGCAAAATTAATTTACAATTATTTAGGAATTTTCGAGGATATTTTGCTCGAAATTTTGCTGCATTAAAATTTCTTAGGTTGAACAGTATTGTTTATTATTTCGCAAGAATACACCCTATACCGATATTTCTCTATTTTCTGAACTTTTTTTTATATATAATTAAATTATATAGTTATTTAAAAAAATGATATTATATTTGAAAGTAAATTGTTAAATTGGGCGAAAATAATTTTCCTTATTGAAAGTAAGTAACTGGAGCAAATATGATTTATATAAATTCAACTATTTTTGAGGTATATACGAAAGTATATAATAATAATAATATTTATTGGTGTATATAACAGAAAATTGTTTTACACAAGTCAAAAAAACAGGGGGAGGGGGAGGGGGAGAGGGGGAGGGAGAGGGGGAGAGAGAGAGAGATTTGTTAATGTGGAGGTAAAGCCTTGATTGAAATTATTGGCTACAACTACATCTGATATTTTTTGTCAATTTTCCATAATAGTTATAACATGAGATTTGTTCTTATTGCCTTTTATTTATTGTATTCCATATTGCTTTTAATTTGTTGTTAGATCTTGGATTTATTTATTGTGATATTCTCTTTTGGCTGTTATGAGTGCTTTACAATATTCTTTCTGCAAGGATGTACTAATGTCTTTATATGCCGGGTTTATTTTAGCCAGATCACTAACAACTGTAACCTTATACTTTAACTGTTTGAATTCATCTGTCAAACAGAAGTTTCTGTGTTTTCTGATAAGTGGCACTCTTTTTAGTGAAAAGCGTAACTGAAAATAATTTGTTACGGGTTTTTACACCCTTGGCAAGAGAAATACTCTTGATAAGGACCTAAAATGCAAAAACACGTGCAGAGTTTAATAAAAACATTTTTGAAGCAATTGAAACAGAATTTCTTTTATTTAAAAATACAATAGTTCTTTTTCCAATAAACCAAATATTTATTTTATATTTATTATTTTTATTTTTTGTGAATGAGAATTAAGAGTGGTATAATTATTATTAATCATTTTTTATGTAGAATTAAAATGCAGTTAAATCTGTTTTTTAAAATAATTATATGTATGTAATAGCATGAAATATATCTTTTAAAATTACTTATCTAATATAATTTATGAAATATATATAATAGGTACTTTTTTTATATAAAAATGTATAATGAAGTATCGTGAAGTAGCAGTGTAGTATATGAAGTTTCATTGTAGTACGATGAAATATTGTGAAGTATGCATAAAATACTATGTAGTATGATGGAGTATATTATAATCCAGTGAAGTATTAATATAATATGAAGTATGCTGACCACCTTTTGAAGGGGTGATTATTATACCCTCGCATTATTTGTTGGAAATTTAATGTACTTTATTTTTGTATAGACAGTTTTCCATATAAAAGCGTAGTTTTCGAGTTATAAGCGAAAAACTAAAAGGAAAAAGTTTTTTGACCAATTCTGGAATTTGATAAAGATAGAGAAAAATCTACATTTTCTCATTTGCTTCTTTTTTCCCTACTGACTGCACTAAGGTGGCATTTTGAAAGTTTGTGCTTACCAATAACACAAAAACACTGGCCTAACACAAAAGATCATACCACACAGCATCAAGGTAGAGCAACTGAAGGCACACAACATAATACAAACATTGTAATGTTATTCATACAATCGTCCCAACACCGGTATTTAAGGAACTTTGATCTCAAGTGTCTTTGAAAATACCGGTTTCTTAAATTAAAATTCATATTTTAAATAAATATAAATTAGCATACCTCAGATCCACTTTGGAACTTTCCTTCCAAGCCCGAAGCTCCCTTGGACCAAACGACATTCTTCATTTTATGCTTGAAACACAACAAATGGATAAGCAAACTCTGCATCTCCTTATCTAAATCCCACTTTCCATCATTCGATCTGTTGTTTTGTGCCATAAAAGTAGCCAGCTTGCTCAACGGCAAAGTTGTATACAGCTTCAAGTAGCTCCTAATTGTAGGCAACATTTTCTGTTGCGCCACCTCATCCATAAACACGGCCGTTTGGTGTTGAATCGCCTCCTTAGAATAATCATCGGGAACAGAATCAATTGGTGGAGGATATGGGGACAAGAACTTAGGACAAGCGTACACAAAACTGTTTTCAAACTCTTGTAAATCGCCGTACTGCATCTTGTACATCTTTTCATGATAACTCTTTTCCCTTAAAGTTTGCTGAATGGACTCGTCGATGCACTGTGGATGCAAAACTAAACAGATTGCAAGCAAATGGTACATCTGGTCAGTTTGCTTGTTAATTTGGTCATGTTGATAAGTTTTCGAGGCAAACAGTTGCTTGGTACGTTGGATATACAGCAGGATCGAGGAAAAAGTACGAATAGCATCCGAGTAACGCCTCATCATCATATAGGCAAATCCTACATAATAGGACGTGGAAATTTGACAAGCGGGTATATGCGCATACTGGGACTTTTTGTGCACCTCGATATTCTCCAAAACCTTAATGGCTTGGTAGTAATCACCTAACAGGGAATGTAATCTCAGTAGGCCAACAAGGGAGAAGTATCCCAACATTTTATACAGGGAGTGGCTGCCGAACTCTCCAGATACCGATTCTGGATCTCCACCACTAGCATATACTTCCAACTGTTGCTTAATGTTGCTTTTGTCAACCAGGGAATGTAAGACGTTTAATACGCAAAGAACATTCCAAACTTTGTTGTTAGAATTTAGTGTTTCTAATTCTTGAGGGGTTTTCTTTTGCAGGCGAGCCCTGTATTGAGCAAAAGATTGGAACTGGTACACAAACTCATCGATAAGCTCCCAAAGCCAAAGGTCGGGTAGTTCTAGAGGGACGGGTTCCTCCGCGCTAAGGATGTAGTTGAAAAGATCGCAGTAATTGTAGAATGAGTTGAAGCGCTGCTCAAGTGTAGGACCGCCTTGGATTCTAGCGTATATGTGACGGAAGTACAACTCTTTATATAGGATCATGAAAACCTGAAAAATAATTAAATTAGGGATGATACATGCAAATTTATTTATTTATTTATATTGTATACAATCATTTTGGCTGCTCGATACAGATATGGATGTCAGAAGTCCTTAGCCCCTTGGCTGGCCGGATTTAATCCCATTGAACTTTTTATGGAATTATGTTAAGGATTTATCGAACACCTGTAGCAAACTTGATTGAAAAAATGAATTTAGGGCTAATAATAAGATAGGATAAAAGAAAATCATCAAGGATACAGCAACGTCAAAAAATAGAAGAATTAAAAACACTATCTGCAATATTAAACATAATATTTTTAGTCGCAAACTCCTCTATAAATCCTTATTTTACTATAAGGAATCTAACCAGACTGCAACCAACAGCTACTCTCCGGGCTACGTGCCCCGCCAAGCGCTGAATTACAAGTTACAAGCCTGGCGCGTTAAGTGTAATAATTGCATATTACCATCAAAACGCTAATGCTTCGATTGCAACAAACACCAGCCGAAAGACTGATCCTACTTAAAGGAGCTCCCTTGCCAGTCGTCACACACCACTTGCAGACTGCAGTTTCGAGCTGTTGGCTCTCGTCAGTGCAAGGTAGGTATGCGACGACCGACATGAGAATCCTTTGACTATAGTACATCCCGGTATTTTTACAATAGCGACATGTAAAACAGCCAGCAGGCGCCATCTAGCAGTCCAGTGTCTGTTGCAATCGAAAAATAAATAGCCTGACTTGGCTTAGCATTGTTCAAATGTGCTTTTAGAGGGCGGAATATTAAACATAATATTTTTAGTCGCAAACTCCTCTATAAATCCTTATTTTACTATAAGGAATCTAACCAGACTGCAACCAACAGCTACTCTCCGGGCTATGTGCCCCGCCGAGCGCTGAATTACAAGTTACAAGCCTGGCGCGTTAAGTGTAATAATTGCATATTACCATCAAAACGCTAATGCTTCGATTGCAACAAACACCAGCCGAAAGACTGATCCTACTTAAAGGAGCTCCCTTGCCAGTCGTCACACACCACTTGCAGACTGCAGTTTCGAGCTGTTGGCTCTCGTCAGTGCAAGGTAGGTATGCGACGACCGACATGAGAATCCTTTGACTATAGTACATCCCGGTATTTTTACAATAGCGACATGTAAAACAGCCAGCAGGCGCCATCTAGCAGTCCAGTGTCTGTTGCAATCGAAAAATAAATAGCCTGACTTGGCTTAGCATTGACTGATCCTACTTTAATCCCTTTTTAACACATCAAACATTATCAATAACTTGTGGACCCCGTATACCCTTAGGATGTAGACCCTTATAACAATAACAAACCATATTGAACCATAAAAAAATTGGTAGTCTTGCACATAAGGTACCAAACTTTGAAAAATTTTTGAATATTACTTTATTTAACAACCGGCACGGTAGCTCGGTTGGCTAGAGCGCTTATGGGGCAATTTTGCTTGGTCAGACTGCTGAATTCTGATGGGTTCGATGCTCGGCACCGACACTGCCAATGTCGGGGGGGTAATAGATGTAGTCTGCGTTTTTTCAAATTCGTAACCCCCTTCCGGACAGCCTTGGCATTGAAACTGGGAGTTGTCTACTATATGTGATGCTCGATGTGATGTTAATTAAGTACCTAGATCATTACTCACTACACTAAAAAAATCATTAATCATAATTTGTAAAAATAAATTAAACCTAATGAATTATTAAACTAAACTTAGATCAATAATGTATTCGAATAATGATTAAGGTCGAGAAAATCAATAGGCCAGAACAGAAACCTACAATACAAATAATAATAATGCTGTGTTCTTGCCAGTGTGACTAAATATTTACGTGGGAATTGATCTGATTCAAGGATAAATAATCTTACAAGATAAAATTAATCAATTTGAACAAACTTACTGTTTTAAGTAAAGTTGAACTTTAATAAAATGGACAAGTACAAAAAACAATTTCTGGACAAAAGTGAAGAAATGAAAGAAAAGATTAAAGAAGAATTTAAGGATAGAGGTGACCAAGTCAAAGGAAAAATTCGAGACGTATCTGACAAGGGAACCAAAGGTACTATAGTTGTATCAAATAAATAAATATAACATAAACATCAAACTGGAACTGCCATGTAGGAAATTACAAATAATGAAATACCGACACGCACTATAATAATAATCATATTCATAAACCGTGTAGATCAACGATGCTATATTTAATTATATATAAGTATGATCACAAAAAACAATACGTACTGGATCACTATCCACAAGCGCGGCAACTTCGCTCTCTTCTGGCCATGGTCTTTTCTCAAAGTAGTCTTCTGTCAGTTTAGGCCACGAATGCTCATACAAAGCTTGCAATTCGAAAATCAAACCTTCGTTCACATTATTCCGGAAATAAACCAGAAAGTTTTTAACTCCTTCAGGCATCTTGAAATGTTGCCTGTTGAATTCGTCCAGGTTGGGATCTCCTGTATGTGCTGTGTAGTCATCGTACCCGTATTCATAACCCTAAAAAATAAAATCAAGTTGACTTTTTCAGTACTTCAATCAATGTCAATTTTACAATGAAATTTTTATTTAATTATGGGATTGATTCCAGCAAAACATGTAGGTACGTAGTTGTAGTTAATTACTCAAATAGTTATATGTAAGGAATGTGACAGCACATGCAATTTTTAGCCTTAGAAATGCTTTCAATATTTGCTATACATAGGTACAATACTTTGACGCAGTTATAACATGTACTTTAAACTGTTATTATTAGTTACCTGTTCATAGTCGTCGTTAAATGGTTTAGACATCTTTTATCCAATCAGTTAAAGAAATATTGAAATATAACCAACAAACATACGAGCTGTACTTATGACGAGTACGAGTACTGACATTAACGAATACAGGAACACAATACAGTTGACTTGACAATGTTGGCATTCCTGTCATAATTTGAAACTAAGTTAACGTTCGGAAAACAACGAACGCTCGTATGCAAGCAGGAAAGACAATTTATTCAGATATATGTCCAAAATACTTTCCACATTTTCAATGATTATAAATACATTTTAAGGAATAGATTGTATTATTTGATCAATACGTTGAAATTAATATTCCAATCAATTATTGTTTAAAAAATCAGAGAAAGAAAGCCCAGTTTATTTCTTACAATATTTATATTTTACTTTAATTTAAGTAGATGTGTGCATCTATTTGTGTAAAATTGTTTCATGATCATATAAGAGCTGTAAGCATGATGAAATTTTTTTATTAGAGTACGATTCTTGAATAGACTGTTTTATTATAAGTATAATGAACTTAAATTATTAAGGAAAACTAAATCTACATTTATAAGGAATAAAAAATAACTAGTAATGGCCGGCTTATTAAAGTTCCATGTTTTTGTTGAATCTTATTAAAACTGGAAACATCCATTTTGTAAATTTTTTTTGTAAAATAAAATAAACATATTTATATACTAATCGATTTTTTCAAAAATAATAGGGTTCTAGCTAACACTAATTAATTCGGTAAGTCTCAATTATTTTATTTGTTTACAAAGCAACTAACAATCCGACTAACTTCCAGAACATATTTTGTGTTTAAAATTTAATGATAAATAGTTTTTAATTTTTACAATTTTGTGATACTGTCATTAGAAACAAAAACATTTATGAAATACATATACTTATTAGAAGTAATACTCCTATATCTCCTTTGCAGTAAAAATAGACCAATAGCGTACCGTGAACCTTCTACTATCATGTGCCAACTTTTGACCGTCTGTTTTTATGGTTGGTGTATGCGTATTATTAAATTACAGATGTACTCCGCTGTGGCAAGATTACTCTGACGTACATTATCAAAAGTTCATTAGCATTAATTGCAAGTTTCATAGGCTTGTAATGCGCCTCTGAAGATGTGAACTTTCCAATACACACCATAATTCATTTATAGTTACAAACAGTTTATGCTATAACGAACATTCTAAAATTGATTTTATTAATTTTATACATCACGAAACTGATAATACGCATCCCGATTTAATCATCTGTCAGGGATCAGTACATGCGCATAAGTTATCGAATATGCTAGAGTCTTGGCTTAACATCATATTACAAACTAGCGGTATTATTGGTCTAATAAGTATATGACGAAATACCGCCAGAAGCGCTAATTTGCAGAACAATTTTGTAAATTTCATTCTAGAAAACAAGTGGTAAATAAAATTAGATTCACCTAAAGCAATAACCCATTTTAGAGGTGACGTCAAGACTAGTTAAAAGTGCCCAAATGTATGCGATCACACATTACAGCTAGTCATGCATATATACTGCGGTGAAAAGTCTAAGGAAATTGAATCTTAAGACACATGTAGTTTATGTCGAATTTAAGACTATGAAATTATAGCTTTACATTTTACTGAAATGCAAACAACAACAAAATAGTTCAAATGTGCTTTTAGAGGGCGGATTATTAAAGCATAATATTTTTAGTCGCAAACTCCTCTATAAAATCCTTATTTTACTATAAGGAACGTAACCAGACTGCAACCAACAGCTACTCTCCGGGCTATGTGCCCGCCGAGCGCTGAATTACAAGTTACAAGCCTGGCGCGTTAAGTGTAATAATTGCATATTACCGTCAAAACGCTAATTTCGGCTGGTGTTTGTTGCAATCGAAGCATTAGCGTTTTGACGGTAATATGCAATTATTACACTTAACGCACCAGGCTTGTAACTTGTAATTCAGCGCTCGGCGGGGCACATAGCCCGAAGAGTAGCTGTTGGTTGCAGTCTGGTTACGTTCCTTATAGTAAAATAAGGATTTTATAGAGGAGTTTGCAACTAAAAATATTATGCTTTAACAACAAAATATTTAAATATTTCCACGTATTGCATGATGTTCTGAACAGATGTAAAATTCTTCATATGTGAGGAAAAACCTTTAAATATTCCTTGTAAATACGAATTTGTATGTAATATTGAACATATGCGATTTAATTTCGGTTCTTATGCGTAATACACACAGAGTTCACAATAATTCTTGACAACTTTTCATTGAACACGCTATGACTTTGTGCACTACAAGATTTCCTACTTTCAGGGGCTTAATGCGTCGCACCAAAATAGTACATTCCCGGGCAAAACCTATCCCACAAAACAAAAAACATTAATTAACTGTTATAGAATGTTACAATATAACTTTGAAAAATCTAGGAGTAGATAAAATATTATAAATCTGTTCTCTAATATAGCTCAAGATTAATATTAATATTAATATTAATATTAACGAGTGCGGCAATTCAGCAGCCGTGCAGTGAGATACCGGGGGAGGAACCTAACGCTTCCACTTCTCTCTGACAAATACACATCCCACTCCGCTCGCCCGTTTTTATAAATGTATCACGCGCGCGTACAGACCCTAATGAAGTTAGAGCTTCGGGGTAAAAAAATCTTGAAAGAGAATTGATTGCCCCTGAAAATTAGCCTGGCCCGAAGCCCCTGACCCTTTCCATTCTACAGGGCAAAAACTTTGCGGGTCCCCCTCTACCCTCATAATCATCAGATCGCAATCTGGTCGGGCTTAAATCAAAAAGAAAACAATTCCACATTCGATGCCAAAAGTAATCTCCCCCATCGCTTTCCTTCCTGGCGGAAAATTACTTTTTCTAAAAATAATAACAACAATGAATTGGTTATGTCGCAACCATATGTTTATTTATGGCGAAAGTAGGCACATTAGTACACAATGTCACGTATGCTGCGCGATTTGCGGAAAAAAATGCGGAAGTTACAGCAGTTAATTTCATTTACGTTTACCCTTCCCCCTCCCCCATAACCAACCTAGCGACTTGAAATTTTACACAGTACTTAGGTCCTGAGTGTCTATCGGGGGAAGAAAAAAAAGTCGCCAAGTCACTTTCTCCCTCGAAAAAAAAAACCGCGAAAACGGCTATCGCTGCAGCGGAAAATCTGTCCATAAATACTTTCAAATCGCAATATCTCCTCGGGAACCGCTGGACAGATTTCGACGATTCAAATTTCAGTTTACGCGCATTCGCAAGCCCTTCATTTCATCCCTATACACTTTTTCGATCCGAATCAAACTATACGAGTTTTGTCCGAAAAACTGATTTTACCTAGCTTTACATGTAAATCACCCCCCTCCCCCTGTCCTCGTGAAATGGTCGACCGCAAAATTTTCCGGATAATAGGAAGGGGTCCGACTTCATAACATCACAAAAAAAATTGAGAAAAACGAGTTCGTTTGCAAATCCAGATCGACCCCACTATCAGGTGAATCATCAAAGGCAGTTAAAGACTTGACCTGGTGTGCGGCTCACTCATTCGCAACAGACGGCTTTAGCTTACATTTATATCTATTGTGTGCGTAAAAAAAAGATCTGTAAATACCGTTCAAATAAGAAATTCGAAGAATGATTGTTGGGAAGTGGTGATAAAAGTTCAAATCTTATTTAATCTTTCATTTATTTACTAATATCAGAGAAAAATACATACCAAATATAATCGTGTTGAGCACAGTAGTCAACTTATCGAGTACAGCAATCATAAGTATTGGGTGCAGATTATCTCACAATGCTGTGAACGAGTATTTTCCCATACGGTTCCCAACTCAGCGCCGGGGGACAGTTAGATCCAAACTAAAGTTAAGTTAAAATAATATTTATTTTATATGGAACTGATTTAGTGCAGACCACTATTAGTTAACATATTACATCATATGTTAATTTTAATATTGAATTAAAGTTTACTAAATTTGTGGGTGCTGCGAAATATTAAGAAAACTGTATGTATATGATATAAATTAAACAATGTTACCGATTTTATCTTCAAATGTTATGTAATATTACTGTTATGTAACTTGTTTAGTGGGTGTATATTTGATTCTCCACCTATTTGTGTAAAACACAATATAACTGATGCATTTTAGAATTTTATGTACCTATTTTTAATACATTTAGTATATTTAAAAATTACACCGGTTCATATAGTTTGCCAAATTTTAATAACTTTTTCATTGAATTTATTATCGTATTTTGGAACCATGTGTTTCGGCGCTTCACTTAATTTTAACTAGTTATTTTGTTAGTGTATTTTCAGATCTGATGTTGGTAGAATGACATCAATACTTAGGTATTTTTCATAAAGATCGTTTCAGCATTTCAGTTTTGGTTTGTCAGATTCAAAGTCGCGTAGGAAGTAAGGATAATTAGTTAATAATATTAAATAATGTTGATTACCTAGTCTTCTAAGTAAAACAGAATAATATTCTAGTTATCACTTATTTAAAAAGATGTTAGCATCAGGGTTTAATGGTAAGGTTATTTTCAAATACCTAATGTTCCATGAACAGGATGTTCGAAGATTAAAGGTCAATTAATATATCTTCTTGTAGTATTGCGAAGTTTTTTAAGTGCAGAACCGTTACCAAATAAAGTTGTGGAAACTAGAGCGGATATATTTAGTTCAAGAGGTATTCATATCCGGGAGGATGGTCTTGTATTATATTTGCCACCGAAAGTTACCCAAAAAGGAGTTAAAGCCAACTATGAAATTGTATTACACCGACCAACTACAGAGACTCTCCATTCAATTTTTAGGTAAGTAAACAATTCTTGCAGGGAGATGCTTAAGCTTGTATACTAATTTTAGCTTATATCGAACCACTGATCTTGAAGAAGCAGAAGTAAAATTTGTTACATTTAAAGATAAATTACCTATATTTATAGAAGTAGCTAAAGAGGTCAGTTGATACTACTCTATTTGCATAGATACGTTGCAATATCCTTGTTGTAGATGTGTAATAATCATGGACTGCAAAAGATATGTGACACCCTCTCTGAGCATCCCTCGTGGACGCTAGCACATTTAGCAGCACATTTCGCACTGTATGAGTCTTTCAATGACCCAAGGATCAACTGTTTCCTTAACAGCACTGACTTGGACTCTGGGATGTCTCCATTGCAAGTTGCAATTACATCGCAGAATTTAAAAACTATACAGATGCTGGTGTCTGCAAATTGTTCTTTAGAACATCTCGATTATGATGCAAATTCTGTTTTCCATTATGCTGCCAGCACAACAAAGGAAATTATTTCTGTAAGTGCTTTAGAATTAATTTTGTAATGTTTTACGAATTAGTGATTGACAAATTTGCGCACTTGATTCTAGTCTATTATAGTATACTTAACCTTTTATAATCATTTAATATCAAATAACTTGACCTTGTTTCTGATTCTCAGCATGTAGTCTTATATTCCTTTAACTTTGTGCTTATTATTTTTATATAGATTTGCAGATGTACGTAAGCTTATAATATTTATAGTTTTCATGCCTCCAAACACTAACGATGACATACAAATTATTTCACCATTGCTTAACAAGTCAATATAACATTCACGAAAGTAATATCCTTATTATATGGGTGATTTTAATGTATGGCAATATTGTGATCATTTTTTTACCTCATGCTCACATGTGGAATAAAATTAGCAAATTAATTTCTTCTGTAATTATTTTGACTAAGACAATTGTTAATATATACCGAAATCAACAGAGGCCCTAAACCTGAACCTTGGGGAATACCAAGCTTAACATCCTATGTATTGGATATGGTACCTTTGACATTAACAATTATATTTGGCACCTCCATGTTTCTTAATCCAAAGAACAATATTTTAAGGCAAGCCACAGCTAGATGAAAATCACAAATGTACCATGTCAGTGCCTTTAACAAATCGAATAATAATAATACCACTGGTCTTCCATTGTCTAAAGCCTTATAAATGTAATTTATCATATATGGCACAAGGCTGTTCCAATTGGGCTTATCAGCCAATTAGAAACGACTTTTTCTTTCTAATAATTAGTATTAAGTAATGAGATTTGTCTATAATTATCTATGTTCTTGTTACCTATTTCCTTTTGTATATAATAGAATGATAAGAGCAGTTTTGAAACAAGGGAAGTGGTCTTGAAAATGTAATTGATCAAGTCGACAAGTGGTTAAATAATAATGTCTGTTATATTTTAAGTGGTTGAAATAGAGAGATCATGTTGTATTTATGGTAGAGGCATCTTGTATACACATATATTGTCCATTATTAAACGTTAATTTAATAGTTTTTTTGTCTATATCGAAACCCTTTACGAATTTTATTTCTATAAATCTAGAAAAAAACCTATAACGAACAAAAATCGAAAAGTGTAAAAATGGCAGGTTAAAAAATGTAAAGTGTACTTGTATATTTATCCATATTAAATAATTAAAAGGGGTTTAATGTTTTTTTAATTTTTGATATGCTTTTTGGTTTTTATGTAACATATAGGTCGAAAACAAAACTTATTTCTTTGAATTTTTACAAGTTAAAGATTTAAGATGGGTCAACAATATGAGATGTCCGGAAATTCCTGTTGATAACTTTACGTGATGATAGGATTTGCAAAAGTATGAGAAAAGCCATGTGTATTGAAATGCTTAATAACCATTTCATGTTTTTGCAAATACTCTTATCACCTGAAGTTAATAACAGGCATTTATGGACACCCTGTATACAAGAAATCTTACTGGCAATTTAAATTTTTTTATTTTCTATTGCATTTAATCTCAAAATATGAGCGAAATGATCAGCAATGTTTGAATCGGCAAGTTCACAGTTAAAAAATGTCCTAGGCACAGTTGTAAAGTATAAACGAACTTAATTGAAACCGTATAAAAACTACAAGTCGGCATCTCTTTATTGTACATGGGCGGAGGTAAATAGAAATGCTTGTCATAAGAAAATGATAAGATTTTCGGGCGTTATTATATTATCCTCTGTTTCAAATGGTCTCCAGAAAGCCATGATAAATTAATAAATAATTAAAATATTTTACCTTTTATATAGTAGTAAATATTTATAAATATGAACAATAACTGACTAAACTCCTACGCTTGATATTATAACAGGTATTTACGCACTGCACTGGCACAGACAGCACATCTCTAAGTCCACCGTTGAAGCGATTTACGAGTTTTTTTATGCTAGTAGGCCTGTCCGTTTTATTATCTTTAAACCAGTGTAGTCGTAGATGGTTCATTCAGGCCAGTCTCGGACTCGCCTGTGCAGTTTCAACTACTATTCGAATCTCGATACCATTGCTAAATATATAGGACGAAATATCAAGTTCAGTGCGCATGGTCCTGTGCTTTAACACTGACCAGTTTCAATTATCCTCGTTTAAAGTATAACCATGTGCTCCATACAGGATGAGCTATAGTATGACCATTTTTGTCAGCGAATATTCCAGTATTGCCTAATGTTATTGAACTTAGGTCTAGTTGAAAGAAATGCAATGTATACTGCAGCAATTTGGTATTAATATGCTTTTTGTTACAATCAATGTCAAGGTCAAGGTAACTACAAAGAATAGTATAATTAGACTTATATTTAAAACGACATTGAGTGCTTGTGTAATGTTATCTATGAATAAATTAATACAGCTATTTGGCGTGGCCTGTATATTGTGATAATTGAATATTTATTGTTTCTCGGTGTGCAGCATACAGCACATATTTCAGAGTGACATTCATTGCATAGATTTTTTATTGTGGGTATGTCAACAGCAGTTGCATCAACGTGTTAAAATTAGTAATCCATCATGTTGATCCTTGAATGGGTTATTTTATTGTAACCTTCACGATAAGAACCTTTCATATTGCTGTCTTCCCAATGTTCTAATGTACATAAAACAATGTCTTCTGCTTGCTTAAAAATATGTCTAAAATTGTTTAAAAGTCCCTGAATATTTCACATGGCTATAGTAAAACAGTGATTAGAAACTAGTGTTAGGTTCCACCATTATTATACTGACCACTGTTGTTTGAGTATGTATTAGCATTCATAAGTATTTTTTTAGATCTTATTTTTAGCTCATTGCTATATTGATTTGAACTGTCTATTTCCTTGTTTAGTTTATAACATTTTTGTATTAATGAATCATTCTTGTCCTCAAGGTTTTTACATTTGGATTTATGCACTTCTATTAGACTGTTTAGTTCAGGGCAAGTGTTGCATATAATTTTTTTTACTGAAGATCATCTGAATAGCAAAATTGAGATTTTTTTATTCTTTCATCTTTATTCTAATTGCATTTTTAAGGTGAACATTTTATAAGTCTATTTCTCTGTTTTTTTTTATTAACTCTTCATTTATTGAATTCTCTACAGCCAATATGTTATGTAAATTTAGGGTAATACTGTTACGAGCATCTTCTATTTTTATTTGTTAGATACTCCATTGTCACAAGTAATTAGCCAGTGTTAGCTCTTATTGAAGTTGTTCCATCCATAATGTCAATTTTGGATTTCGATTTCGGAATAATTTTAATGTTTACTGGTAATTTGCTTTTTTATTGAGTTGTTACTACCTCAGTCATTTTTTCATCAAATTTGTAATTGTTTTTTTTTTAAATATTTTTATCAAATAATAAACCACAAGTGTTTTTTGTTGTTTATTTTTCCTTATGCTTTTATTTTTATTTTTGATCACTATGATATAATTACATAATATATGCACTGAATTAGGAAATCCTTCCTATATATTAATAGCTTGAGAGGTTTTGTGCTTCTTTGATGAGGCAGTTCTTGATAAGATATTGTTGTGTTTTTTTTTATTGCTTTATACATTCCTCAAATATCAAACTCTGACTATTAGCCATAAATAAATGCACTATCTTTTATATTATTATATACCTGATGATAGACTTGTGGATAGTTTGATATACCTAATAATCACAGGTGTTGCATTCTTGTGATATTGCCCAATGCAATGAATCCAACTTGTTGTGCATCTTAAAATGTATTTTTTTACAGCTGCATAATTTTGAACAGTTCATTGAATCAGCAATTTTACAGCAGCAGGAAATTTTATAAAAATATAAAAAATAGGAATTCCTATTTTTATATTTTTATAAAATTTCCTGCTGCTGTAAAATTGCAGATTCAATGAACTGTTCAAAATTATGCAGCTGTAAAAAAAATACATTTTAAGATGCACAACAAGTTGGATTCTGCTTATTTAATGATTATCAATTTTATTTTCGATTTGGATTGTTTGGAGATTACCGAGAGATGGCGCTAGTTACTCAACTAGCACCAAAGTGACAATAACTGAGATGGGAACCTCGTATCAGTAATCATTACGACATTGCGACTAAATTTACGACTTTGATGTAAAAATAACTTCATTTGACAAGTCTACACTCCCTGTCTCGTCGTTTCTACCACTAATGATTACTTTAATAGTTATGCAACTTCACGGTAATAAATATATGTGGCCGCATACACTGATTAAAGAATTAAAGATACATATGCCGCATACAACCATACAAGTAAATTGTGACAGCTGACAGGTTTTTCAATGTGAAATTAGGTAAATACTAAATAGTTAAAATTAGGAGCGCATTCAGTTTAGATTTCAATGTACGGCTAACACATACCAAGGAGACGTTCCAAATCAACATCAGGAAAAATGTAACCATGAAGTGGCAGCGGCAGCTTTGAAGAGGTAATTTGTGGTAGTCACAAATTTGCTACGACTTTAAAGTGGTGCTACAGTTCCATTTGCAGATTTGTAGTAATAATAACTTTAAAGTTACGTATTTAAAGTTTTCATCACTATAGCCAAGTAGTGATTACTTTCAAATAGCATTTCTTGGTGAAAACGACCTTAAAGTGATATTTTCTGAAATACGCCATTTTGATGGCCAAAACTTTCAACGCCATTATTATACCACATGAACCATAATTTCAAAATTGACTAAAAAATATAATTTATCGCCATTTCTGCACCAAATATAACAAATGAATACATAAAAATTAGTTTTAAGTTCCGAAGAACAATGAGAAATAGGTTTACGCATCTATCGTGTCATATTCTCGCATGACATTACATATTTTCATTAAGAAATGCAAATTTTAAAGGCACGTGGTTAGATTCGGACGTTTTAATCATCATTAGTACAATTGCATTTGTTTTAATTGTGACCCTTAGACCATTGGAAGATAGCACAAGTTTTGCTATCTAAGTATCTATATTACTCTTTTGATTAAGTTTCTGAGTTAGGGAAATGAACAAGACCAAGAATCATGTGTAAGAATGAAACATAAATATAAAAAAATCGGTTGCAAGACAAAGCAGAAGCAACATCGATTTAAAAGAGTGGGGAGAGGTAAAGTTTTCTGAATGTTGCTGCGTCTACGCCACGACGTCGCCGCTCAAGAGCACCTGACAGTTTCTAATCTTGTCACTCTCACTGAGAGTATAATAACTACTTTTATATAAGAGCACCATAAATTTGTGAAATCCAGTATATGATTACACAACTCTATTGTTATAAACTTTCTATTTTTAGGTCCTTGCCCAAAGCTCACCGCCACGATGTTTAAACGCACGAAACAAAAATGGTCACACCCCACTTCATATGGCCTGTCTTGCCGATAAACCAGACTGTGTCAAAGCTCTCTTATTGGCTGGTGCCGACGTTAACATAGCAGCCACAAAGGTTGAACTGGACTATAATGTGGAACCGAGTTATGTAGGAAACTTTCTTCAGGATCATCCCAACACGTTTTTTTTAAAAGATATTAAACACGGAGGCACACCCTTGCATTGGTCTTCTTCCAGACAGGTTATTGAGGCTCTTATTGATGTAAATTGTCATATTAACGCTCTGAATTTCGAGCAAAGGACCGCTCTTCATGTTATGGTAGAAAGGAACAGGTATGATCATTTCGCAAAAAAATTACTATTACCAAATGCTATAATGTAGATTCGTGCCCAGTACCCAACCGTTCAACTGATTCACATTGGACCAAAAGTATTTGAAAGTTAATGGACGTCATAACAAAAAATATTTTATTTAAAATCGGGCAATCAGATTAAAAATTATGGCCTTGAAAGTATAGGTATATGCCGGCACAAAATGACTAAACATTTTTGAAACGTATTAGGATGCATTCTATTTAAAAATAATTCTTATATATTATTTTAAATTCATGTAAACATTACTTTTACAACAACTATTAAACAGTAATTATCATTACATTCTACAGGTAGTTAAATTCAATGTAGAAACACAGTAGGAATTTAGGTGCCTAGAGTTTCAAAATATAAGGATGTATTTTCTTATCTAACATGTGACAATGTCGAACAAGACAAATCCATTAGCGAGATCTGGGAGTTATATGATGCGTACAGTGGAAAGTTAGTGCGAAATTAGAAAGACTAAATTAGTGTACGCGTATATGACAGAGAAAGGACAGAATTCCCAGTACCATGGCTCATATCTCGACGAGTCAAGTGGGTTGCAGGTCTATATGCAACATGAAGTTTGGCACTTAACGAAATTTACGTACAACCAATGTGTAAAAAAGGGGGCGAAGAATATATGTCCCTTTCACGAACAAGTCGTATAAAATATCTCAGGAATGCAGCAGAAGACAGAGACACACGGTACTCACCGAGGTCCACGGCTCCCTTTTGGTATCCCATGGGTTCCACCAGGATTTACTGCTACAATGGTTTCTACCGGGATTCACTGCTCCAACAGTTTCCACCGGGGTCTACTGCTCAAATTGCACTACACAGTAACCACCGAAGCGTACGCCGACACCCTACTTGCGGCGCAGGGCCATTAAAGGCACCGTTTCAACTCTACTGGCAAAGATTCTTCCAACATGAAGCGCCAGTTTCAAAATCTCGCTGTAAATACCTCCGACACCGCGGTTGCGGGCTCTATATCTGAGGAAGGCAATAATCTGGCAGTTTACACGGTGCCAAATTCACCGACGTAAGCTTCTAAGTATAATAAGCTGGTTATTTATCTCTATTATTATTTAAAATTGATACCTTTCTCTTATTTAAGTGGGTTACTTTTTGACGAAGCTCTGAACCAGGACGTCTTGTCTGTTTAAATTACATCGACCAACCACGGATATGTTGTTGAACAGTCATACACAATTTGGTAGTTGCCGTTTGTGTAATCAAGTAAAGGATATTTCCTCAACATTTTATGATTTTTTACATGAGTATTTACTTCTCATTTACCACTTCAATTCGATAACACGAACATTATATGATTATTGTCTTCGGTTTTGCATTAAGTTTTATTTTATCGTAGCGATTGCTACCACACTAACTTCAAACAATAATTCTACCGGCCATTTGCCGCATTTCTAATTACAACCAAAATAACAGGGAAATACTATTGTATAACATGGTTCTTGTTATCTGTATAACCTACTCTGAAACATGTACAGTCTGGTCATTACTGTAGCAATGTCAACTTTCCTATATAATATTTAGATATTCTTTCCTTTTATTTGGGTTTTCGGAAAGACTACTTTTCGAAACGTCAGCAAAATACATTATTTCTGTGTTTATTCCGATTTATATTATTTGTTAAAAAATAATCTCTGACTGTTCCGTTGACGTAAACGTCACAGGCCCAGATGCTCTTCTCCAATAGTTCTATTAATTTGTAGATTCGGTGATTTCTTTTGGAGAAATAATACATAATATATGTGGTAGAAAACACAAATAAAAGGAAATAATATTTGTAGAAGAAACTTTCAGGCAATAATATTTAGATAATTGTCTTAAACATTTTAATTGTTTAACTTCATGTTTGGCTATTTGCTATAACAATTGTTATAAAATAAAATGGTTTCTGTGACTATTCTGGATCTGGAATTAGTTGCAAGGGTGGTCAATAAAAATTATAGAACCACAGCACTTAGGCCCCATTGGGCCCTTTGTAGATCCTCCCTGTAGGCAGACCCTCGCCTAGGCCTCCAACCAACCTAATCTTGCGAAATAGGTGGTGATGCTGCCTAGGGGCATCTCCCTTACATCGGCCAAAGTAGGCCAACGTTCTCCCAAAATGGATTCTTTGATTGATGAGACGGCAGAACAGTCACAGAGTACATGTTGAACCGTCTCATCTTCTTATTCACAACCTCTACAGAGAGGTGTTTTGCTTAATCTCATATTATGGAGATGTTTCCTTAACGGACAGTGTCCAGTATGGATTCGCATTATAAAACGTAGGTTCGTTCTGGACATTGCCAGGTAGTCCATTGCTGTACTCTTGTTGGGATATTTTAGTAGTTCCCTAGCAAGCTAACAGCTGTTTGTTTCATCCCACAGTTTCTTGAATTCGTTGCGGGTGTTCTATTTAATTATTTGTATTATCACCGTGATACTGGCCAGGCCTGGTCCAAAGATACTTAGGCCTGCTGCCTTCTTAGCTAGTCTGTCGGCTACTTTGTGGCCACCACACTGCATGACCTTTCACCCACCATACCAGTATGTTATTCAAGTTGGAGGCACCCACAAGTGCTTGGTGACATTCCCATACTTCTCCTGTGGTAATTTTGTAACTTCTTAGGGCTAGTAATGATTGTCTACAATCTGTGTAGATCCTGATTGTTTTGCCCCTAGTTTGTCTACGGACAATCTCCTTTGCAGCAACGTTGCTTCGCCCTTCCGTAGCCCATTTATATTGGATTTGCAGACTTCTGGAGTATATTCCAGATCCTGCCCCATCCTTCTTTTTTGTTCCATCTGTGAAGATGTTGATCACACCTTCGCCAGTAGCCTCGTTCTCACTATTTGTCTAATAGGGTCTGTCAAAGACAAACCGGGGAGGAATGCAGAAATGCTGACTATTGTTGTTCCAACAATTACTGTCTTTTCTTTCCACCTTACCTCACTGGTAATACAAGTGATAATAAACTCAATAATTGATAATGATTTCACTTCAGTCAAATAAAATTGAACCATAAATTCATAGTGCAATCTTGAGTAATAAAAAATAAATAAATAAATAAATGATTAACTGGCTTCCTCAATTAATAGTGTGTTAAAATTTACAAGATATTTCCAATAAAATGGTGATTAATTTTCTAAGGCAAATAGTATCAGACAGGAAATTGTAATGTCAAACTTTGCATAAAGAACTTCTTGGATAAATGTAAAAGGTTACTACACCCACAACGTAATTTGGGCCCTAACTTTGTTAAACTAGACGATCACGTAAATGTCCAATTTGTTTATTTATCTTTACATAAAATTGAGATAAATAATTATTGGCTGGGATTCAATATGTTCTTGATTGCTTAACGATCAAGGATTTTTGTTATTAATTAATAGACGGGGGTGTTGGGATGTGTCAATATATGTCTAAATTTTCATGATTTTCGGGAATTTTCATCATTTGTAATACTTTTCATTATTATAAGTTTCAGATATAAGGGATAGAAGCCAATTTTCACTAAAAATCGCCAAGAAATAGCAAAAAAAATGCAATTTATGCGTTTGCGTGGGCTTTAAAAAAAATTGCTTTGAATGACTCGTCATATTTCCATCTTTTCATGCAGAAAAATAGCACTCAGAAAAAAGTGTTTTTTTTTAATAACCTCCTCTAATTACCCTGCACTCGAGGTGAATAAGAAAACTGCTTATCATACCAAAAGAAACCAAAATATTTATAAACAAAATACTAGTGCACAGAAATTATGGCAACTTATTTTTGAGATAAAATCTATTACAAATGAACTCTATCAGTGCATTAATTAGAAATATTTCTGAATTTTCCCTTTTGTTTCCATTTTTAATGAAAATTAAATATATAATATTAGGACAAATGATGATTTTTACACTTTGATCTAGGTTAGAATGTGTCGTGGCTCTCCTAAGCAGGCAAGCAAATGCAGATTTAGCCGATAAAGAAGGAAACAGACCCATTCACTTGGCAGTGAAAAATGGCAATGTGTCCATAATTCAAGCGTTAATTATATTTGGGGCTGATTTGGATATACTGAATGATGCCGGTGAAACTGCTCGTCATATGATAACAAAAGGTAGGGTTTTAATACACTAATTATATTTTAACAAACATTTGACTTTAGTTTGTCAGCTATTTTAATACAGTTTCTAAATTCTGTTCTATTTCATTTGACCTCCCTATTTCCAATTTGCTAAAACTATTGCTGATCTAATGGACTCCTATCTTTTTTTTCTTTACTCGTTTACTATGCTTTATTGCACTAAGCACTGATTTTAATTAACTATCATTTTTTCTAATATTTCCTATAGTAATGCAGTGTATGAAGTATCCATCCATCCTCATCAGTTGTCTAAGAGGAACTCCCCTTTCTAAATCCCTTTCTATTAATTATAAATATTATTTTATCCTTTGGTGTCATGTTATAGCAAGCTTATATGCTTCTGTTACATAGATTGTCTGCATATCTAGATCTTCTTATTCTGCAGTTTCTGATTTAATTGACCTCAACAAAAATCCGTAGGTGTAAGGTCAGGTGATCTGAATGGCATGACTACTCAGCTAAGTCACTCTATCATCTTCCTACCACACTTGAGTCATTTTATTTGGAGTTTTTTTTTTTTAATTTGTATGGGATGTGCTTATGAAGTAATTAATATTGATACATCATTACATTTTCTTAAAAACATTATCCACATGTAATTTACAGAATATGTATGCATGTTTTGTTCGTCAAATGTGCTGATATTAAAATCGAGCATTATTTTATCACTTCACATAGTATATCTTTATAGAAGTGATCATTTACAGCTTTATTCGAATGTCTAGCACTTTTTTCAGAGACCAATAAAAAATCATCACTGAGAAGTTAACACATAGAAGTGTATTACAAAATACAGTCATCAAATATCTGTTACCAACATTTTTCTAATTTTCAGAGCAAGAACCGAAGATCCTTTACTACCTTCATGCGGTGGGTGCAAAACGTTGTTCCTCGGATATGACTGGTTGTACAGAAGGATGTAAATTTATTGGCACCTATGAGGGAATTCCGCCACCAAAGGTAATACTTCAGTACATCCATTTCATTAGTGGTATAAACATTTGCTTTTATATCTTAATATTTAATCGGCTAATAAATTTAGTACTCCTTCTACTGTCTTATCTGTAACCTGATGTATGCAATGTAGAATATTTGATGATAATTTTTCTTTGCAACTTCAGATATTCTATTTTTAATCCTTGCTGTTAGTGTGAAGGGAATTTGACTCTAAAGCACCAGAGGTTAATTCAGTTTACATGTATTATTTAATTTTTAACAATTTTTTAACCGATTCAATTTCTTAAGGTTATTGGGCCAACGAACCGTGATATACTCAACTTAATGCTCTCTGTAGCGGCTATGGAGGTGGCGTCTGAGAAACATCGAAACAGATTTCCTTCTAAAGGCAGGCTGCTCTGTTTAGATGGTGGCGGAATTAAGGGTTTAATATTAGTACAGATACTTTTAGAATTGGAGAAAGTGTTTGGAAAGCCTATCAACAATTGCTTTGATTGGTTAGCTGGGACCAGCACTGGTGGTATTTTAGCGTTAGGTGAGGATAATGAAATTAAAAAATTTTGTTATATTGTAGATATAAGTGTGCCATCAGTGTGGTCATTTACGTATTTTGGAAATATTTTAAAGATATTTTTTTATAATTGTTTTTAAGCAAACACTACTTTTAGATGTATCAAATTGCTATATTTAAAATCCTCTATGAATGTTTCGGCTTTTTAGGCCTTTATCAAGAGTTACTACAAACTGTATATTAAAGTAACAAAGGTGGTTGTTCTAAATATATGCCTAAAGACATTTATGACTTAAGCTTTAGTTATGGGAATTTTTCGGGTAGACCTACCGTAATAATGTAAATCAATGAATCATTGTTAAAATTTTATCTAGCATAGGAGTATTTAAGAAATTTTGCTGGTCATTTGTGGTACAAGGGTTGTTTTAAGAAATTTTTTAAATTTCTAATTGTTCAAGAAGATTTAAACACCTTTTACTTCTGTATGAAATAAATTCATGTTAACTGTGTCTATGAAACGGTTATTTTCAATGCATTGTTTTGACATTCTCGTATTTTTGTTGTTATTTAAAATTTATTGTTTATGTTCTTTTACCCCGTTCTTAATACGTCAACACCACTTTGACCTATTTAGACGGCATTACAATCTTTACATTTGATTTCATATATACCAGATTTACTTAGTTTAGTTCCCTTATTATTGACCATGGTAGAAGTATTGATAGTACTCTTGATAAAGGCCTAAAAAGCCGAAACATTTGTAGAGGATTTTAAATATAGTAATTAGATACATCTAAAAGCAATGTTTACTTTAAAAACAATAAGGAACACACACAAATTTTAATATCAATAAAATTAGATTCTATTTTTATTAAAACAACAACTTTGATTATAAATTTTATTGAAATATGTTGAATTCGCTCAGTGGCGGTCCTTGGGGGGGTGGGGGGTTTGCATAGGGGCCCGGACCCCCCCCCCATGGATATATGAACTTTGTAAATCTATCGATTACCAATTATTAAGTTCTCTCTACCCTACAATTTACTTTCAACAGATCACAATAGAATATACCCAGTAGTGCCTGTCGGAGGCAGGACAATAAAAAAGAAACACACTATTTTACCGACATTTCGGTTATTTGGCACATACTTCTTAAGGGTTTAATAGTTATAATTACCGTGATCATATGTACTTATTTTAGTTAGACAGTACTTTCTCTTCGGGTAGTGTTCCCAAAAGTGTCGCAAAAGTGCCACTAGTATCAACGTGATGGTTCAAGTGCTGTAGTTGTAGGCACGTCGAGGGCAAATTAAAGAGCATATTTGTTATTTTGTTATATTTTGTATTGGAATATAGAATACTTGGTCTTTTTAGTACAAATGTATTTGGTATTTTATATTTGTAAGTCTTGCGCCCATGAGACCTACATTTCTAATACCAATATTATTTTAAATAAAACTTCTAACTTTTAATTTAAGACCAATTCAATTCAACATAACTTTATTAACATTTATAATATAATACGTACCTCCCCAGAACCCATCCCAGGATCGACGGTGCAACCACCGCACTACGCGATGGCGGATTGCAGGGTCGGGCAGAACAGGTCTGGTTCGGTTAAAAAACAATTAAAAACTTAAACCTAAACTCCTTCTGAGACAAACAGATTAAAAAGGTATTAAAATTACTTACATCTCACATAAAAGATTTAACAACACTTAAAACTACACATTTTTTAGAAAACTTGTTCACTTATCACTTTTTGAAAATTTCATAGCTGACGCAGGCACCTCAATTCAAACGAGGAGCCTTCCACAAGGTGTTTAAATGCCGGGCTGCGCAAAAGCGGGCCTAAACTTTGATTTGACAAAGTTTTGATTTTGTAAAAATGTGCGATGAGAAATGAATTAGAGACAAAAATGTACAAAAAGAAAGCAAGAAAACAAATGTGACAAAAAAATTACAAACAAAAAGGAAGAGGGGGACAGGAAAGATCTAAAGATATGAAAGATATGAAATATTAGTAAAGGTGGATAGGGTAAGCTGAGGTTATAGTTGGTGAAGTTTGGCTGCAGGGGTTGCCGGAAAATCGGTAACGTCTGGTAGGGGGTAAGGGGTGTTTAATCCCAAATGGGGCATTATACTGTCTAATTTGTGTTATGTGTCTTGTTAACGGACTATCGCCCAGCTTGAAAGAGTAGAAGTTTTGAGAGATCTGCTGGACGTAATCCGTTATCGGGGTTATGTCGCTGCAAAGTGCATACAGGTCTCTGAGGGAGGTGTACCTTCTAGAATTAGAGATGAGGCGCATAAATTTGTGCTCAAGCACTTTTAGTTTTTTCATTGTCGTGGTCGGTATGCTGCACCACACCGGCGCCGCGTATGTGATAGACGGCCTGACCATCATTGTGTACTACAAATTTTGTTGCTACCCCTGACCATGATCGGATACAGACTCCTGGACTGGGAGTAGACCGTCCATATTGTTTCATTGATGTAGGTATTAAACGTCAGTCGTTGATCTAGTCCCATCCCCAGGTACTTCACGCACCTCTTGGTAGGAATTTTGTTTCCCCGGATCGAGATTGGTGTTAAAATTTTATTTTCTGTGAATCGGTGAGTGAAGACTATCGCCTCCGATTTTTCAGCGTTTACCCGAATCTTCCACCGGTCGTAATAAGCCGTGGCACGAGCCATGTGCGCCTTCAGCAGCATATTCGCCACTTGTGCATTGTAGAAATGCGCATACATAACCGTGTCATCGGCGTACTTGGCCAGCTTCGTATGTGGGAAACTGGGAAGTCGGAGACGTACAGGTTATACAACTTTGGCGACAGACACGAGCCTTGCGAGACTCCCGCGCGAATGTCTTGCCGTGTTGAGAGTTTGTTATTCACTCGAACCTGCAGGGATCTGCCCATCAAGAATGAGTGAATGAGCTTGATGAAGCAGGGTTCGGACTCATATGGAAAACTCAGGGAATTTTAAAATTCCTTTAAAAAACATGGAAATCACAGGGAAATTCATAAATTTTGCAAAAAACCTGGAATATTAAGACTCGATATGGAAAACAATACATTTCCTAGGACTTTCTATTGTTATTTTACATTGTTTTCAGAATTACGGTTATAGATTTAATTAAACAAAAAATTATTTAAAAAAGTCGGCTATGCCACTGCATACGATCTGTTATTGTATTGTGCGGACATGACCGCGTGCCTCTGTCTAATGATGAATGAGAATATCTTAATTAATTTGTCAATAACAAAGTAAGATATATTCTAGGGATGGGCAGAATCGGATGCTCAAGAATGGGAATAATAATAATCGGATACTGAGAATTGGAATCTTATACAGTTCAAAGTTCACAAAATATATCTTTTGAAGGGTAACTATAAAAACAAAATTTACAGAAATTCTTGGTCGAAAATCACCTTTACAACTCCCACAAAGATTTTTTTTAAATGCCCAAATTTTCGTCACAAATGCTTCCTACAACAACGTAGAACACATCTATGAAAAAATAAACTCGTAAAATTTCAACCCCCCCTTTTAATTTTATACTCAAGTTTCGAAGTAGAGTTAATTAGTAGTTATTATATTTAAAATTATGTTTAATATGTGTCAAAAAAAATTTGTTTGGTCATGGAAAACCTGGAAAACTCAGGGAATTTTTTTCGACTACAAGAAGTCCGAACCCTGTGAAGTAAGTAGGGAAGTTATAGTGGTGTAGTTTGTAGAGTAACCCCGGGATCCAGACAGTGTCGAACGCCTTCTCAATATCGAGGAGCACCATGGTGGTGTTCTTTCCGAGGTTGTATTGTACTTTGACATCGTTATCTAGCCTAACGACGTGATGCACCATGCTCCTGTCCCTCCTAAAGCCAAACTGGGACTCATCGTCGATGTGGAGCATCTAGCCTGGTCAGGATGAGCTTCTCCACCAACTTGGAGATCGCCGACAGCAACGAGATGGGCCTGTAGCTGCCGATGAATTTCGCATTCTTGTTTGTCTTGAGAATGGGAACGACCACTGCGCATTTCCACTGGCTGGGCCAGTGTTGGAGCCGCAGGACCGCGTTAACGATTAATTTAAGACCGGTTGACCTTGGAAAATCTGAAATTTTCGCCTGCAGCGCATTTTTTGGCCCTACAACCTCAACTTTGGTAAAAAACTACTTTCATCATTGTACTTAATTTTTTGGAAAAAAATATGGTCACCCTAGTTATAATGCAATATCTGTAGGCATAACAATTTCATCAACATCAATAACTCAACATTAATAATGATAAAATTGTTGTGCATAAAGATGTTGCATTATAACTATTAAACCTTGAAGAAGTGTGCGCCAATGCCAAATACACGAAGCGCTGACAAAATAGTTTGTTTTTTATATTGTCCTGTCTGATTATTTAAGCGTTAATCATTAAATCCCCTTGCAGCTAACGCTACGTGTACACAGCTGTGCTGCGTATCTCCTCCCCCATGTCGAAATTCTGAGACCCCCACTGAATTTGCCATAAAATTGAATTTGAAAAAGTGAAATTTTCCCCATGCGGTAAAACGGATTTGACATTACTATTGAATTTTGACGGTTGACATATACCGCAGTGACATCATATCGTTTGTTTACTTTTGACGGAGTCGTGAATGTTGTGATAAAGTAAAGCATTTTCAGTGTTTATTTGGTCGTAAATTTGTGTAACTTGATTTTTGAGATAAATAAATTTGTAATGAAATACTCAAAATATCGTTTAGTACCAAAATGCAGATCAATACCTATTCAAATACCAGAACAAATGTTTATTTCATTGCCAACAGGACCTAGTGCTAAACTTCAAAAAAGGAGAAAATTATGAGCACTATCAACATAGTTAAGTTGCTTCTCATGGACCTGTAAATTAAAAAATTAATTGTTACAATTGTAGCCATATTTCCTTTTGGATTAATTTGTTTTATCATAATGATTTAATCTCAAATAACACTATTTTTGTTTAGCTTTTCAAACAAAATTTTAACATAACCTATACACAATAAAATTTGGGGGAACTATAGAGGCAGATGTAAAGTAGTAGCACTATTAGATTAGGTAGATTATGAATAATATTTCTTACGATTGAGCCTTAACTCCTCGAATTTTTTCGGCGTTAAAACAATCATTTGAGCGAATCAATTCCATGAGCATAAACGAATCAACATTGGCTAAATTATCACTTTGTGTTTTCACAAAATCGCCGTCTGCCGTTATATTCTTTAAAAAGCACTTCCAAGTTAATAATTGTTATTTTATTTAATGTATATATTCGTTAAAATACCTCATAATAATCACAAAAGTCTACATTTGCTTAAAACTAGTAAATATATGGATGCCCAAAAACAAATAAACAAGGGATCCTCATACATCACGCACGGGTCGGGTGAACTCGTCAAAACTCGGCAGTTGCTCATAAAAATTCAAATAATTGGAATTTCAATTATTATTTATTAATTACTGGATGTCTAAACAATTTATATTATGATATACTTCGACATTTTCATACATAAACTATCTGATAAAAACACTTTTGGGTGTAAAACTGATATTTCGTGTGCCCTATTATTGTCAAGATGTTTCACAAGGAACCCGCCACAAATTCAGTTCAGTAGATATTTTTATTATCTGCAGTTAGGTTGAATAACAATACTAATACTTATTAACCACTATTAACTTGTAGGGCCCCATCTTTTCAACTTACATAAATCTAGATCTCTTAGTGTTTAAAGTGTGACGTAATCTGGAAGGCAGTTGAAAATATTTTCAAGATGTTACCAAGAAATTGCTTTTTCCATGTGTTTAAACATGCAGCATTTTGTTACAAATCATTTTATGATAATTTATTATTTTATAAGATTTGTAGACTTAATTTTACAAAACTTTGTAACATAGTCTTGGGAATACCCTGTATATATATATATAATGCGGTGTTTGCATTCCATATTTACATTTTGTTATGGTCAGGTCAATTTAGATCAACAGTCATTCGAGTATCTTTAAAATTTTCTTTTCTTTGTGATCATCGTAAGATTATGAAAAATTTACTATCTTGCTTCCCATAGGTATTGCTTCTGGAAAATCAATGAAAGAATGTCTTTGCCTTTACTTCCGGTTAAAAGAGGTGACTTTTGTCGGCAGCCGACCGTATAACAGTGATTCTCTTGAAAACATCCTTAAAGAGACCTTTGGCACAGACACTGTCATGTCAGATATTAAGTATCCCAGGGTAATGGTGACAGGAGTTTTGGCTGACAGGAAACCCGTCGAATTGCACCTGTTTAGAAGCTACACCAGCCCTAATGACATATTAGAGGTGAAGCATGATTCACCTTACGAGTTGCCACCTCCTCCCGAGGAGCAGTACGTTTGGGAAGTTGGAAGAGCGACGGGAGCAGCACCAACATACTTCAGGTAAAATAAAACAAAATGTCAATAGATTGCCATGAACCGGTTTGGCATCATCTGAAGATGGTTCAAATTAGACAGCTTTAATCTTCCCAGATGAGGCCAATATAGTTGGGTTTAAGAGTGTAGTTCCTCATACTCTGAGAAACAGCGAACTCTGCCCTTTGACAGAGAGTTAGTTGTTGATCTAATATGTATGTACTTCTAATACTTAATTTCTGAAACAAAGTGGATTTTTGTATCTTTAATATATAAATCACAAGGTTACAGTTTACTAAATATTGTCTGAAAAAATATGTATTATTATCCTCTTCAAAAACAAATCATCGAATGTACAAAATAATAGAATCATTGGAAAAAAGCCCCTGCGCCCGTGACATTTACGTCAAAGCAACAGTCAGAGGTTATGTTTTGCAAATAATATAAATCGGAATAAACACAGAAATAATGTAGTTTGCTGGCGTTTCGGAAAGTAGTCTCATTACGTTTTCAAAACTTTTTTTGGAAGAACTCTTATTTTGCTGCGTATGTCAAATACACAGCTTTAAGACTGGTGAAAGAAACAGTCTTATCAACTTCTATTCGAGCCAAAACATTAATTTCCGTTCCTTCGTCAATAATGAAGTTTTCTTCGGGATCATTGTTGGGCTCTCTTCGGGGTTGGTTTTCAACACATAAAATAATTTTTCGTTGGACATTGTTTATCAGGATATCGTTGAGCATAAAGGTCGGTAGCCGCAACTGCATTTCTTTTACATTCCCCATAAATAATTAACATGTCGACTTTTTGATCTCTTGTATAAATTTGCGGCATTTTGAACACAATTAACAAGAATTTTAAGCATTTTTTAAAGACACAATAAAAACACCGTTGAACCAACAAATTTTTGACGAGCTAAATATTTCATTGTTTTCAAAGCCGCCTTAGTTACTCCTTAACATTTAATTAGAACAAGATTGTGTTTTCTTATTTTCTATTAGCTGTAATTTTGTTTGTATTTATCGCACATATGAGTAAATTCCTTATCAATAGTACAAATAAATGGTACCACGGTACCGATATGATTCCATTTGAAAAAATAGAGTTTTGCCCCAAAAACAATTTTGGTGAATTTTATTTGCTCATAAATCATGTAATTTAGTGTTTTAATGGGATTTCGATTTTTGTAGCATTACACGGGTCATTTAGAATAAATCTCTTGGCACATTTAAATGGATTACTAAAAATTATATTATAAAAAAAAATTATGTCATCATCTTATGATTGATGACATCTCTTATTTGAAATTTTTCATAATAAATTTTGAAATCAAATTGACGATAATATACTCCTTTAGGCCAGAACGATGAGTTGTAAAATGTTTCCTTAAATTTGTAATCAGCAGCTACTAAAAAGCACTTATATTTCCTTTCCATAGGCTGTAAAATTTTTACAATAAATTCTTCTTTCTTATTTCCAGTTTTATTTACCAGGTAATTTGTTATGTCCTCCTCAGCTACATCTTTAAGTATTCGATATAGGTAGAGTCACACCCTCTTGTTAGCCCCTTTAAAATTACCTTCTTCATGTTCAGACTGTCCTATGTTTCTTTTGTAAGAGTTTTGCGTATTTTTCTTTTGAACAACTTGCGTCCAGCCTTCCTTTTTTTGAATTATTAGCTTTGACTTTTCCTGGTGAAAGGCTTACATTTATAATGTCGTTCATAAGAGCCTTTTGTTCGTTTTCCATGATAGATACATTCTTTTGTTGTGATATTAAGTTTGTACTTTTCTCCTAAGTTCTTTTTTTTAATGTTTCTGAAATTAGTTTTGGTGTTCCTGTACTTTTATTTATTGCCATTGCTTGGAGTTTTTCTGGGGGTTGGTTTCTGTGTTCAATTTTTTTGTCTAGTTCACTTTATTTGTCATTTAGATTGTTTATTTTGATTTCTAGAGATTCAAGATTACTTTTAACTGAGGTTTGTAACGTTTTTAAGGCACTGATTCACTGATTATTTGTTCTTCACTTGTTTTTTGTATTAGTTTTTCTTGTTGCGCATTGTACAAAGTAGATTTTTTTAAATAATCGATTTCCATTTCCAAGCTTTTAATTTTTTCTTTCAGAAGAAAATTGTTTTCTCTTAACTCAGTATTTCTTTCCTTTAATAATGAACTTTCACATTGTAATGATTTTTCTGTGAATATATCGAATGGATAATCCTGATTTTCAGTCGCATCACTTAAAGAATATTTGTTTACCACATCAGAATAACATTGTTTTTCACAACATCTTTTTATTGTCTTTATAGAACATGCATTGTGGAATGGAGTCTTACAATTGTTACATATTACTTTTTATTAACAGTTGTTTTTTTGCAAAACCCACAGAGCACACTTTCACTAGCTTTTTCACTCATTCTAGGTTCTTTGAAGCATTTGGTAAGTTAGCTGTTTCTTTTTTAGGGCATTTGGACGTTATCTTGATGGTGGTCTGATAGCGAACAACCCAACATTGGATGCTATGACGGAGATACATGAACATTGTCTAGCACTCACGGCCAAAGGTAGGGAAGACGAGACGTGCCCAGTTTCTGTCGTGGTCAGTCTTGGGACCGGCTTAATACCTGTTACGCAAATTAAGGAAATTGATGTGTTCCGGCCAGAAAGTATATGGGACAGTGCCAAATTGGTGATGGGTGTATCTGCGCTAGGCACTCTCCTCGTCGATCAGGTAAGGTGGCTTGGAATAAAAGTAAAGAATATGGGCACCACAATAGGCCTGAAAAGGTCGCGGTGGTAAAGGCCAAATAACCAGCTCCTCTGTTTATCTATCTATGCGGGTAAAGTGTTGAGACTTAAAGGATTGTAATTGGTGAATGAGTAATAGTTTAGCCTAAGTTTAGGAACAAAATTATATACAGGGGGCAAAGGTGGCCCATTTGGTACTTTCGTTCAGGAGATCAAAATCTATAACTTATCAAAAACTTTCTTTGAACGTCGAAAATTTTGAAGACTCCTTTGCTCATATCAAACGATCATGACTTTTAGCTGCTCCTTATAACTATAATTTAATTCATATTTTAGGCCACCTCCAGTGATGGTAGGGTGGTGGATCGAGCAAGAGCGTGGTGTTCCACAATTGGAGTACCTTATTTTCGATTCAATCCCCAGATGTCCGAGGACGTTGTAATGGATGAAAAATCTGATGAGAAGTTATGTCAAATGTTGTGGGAAACCAAGGTGTACATGCATAGTCACATGAATGTCATGAAAGAACTGTCTGACATTATAAATAGGCATTGAAAAATGTTGGATTCTCCAATTAATTTATTCTTGAAAGGCCGCAATCCCAGCTTTTATTTTTATAGCATATTACCGTTTTTTTCCATCAAAGTTGCGGTTTAACACATTATTGGAAAGTAGCATTAAAACCGCTCTAGCGGAAAGATAGATGTTAAAATATAAATATAAAATTATTTTTTAGCATTATAAAGTAGGAGTAGTCTTCCTAAACTACCTATTATCAGTTTTTGTGCTATTTTCAGTTGAATAACATAGAACAATTTAGTCCAAATATTATTTTTTATTGATTTATTGTTATATAAAGAAGGTAAATATATTTTTGTTTCAGAATTTCCTCTTTTTATTTATGAAATAGCAAAATAGCTGATCTTCGCTTATTTTCAAAAGCGGGTAAAACCATCTTACCATATTTTACAGGAAACGCAGAAAACTGTAGCGTAAATGTCGAAATGACCTTATCCTGCATTTATCGGCCACCCAGCGCAAATCGACAAAACGATGCAGCTCTTATTGAAGTTCTTGAGAACGCTAGTAGTTATTTGAGTAATCTATTAGTTTTTGGCGATTTTAATTATCCCGATCTCTCCTGGGACCCTCCATCACCCCAAGAAGGAAACTCTCAATCAGCATTATTCATGAATGCAATTCTCACCACGAATCTAACTCAACTAGTTAAATTTCCGACTCGTTCTAGAGGTAGCAATAATCCATCTAAACTTGATTATATATTCGCCACTGACTCAACTTTCCTGTCCACTCTAGAATCATTTCCGCCTATTGGTAAAAGTGATCACGTCATAATCATTGCTACATCGCAGCTGTCTATTAATGCATCCAAATCAAGTAAACAAATAACGAGAAGGCATTTCAATGCTGCAAATTATACCAGACTTAATGATTTTTTTGTGAATCTGCAGTGGCCATCGAGTGATATAAATAACATGTGGAAAAATTATCGTGGTAACATAAATCAAGGTATCGGCTGCTTTGTTCCTTTAATTACCACCAGCATATCACCAAAACCCTGGATAAATGCGACAATAAAACAGGAGATTAACAAGAAAAGAAAACTTTGGCATAGATATCGCAGATCATTAACACAAGAAGACTATGAAATCTACAGGCAGAGTTGTAATACTTTATCTAACACATTACGTACAGCAAAGTCTAGATACGAAAACGAAATAGTTGAAAGCAACAGTAACAAAACTTTTTTCAAGTATGTTAAAAAGTCCTTAAAATCTAACATCCATACATTAGCACTTAATGATACGAATGGTGACCTAAAAACCGAGCCCCAAGCGGTGGCGAACTTGTTTGCAGATGAATTTGCCAGCTCCTTCGCAGAAGAGCAACTGCCCATATCGGCACGACTTAGCGAAAATACTAAAAACAACGATACCATCCAGTTTATCGAATTCACTGTAGACAAAGTTACTGAGACTCTCAAGGATATCAAAATAGATTCATCTCCTGGTCCCGACGGAATTCATCCTTTACTCATTAGAAACTGCGCAGACTCCTTAGCGACACCACTAACCCAATTAATGAGAACCTCTTTAGAGGAAGGGAAATTACCAAATGAGTGGAAAGTAGCTATTGTGATTCCAATCTATAAAAAAGGGGACAAATTTGATGCCAAAAACTGCAGACAAATTAGCCTTACATCAATACCCGGCAAATGCATGGAAAAAAACATTGCAAAAGAATTAACAGAGTTTTTTCTTGCCAACAATGTTTTAAAGAACAACCAGCATTTTTTTTGCCTGGACGGTCAACTACCAGGAATTTGCTCCAGTGCGTTGATCAGTGGACCAAGGCTCTTGACAACAACCAACCTGTCGATGTTATTTATCTGGATTTTAAAAAAGCTTTTGATCTGGTTCCCCACCAGCGACTAATCTACAAATTGCAGCATTACGGAGTCAGGGGACGTCTTTGATGTGGTTGCAGGATTTTCTGGATAATCGAAGTTGCTGTGTTAGAGTAAGCGATCAGGTCTCAAGAAATTTCCCAGTGAAAAGTGGAGTACCCCAAGGATCAGTTTTGGGGCCGCTGTTATTTAATATCTTTATTGCCGATCTGTCCAGGTCGCTGACATCCAATTCCGCACTATTCGCTGACGATACTAAATTTTTTGCCGATCCATCGGTAGACGACGCGCTGTTAAAAGGAGACATCAGGCTAGTCCAGAGTTGGTGCAGTGACTGGTGCCTTCCTTTAAATGAAAACAAATGCACGGTTCTTCACATCGGTTCTAATAACCCAAGACGCCAGTACAGTGTAAACAAAATCATTTCTCCAGTTAACCAACAAATGGATCTCGGCGTTTTAGTGTCAAGTGATTTAAAATGGGAACTACATATAGGTACAGTTATTAGGAAGGTAAATTCGTTAGTGTACATGATAACTGTCACCTTTAAAAATATGTCACCGCAATTACTAACCAAAATTTATAAAATCTACATTCGACCGAAACTTGAATATTGCAGTGCCTGTGTGGAGTCCCTACTTTGCGAAAGACATCCATGCCCTCGAGCAAACTCAAAGGCGTATTACTCGTCTCTGTCCTTCCATCCGACACTTGCCGTATGAGGATCGTCTAAGTGTTCTTGGACTTACGACGCTGTGGCGCAGAAGACTTCGGGGTGATCTAATTGAAACTTATAAAATCCTACATGGTCACTATTCGGTAGATGTTAACATTTTTGCGATAAACAGAGACGAAAGACTCCGCGGTCATCAATTTAAATTAGTGCACAAACAATTTCATAGACTTTGCCGCCAACACTTTCTATCCAATAGAGTTTTTTCGTCATGGAACAGTCTTCCAAGTAGAATTGTCAACTCGCCATCTCTGAACGCCTTTAAAAATTCCTACGATAATTTTAATGACTTATTATAAATTATATTGTAACCATACTGAATTCTATGTTTTATGTCCTTCTTTGTTTAGCTTTGTAGTATGTTATAAAACTTGTTTTTCTATTTTCTTCTTTGAGTATGTGATAGGTAGATAGTAAATTATTATCAAATTTTAATATTTTATACGTGTGTATATGAGTCAGTTTAAACGGCTTTGCCGCCTAACTGTATTTCAATAATAATAAAATTAGAGACAATATTGAAATTTTCTAAATATCCTTATACATTCGAAAAAACATTATAGTTTAATTTTCTGTGGCAGCAAAAACATTTTATTTCTCACTTAATAATGAGAAACGCATAATTGAAATAATGCAGTCACTTAAGCCAAAAAAGAGGGTCAACCTCCGAATGAGAGATAATAAATTGTAAACTTGTATAGACCTTTACTTTGTCATTCTAAAAGTTATCTCAAAAGTCTCATAAAATCTTATGTCCGCGTCTTAAGATATTCAACGTCAAAGGTCACAAAAATCGGTTTTTAGCAAATATCTCATTACCTATAGTTTAGAGCATAAGATTCTCTACAAATTTTATCCCAAACATTTTTTTATACGCTTAACCGCTCTTGAGATAGACCACAGAGAGTGCGCAGCGCTTAGCTGTGCATAGCATAATGCAAGGTCAACCGTGGGTCCCGGTAAATAAAACGTTCAAAGTTAATGACTAAAAAATCCATATTGGAACAAGCAATGGAACAGCTCAGAAGAACTGCTGCTCTTTCAAAATCATATGAAGTTTGTTTCGATGAAATAATGATTGTTCCAATCAGCCAAGAGAAATTTTTGTCAAATCGATGTAATAAAAAGAAACTTATTGATATGTTTATTGAGACATTAGACACTGTTAATATCATTATAAAACAAGCCAGAGATGATGCTGATGTTCTTATCATCGAAACAGCTATTGAAGAATCAAAACATCAAAGGACTGCGTCGTCATAGGAAAAGATATAAATTTGCTTGTCATTTTAATTGGACGTACCCAAACACATCGACAAGAAATTTTCTTAAAAAAGTAGGCAAATGCAATGTCAGAACACAAATATACTCATCCAAAAGTTTCGATAAATATCCCCGTTTAGGTAGGTTTATTTAAAGTTTATTCCATAATTGACTGTACTTATTGTAACAATGGTGGGAAATAAATGTTTACTTACTTACTTATAAAAAACGCATTTTATTTTTGCATGCATTTAGTGGATGTGACACGACATCTGCGCTGTTTAAAAAAGGGAATAAAACTTTCATTAGAACATTAGAGAAACTTCCCAATTTCGATCAACTGACTCAAGTATTTCAACAAGAAAACTGCCCTGTACAAACATTGTATGAAAATGAAGTTTACATCTTGTTGGCAATATATAATGCTCCAAAATCTGAGGACAGTATCGATCACCTTCGCTACACGCAATTCGTCAAGTCAACAAAGCTTAATAAACCTGTGTAGCTATCCAATCTTCTGCCAACAAGTGTCGCGGCTCATCAACATATCAACCGTGTATACTATCAAATTCAAACTTGGCTAGGGAATGATTTAGAACCGCAGGAATGGGGTTGGGCGGTGCAAAATGGACTCTTTGAACCGGTAGTGACAATATTACCACCATCTCCAGATGAACTGAACACAATATTTTGCAACTGCAAGAATGGTTGTGGTAGTTCATGCTGCGGATGCAGAAAATCACGGTTGCAATCCTCTTTAGCTTGTGGCCAGTGTAATGGACAAGCTTACCTCAATGCTTTATCGTATCAAAGCGAGCTCGATGAAGAAAGTGCATTTGACCTTGAAATCCTTGATAATTTAGAGACAAATATCCTTGACACGAAGATGATGATAATGAATTGAAAATTTTCGAGCGACCGGAAGACAATGTAAAGACATTGAGATCATATCCTTCTAATTATTAAAGTTTACGTAAATCCTCCCCACATTTGAATATCAGTTGTAGTAAATGTATAATATATAATTGTTAAATAAAGATATAATTAAAATGTATTTGGGTAAATTTCAAAAAAGGGCCAAAACGTGACATTAACCTCTAGTTTCAATTTAATGATCCAAATATTTTTTCCTTTTTTTTGTTTGTTAAAAAAAATCAGAAAGCGAACTTGAACTATATGACATTTCCTTTTATATTTTTAAACAGTCAAATTGTAATTTCGGCGACATGAAATCAAGCAGGTTCCTTAACTTCATAACTATGCTAAAAAAATTATATGTGACATTATAGCATTCTGTAATTATTATTTTTAATTGGGTAAATCCTGACTATTAAAGAAAATAAGCATTTTTGAAAAGTACTGTGCTATACGTGAGAAAAGTAAGAGCAAACCGGTGAAATTACTTTGGTAGTAATCTCGGCTACGGCTCACGTTTACTTTCACAGAAACTGGACAGGGAGTGCTAGTGATGTTTAGTATTATTAACGTTTTAACTGCTGCAGACGTAAATGCACGATTATTTATTTATTTTTTTTCTTGTGCAAAATATTGTATTTTAATATAATTGTAATTATTAAAGTGTTTCAAGATTATAAGCCTAATGTTTTTTTCTCATATAAATATTACCATAATGGGGGTAAAAATATGAGATGAGGCAAAAAGTGCCACACTGCGTTCACGACTTTGAAACGTAATCCCGCAGTGAAAAGGTTAACGGTTTTTAGATATGCGTGCGACATCGGCTCCATGCAGTAAGATTCTCATTTTTATATCCCTTAGAAACAAAGCTGGTTTTTCTATCGATATTTTGCTTGTCACACTTCACTGTATTTTCAGCGACTGGATTAACATGATCATTTGTTACGGAAATTCTAATATTCTATTTTTTATGTGATGTTCTTCTTGTGTAAGCTAACCCCAATGTCGATCTTCCTAGTGCACGTGAAAATTGAAAAAAAAATTGAAATTGTCATAGATAAGATGGCTAAATATGGGGTTAGAGAACTAGCACTTAACTGGTTTAATAGCTATCTGGAAAATCGGCCGCATCTAGTAATCATAAATTCTTGTCAGTCTGAAACGTCTCATACTGCAGTTGGTGTCCCACAAGGGTCTATATTAGGCCCTTTGTTGTTTCTTATCTATATAAATGATCTTAATGCACATAATATATTTTTGTTTGCTGGATCACACATCTGTGGTAGGAAGGGATAAAAGCCTTAAAAATGTTCATAGGTGTAATGAAGAATTGGAATTTATTAATAGATGGCAAGTTAATAATAGGTTCTTATTAAATACAAACAAGTCTGTATTAATTAGGTTTAAAAACTTTTTGATAACCTCCGATAGCAACCTACTTAGTAGAATTTCACATAAATCACTTATATAGGCCGATTCAACAAAATTTTTAGGCTTATACATCTTTGAGAATTGTCAAATGTGCAAGAAATTGGCTCAAACAACTAAAAGATACTGTCAGCCTCGATGTCTTACAAATGTATTATTTCGCAAATATTCATTCAATTTTTACGGAACCACTGCTTGGGGTTTTTCAAATGAAAGTGTGAATTTTTAAACTACAAAAAAGCAATAAGACATATGTGTGGTATAAAATCACGAGATAGCCGCAAAGAGCATTTTAAGACTTTAAATATTCTTACGCTGCCCTCTTCATTTAATTTGAGTATTCTCATTTACGCTAAAAATGAGTATATAATTTGTATAATACAAGAAATAATACCAACATAGGACACCTATGTATGAACACTGTCCCAAATATTTAGCCTACGAGGCGACCTAAAGTTATTGAATTTCAATCTTTTTAAAAACCGCGTTCAAGAACTACTTTTAGGAAAGGCATATACTATTCGATCAGGGAGTTTTGAAGTGACAGTTTGTGCTTTTATGATAAATTTACATATCTATTATAAATACATTATGTCTTTTGTTTTTTCCTCATTTCCTGTTTTGTCATTTGATATACTAATATATATTTATAACTGTATATAGATTTTAAAATTTACCAGTCTTTTACTTTTATCATACTTGTTCTTTATATTTTAGTTTTAACTTGTTCTATATTATTGTATAATGATCAAACTCGACCAATAAAATGAAGTATTATTATTACACTATATAATACGTGAAGTATACATAATTTTTATTGTTATGTGCTGCCCTCTAACGGGGAGAGATGTGATTAAGTCCCTGGTCAAAGTGAGGGGAAACCTGTTACTCTGTTGATGGCCTGTCAGTGAACTCTATATAGAGTTCACTGTGGCCAGTAGGTGGGGTGACGCCATCTCTGGGCCCATTAACCAACCGCCATCTAGCACATAGTAGAAAACTGTGGAGGATTCCAACCTCTTCTAGAATGTTATGGAATGGGATTCTGGTACATTCTAAGGGTGTATATAAAGAGGTGAAGTTGAGCAGGCAAGAGAGTTTTAGGTTAGATAAGAGTTGACAAGTGATTTAAAAGTAAAGTACAGTTGTGTGAGTTTTAAGGATTAGCTTGTAATTTTAGTGATTAATAAAATAGTGGTTAGTAGAGATTCTTGTTACAAGTTATTTGAACCTACAGAGTGTTTACTGAAAATTGTAAACACGTAACATTATTTTAATCTGACTTTGTACCTGACTTGCCATATGTACATTTCATTATTATTTCTGTATCCAACATGATGAAATAAATATAATATTTATTATAAGATGAAGGTCCTCTATGCTAAATAAATAGATATAACTATCAAATTTTGCTGTATCGCTAAAATATAACTGCTTAGTTGAAAAGCATTCACATTTATTGTCTTGGGTCTGTCGAATTTACTTCCTGAACAAGTAACTGAAATTTTTTTCTGAAAGTTATTTGTGGCATTCTACGAATATTCTTTCCTGTTATTTGGGTTTTCTACCACATGATTCGTGAGTTGTTTTTGAAGAGGATAAAATGTGGTAGAAAACTTAAATAACAGGAAACAATATAACTGAAATTAGTTCGGAATAAATCTTCAGGTATGGAAATTATGTCCGTTACTTCCCCCACCCAAGTTTGCATTAATTATAATGTTAATTAAAAAAAAATAAGAAGTTGTTGCAACAAAATGTATATTCATATAACAAAATTGGTTTCTAAAAAATGGCCTAAAACATTTTAAAAAAATGTTACGAATCATCATATCCATAATAATATCCCTCGTCATGGGCCTTATACATATCATTTGAATTTCTCCTTAACCTCCTACCTATCGGTTCCAAGTCTGGATAACACTTAGGAAACACTCTTTCTATAGCATCTATTGCTTCCAACTTCGTCACATTTCTAACAGCAAGTACAGAACTTAAAGCTTTACTTTTAACACAGTGTTCGTGTGCTGCTTTTATGTTAAAAGGTGATGCATCGCCGTTTATCCAAGCCGAAACAAAACTACAGTGTGCAAGGTTAGCGGCCCGGATTTCTGTACATGCTAAGTGATCGATATTTTTGAAGTCTAGTTCATTTTGGCAGTAGTCAAACATATGAATCATTTCATGAGTTAATACTCCTTGCACTACACCTTCTTTTCGTGCTGTATTTTGGCAGATGATTACCTACAATTAAAATATTATTAAAACTCAATTATAAACTATCATAACAAATTAGATTAAATATAAAAGTAGAGCAACAAACAAATAGCTGTTAACAAACAGTGTAAATAACAATTTACACTTAATTCTCCAAAATATTCTAAAGTTACATTATATTCATCTGTATGTCATAAGTACTGTTTTTACACATGTAAATTTCTTTATGTATTTGTTGAATGTGGTTGTAAATAAAAACTATTATTAATATTAAATACAAATTTTTTGCAGTGTGAAGCACTATACTGAAGATTGAATGTGAATTTAATATAAATATCACCTTACGCTAGTGTAATTAAGTCGTGTAAATGCAAGCCTAGAATATTTAACTATTTACCTGTAAATTTTACAGACATGAAACAACGCAAATATTTACCTGATTCAATATAGGATCATAACCACCACTAACTGAAGGAGCGCACTCTTCACAAGAAATATGTCTTCGAATGTCAACGGCACAGCCAGATGCTTTTAATGCTCCCATCATAAGCTTAACCAAAGGGCTCTCCTTTATACATTTATATACATTCCTCTCACACTTTATCTTGGATATATTTTCCTTTCCTTTACCTTTCAGATAGTCAGTAATTGAAGCTTTGGTATTGGTTGGTTTTCTACGTTCGGGGTATAAATCATAACCCCACTGACTTCCATCATCAGGTGCAGGTTTATTAGTGGTTTCTGGAGTCTTCGGGACATCTTTTTCATCTGTATGATCAACGAAAGTCATTTATCCGTGCTTACAAGTAAGATAATCGCGAACTATTTTTGAGGTTATATATCGTTTCCTTTAGTTCAAAATTGTAAAACGAAGACATATCATTAGCGCGAAATTATCATTTGTTAAAACTGCAGTAGTCAAATAGACCATTTTCACCATGCTCTGTTCTTTTTATCATGTTTTGTAGTTTTACTTCTATTTCCGACCTGGAAGGTATCAGTTTCAGTCAATATAAGTCAAGGTTTGAATATTAATTTAAAATTTAAACCTGAAAATTAATTCGCATCTGTCAGAACAATGTGCCATCGAATCGATTGTTTAACCGTCCTTGTCATCTAATAGGGCATATGCACGGGACGGGACGTAACATTTTTTCAAGGTTCTTGCTTGAAGGAAATCAAATAATAACCTCACTTTAATATCACAAAAATCACAACTAAACAGTCTGAGGTTAAGATCCTTAATTTGATTAGGAAATCTAACGACCTAAATATGGCGGCGCAGAGCAAACAAACCTGTTATTTACGACATTGATGACCAATGGCAATGTTTATGGCTGCTAACGCAGACCGGATGTTTGCGGACGTTGGACCTATCATAGTTCGACAATTCCTCTTCCTGATATGATGTTTGGACTCTACCGTCATTTGGATTGGGTTGCCTAATTTGTTACAAGCAATCAACTAACTAAAGTGATGTGTTATTTACTTACCCTCCAAGCAAAGACCTTGAAAAACGTGCCTTATATCGTCATTCAACTCCTTCTAAACTAATGTAGTCGATGTCAGGAGTCGGTATTTTTTGGAGTTTTTGTTTTTTTTTGCCAGAGCGCCAATCTAGAGACCCTCCCCCGTTTTCGAGGTCGCTGAACAGGATGATGGGGGTCCCGCAATTTTTTTCCCTCGGCAACCCCCTCAAATTGGCCAAAAAACACCCCAAAGTGCCCTTTTCCGTGAACCTGTTTATTTTCTCCAGTTTTTCGACTAACTGTTATTCCCTCGAGTAGAACGGAAAGTCCCTCGAGGAATTTGACCTCAGCCACCCCTACACCAGGCTTCCAGGAGGTTGCAAAATTGAAATTTTTGTTGTGGAAAAAAATTGATATTTAACAGGAGGTGTTTCTGTAAGGAAGGTGGCAGGTGATCACGGTTTTGTGTAACCATCCCCGGGGAACCTAACCATCTGTTTTTTCTCTTTTTAATTCGTTTCCTTTTCCACCACCAATATAAGATTTGCAATTGGTAAATGCTTTAGTAGAAAATCCATTTTACTCAGTTATTCAGGCTGCTGAAGATATGAATTTTCCTGGATCGAGTCGCCGGCGAGTAAGAGAATCGGAGCTACGCTGTCATGCAGCAGTACAGAAATACTTACTTAAAGCTGAACATAAAGAAGCTCGAGTAGGATTTGCGCTTGAATTTTTAGCGCATGATGTAAATTGTTGGAACAATGTAATCTTTACAGACGAAAAAACTTTCCAGTCAACACACAGCGGTTGTATTCGTGTTTACCGCCCTCCCAGTACTCGATTCGATGAGAAATATATTCTAACAATGATAAAAGTGGTAGATTTTCCGTCAATGAGCGAGCAATGATTTAATAGTGAAACGTATATTAGGATTTTAGACAATATTATGCTCCCTTTCCTAATAATGAGTTCAAATTTCAACAAGATAATTGTTCCGTTCATACTGCACATAGCGTAACTGACTCAGTCATAGTCCAGTCTTAACCCTGTGGAAGAAGTATGGGGACTACTCGTAAGAAGTAACCAAAAACGAAATGTGAGAGCACGGAATGCCGAAGAATTACTGAAAATAGTAAATAATGCATGGGAAAATATTATTACTAATGATTATTGTATAAGGTTATTTAATTCTATGCCAAACAGATTTATAGAAGTTATAAATATAAATGGTGCAATAACGAAATATTAATAGCTAGTTTCTTGTTAAGTAGGATATCCTTTGTCCTTTGATCCAGGATTTCTACTATTCTCCGCTTTCTTAAAATGTTACACACCAAATTTTTGTTAATGTTATAACGCAGTGCAATTTGTCTCATTAACCATCCATCATTTACTATAACAATAACTACAGCATTAAAATAAAAAATGAATTAAAAGTGATATCTGTTTTATTTCGGCTACTCATTACATATTCAAATAGAGAGAGATTTACATTGGAAAAAAAGGTGTCCTATTTTTTTCTGCTCACGACAGTACAACGAGGTGGTGTTTTATATTTTTGTTGTTGACTTTGACAACTGTCACTGTCTGTATTGACTCAGCGTCAGCGATAGGCGACAGTGTTCGCCGGAGTACGCGACTGTCGCAGTTTACACAAATGTGGAGATGGAGGATGTGTCGCCAGCGACCAACAAAGCTCTGTGAACGCGGCTTAACGACGAGCTAAATTTTTCGCGGCCCACGGACGATAGTTTTCTAAAAAAACTGGTAATATATTTTTTTTTTAAAGAGACGAATTGTAAGTTAAAATCGATATAGTTATAACATTTGCATAAATATCATTTAATTATAATGGGGCGGATGCCTTTGTAACAACGAAATTCAATCTCTACAGGCAAAAATTAAAAAAGAAATCATTGATACTAAACAACATTATTGACCTCGGGGCATCCGCCAAAACATAGAATACCAGGTGTATAAATTTTTTCAAAAAAATAAGATTTGCACGTTTCCATGGTCGCGGGTATGTCATCGTACTTTATAAATTCAGTAAGGTAGGAAACATTGAAACACATGAATAAAGTTTACACGGGAAATAAAACGAATTATTTCAATGAATATCTCGAGTTTTTCGTAAGAAAACTTTTCTTTTATTGATTATTTGATTTTTAACGTAATTTTATAGTATGTTGAGTATCAAGAACAGTAAGGGACGTTTATCGGTCACGGCAATGTTTGAAGGCTGAGCGCTAGAGAAGCCTCCAATTTTGCCGGAGACCGGTACCACAGACTAAATTGACCAAACTTTTCACTTAATGTAATTCCCCATGTAAGCAGTTTCATTTTTTTGGTACGTCACGTTACCTGCCACGATTCTGCGTAGAAAAGAGGCACGGAGTTTGTTTCAGCTACAGAGTTACTTCAGACAGGGGTGGGCATAGGTATTTATTCACAGGATATACGTAAAAACGCATACAGTCACTGAAATCTAACTAAAAACATTACAAAAAACATATAAGCAATCTAAATTAACCAAGACAGAAGCACTTGCTACAGGCGATGTATTCCTCGAAGAGCGTAAGAATAACTGACTCGTAAGATGCGCAGAATACATAAAAAAACCGGACCTGCCACGAGTGGATTAAAACTTTAACCAAAATAAGTAATAAGTGAAACATCTGGTTCCTCCTGATCTGTGCCGGTACAACCCTTAACGTTCGTGATGCTCATACTGTTTTTTGCACGATCGTATTAAATTACACTTCTTATCGTTCAGGCGTTGGTAAGTAAATCACTTACCGACGTGTTAGGCCTAGAAACCAGTAAACCACCTACCGTCTTGAAAACAGATCTTATAAATAAAGAAAAAAGCTCGATCGTGCAAAAAACTACATTAACAGCTTGTTGTTGAAATTGTGTGAAACCTTTTTGTCTTAGAATTTGACTTTCTATCGATTCCAGCAGTATTTCTTTGGTGCATCACCTCTAAAAAAGAGGTGGAACTCATCTCTTAGTTTCTAAGATACTTACTACCAATTGATAAGGAAAAAATAAAATAAAATCCTTTTAGCAACTCACATTTCCAACTGTCGCACGTTTTGAACCTCGTGATAAGTACCTACTTTTATTAATTTGTTTTCTAAAAAACTTGATAATCTATTTTTCCGAAAGGCATGAACTGCCCGTTAAAATCATTATCTTTATCACTTTGCAATGGAACGGATGAATACAATCACTACAGCCAAAAAGTTCAAAAAAAAAACATTGATCGCTGGCAACAGTTTTGACATCGGCGCCGCCGCCAAAACATGAAATATATAGGAAAGTTTTTTCGAAAACTAAGATTTGCGTTACAGATATGTCATCGCATTAACTATATTTTATAACCTCAATAGGGTGGAAGGCATTGACTTGAATGAAGTTTTCACGGGAAGTGTTACATACAATCTTCGGCTTCTACGTGTGGAAGCTTAACATTTTGTTTTGTGTATTTCTCAACGTACTTTCAAAATTGATTAACAGTTTTAAAAAGAAATCAACCATTGCATGAAGAAAATTAAAGGGGGAGTACTAGCAGGGATTCCCCTGTACACCTACAAGCCGAAGAGATAACATGCATTGCCACCTGGAGCCTGTAGACAAAAAACTGTTAAAGGAAAGAGCTCGCGAGGAGCTTATCTCCTAGTGAGAACGAGAATGGAGCAAGCGATGCACGTTAATTGAACGAGCAGATTGATCCCAACGATTAAACCATGGATATATAGCGAACATGGTGAGGTTCACTACCGGCTCGAACAGGTGCTAACAGGACACGACGCTTTTGCGATTTACTTAAAGTGGACAGGCAAGCCCGATAGGGAGATGTGTGAATACTGCAACAATGGAGTAATAATGTGGAACGCTTTGTCTTTCCTTGCACAAATTGAGATGAGAAACGATATGATCTGTATCGTAATTTAGGGACCAAGCTGACCATAGAAAATGTAAATAAACGAAATGTTGTAAAAACTCTTGGTTGGCAAGCGATAACTTCCTAATGGGGATCATGCGCCGTAAGTAAGAGGGCGAATGGGCAAGAGAAAATCTGGAATGCGAAATTTTTGCTGTATTTTTGGTGTTTATTTGTAATATTTTCAATTTTCTTTGTATTGTACTATTCTGTGCAAAAAAGCGTACAACTCTTGAGCGTGAGTTTAAGGTTTAGCTATGTAAATAGTGTTTTTAAATAATACATATTGATGTTGAGCGACAAATTCATATCTAACAGTAATAGTCATAATATTCTGAAGCTTTGTTTATTATAAATATAGCAGAAACTGAGAAACTTTATTTCAAGACGAATAATTCAAAAATACGCTTTATATATTCTATGCAATAACTTTATTTCAATATGGATAATTTTTTAAAAATATAAATTATATATTCTATGCAATTAGTATTTCGTCATTGCCCCGTCTCTTGTAATCACTTCTCTTAAACGGCTAGGCATCGAATTAACATAGTTTTGAATAAAATTTTCCTTGTTACACACACATTCCTTCCCATTCGTTTTCTATAAATTCCCAAAGTTCGTTGGCATTTTGAGGGTGAAAATGTATTTGATAAATTTTTTTCACAATATAACCCCACACATTTTCCATCGGATTTAGGTCAGGACTATCGGCAGGCCAAGGCAATGTCTCGACATTATTATTTAGAAGCCACTGTGTAATAATATTTGCTGTATGCACAGGGCAGTTATGTTGAAAAATAAAGTTATTTCCGGGACAAAAATGAGTCACTGATGGTAACATTACATTTTCCAAAATATATTCATAGCTTTCTTTTCTGAATATACCCATTCCTCTGAAACTTATCCATTCGTGAGTTTCTAGGTCTGTAAATACGAATGTGACCATTGCTTTTGAATTGAAACACATTTTCATCGCTAAACACGACGTTCTGCAAAAATTCTTCACGATAGAGGTAATTTAAAACAAATAGTAAGCGCGTTTGCTTAGTCTGCAAAGTAATGGAAGGTTTTCTTGCCGCTGGATGATTTTTTAATTCTTCGACAAACAGTCGATCGTGATCCAGGGAAATTTGTAACAGCTACGGCATGTATGGCGCTTGCAAACGGATTTTCCCTTATATGATTTATAAGAGCAATTTCATCATCTGCATAGGAAACTGATTTTCGTCCAGATCCTACCTTTCTTCTTACAGTTTTTTTATTTTAAATACAATAGATTTATTAATATTAAAACGCTCCGCAACCATTCTTATTTACCAACCCTCTTCTAACATAAATAGTTATGTTATTATAGAATTCGAGTTTTCATAACTTCGGTTAAATGTTGAGTCATTTTTGAATTTACAAGATTGACATCTAAGATTTAAACAATTAGAAAATGGTTGCTATGGAAATGAAGCCTGACTTATACTGGCAGATAGTAGTACGCTTTTTTTTGCACAGAATAGTACATTGCATACTTATTTTTATAATAAATTGTATTCTTTTTCTTACTTGTCCTTTTTTATTGTTCGGTCTTACTACAAGGATTCGTGAGATCTGGGATCTCGTTTGCTTGTCCTGACTTTAGGTCATAATAACATCTATCATAGTTGTTCCAACACTACCTAGGTGGTATCAAATCTATCTACAGTTTAGGAATATTCACGACGTACGGTCGTGAGAAAAAAAAATAGGACAAGTCTTATAACGGTATTTTGCTAAAATCTAGTTGTACACATCTAACTTTAATTTTTGTGACATTGTCAGTTAGCTGTCATAATTTATTGCAAGTGTGCAAAAAACTGATATGCCTCATATAAGCGATTTAGTTAAATCTGGAGTTATTGCTAAAGCAGAAGATGGATGGTCAATTAGACAAATTGCACTGCGTTATAATATTGACAAAAATTCGGTGTGTAACATTTTAAGAAAGTGGAGAATAAACGGTACGATTAGTAGAAATCCTCAATCAGGGCGACGAAGGATATCAACTCGACAACAAGATTTGCAATTGGTAAATGCTTTAGTAGAAAATCTATTTTACTCAGTTGTTCAGGCTGCTGAAGAAACGAATTTTTCTGGGTCGAGTAGTACTGGTCGCCGGCGAGTAAGAGAATCGGAGCTACGCTGTCACGCAGCAGCACAGAAATACTTACTTAAAGTTGAACATAAAGAAGCTCGAGTAGGATTTGCGCTTGAATTTTTAGCGCATGATGTAAATTTTTGGAACAATGTAATCTTTACAGACGAAAAAACTTTCCAGTCAACACACAGCGGTCGTATTCGTGTTTGCCGTCCTCCGAGTACTCGATTCGATGAGAAATATATATCTAACAATGATAAAAGTGGTAGATTTTCCAACAATATGTGGTCTTGGATATCGGCACGTGGTCCTGGTGTTTTGTGGCATATTGAGGAACGATTTTATCAAAGTAATTGAACGTACACAATAATTACGGTATATATGACATTTATTAAAAGTCAACGACTAGATTAAAATATACATCATCATTAGACAGAACAGCAAAAAGTCATTTATGTACTTATAGCATCATCTAAATGTGCTAAGTTGGTAAATTTGAATATTATCTTTAACACTTCCCCTTAATCTTCAATTTTCTTCCTCTAAAATTCAATAAATGAATACAATACAAAAATATTAATGATGATTCTACTGAATACAAAGCACACAAAAAAAATAAATCAAGATTCCGTCATCCCCAACATCGTCCTCAGATTTTGAAATTGTACCCGAGGAATCGGCTTTGACAATGAGTCTGCAACTTGTTCCTGACTCGGAACATGTTCGATGTTCAACTTCCCATTTTGGATCAGCTCTCGTACGTAGTGTGCACGTACATCTATGTGCTTGGACCTTTTATGAATGATCGGATTCTTGGTAAGTTTAATAGCACTTGAGTTGTCAACTTTGAGCACAGGTATAGACGTCAGAGGAGCGATCTCGCCAAAAAGACGTTCCAACCACACAGCATCTTTCGAGGCTTCGCCGGCTGCAATATATTCGGCCTCGGTAGTTGACAATGAGACACAGTTTTGACGCCTATTCGCCCAAAGAATTGCCCCTTCGCTAAACTTGAAAACGATGCCGTTAACTGAACGACGCGTCGCTGGATCACTCGCAAAATCAGCGTCCCTATAGGCTTCTAGTTTTCTGATATCGATCCATCAGCAAATTTCTTGATCCGTAGGTTCAAAAAATAGCCAACAGGATCAACAGTCATCTCGAATTCCGCCTGCAATCTATTCAGGAAGTCATTAATGAGATCCTTCCTTGATGCCACCACGAGTCCGTCATCAACATAGAGAACTACGACAATTTTGATGGCATTTGAAATCATATAATAAAGACAGGAGTCAGCCAGGCTTTCCTTAAAATCAAAGGACAATAAAACTTCTTTAAAACGTTTGTTCCAGCATCTTGGGAACTGCTTCAGTCCGCACAGAGTTCTTCGCAGCTTACACACTCGTTGAGTTCCGTCGTTGAAGCCTTCAGGTTGATTCATATATATCTCTTCGTCGATAAACCCATGCAGGAAGGCTGTTTTGATGTCAAATTGAGCCAATTCTAATTTTTCATGAGCAGCTATACTCAGTACTGCTCGAATGGTATCGAAGTGGGCCACCGGGCTAAAAGTCTCATCGTAGTCGATCCCTTTGCGCTGGCTGAAGCCCCGGGCTACCAAACGTGCCTTATATCGAAAATATAGCCGTCTGCATTTCGTTTCTTCCGAAAAATCCAACGATTAGAAATAGCATTCCGCCCTTCTGGTAAACTGACCATTTCCCAGGTTGAATTTTTCTCCAGTGATGACAACTCTTCTTCTATCGCAGCTTTCCATAACTGCTGTTCCTCCGATGTAACAGCTTCAGCAAAGCTTTTGGGTTCGTCGAGCTCGGCAACCATCATTTCAATTAATCGTTTAGGATGTTGAAGTTCAGCTCGATTACGAAGTCTTCGGTTTGGCAACGATGACTTCGGCATTTCGTTATCGCCTGATGAAGGCTTCAACGGTTCCAATACGTCTTCTTCGGATGATAATTCGTTTGTAGCCTCAACTGGATCATGAATATCCTTTTCATCCTTCTCGACAATTGAAGGATTCTGCATTGCATCAAGAAACAAGGTCATCAACTTTCCTGAGCTCTCTGGTTCAAACACTACATTTCTGCTCCGAACCACTTGATCCTCAGATTTTAACCAAACTCGAAAACCTTCCATGTTGTCTGAGTATCCAACAAAAATACCAGGCTTGCCCTTTGGATCCCATTTTCTTCGTCTCTCGTTTGGCATATGCACGTAGCAATCCATTCCAAAAATGTGGAACTTATTCAAATGAGTGGTATTTTCAACAAAAAGCTCATACGGTGATTTTCCCTCTATGCTGCTGGGTCCAGTTCGATTTAAAGTGTAAACTACGGCACTCACTAAACCACGCTCGCTACCATATCAAAGTAATTGAACGTACACAATAATTACGGTATATATGACATTTATTAAAAGTCAACGACTAGATTAAAATATACATCATCATTAGACAGAACAGCAAAAAGTCATTTATGTACTTATAGCATCATCTAAATGTGCTAAGTCGATAAATTTGAATATTATCTTTAACAGATTTAATAGTGAAACGTATATTAGGATTTTAGACAATATTATGCTCCCTTCTGTGTCACAATTATTTCCTAATAATGAGTTCATATTTCAACAAGACAATTGTTTCGTTCATACTGCTCATACCGTAATTAACTGGTTTCAAGACAACAACATCAATGTTCTTAACTGACCCAGTCATAGTCCAGTCTTAACCCTGTGGAAGAAGTATGGGGACTACTCGTAAGAAGTAACCAAAAACGAAATGTGAGACCACAGAATGCCGAAGAGTTACTGGAAATAGTAAATAATGCATGGGAAAATATTATTACTAATGATTATTGTATAAGGTTATTTAATTCTATGCCAAACAGACTATAGAAGTTATAAATAGAAATGATGCAATAATGAAATGTTAATAGTTAGTTTCTTGTTAAGTAGGATATCCTTTGTCCTTTGATCCAGGATTTCTATTAATCCTACCGTTTATTCTCTACTTTTAAAATCTTACACACCAAATTTTTGTTAATCTTATAACGCAGTGCAATTTGTCTCATTAACCATCCATCATTTACTATAGCAATAACTACAGAATTAAAATAAAAAATAAATTAAAAGTGATCTGTTTTATTTCGGCTACTCATTACATACTCAAATAGAGACAGATTTACATTAGAAAAAACAAGTTGTCTTTTTTTCTGCTCACGACAGTACAACGAGGTAGTGTTAAGTATGTTTTATATTTTTGTTGTTGACTTTGACAACTGTCACTGTCTGTATTGACTCAGCGTCAGCGATAGGCGACAGTGTTCGCTGGAGTGCGCGACTGTCGCAGTTTACACAAATGTGGAGATGGAGGATGTGTCGCCAGCGACCAACAAAGCTCTGTGAACGCGGCTTAACGACGAGTTAAATTTTTCGCGGCCCACGGACGATAGTTTTCTAAAAAAACTGGTAATACATTTTTTTTTTGAAAGAGACGAACTGTAAGTTAAAATCGATATAGTTATAACTTTTGCATAATATCATTTAATTACAATGGGGCGGATGCCTTTGTAACATCGAAATTAAATCTCTACAGCCAAAAATTAAAAAAGAAATCATGACACTAAACAACATTATTGACCTCGGGGCATCCGCCAAAACATAGAATACTAGATGTATAAATTAAAAAAAAAAATAAGATTTGCACGTTTTCATGGTCGCGGGTATGTCATCGTACTTTATAAATTCAATAAAGTAGGAAACATTGAAACACATGAATAAAGTTTACACGGGAAATAAAAAGAATTATTTCAATGAATATCTCGAGTTTTTCGTGTTAAAACTTTACTTTTATTGATTATTTGTTTTTTAACGTAATTTTATAGTATATTGAGTATCAAGAACGGTAAGGGACGTTTACCGGTCACGGCAATGTTTGAAGGCTGAGCGCTAGAGAAGCCTCCAATTTTGCCGCAGACTGGTACCACAGACTAAATTAACCAGATTTTTCATTTAATGTAATTCCCTATGTAAGTAGTTTCATTTTATTGGTATGTCACGTTACCTGCTACGATTTCGCGCACAAAAGAGACACGGAGTTGGTTTCAGCTACAGAGTTACTTCAGACAGGGGTGGACTTATGTATTTATTCACAGGATATACGTAAAAACGCATACAGTCACTGAAATCTAACTAAAAACACTATAAAAAAACAGATAACCAATCTAAATTAATCAAGACAGAAGCGCTTGCTACAGGCGATGTATTCCTCGAAGAGCGTAAGAATAACTGACTCTTAAGATGCGCAGAATACATAAAAAACCCGGACCTGCCACGAGTGGATTAAAACTTTAACCAAACTACGTCATAAGTGAAACATCTGGTTCCTCTTGATCTGTGCCGGTACAAGCCTTAACGTTCGTGATGCTCATACTGTTTTTTGCACGATCGTATTAAATTACACTTCTTATCGTTCAGGCGTTGGTAAGTAAATCACTTACCGACGTGTTAGGCCTAGAAACCAGTAAACCACCTACCGTCTTGAAAACAGAACTTATAAATAAACAAAAAAGCTCGATCGTGCGAAAAACTACATTAACAGCTTGTTGTTGAAATTGTGTGAAACCTTCTTGTCTTAGAATTTGACTTTTCCAGCAGTATTTCTTTGGTGCATCACCTCTAAAAAAGAAGTGGAACTCATCTCTTAGTTTCTAAGATACTTACTACCAATTGATAAGGAAAAAATAAAATAAAATCCCTTTAGCAACTCATATTTCCAACTGTCGCACGTTTTGAACCTCGTGATAAGTACTTACTTTTATTAATTTGTTTTCTAAAAAACTTGATAATCTATTTTTCCGAAACGCATGAACTGTCCGTTAAAGTCATTATCTTTATCACTTTGTAATGGAACGGATGAATACAATCACTACAGCCAGAAAGTTTCAAAAGAAAACATTGATCGCTAGGAATAGTATTAACATCGGCGGCGCCGCCAAAACATGAAATATTATATGGGAACGTTTTCTCGAAAAGTAAGATTTGCGTTTCTAAAATCACAGGTATGTCATCGCATTAACTATATTTTATAACCTCAATAAGGTGGAAGTTATTGCAAGACTTGAATGAAGTTTTCACGGGAAGTGTTACAATTTTCGGCTTCTACGTGTGGAAGCTTAACATTTTTATTTGTGTATTTCTTAACGTACTTTCAAAATTGATTAACAGTTTTAAAAATAAATAAACTATTGCATGAAGAAAATTAAAGGGGGTGCTGCAGGGATTCCCTTGTACACCTACAAACCAAAGAGCGGACATGCATTGACACCTGGAGCATTTATACAAAAAGCTGTTAAAGGAAAGAGCTCGCGAGGAGCTCCTAGTGGGAACGAGAATGGAGCAAGCGATGCACGTTAATTGAACGAGCAGATTGATCCCAACGATTAAACCATGGATAGATAGCGAACATGGTGAGGTTCACTACCGGCTAGCACAGGTGCTAACAGGACACGACACTAGCGATTTACTTGAAGTGGACAGGCAAGCGCGATAGGGAGATGTGTGAGTACTGCAACTATGAGAGTGAACACTTTGTCTTTCACAAATTGAGAGGAGAAACGATAAGATCTGTACCAAGGGACCAAGCTGATCATAAAAAATCTAATTAACCGAAATTTTGAGTTGTAAAAACTCCTGGTTGGCAAGCGATAACTTCCTAATGGAGATCATGCGCCGTAAGTAAGAGGGCGACTGGGCAAGAGAAAATCTGGAACGCGAAATTTGTGCTGTATTTTTGGTGATTATTTTTATTGTAATATTTTTACCATTTCAATTTTCTTTGTATTGTACATTGTATACTTATTTTTATAATACATTGTATTCTTTTTCTTACTTGTTCTTTTTTATTGTTCGCTCTCACTACAAGGATTCGTGAGATCTGGGACCTCGCTTGCTTGTCCTGACTTTAGGTCCTAATAACATCTATCATAGTTGTTCCAACACTACCTAGGCGGTATCAAATCTATCTACAGTTTAGGAATATTCACGACGTACATGAAACTATAAAAATTATAATTACGTACTTTTACAATGTACACACGTTATATATCTGTATGTATATAAATAAACGTAATATACATTACACCATTCAAAAGAATATCTTCGAAATATTCATTTCTAAAATTCTTCATACAACTAAACTCTGTGTAGTTTAGGAATATTCATAGAATCTTGTAAGAAGCCACCAAGACGGATATTCATTACAACAAATAATAAATACAAACTTACTTTGTTAAATATCATTACCCGGGATATTTCTGATCAAAAATTGGGAAAACTAATTTTTCCCAAATACTGGGCACAAATATCTAATTGGTATCTTATTTAGGTGGCTTGGATGAGGAGAAATAACACAAAAAATTGGTAATTTATTGTTAAACATTTTATTTTTTATTTGAATGTGTCAAATACAATGATATATGATTAAGTTCCACGTCCACATTTATTATACTTAATTAAGTAAAAAATATGATAAAATTTTAAAAACGAAATTACAAAACATACAAAAAAACCATGTTATTACACACATTAATAATATTAATTCCAATTATTACTATACAGTCTACAACAAACATCTATACATTTTGGGTGCATGAAAATTTCACCTAGCACCTACGAAATAACTTCCAATTAGCCCTTGGTGGAATTTTCATGAGTTATTTAATGAGGGGTGGTCAAGTTGGGGATGAAAAGGGTCGACTACAATGCAAATGGCAGTGGGCCTTCGGCCTGTACAGAGGGTATTTAAATTCTCTTACAAACAAAGGTTAGAAACTTTAGCAAATTGTTAGACTTTGTGTCTTGTCTATCGTCCTTTAATGATCCTTCCATTATTATTTTATCACACATTTTGCTATGGCTTCAGCAATTCCTAAGTAATTTAGTCACAACCACGATTTGTGTATGCCTCACCCTAATTTAATTTCTAGTTAATTAACAATTCGATTATTTTTGCGTTAACCTTTATCTATAAGAACAATAATGTAAATGTAGAAAATGGAGACCGTGAGTTGTTGAAATGTTATATATTTGATGAAGTACTATTTAGATGGAATAATATTCAAAACGATTTTATCCTAAAATTGGTATTCTTCTCTACTGCCTGTTGCGGCGGGGAGCTGAAACACAAAATTCATATCAGTCAGTGGTGCGAATCCACAACACGAAATACTATTAATAAATCAGATGTCCAAAATGAAATGGAATGATTGATGCAAATGTTGATAATTATTTATATAAATCAGAAAGTTCATCAAACTCTGTTTCAGTGTTCAGGTTACAAAATACGCTATTCGGGTTTTAGCTCAGTCAAAATTTTTTTAAGCAGCATTTTTTGCACGAAAGTTGGAAACATTTGTTTCTTTAACTTTTAGCAAAAAAAAGAAGTTACGAGACATCTGTGTGATGTTTGTCAGTCATTTCCATTTCTTAAAAATACACGAGATGGCTAAAAATGATTTCAATTTAGAACTTCTTGAATTGAATTTTTCCAAATGAAACACCCTGTATATTTTTCGACCATATGATGTAGGAATGGAAATCAGACATTTTTTGTAACCATTTTCGATTTATTGAGCAAAATTCAAGAATAAATTGATTTGATTGTTTGTTTGATTTCAAGCAACTTAGACTAGGCGGTATGGGCGCTGTCGTTTCGAATTAAATTCGGATTCGATTTTTTTGCTGGTCAGTTCAGGAGATAGTACCGATTATGAAAATCCATGTTACCAAACGGTAACCTGAGTCGTTATTTTTTAAAACAATTTTATTTATGACAAATAGAAACAATAATTTATCATATAATTTTTTTAAAATATTTTTTGACCGATTTTCAACAAAAAATGTTCAATAACTTTTTCGTGAGTTCTCGTCACGTGGAGCGTGACGTTTCAGCGAGGCCACTTGCCGGGTTGGCTCAGGCGCCCGCTACGCCTCCCACAAGTAGTAGGGGACCAGTGACACGCAACCAGTCGCGCAGGCGAGCCCTAGACCACAGCCTATATAAGGAGCCGCACAACGCGGAGAACATCAGTTCAGTTCGAGCAACGAGGAGCAGTTGTAGGCAGTTTTCAGTGAGAACCTGAAGATGGTAGATGAGATTCTGCCGAAACGTCGTTTAGACAACCGTGACTTTTTAAACCTAAAAAACAACATATATATATATCCCCTCGAATGGGGTGAAAAACTTTTTTTTTATCTCACCGGTAAAATGTACATGCCGCCTGTTTTTGAGGACGGTGAATGTTTTTTACCCCCTCCAACCCCGCTAACGGCTAATAAACGTTCCCGAAAGTGGTGAAAATCCTTTATTGTAAAATATCAGCGGCAAAATTCATGTACCGCCCCCGACTCGAGGATGCTCAGCACGGTGGTAATGATGAATGTTTTTCTGACGAGACTACATTCAAAGTTACGCGAGTTCACGAGAGTACAGCATCCCGCGCAGCTTCCAAGCATCTGTTCGCGTCAAGAAGTGGAGTAACGGCAACCGCACCTCTGCTTTTACTCTAGCTTCTTCACATTCATCAGTACCGCTGAACATACACTTCTCAACTTTGTTGAGTAGGCTCCGGATGCTTTACCAGAAACTTAGTTTTTCTAACGGCAAAGAATTTGATAATTTATCATTGTTTTTCATTTCTTAATCACATCGTCGAAAAATGGACTTTAGATGCGTGGTGGGAGGTATCCCATAAAACAATTGCGTAGGAAAGTCTTCAATAGAAAAGAGAGAAATAAGTATTTTTAATACGTCTAATTCAAGAACGTTTTTTAGTTTCCTAAAAAAGAAGATTGTGCTGGAAAGCCTTTTATTCAGATGATCAGTACGGTTTATCCAAAAGGTTATGATCCAGATAGATCGCCCTTGAATACATTTTGTTTGAGGATATTATCAGTCTCTGAGTTTTCTCTTGATTAAGTATTAGTTCTTAGAGGTGAACCAATTTTTTGCCTGTAGTTCATTGGGAAAGGATAGTTCCAGCTAATGTTATGGTCGGAACAAAAGAGGGCGATGTCGTCGGCGAACAGAGTGGATTTGCTGGGCAACATAAATTGAGGAAAGTCATTAATATAAACAAAAAAATAACAATGGCCCCAAGAAAGAGCCTTGGGGTACACAGTAATTTTTGTTTACGAATCCTGACGTTTCATTGATTATGTCAACACACTGCTGATGCTTTAGCATGTAAGATTTGAATAGCCATAGAGGTAACCTTCTAATTCTAGTCGAAGGCCTTGTAGAGATTACACAGAGTAATCGCAGCGTGTTAATCCCCCCTCAAGACCACCAACTATAGCTCTCATAATATTTGCAAACGCATGCGTTGTCGAGCGTCCAGAACGGAAACCATATCGGTGAGGACTAAGAAGCAATTTGTGTTCCAGATAACTTGTCAATATTATTATTTTGCGATGGGGTGTGGTGGCTTAAATTTTCAGCTACGCCACTGCTGGTACTGCTTTTTGTATGTACATGATGTTCCCCCCAATCTCGCACAAATTTAATTTAATTTCTATAGTAAAGAAATCACTGAAACTAAATCAAATACCTTAGTTCTATCTGTCATACATACTAATTCTGGTTGGGTTTGGGGATTTTATACCTACGTAACTTATTGAAATTTTTGAGCCCACCATATATCAGTATCAAAACGTCAGAATAATAATATTATAACATTCACACATATACAAATTCATATAATTAGCAAGTAAATGTCAAACTAATTAAACAATACAATTAATATTTCAAATAAATTTTAATTACCTGGTAGAGGCAGAGCAAAATATTTCCGTATTAAATAATTCAATATTCAAATTAATTATCATATGTTAATGTAATTTGAGTTCGCCAATTTTGTAGTTTAAATTTTAAAACATTTCGACTATTAAAACTTTTAATATATATGTATCCTAGCTGATAATTTAATTATTATGAATTTTATATACCAGATGTAACAGGATCATGGTAGAGAAGGGGGGTACCCTTCTCTCCTTTAGTTTTGAAGATAATTGATTGAAATTCAGGATATACTACATACATAATAAGCGACACTTTTTTAAATATAATTGATTTTATTCATTTCCGGTTTCGCCGGAAGTGATGCTAAAGAACACGCCAAATCCCTCGATAAACTTTTCGAAACTATAACAAAATCCGACTTTCGCATGAAAAGCGTGCTTCACGTAAAAATGCCGTTGGAAGAGGTACATTAAATCACATTTTCGCTCTAAGGAGTGTAATTTTGGAAAGTGTAGTAAATGTCGCTGCACAGGGACGTAATGTCGCCCCGACCACAAAATTTTAGAAAGTATCATGAAAACCGACTACCGAAACCCTTCTACAAATCCACGTTGTGCAGCACTGCAACTCATGCGTTTTGTTAAATATGAGGACACGTTCTCTAGTCTTTAGTCAACGTTTTTCGAGAGTTTTAGCGAAAATAGCCCTTAGCGTCGAGGGTCCCTTTCATTTCCTAGCAGTCGATTTTGACGAAAAAATGATGGGTTTTAAGCGTATTTGCCCTAAACCGGTTCCTCAGTGATTAGGTGTCAGAAAACTCTAGTTACCATGTACTCAGAACGTGCAAGGGACCGCCTTGCCTGAACGTATGAATTTATAATTGCCAGAATATAATTGAAAGTCGTTGCAATTCAAGCATTTTTAAGCGCCGAGGAGCGAACTAAATTGATATTGAACTGATAGTGCGTAAATAGACAGGCAAGCAAAAGCCCACCAAAGTTATAAACATTGAACTTTTTACTGAATCTTTTTGTGTAATCGTTACCTATAAACCGCATATTGGATGGTAGTTGGTTACATTATAAGTCGTTCCGTTCCTCAGCATGTGTTGTACACGGGCCAGACTATAGTTGTTACTCATTTTCTTGAACATTTTGTAAAAAACTTAATTTTTCAAAATATTTAATATATATATATATACATTTTTGAACTTTATATTGTCTTTTTCAAAATTCATTTACAGGTTTAAATTTAAGAAATTGTTAATATTTACTGTGTTAGATTTACAGTGTTACGACGTCCAATTGGTACCATCAGTGAAGCAGTTAAGCAAAAACGAAACAGTAAGTATACATTTTTTATATTTTTCGTCTGAACAGTCGTTACGAACCCTTCAGGTAAACATTATAATATCCACTTTAGGAAGGATAATAAAAGTTCTTCAGACGTGAAAAGATGTATCGTTCACAGTGACACTAACTTTCGATTTTTAACTGGAACACCCTGTATATTATTGCATTTTTGAATTCTGCATAATTTTCTGAATCCAAACGACAAGTGATATTTCAAACATCAACTTTTCTTATAATATAATTTTTAGTTTTGCATTTAAGTGTGCCATGATGGTTCCGATTTATTCTAAATGACCCGTGTAATGCTACAAAAATCGAGATTCCTTTAAAAACACTAAATTACGTGATTTATGAGCAAATAAAATTCACCAAAATTGTTTTTGAGGCAAAACTCAATTTTTTCAAATGGAACCATATCGGTATCGTGGTACCATTTATTAGTACTATTAATAAGGAATTTATTTAAATGTCGTATTAAAATGTGTGATAAATACTAACAAAATTACAGCTATAAGAAAATACAATTTTGTTGGAAAACTAAAAATTATATTATAAAAAAAATGGATATTTGAAATGTCACATATTTAGCATCGTTGGATTCAGAAAATTATGCAGAATTCAAAAATTAAATAATATACAGGGTGTTCCATTTAAAAATCGAAAGTTAGTGTCACTTCCGGCGAAACCGGAAATGAAAAAAAATCAATTGTGTGGCAAAAAGTGCCGCTTATTATGTATGTAGTATATCCTGAATTTCAATCAAATTATCTTCAAAACTAAAGGAGAAAAGAGGGATATACCATGATCCTGTTACACCCGGTATATACTGTCTATCTATTTTACGAGAACCACACCAAATATCTAGCTTAATATCTATTGTAGAAGAATAAAGTTTTAGAAACAGTTATTCCATTTTTTGTGAGCTATATTTCATTAAAAAGAAATTTGAAATCCATAGTCTACTTTGTGAGATATATTACAAAAACCCGAAAAATAGGAGAACCACAAACGGTTATAGCTTCCTTATTTGAGGAGATACGAAAAAAGTTAAAGGGATGAAAGTTGACGGCAAAGACAATAAAAATAATAATGTGTATCAAAAATTTTCAGGGGTAGTTTAAAATACTTTGACTTAAATGTAACCCCAGACAAAAAAATCCAAGGGATTAATATCTGGTGATCGAACTGGCCATAGAATGGGTCCATAGGTATAATTTGATTTAAATAATTTGTACATATTATAGCAGTGTGAAATGGAGCCCCATCTTGTTGAAAATATGAATAATTTAATCTTTCTGCCACTGCTAATTCATAAAGAAAGGTTAGAAGGTTAATTTCCCATCATAAAAGAAAGGTCCAATTACTTTAGTCCCTAAAAGACCCATCCAAACATTCGTAGAAAATCTTTCTTGGAAAGCAGTATCTCTGCACCAAATGGAAAAAATTTGGCTTATCTTCCTCATTTAAATGTTGAACTTTCTTCATTTTGTAGCATCGAAGTTCGTTTTTTTTAATATTCTTCTTGCATTGTCTATTTTTATGCGACAGTTTCTCTGCATTTGTCACCAAGAGGTTTGTTCATTCTTTGAAAAAGAACCGTGCGTGCGCTTTTAGATTTTGAACTAACTTCCTAAACATAGTTTGATTTGGCTACGGAGCATCTGGAAATCTATCTCCGTAAACCGTGACTGCCATCTGCGTCAAAATTGCACTGACAATAAATGCTAATCATATCGAATTTGTTATTATTGGTGTACACCATAATTACTGATATAAAACTTGTCTTAGAACTTGACAACGCAACACACAATAGTGACAATCGGTCAAATTTGTTAATAACTGTTATACATTGTTTTTCACTAATCATGGAATAGCTAATTTTTACGATTCAATGATATGAGTTGTTGTTTTCGTAAAATATTAAATATTGACAGTATTAGTTAACATTTGTTTGACATGTGTTATATCGTTGGAAAGAGAAAAAATAACCGGAATTAATGGTGTGATGGCCTACTTTGAGATTTTTTCTCACATCCTCTTCCCTATTGCATACTATTGTTATGTAAAATTTCTTCAAATTTACTTTGATTTGTCAAATCCATCGCAATGAACTTTTTAAACGATCATTTCTATCCCTCTCCTGAAATTTTCAGCGAACGAAGTTGACACTAAACTGCAACGGACTAAGTATCAAATAAAATTGTTCCTATGCCGTTAGGTCCTCCCGTATAAAGATATTATACCATAAATTCGAGGATGGTTCACAGGATTCCGAGCAGTCTGATATTCCTGTTTGTAAATGCAAAAGTTGACAGCCTTGTTTTTCTAAGCCCAGAAAATTTCATTCACATTCAGCAAGTGAATCGAATGAGAGAGAAAATGACGCTAATATAAAATTCACAAGGAAGAACTCTGTATGTAGCGACATCATGTTAAGTAGAGGTAAATCAAACAGGAGATGCAGTGGTGCAGATGGGAGCGGAAATCGATATAAAGTTTTACCTTCAGTAGGTGGGAAAGAGGGCAATTTAATGACTTACTTTAGATCTGTATTCAACATTCGCATTTCCAGACGTTTTAACTTTGAAGAATCAAGCTGATATAGCTATTGAATTTCATTTCTCAAGTAGCTTGCGATAAGAGGACGGTATAAATTTCAAAGTAAAAGTTTGTCAAACAAGGAAGACATATTTTTAGAATAATTTACATTTGCATAATATAACAATGTAGCAATGGCAATGAACAATTATTTATTTGTTTTCACTATACAACAGGCCCAATGGCGCAGTTACAGAATAGGAAAAATACAAAAAATAGTACTCTTGATCAATAAAACATAAGTAATAGGATAAATATTAAATATATGCAGGGTGAGGCAACAGTGCGTCCAACAAGTCTTCTACATACTAAATCCCAATGTAATAATTTACTATTTACTCCTTTTAATAATAGAGTGGGGGTGGTAAAGGGGGTGGCTAATGCCAAAATAAATTTTAAAGGCACTTGGTTCTCGTACACACACTAAATCCCAATTTAATTTTTTACTCCCTTTAATAACAGGGTGGGGGTGGTAGAAGGGGTGGCTAATGCTAAAGAAATTGTTTGAGACGTTTCGTTCTTGTATACACACTAAATCTCATTTTATTTTACCCTTTCATAATAGTTTGGGGGGGTGGTATTGGGGGTGATAGTGGGGGGTGGCTGATGCCAAAAAAAATGTTGAGACCTTGATTTTTCGTATATGCCCTAAATTGCAATTTTATAGACTCTTACCTGCTTACTTTGCCTATTTACCCTTATTTATCCCATTTACCCCGAACCCCTCAACGGAATTAGATCAAAATATAATCTAGTTCCAGATCTCGTTATAATACGTATGTGTACCAAATTGTATCAATATCATAAACGGTTCCAGAGTTAACGTGCGCACAAAAAAGTTACAGACCGACCGACAGACAGGAAATTTTTTTCGTTCAAATTTAAAATCTCGACGTTTCATGACATTTTAAGCTTATTTCAACAAAAAAAAAATGTTTTTTTACTATACCTATCCTAAGTCTATAACTATTAATTTTTTTCGAATATAAAGGGTGAACCAAGACGATTGCATATTTTTTAAAATGAAATGCTAAAATATCAGTACAATTTTAGAAGCTTCAAATAGGCCAGCCTGTTCTGCCACAGAGAAACTATTTAACAAACTGTTCTTTCCTCGATATTAGACAACTATATTCGGGAACTGCCTTACTTCATATACAGGGTGTCATTTTAAAAATATTTTGAAATATCGACGCAAAATTCTTGAGTCATCTACGCTTTGATGATTACATCATTCTGATAAGCAATGATGCTGAAGAACTTGGAATTATGCTGCGAGAACTGAAAGAAGCTTCGGAGGCCATGGACCTGAGGATTAACCTCCTGAAGACCAAGATTATGAGCCCAGATAATATTCAAATCACACTCGACAACCACACGCTTGAAGTGGTTGAAGAATATGTGTACCTCGGGCACAATATCAAGCTCGATAAGGACAACCAGACCGCAGAAATTACCAGGCGAGTTGGCCTGACGTGGGCAGCATTTGGAAAACTTGGTCACATCCTCAGGAAACCGGCCATCCCCATTAACCTGAAGCGTAAAGTCTTTGACGCTTATATAGTTATATAGTACCTGTTGTGACCTACGGCCTCGAGACTGTATCCCGTACAATAAACAGAGCAAATCTTCTTCGGGTTTGCCAACGATCAATGGAACGTGCAATGCTGGGGATCAGCTTGAGGGAACGAGTTAGAAACGACGTCATTAGGAACAACACTCGAGTCTCTGACGTCATAGAGCGCATCGCTAGAAATAAATGGCGCTGGGCGGGGCACCTTGCCAGAGATAATATAAAGTGGACTAAAGCGATAATGCAGACGAAGTGTCGGACGCCCCCACACAAGATGGAGAGACGATATCCAAAGGCAAGCCGGCAGCAATTGGAAATTGGGTGCTCAAGATAGATGCCTTTGGAAAAGTATGGAGGAGGCCTATGTCCAGAAGTGGACGAGAACGGGCTAGATAAGAAGAAGAAGAAGAAGAAGATTTATTTTGCAATTATGTATAGACAAGGGATGTACTACAACGACATAACCACCAAATATTGATTATAATCATACAGGGTGTATTTTATACTAGCGCTTATTCAGGACATTTGAAAGTGAATTTTCTCAAACGGAACACTCTGTATATTATATTTTTAAATTTGCACGTTAATTCTCTACGATTTTTGTGAATAATATCATATACCAAAAATCGATATTTCCAGAGGTATTTTTACTTTCTCATTAAAAACCGTTAAATTATAATACTTTTCACTTAGAACTGATCTAGCAGTCATGATTTTGACATAGTGAGAATAATTGAAAGTATTATTAAATTTTTTTCAGGATGCGTTTTGGTTGCCTCAATAGTATTTTTCACAGTTTAATTAAATCACATTTGAGTATGTCTTAAAAATTTATCGTTTAATATTACAAAAAAAATTTGCATAAATAATAAGAACAGAAAATAAGGTATTAGGTAATACAAAAATTGGCACTATTTTAAAAATTCAAAGTTATTTTGAACCTAATTTAAAATACCTAGTGTTTATAGGAACTGTTCAAAGTGACCTCCCGATACGTCTATGCATTTCTGTAGACGATTTTCGAATAATCTACCAACATTTCTTAAAATATCTACAGCAATTTCCTAAAAAATGTCTCTTATTCTCTACCTATCTAACCATTTGGAAAGCATTGTTTAAATAAAATGTTTAGGGGTCTTCTTAAATGATAATCTTACCTGGTCAGCCCATATAAGCCACGTCAGCAAAACGATTAGCAGATCATTTTATGCCATTCTTAAGTTGAAAGGTGTGCTTTCTACACATTATTTGTTAAATGTGTGTTATTCCCTGGTCTATAGCCATCTTTCATATAACATTGTGCTTTGGGGAAATGCCCCCGAAAGTATAAGAATCTTTGTAATGCAAAAAAAGATATTAAGATTAATATTCAACATGAGGAATACAGAATCATGTAAATCTGTTTTCACTGACAATAAAATTATGACGCTCCCTTGCATATATATTTTTAAACTATTACTATTTATAAAGAAAAATATTAGTTTAGTTTGTATGAAACAAATTGTAAATATCACAATTATAATACGAGAAAAAGGAATGAATTGAGTACGGTAAACCATAATACGTCTAAGTATGAACATTCACCATCATATGCAGGAGTAAAATTATTTAATAAGCTTCCGGAACACTATAAAAGGGAAAATTATAATTTATTTAAAAACATACTGAAAAATCTTCTTGTTAACAACTGTTTTTACACCATTACTGAATATATGAATGGTACTCTTGACTGACAAATGTTTATATCTTGTCTTATATATTATTTATTTATATATGTGTGTGTATATATGTATGTATATATATATATATATTGTTATTATACATGATTTGCAGGAAACAACTACTCAGCGGGCAAATACCCCGACCTGCATTGAATTATACCTTACAAATCATGAAAAATATATATATATATATATGTATATATATGCATATATGTGTTGTTTTTTAGGTTTTCGCGGGTGTTACATGAAGTGTTGTTGTACTTCCGGGTGCTTTCCCAGACTCAGTTCAGTTCAGTTCGAGCAACGAGAAGCAGCAGTAGGCAGCTTTCAGTGAGAACCTGAAGATGGCAGATGAGGTTCTGCCGAAACGTCGTTTAGACAACCGTGACTCCTGGAGGAGTCGATCATCGACGCGGGAAAGCACCCGGAAGTACAACAACACTTCATGCATATATGTGTATATATATTTATGTGTATGTACAGGTATGTGAATCCATGTGTAAATGTTTGTTTGTATTTACCCAGTGTACTAGTTTGTTATATTTATATGTTTTTTAAATTATTATTACGATGTTTAGCCCGGCTAAACCAAACACATTTCTATCATGTTATTTAATACTTTTTATTGACATGTACATCCATTGTAAAATGGCCTAAGTATGAATAAATTATTATTATTATTATTATAAAAGCTCGTTAATAGCTCCATCATGAAGGTACCACATTCTTTCCTTAATATCTCTGGGGACATCCTCCTCCAGTAATTCTTCCAAGCTGTCTTGCAAAAATTCCAAATAAATTTGACCATACGCACGTCCATCAAAACATGTGGTCCTATCACATAAGCCCCAACAATTCCTCCCCAAACATTCAACGATCATCTTGTTAGGCTATTTGTTTGTAAGATGTAAGTATTGGTTGTGTCATAATAATGAAAATTATGACGATTAACATGTTCATTTTTATAAAACGTTGCTTCATTGGGAAACAAAACAAATTTAAACAAAATTTCTTTGTTGTCCTATTTTTTGTATTGCCCATTGACAAAATTGTATTCGGCTTTCATAATCCCTATCAACCAGTTCCTGCATTAGTTGAACGTGGTAGGGATGAAATTCGTTTTTTTTTGTAGGATTCGATGGACTGAATGACGGCTTATATCGTTTTCTCTTGCCAATTCTCTTACATTGAGATGAGGATCTTCAATCACACTCAAAAGTATGACTGTTTCTTTCTCAAAAAATTCACTTTGAAATATCCTGAATTAGCGGCGGTATAAAATACACCCTGTATAATTATAATCAATATTTGGTAGTTGTGTCGTTGTAGTACTTCTCTTGTCTGCATAATTGCAAAATCAATATTTTTAATTAATAGTAATACACACACAGCGCATTGATTTGTTAAACCTTGTTTCGATCAACATTTTCATATTTTTTCAGAAACTCAGCAACGCTACTTCAAGAACAAAAAATCTGTAGGTCGTTGGAATGGTAATTTTACGCTGATTTCATAAATGTCAAAATATATAGGGTATTCCATTTAAGAAAAATGACCTCGAAGATGCCCCGCTGTAGCGAGACACCCTGTATATTTCAAAATATTTTTAAAATGTGTGCCTTTTGACCCTATACCACTTCCATATGTTATAGTAACATTGCTAATAAAATTTATACGTTATTGCCCACAACAATAGGATAAAAGGACAAAAACTTTTGAAATGGATGAAAACGAATGAAGAGCTAACTGGATGGAGATGTTACGCCACTAATTTAAAAAAAATTATACTCTATATAATCTATCTCAAATCTATGTGCACAGTTTGTTGGTTTGCTTACAGGATAAAAATTATTTTAATATCAATTTACCCGAAAGTATATTTTTTAATGTTAATCAACTACCCCTTCGAATCTCATCTCTTTATACACTGCATTACAAACTACGAACTGGGATTATCTTCTTCAAATAACCATATATATATATAACTAAGCGTGGCTTCGAATCATGAATATCCTACATGATACGCTGGTCAAATTATACACATGATCAAACAAAAAAAGCACATTATCATAAAATATATGTCTAAATTATTATATTACAGAGTGATTTTATACTTTGAGAAAAGCGTCAAGTTTAGAATTAATAACACCTTAACTAACTTTATGGGGCGAGCGTGGGTGCGTCTTTACTATGTACATACTTCAATATGCGATGTAAAGCAGGCGCGATTAGTAGCTGGATGGGTGACCGTTCCAACGAAGACCGCGTCCTCGCCTCGCACATCTTCCAGCGGCTTGTATATCAATGTATGCGGGGAAGATATACAACCTTAGGCGAGGGTTGCATAGGGGATATACCATCCTTCGGAGGGGATGTAAAGCCGCCGGTCCCTTGTCTATTAAATGTTAGGCAAGTAAAAGATCCCTACTCTTCTTAAGGGAAGAGGTTCGGCAAAATTCCTGGTTGGGGGTAGCTCGCCTACAGGCGGAAATAGGCCGACGTTAAATAAATGTATAAAAGAAAAACTAACTTTATACATGCAGCTGGAAACAACATGGAGCATGATCTTTCTCAATTGCGGAATTATGTTAATGCTACAAAAGGTAGTACAAGGATACCTGGACGTCTGATGTATAAACGCGCGAAATATACTGCTGCTCATTACATATCAAACGATTCCCCCTCTTACTTCAGCTCGGTATACTTAAAACCATTATCTGCAGATATTCATATCGACACATATGTGTTTTCTGTTAGTGAAGAGAGTGTTAGTGACATGACATCCTTGAGACCAAAGACGCTCAAGCCTAAATCAACTATGGGCTAATGTAGATATTATTTTTGCTCTTCGAGCGATCTTGTTATGACCATTCATTCACCTAAATTATTATATGCAGATGATCTTGATGAAGCAGTTAACTGGTGTGCTAATATTAACGTGAAAATCAATACAAGAAACTGTACAGTAATAACTTTTACTCATAAATTAAATCTACCGAATTTGGTTATCAAATTAATGACCAACTCGTAATTAGATTAACTGCAGTTAAGGATTTGGATGTTATATACGGCTCTGGCAGCGAAATCATGATGTCAACGCCAAGACCGAGATGATCAGGATGCAAAGGCTGATCAGGATCACCATCAATACTGCAGCTGACAAGGGTCCTATGAAATACGCAGGAAACGATACACGAATGGAGAGACTGCTATGACTGAAGCGCAAAACGTGAATAATTTAGCGGTACACTTTAAGAACATGCACGATATCAACATATAGTTCAAGTAATAAATTCTCGAGACAGACAAAATCCAACAAAAACTTTACGATATAATTATTATCGCCGCGGGCCATGGCGCCAAGCCTGACATGAAACATTCCCGACGCACATTAAAAACCTATAAAGGTAAGCGAGTCAATTTGCGAACAGCACAAAACAGAGTATCGGTATTTTAATGAGGTCATAAAGTTTTTGTTACGTTTTTATGTCTCAGTTTCTTCCTACTTGAACTATACCTAACAATTTAGAGCATAACCGCACAGAAAACAGGTTTCTAGTCAGGAAACCAATGAGGTTCATAGCATTAAAACATTGACACGTTGCATTATGGCGCGTAATAAACTAGAGTAGCTTGTGTTGTATGGGCTCCATATTACAATATTCACATCCACTTTCTCGAACGTATACAATGCTAAATTTATTTTAGATTATGTCGAGTTTGGCTTATACGCTTCATATTGTAAAATGCTTAGTTTATTTCGCCTCATATCTTGTATGTAAGCCATTTATATTCCTTTAGATGGATCCCCTGTTAAACCTATTATTATTATTATTATCATAATTTCATAAGATATCCTTTAACGTATTCCTTACAATTAAATCAAGTAGCAGACAAAAAAGTTAACGTCAATTCTACTTTCGACCATTCACGAAAGACAGAAATCGTTTAAAGTATTACTTTCGATATTTCATTTTTATTATAAATGACGGATTATCATTATAGGCTGTTATTATTGGTCCTATATTGGCCTTACGAACCGTTCCAACAATATTTTTTGTGTTTGAAGAACAAAGTTTATAGCTCTAAGTCTCGATAAATCCTTTATTGAGTTTATTTCTTGTGTGGAAAAAGTTGTCTTTTGTAAACACTGACAAAAAATACGCTTGGTTTAATATAGGATAGCTCGCAGTGTTATATTGTTCTATAAAAGAAATTTTTAAAGACCCAGCTGAGAAAATGGGGTCAAAACTTGCTCGTCTAGATAAAGTAAAGCAGATAAAAGATGGCGGGTGGCGGGACATGTGCGGCTGACCAAATTTCAATGTTATAAATTCAGAGGCATTTATACTTATGAGTTTTATTTTTGAAATTATTTCATATGTTTGTAAGTTATTATTGTAATCTACAGGATGTCAGCAAATAATATGGGAACTAGTATTCACAGCCAAATCCCCAATCAAGCGTTTAAAAATTGTAAGACCATACGATGTACAATGGATATATTTAAAAACAACAAATATAGCTATAAAATAATTTTAAACGCAAAAAATTAACAAATCATAGCAAAAACTATAAAAGTAGTCCAGAAATATGCGAAAATGCTCAAATTCAGATCGGTAGATAAATACAAATTAGAAGAAAGAACACTAAAAAATCAAAAATTGTCATCACAGGAGTGACAGTATATATAAACATGGAAAATTAAGAAATACTGAAAGAAGTTATAGAACAAAACGACAAAAACTTGGAGGGTAATTTAAGGTTTGTTAAGGAATACTCTAAAAAGACCAGAAAAATAGTGCAAGTATAAGTTGAATCAGATAATTATTGGAGCTTAAGAAAGTCAAGCAACATAAATATTGAATAGAGATAATGGAATATATATGACTATTATAAAATACGGTGTTCCTCAGGGTACGGTTTTGGGGCCGAATTTGTTTTCAATATACATCAATAGCCTACTAAGTGTGAATGGGGTAGGAAATATACTTAGCTTCGCTGCTGGTACAGCTGTAGTCTCCAAAGCAAACACATGGAAAAACCTAAAAATAACGACTGAACAGGATTTAAAAATAAATAAATATTGTTTTGATGCCAATAACCTCGTGATAAATTTTAACAAAACAATATGTTTACCATTCACTTCCTTTGCGACCAACCTACCTATTCTAGGCTCATTAAATATTGATAATAACCGAAGCATACCTGAATCAGAGACATTTCCGTTGAAATTTACAAATTAAACATGTAGTAGAAAAACTAGGAGAAATACTGTCAAGAATTAAACACTTGGAAAACTACCTTAAAGTTAAACAACTCAAAATTGTATATCATGCCTTAGTTGAGTCACAATTTAAACATGGCATAATTGGCTGAGAAGCCGTAAATGAGTATCATCTAAAAAACTTCAATGTGATACAAAAATGGATTATTAAAATAATATACAATAAAAATTACACCTACGTAACAGATGACTTATTTAAAGAAGCTAACCTTTTTGATTCGCGGCAACTGTACTGTCTGAGCGTTGTTGCATGTAATTTCAAAACTAAACAAAAGATGAAAATCATTGAACATCCTTATGCAACAAGGCGCAAACAGGATAGCTGCCGCAACCTCAGATCAAAAAAAAAAAAAAATTTGGACAAAAGAGTCATATGTAACTCGCTTTCCGATTTTAAAATATCACACCTGAAACGTAAAAACTAAAACAAGCTCAAAAGCATTCAAGAAACAAATTCAAAAATGGATCATTCAAAGACCTAGACAAATAATTCACAATATTGTAAATTAAAATATAATTATCTGAATCCATCACGCTTATGATAACTTCTGCCATTTGCAAACGTAATACGTTCCCCTGATTGCTCTTTGGGGCTGAAGTTTTAATAACGAAATATTTAAATGTTTCAAATGTCGCCGCCTCGATCAAATTGAGTTTTTAATACTATGTTAGTTCGTAAATAATAATTGTAATATTTGGCTTGTTTTGTATATATTTAGTTATATAAACAACTTAATCAAGCACAAGCGGGACTTTTCCTGTTTCAGTGATTTTCTGTTGTTTATTTATAAAAAAATGTTTATGCACTATATCATATTGTAGATATTACTATTGTTACGTGCACGCCTACGCCACTGCCTCATAAAATGTACGAGAACGGCTAGAAACGTCGCGAAGGATAGGCTGGATGTTTATAGAAGGATGCCACGTACATATATAGGGAGTGGATCAGCGCACGGAGGACAGTTTGATATGAGACGAACAAGTGAACAGATGGAACTTGTATCTAATAAAGTAGTGGTTATAAACAATTTATTAATATTAATAATAACATTCACAATATAACTAGATGCTTTATATGTGTCGACTACAGTTCGTAAGTCCAAAAAGTTTACAAATTGATTTACTTGTTATTGCTTGCAATCATAAAATTACCGATTACAAATCAACTGTTCTTAAATGTATCAACTGCTTATCAATAAGAGAAAAATTATTTGCCAAATAAGTATTACTACTGTTACTAGATATATAATCGAAATTTAACGATGTAAACATTGGAGATATCAGGTAAATTTCATTAGGACTGCCACGTTTTTAAAATGAAGTGAGCCGAGGTCAAGAGAGGTAAACTTCAGGACCCCTTACCGTATATTGCTACTAAAAATAAATACTACCCGCAGGGAAAAACCTTTTTATATGCCCCCATTAACAAGATTATTAATATTTTATTGATGTGGTTTAGCTCATTTCATAAAATGGCAACCTAAATTAACGCGACTAAATATCGTGTAAAGGATAAAAACAGCGTATGCTGCTCAAAGTATTGTTAGTCAGCAAAATAAGACCGCACAATTTTAAACACCACACCATTAAACTAAAAATAGCTAATAACAAATTACACTGGTTTAATTGATATGGAGGATCCTCTACGAACTAGTCAAGATGAGGGTTTAGTTTATAATTTATTGAATGTTGAGAAAGTATAATTAATTCAGTTAATGATAGAGAGCAAAAGTTTTCGTTTGAGTTTACCGTTTTCGTTATTCATCTTTGTTGCTTATAAAAATAAGTCGCGTCGTCAGAAAATGCACTATCCAGTACACAATTTGTTTCCAAATTTAAACGACGTATTAACCTTAATATTATATTTCGTTCGCTATTGTGTCTTTGTATGGTCATAACAAAAACCGTTTTCAAAATACTGCACGTCATTAAAACTAAATGTATATAATGCATTAATTGCAGTCACCGAAATACATGATTATAACATCGTTCTCTGTATGGCCAGAACTATTATAAATAATAATTAATAACAAAATAATAATAACAAAAACTGTTTTCAAAATATTGCACGTCATTACAACTAAATGTATATAATGCATTAATTGCAATCACCTACATGCATTATTATAACATTGTTGTTTGTATTATTATAAGTAATTAACACATTAATAAGCTTTCCGAGAATGTTAAAACCGAGGTAAAGTCGGTTAAAATAATTTAAAAAATTTAAACGAACTAGAATACCGCTAAAAAGTTCGCATTAAACCACATTGCGTTCTGTTGGCAATATGTGAAAAATAACAAAAAACAAATAAAAATAATAAAATGTAGTGGAAAGTAGAATAAATACAGACTTAGTCATTTGCTCGGGTCAGTGTTACAAAGTACGATGCAATAGAACCAAACCAACCAAATTTAACCAATCACCATTTATGACTCAAAATGAATATATCTTTAAGTAATAAAGAATAGGACAATATTAAATTACAAATAGTAACTGTAGACGTCAAAATGAGAGCAACGATAATGAGCTAACTATAAAAAATGTATATGATTTATAAAAGAATCATTCAATGAACATTTGTTTAACGAACTTGAAATCCAATCAAATTCATCTATTTCTAGTCACGTGTGCGAAAATAGCTAATGTAATCATCATTACACTGAAAATACATTACCATGTGATTATCGCGTTGCCTTTTCATTGTTGTCTTTTCAAATTATTTGAAATGGCAAAACTGTCAAATTCGCGTTACGGAAATTCAGACCTTAATCATAATAATAAATGTCCCATTAATACCTAGTTTTAAATAAATAATTATAATTCAATTGTCAAATTTTTTTTTATCGAATACACCTCGAACATTGATAAATACTCAAAATTTTGTCATAAAGAATGATTCAGTGCTGCTTAAGGACGTTCCCAACAAAAAAAGTTTTCTTACGATTATCTTGAAAATGTATACATATATTTTTATTAATGTTCTATATACGAGGGAAAAATTTGAGTAGCTGTTGCGCTACTAAACTTTGTAAATATTAGTATGTAAAATTCACATTTTAACATACTAATGTCTTATAAATCCCATATTCACTTACATTTTATTTAATTGCAATGATAATTTTTTTCAAAATATTAGAGCTATTAGAAGGAGAAAGGAATATTTTTCTCTAAAAAAATTATTGCAAGCGGTATTCGTTTTTCTGTAAAATATGTTGAAAATTCGTGACTTTCGGTCGCTCTCGGCTTACTTCAGATATGTTGGTGAGCAGCAACCGTGGGTGAGCAGGAGTTCGCGACTTGGCAACGTTGCAATTACGCGATACTATTTAAAATGCTGTCAACGCACAGTTTATGTCAATAAATGCGAGTACTTCACAGATATTAAGAAAATATGGATTATCGTAAGAAAAAAAGTTGATATTTATGGCAAATCTATCATTTTTTGTTCTCGAACACAGTTTTATACTTTGTTAAAAATCGTAAATATATTCTTAACCTCACAAAATACGATAATGCACTCTAAACCAAAGTAACAACTCTCGTTCTAATGAGTATAAAAAGGAGACGTTGCCAGATTGAATCAAGTGACGCAGTAAGTTTATTTCTGTGCTTATGCGTAAAGGGAGTGGAGCGAAAAATGACAGTGATTGTCAACAAGTTTTTAGTGTAAGCATGATAGTTTACATAGGGAAGATTCTTTTGTAAGTTAAGAATAAGCAACACGCTTTCAGCAGTCTCTATGACAAAATTATCTCGGTATTATCAATGTTCTTGGTGTATTACAGATGATAATCCGCATAGAAAACTAAAGTATTAAATAAATAACATAGAAGAAGAAATCTTTAGAAAAAAACCACTGAGGGGGTAACTGGAATTTATACGAATTTTTTTTCAAGTTACATTAACCAGGGATTGTAGAACACAAGTGCGTAATTAGTTTTTAATACAATTGAGCATTTTTCCAAAAAATATTTTAAATTTTCAGCTCTGAAACAATTTCATAACAAGGCCATAAGCGCAAAAATTAATGTTGACTGTTAGATTTAGTCGATGTTGATATAAATATTATCAATCAAAAATCGATTCTTTTAAACTTATCAACCTATTTCATATTTTAAATAACAGGACAAACTTTATATTAATTTTAGGAATCTTTGTTTTCCGGGGTATATTAGCGAATATATTAGTACAGCTCTAGAAAGTGATCGTGTAGTACTTAACAAGTACTTAGTGTTTTACAAATTTACCAAATGAATTACGATTAATTCATACGTGATGCCGTGACCACATTTAGTCTAGTAGATGACAAGGACAATACGAATAATAATGCCTCAAAATAAATAAATAAATAGTATATAATCCCTATGATCATTTTATTAGAGGAGAGGATTCCGTTCGGTGCCCCACATTAGGCGCCAAATACAGTTCCCTTCTGTACTCAAATAGTCTATTCTACGCGTGGCTCACTAACCATATTGGAATCACCTGGGGATTAAGTAAGCGTAATAAAATATCCTACACTCATACTAAATTCGAGCAATAAAAGAGATGCTTCTTAGACCCAGAGCTCGCGTAGAAAATACCGCAAAATCAGATACCAAAGGTTTGAATGCAGGAAAAGGTAGTACTAAAGTCTGGTGAAAAGAAACCGGGCGTCTGCCGTTCGTAATCGGTCACCTAACCTCAGCACACATTTTCAAATTGGAAAAAATCATGAGTTCATCTCATAATGAATACCAGGACGGTTCATAGTTTAAAATGTTAGGAAAATGAAGTAGTTTCAGAATCTGTCTTGGCAGACGATCTAGGTGGTAGCATTCTCGAAGCAGACGTTTTCAAAAATACCTAAAAAACGGCCAAAACCGCAGAAAAGATACCAGCAACAAATTTTGGAAATAGGTAGAGAATGATGTATACATTTGAAATATGAAACGAAAATTGATGCAGACGGTCGCGTTTCGTCGGCAGACGTCGTCTAAGGTCGACCAACCCAAATACCGAAAAAAAGATACCAGCATCATTTTTTGCAGGTACAAAGGGTTCGATGTATACGTTTCATAAATATAAATAAAAATGATGCAGACGGTCGCTATTTTTGGGCAGACGGTTCTAAAGTTTAATTAGTGTGAGTACCCATTTTCAATGTTACGTAAGTTGCATTTTTAATCTCTATAGGAATTAGAATGTATTCATAAATATATTTTCCTCTTTACAACTGTTCTATCAGCTAAGAATATTTTTGACAATTTTATTGCTCTTCGCCACGCACCCACCGCCTTCAATAAATCAACGCAGTAAACATACACGTGCCATAGTGATTAATTTCTACTGGTTCCTTTGGCGGTGTGCGATTACATCATAATAAAGACGAACTGAAGTTATCTCCAAACTTAGAAGGCCTTTTGATAGATTATGAGCAGTTTTATGAAGAAACTGTTTCTGGTAAACATGGCGAAACAGCCAAATACTGGATTACGTACGTTAAGTTAATAAAAGTATACCAGGAATTTTCTAGAAGTATTCGGACGGGTGATTTGGAGTTGTATGCATCTTGCCTTCCGAAAATTGCAGCTATGATGTTTGCCATGAATCACCAAAATTATTCTCGATGGACTTTAAAATTTTATAATAATCTAATGAGTATCAAAAATACACATCCGGGCTTGAAAACAACATTAATGAATGGAGTTTTTTCTGTAAGACGCATTGAAAAGGAATTTTCTAGGACACCCATAGACCTAACGTTGGAACAAACGATTAATGCAGATGCTGCCAATAAACTAACAGGAATAACTGCATTTACAAATTCGATATCGGCAAAAAGACGATGGACCCTCAGTCATTCGGTACGAACTACTTTAATCACTCACTTACTGGACAAATTACATTTGAGTGGTAGTGAGGATGTTTCAAATGATCTACGTAACCACAGAATTAAAAAAGACAATGTTTCGTTAACCGAACTGATTCAGAAAATTGTAGATACAGCTAACCCTTTTGATCAAGCTCTTGAAAAGAACTCACTTATAAATCTAAGCACCGGAAAAAATGCTAATGAAAGTACAAGGAAATATTTGTTAGGCATAGTAGAACTTGGAGAAAAACTGCGCGATACATTTATTATTGAATGCATGGAAGATCCGTTGAGGTTTGAAAAACCTATAAAAAGGCAAATAATACACACCTTTGCCAACGACAACAAAGTAAAACTAAAGAAAAACGATGGAAGAATATTGGAATTGAAAACGGAGAGAAAATTGTTTGGAAGAATTTTAGTACTGGCGGTTCAGCAAAAAATAGAGTTGTGCAACGTTTTATCGTTCCCTTTAACAGCAGTTCCTCTGTCCATGTGTCACATTGATGGTAGCACAAACAAAACCGACAAATCGGCACTGCTAAAAATAATTGAACGTAGAGTTTGCGATACCCCTCTTCCAGACAGACTGCGTAATAATAGACGGATATTTTTTTTCATCTGTTGGGAGAAGCACCTACAACCTTTGGAAAATTAGCTATTTATATTCTCCAAAAAGCATTAAAAGGAAATAGTACCAGAGTTGATTTGATATTTGATAAATATGTGTCACCATCGATAAAGGATTGCGAAAGGGAAAGACGTGCGGGAGATGTAGAATGGGACAACCAGTTCGCTGTCATTGAACTGGAACAGAAAAGACCTGCAGATTTTATAAAGGCTTTAAAAAGTGGTTCCTTCAAATCAGCATTTACGCAGTTTCTAATTGACTACTGGAATTCAGACATGACAGGATGTATTCTTGAAAAAAAGGTTCTACGCGTTAATTGTGGAGACATATGTTACAAATTCTACAACGAAGAAGGAAACGTAAAACGAGAAGAAGATCATGACTTATTTTGTAAACATGAGGAGGCTGACACAAGAATCATTTTCCATGCTTCTAAATTACCCGAAAATATCAATGTTGTGATTCGAACGAATGACACTGATGTTGTAGTCATTGCATTGGGAAATATAAAATATCTACCAGTTGGGGTAAACATGTGGATGGAAATGGGCCTGTCTTAGGAAAATTAGGATGCAAGGAAGCATTAACAGATCACGAATTGAGATGCATAGAGGCCTATGTGTGTAAAATGTATGGCAAACAGAATTCTGACAGCATAAATGCAGCGAGGTTTGATATGTTTGTTCAGACTTTCGGTCCAAAATGCAGCACGAAAAATCTGCTAGACAAAATAAAAAATTTGGATGCAAGTGTGTTGCCACAATGCCAACACACACTTGATGCAAAATAAAGCGCACTAATCAAATATGCGTGGTGTGGAATTTTGCCACAGCACCAGTGCCAAAATTTTTCAATCCTGAATTAAATGGCTGGAATTTGGTTGACGGTAAATACGAAATTCAATGATTTTCGGGGCCTCGGGCACCTGCCAACTTAGATGAAATAACAAAAGTTGACGAAAAAGCTTCTTTCTCCGACGAAAATGATGAGAACGTATTATACAACGAATCAAGTGATGAAGATAACTAGAGGCAGGTACAGTATGATTTTTCTGGGCTGACCTGATTCGGTTTCTTTTTTAAAAAAAATCACGAAATCACACTAACGCAGGGACATCACAGTGCGTCGATCGACATAAAACAAGGCAGTCGCCTATGATAATATGCCGACAATAAGGGATACAATAAGCTTAAGCTTCATTACAGCGGGTCTTCTAGAATCGTAACCCGTAAGAAAAAGAGGGTTGCACAAAAATAGAGAAATGAATGAAGTCAGCTCAGAAAAATCGGACTTCTAAAATATTGCTGGCGTTTTCCATATTATATTTATGTTATGTTTTATTTTTATGAAATTTTATTTATGTTGTTTTTATTGTTTTGTTCTTATAGAGTATAAACTTTTGTTAAAAATATATTTATATGTATAAAATTACGTTATATGTTTATTTCGCGCTGTTGTTTCCTGTATCTGCATTAGGTATATCTACCTATATATTAAATATCCAAAAAAAGACTGTATAATTCGCTCCTATTCTAGTTTTTTAGGATGAAGTTTGTTAAAGGTACCTAACATAAAAAATATTAGAGTTCAGCAAAAAAAGTTATCTTTAAAACTAATTTTACCAGTATTGACAAACATTTTTAACTTTGGCGCCGTCTGCCCTAAAATTGCGGCCGTCTGCACCATTTTTATTTGTATTTATGAAACGTATACATCGAACCCTTCGTACATACAAAAAATGATGTTGGTATTTTTTTTTCGGTATTTGGGTTGGTCGACCTTAGACGACGTCTGCCGACGAAACGCGACCGTCTGCATCAATTTTCGTTTCATATTTCAAATGTATACATCATTCTCTACCTATTTCCAAAATTTGTTGCTGGTATCTTTTCTGCGGTTTTGGCCGTTTTTTAGGTATTTTTCAAAACGTCTGCTTCGAAAATGCTACCACCTAGATCGTCTGCCAAGACAGATTCTGAAACTACTTCATTTTCCTAACATTTTAAACTATGAACCGTCCTGGTATTTATTATGAGATGAACTCATGAGATGAGATGAAATTTGAAAATGTGTGCTGAGGTTAGGTGACCGATTACGAACGGCAGACTCCCGGTTTCTTTTCACCCGACTTTAGTACTACCTTTTCCTGCATTCAAACCTTTGGTATCTGATTTTGCGGTATTTTCTACGCGAGCTCTGGGTCTATCTTAAATTCAGCTATAATTAAACGTTTCATTTGTTCTACAAAACTCAAATTTAAATCATTATAACAAATGCATTAATCCGGGCGCTCTCGTTTAAATTCAATTGTTTAGTCTTTGGGTTACATGAAAGTTGTGATTTGCTTCCCGACAGATGCTTGTATTTTCTGTTTTGTTTGATATTAAAATATTATGTTAAAAATTGAGTGGCTAAGTTGTGAGCAGCATCCTGTAGAACACTTTTATAAATGTTGTTAAGATAAAATTCACTTGTTAATGCGAAAATAGTTTGCGGAAAATATTTAATCTGAATAAAATGGCCAGTACTGAAGATCGATTGGGTGCTTGGTAAATAGCATCAATCACTGTTATTTGATACATCGTGATGCCTGTAAATATGCTATTTTATTTAACAGCTGTGAAAACCAACTGATTATATTGATTTTGAAGGAATACAATTCTAACGCCTACTGTTTGAATAACATAATGCATACACAACCATCAGCGCGAAAAATCTGTTTAGCAGCGAAGGAAAATCGAGAAATACGTAGGTATAAATAATTCATGAGATGAGTTAAGATAGCAGACCTGAGATAAATCAAACTAGAAAATAAGATAAAATGTAAATGAGAATGGATGATCGATACAGTTACCTTTCTTACCTTTCGTTGGCTTGGCACCTTTTGCTTTGCATTTCTTCTTCATTTGTCTGCTTTGATCGCAGGATGCATCGCTGTTTGGTTTCAATTTATCGTTTCGTATCATCTGGCTTTCAGCATTGCATTCACCCCATGTTCCTTTCTCATATCGACATGCTGAAAAACAAAAGAGACGCGTAAGCATTATGGAAATGTAGTTCATTTAAATAATAGAAACGTATAGGAACAGAATATTCCGTATTATATTTCTCCGGAACAACTTTTCCTAAACAAGGAGCAATATTAACAACATTTTACAATATATTTTTTTGTATAGTCGAGGCAAGAATTCAAGCGATGCACGTCACAGATCGATTCTATAAATAAGATAATACTGCTAATAATCAGGACGCCCAATTAAACTGTACCTATGTCTGTAAAAAGCTTCATAACTGGGTGTCAAGAATTACTATTTTTAATGTAATTAATGATTAAAAATTATGTTAGTATTGACATTTCTTTAATGAGATCACTTGTGACGTGCATCGCTTGAATACTTGCCTCGACTTTAGCATTCGATTCCTTATACCGAGCTGAATAATCACGCCAACTCTGATTTGTAAATATATTATAAAAATATTGGAACTAATTTCTTTATTTGAACCACCTACAAAATATATTATATAATATATAATTATTACATTTTCATGTGCTGTACTTGTAAGCCAAATTTTGAATATGGCAGTTCTTGGCAAACCTCATTAATTTTACACAACTGTAGCTTTAGAAAACAGGAATTCTCTGGGGATTACTACCCTTCACCTCCATACATCCGAGCTTAAGAGAGAGAGAGAGACTGACCCATATAATGGAAAACAATATATCAAACTCACAGTGTACGTACAAGAGAGCAAATATGGATTTACATTTTTTCCGACAAAAGGGTGGGCGAATATTTACAATGAAAAAAGTTAAGCAGTTAACATGGTCAGACATTCCGTAATAAATCAGAGTTTATATTAAATTTGGGTTCTAAATTTGGTTATGTACAGAGTGTGTATAATAGATGTATCAATTTAAAATATCACAACGATTTTATTTCTTAGTGTTTAGTAAACATTCTTTTGGCAAAATTATTATTTGTTATAAAGTTCAAAATCAGTTCTTAGGCATTAATGCACCTATTTGTCCTAGAGAGCGGTTTTATTCTACAAAACATTTTTCACAAATATTTTCCATGTTAGCAGATATGTGAAACAATTTTTTTTTTCGTCAATCAATACATTAATTTATTTTATTTATTTGTTTATTTACTACTGCAACATTTTTACAAGTTGTACATTTTGTGTAATTATATAGTTAATAATAATATTTATTATTAATTTTACAATTCTATTAACATTATGTGTTATGACACCTGAAGGGAACCTCGTGTTGTGTCTAGCAGTATTTAACATTTTGTTCATATGTTAATATTCGTTGTATTTTCTAGGAATATTACGATTTATAGTTATAATATAATATAAAATGATAGTATAATATAATATAAAGTGAAATAATTAGACAGAGGAAGACAAGGAGAATATATAATTAATTGCATTTGAATTTAATATGTATTATTACCTTTATTTTCGACTTGGTTAGTTACAAGATTCGGAAGTAACGGGGAAAGATTTGTTTTGTTGTTAGGCCAATAGTTGGAGTAGTGTGGTATAATTGGCTATTATATAATTTTTACACGTCCTTGTATAATTTAATTCCATTGAAATTAATTTGTTTCTGGCAGATTGTTTTGTTGTATTTTGGAGTTTGATAAGCGTTTTTAGATCTATTTCTTGTTTCATATTGATGGTTTACAGGCGATCCAAATGTATGTTTTTTGTGAGTATAAACTATAGCCGCATGCATATACAATCCCTTCACACTCAGTAATTTATTATCAATAAATATATTTCTACAGTTGTCTCGACTTTTCCTGTTAAAAATTGTCCGTAGTATATAATTTTGTGTTATCTGGAGAGGCTGGAGAGTTGTATTGTAGGCTGAGCCCCAGACGCTAATACCATACCTAATTAGGGATTCCGCTAGGCTGTTATATGTCACTAAGAGAGTCTTTCTATTAAGTATACTTTTCAGGTTATAGAATTCATATATCAGTTTTCTTAGCTTCCCGTTTAAATATTTAATATGGTTATCCCATTTTAGGTGATTATCGAAAATAACGCCGAGGTATTTGATAGTAGTGGTATTTAGGATGTAACTATTCGTTTCTCTATCTATAAGAATAAGTTGCACCGTTTGGGGTAGTCCTGCCTTCGTTGGGGAAAAGGCCATAAATTTAGTCTTTGCTATATTTAGTTTTAACAAATTTGTGTCTAGCCAGTTTTTGACTTTACTAATTGCCTCGCCGCCTTTTGTCCCGCTAAGTTCCAGGTGTCTCTCGAACATATCAGTACAGTGTCAGCGGCATATAATATGATGTTGCACCCCAAAGTTTCTGTCCAGTAAATCGTTGATAAACAGTAGGAATAAGGTAGGACCTAAGACTGTACTCTGTGGGACTCCAGTTTTTATTATCTTCTTAGTGCTAAGAGCATTACCAATTTTTACTTGCCGGGGCCTATTTGACAGATATTGTTTTAATAACTTAAGAGCAATACCTCTAATTCCCATCTTTGTCCAGTAACTGGCAATGTGACACCGTATCGAAGGCTTTTTGTAGATCCAGAAAGATAACTATGAGTTTTTCGCTCTTTTCAAAGAGAGGATCTTTTGTACTTAAATTTCTTTGGAATCCACACTGATTCTTTGAGAGTACTTTATTCTTTTCAAGATATGAACAGGCCTATGGTTCAGACATTTTTCAAAAATGTTTGCGATATTGTTTATCAACGAAATTGGACGGAAGTTTGTCATGTAATTTAATTTTTGTTACCACTTTTATAAATTGGGACAACTATGCTTTCTTTGAATTGGTCAGGTATGTCTGCGTGTTTGAAGATAAGGTTGATAATATGTGCTAGAGGTTTACAGATGTGAACCGGCAGCAGTTTTAGTGTTTTTACCGTTATTCCATCTTTTCCAGGAGAGGAGGAGTTTTTGAGGGAACATATTATATTTTTTATTTCAGTATCATCAACATCTTCCAGGAACATGGAGCTTAGATTTTGGCTTATGTTGTCGTTTAAGATCAGGTTTGTGCGTGCTTAGGAATGTCACTAGATATTTTTTCGCCGATGTCAATAAAGAACTGGTTAAAGTTAGACGCTATTTCCTCTTTGTTTGTGATTACTGTGTGGTCGTCTGTTATTATTTGCTCTATATCGTCTTTGTATTTTTGTTTAATTGTTACTTGGATACTTGTCTTTTAGGTAGACCTAAGTTTGTTAAGGACTTAGGAGCTATATTCGATTCAAAATTAACTTTCTCTAAATATATTGAGGAATGCGTAACTGGAGCTTTAAAAGTTTGCCTACTCTTCGTCTTTTGTTTATTGCATTTATTAGGACCCAATTGGAATATGTCTCTATTGTTTGGAGTCCATGTTATAAGGTGCACATTACATTGCTTGAGATGCTTGAGCGACGTTTCTTCAAATCCTGAACATTTATAATAAAAGGTAACTGTCCATTAAGGGGTACCACCTCAGGAGTTATTTTTTAAAAAGTTTGATATGTGCAGTCTACTTAAGAGGCGGGTAATGACTACAATAATTTTTTTATATAAATTATCAATAATAAGATCCTCCTGCCCTCCAATTATTTCACTCATAAAATAGCGAGTGCCCAGATTAACGGGGAGAACAACTAATTTACTTTTGATACCTACACCTTGTACTAACCTACTAACCTCTCATCTCCACTGTATCGGATCTGTTTAAATTATAATAGCATAGAGCACAGACTGGATATTTTTAACTGTAAAATCGCAGATATAAAAAATATTTATTCTACACCAGTGTAACAGTTTTCATAGTCTTTTTTCTTGTTTTATATGTTTTAAATAACTATAGTGTACGAGTATTTGTGCTGTATTGTATATGTGTACACCTTATTGTATCTGAAAGATATATAAACATTCAGTGTTTGAAGCACTCACTCTTATATGTTTGTTAACTTATTTTTATTTGTTACTATTTCGTTTGTTATTTATTATTCATTACTATGTTTTTTTCTTGTAATTTTGTTTTAATTTATCCTGTCATTGGTTTTTACCCGTTGGACACGTTATTGAAATAAACAAATAAATCACGACACAATGAGGTAACGCTTCTTGTAACAACTAACTCCTATTCTCTATTCCCCTACTATGCAGGCAACAAGCATGATCTTAGTTCAAGCCACCGTAGGCGTAGCCGGACCGGCGACATTTTTTTGGGAGTGGCAGCAATGCCTACCGTATGCTGACAAATCAAATTAAAAGACCAATAAACAATGTTAAGAATTACTGAATATTAAGACATTTACTACTATTTTTCAGTAAATTAATCAGATTTTACACAATCAAAATTTTGCTAGTTGAAATATAAGTACTTAGTAACAAACTTAATCCTAATAGTAGTGGTGAGAGGTAAGTGAAACCTCTCAAATGGTCAATTGCTACTATACACCATAGATGTCTCCATGGGCGTGTAGCGACTTGCGATTCTGCAAATACCTGAAAGCGGCGACCTTTCAGTCCTAGATGGACTTATCCTACTGTTATAATATATGATTTGCCGGATACAACTACTCAGCGGGCAAATACCCCGACCTGCATTGAATTACATCTTACAAATCATGAAAGATTTGTATTCATGATGCATTTGTATTTATGATTTGTAAGGTGTAATTCAATGCAGGTCGGAGTATTTGCCCGCTGAGTAGCTGTTTTCTGCAAATCATATATTATAACAGTAGGTTAAGTCCACCTAGAACTGAAAGGTCGCCGCTCTCAGGTACTTGCAGAATCGCAAGTCGCTATACGCCCATGGAGACATCTATGGTGCATAGTAGCAATTGACCATTTGAGAGGTTTCACTTACCTCTCGCCACTACTCAATTTACTATAGTTTGTATAAAACTAGCAGGTTGGCCACTATCATTTGTTTGTTCCATGACCTATGGCATACTGATGAGAAATAATAAGTTCGAAACCGGTCTATGTCTGGTCAGGGAGTTGACAAATGATATTGGTTACCATTCTTTAATGATTTGTAAGGTGTAATTCAATGCAGGTCGGGGTATTTGCCCTGCAAATCATATATTATTAATCCTAATAGTTTTATTAAGAGAATTTCTCCATGCCGTTGAGAATTCTGCTCTGATTAAATAAAAGTAGATGTCGCCAGGAAGACTTTTACCTTGTTCAAACGCTTTTAGCTCTTTTGAAGGCCCCAATTTTTAGCATGCGAATTTGAAATTATCAGTTACCCACAATTCAAGCGAAATTACTATTATCAATTCTCAATGATAAGGAAATTTTAGAAACTAAGCGTACGAACTACTACTTTTTCAGTAGACTGTGTGTATAGTTCTACATGAAATATGCATAGAAGTAGAATACAACAAGGCCAAGTCGATATCTGAGGAATCTCCGAGAAAACAAGCAATAATGTACCTCCTTTCACATCAATATCAGAATGTGTTTTAACAAAACACAAGTTCAGCAAAAAAAAACTAACCCTCTAGAGCAATATTTTCACAAGATCTTTCTATACACATAAACGTTATCCTTTTATCCATACATAAATTTGCCAATAGAAATCCTTCTTTCAAGGAAAAATAAGTTTTCCGAAGGAGAAAATTGGATATATAGCGGCTAGGCATGTTTTATTTACAAAACATTACATAAAATAGTGTTGAAACACGTATATAACACATTTTATTCTTATTTATTTTGCGTGCCGTTCAAGAACGAAACAAATTTTGTTATTTACATGTTTATAAATTTTAAAATAAATGGTAAGATAACAAAGATTTAGATATAAAGCATCTTACAACGAAGCAAATGTGTTAAGCACCAAATAATTTGTTCTGCCAAATATTTGTTTTTATCGAACAATCAATTTATTTTCACCAGTTATAAATCAATTTCCTCTCAAGCAGCATTATATGTTCCCCAAAGCCTTGTGTAAATCTAACAGGGAAGCAGATCGAGTAGGTATATTACAGAAAATTGCTCTTTTATTTAATATCGTGAGGCAGACCTGCCAAATTTCATAAAATGATAAAATATGTCCCGGTGCAAAGTAGTGAGGCGGAGAATATTAAAATCATAAACCAAGTGGAGCTTGTAATAAGGGTAGATTAAAAAATTTGTAAATGTAGCAAATCGTGTAAAACGTGTATTTATGGTTGCCGGAAAATTGTGAATTAAGCCTTATTAAGCTGGTAAGTCAGGTCAAATAACCATTTGCATAATCCCTGCTTTGAAGTTATTTTAATTGTAGATTTTATATTCCCAGTGTAATTTTTATGCCCAAAATAAATGTTTTATATGTTTCAGTGAGGAAGTTTATTAGTTTTATGGAAGTTTTTAACACAGCAAATTGCATTTTCTATGAGCGAGCCTTTTTATAGTTGTCATCTAAGCCTCATTTATAATGCATGCCCATGAATATTACGCTGCCTAAATTAAAAATATTTATATTATATGTAATAATTCCCCCCCCCCTCATGTTATTTTTTTGTATTATAAATTTGTTTTCAAAAGTAACTAATTTACACCTTCATTCAACTTTATTACAATTATATTCACTAAATTCATGCATGACAATGTATTGAGCCTCTGGGCGAAATCAGTTCCCACAGGACGTAAGCTAGACCTTTGTCAGCAAAAGATAAGATACCCACGACCGATGTGAGCTGCTGGGCTGAATCGGTGGGAAAAATTAGTCGATCCGCCCGCTTCATCGAATTTGGTCGAACTCCGGCATGGTCCGAAATTTAAATTTAAAATCATAAAACTATTTGTCAAAGTGTTATATTCAAAATTCCTTTACGTATTTATTAAAATCTTATTAAATTAAATAAATCATTCAATTTTTTTTGTGTTTTGGTTCGCGAAGCGTTTTTATAAAATTTTAGTGATTGGTGAACACCGTCGGTAGCAATTAGACTACCCGGTGACACCGAGGAATAGGGGATTGAACCTAGAAGGACGGGGTAAGTGCTCACTCTGTATCGGTCCATGGTCCTTCGTAAATATATAGTGTTTCAAATTGTGTAAAGCTAAATATTGTATCTTTTTTTTTTCTTTCATTTAATTACTGTTTTATTTTAACTACCTGGTTTTATCTTGGCAAATGTCAATATTTTTTCTGTGATAGTATTAAATCCATCCTCCTGGATGGTCTAAGTAAAATGGGTGCTTTATTGAAGAGTAACACACTCCTAATTTTTCTCCAACTAGAGAGCGACGATTTTAGCAGAAGAATCTGAGACCGCACGCTATTCAAATCGTAAGGGTTACGAACGTTTTCCGCGTCTCGTAGGTTCACGTTACCCGAACAACCCGTACTTTAGGGGCGGTTTGTAACATACACCCGGTATAAAAATGTGATATTTCGTCACGTTGTTGGCTAATTTTTTATACGCTCTAGTCAACCTTCTTGCTTGCTAGAATTTCTCTTTTTCTAAATACTCCTTATCTTTAACTCTTCTTGAGCACTGTTTTTGAGACTTAATTTTTACTGTTTTTGGTTATTTTGTCTAAATCTTCACATCTTATCCCATACGTGGATTAGAATTATAATTTACTTTAGGCCCGATCGTTAGAAAATGGTAGCTGGGATGCTACCCTGCGTAAGTTGTCTCCAACGGGGTCTTTTCGTTGAAGTTTTTCCCATATAAGCTTTTTTCGCGGCATCGACTGCCTATGTCATTAGCTGCTTCCTTCGAATCATTTTCACCTATTTTAAATCTCTTGGTCATATTGTACTAGTTTCGGTCATATTTCTTCAGATTGTACCAGTAAATTTCCAACTTGCTATTAATGTGCTGAAGGGCATGAAGCCAAAGTGTGCAGCTCTAATATGGAAAAATGTGCAAACTGTATACGCTCGAACAACCAATTTAAAATTATGATTGGTGTCAATCTTGTATGTTTTATACTGTTATAACTACGAAACACCTTAATTTTCTTACAATAAGTAAACTCTTATAATCTAAACTAAAATAGATAAAAGCATCAATTTTCAAAAGTTAAATTGAAAAACCAGTTTTCTGTATTTCAACATATTACGGGTAGAATAATTCTTATTTTACTATAAGAAACATAACCAGACTGCAACCAACAGCTACTCTCCGGGCTATGTGCCCCGCCGAGCGCTGAATTACAAGTTACAAGTCTGGCGCGTTAAGTGTAATAATTTCATATTACCATCAAAACGCTAATGCTTCGATTGCAACAAACACCAGCCGAAAGACTGATCCTACTTAAAGGAGCTCTCTTGCCAGTCGTCACATACCACTTGCAGACTGCAGTTTCGAGCTATTGGCTCTCGTCAGTGCAAGGTAAGCATGTCAGAGCTCCTTTAAGTAGGATCAGTCTTTCGGCTGGTGTTTGTTGCAATCGAAGCATTAGCGTTTTGATGGTAATATGAAATTATTACACTTAACGCGCCAGACTTGTAACTTGTAATTCAGCGCTCGGCGGGGCACATAGTCCGGAGAGTAGCTGTTGGTTGCTGTCTGGTTATGTTTCTTATAGTAAAATAAGGATTTATAGAGGAGTTTGCGACTAAAAATATTATGTTTTAATATTCCGCCCTCTAAAAGCACATTTGAACTAGAATAATACATGTACCCTCTTTACTCCATTAACTGGTATTGCCAGCTATAATCATTTACTCCGTTCAAATATTCCAGAAAGGCATTTGGTCATAAATTGTTAAGAGATTAAGCTGTTGCTCCGAGTTTTTCTGTACCCGACCAATACAGACAATTAGTGATGAATATTTTTCCAAGATTATCAAAACCTTAGTTGTGTGTCATTCAGTATGAATAGAATTGCTCAAAACCAACGCAGGCCACACAACACCAACGGTCAGTAAAACATCTAAATGTTCATTGTACTTTTTTTTTGTATTATCTAATTTAATTTTTTTTCTCGATAATTTTAGGCCTGTTACATAGAGTTAAAAATCAATCCTTCACATAAAAATCCATGGTTTTCTGTATGGAGGATATCGCCATTTTATGCCCAAAAGTTTGGTCAAAGTCCCGCCAAAGTTTTCTTTGGAGACCACGTAAGCCGTTATATGACAGTAGCATCCCAGAATCAAGAATATTCTGCCGCACCTGAACAAAATTACCTGTGGCTTGTTGAAAACCTATATTGTTCCACATTGAAGGTTGTACCACCATTTTTCTTATCTTTTTTTGTACGAAGCCAGCCATATTTTTACACCAACAGCAAGAGTTAGGGAAAATTATTTACAGTAACATAATATAGAGGTTTATTTTTTTTATATATAAAATAATATTTATTTATTTATTTATTGATACACTGCCAACAAAAAAACCAATTACAGAGGTGTATATAGGTATATAAATTTTCTATAACTGCCTATGGTTAATTTTGTTTTCATTTATAATCTTTCACGCAATCTCTGCATTTATAATACCAACTATTATTATTTAAAAACCATATTTTTTGTTTATTTTAAGCTCTTTCCGTCTTTTTTAATTGTTTTGTTTTTCTCAATAATAAATAGATATTTATATTTTTGTGTTAGTATAAGTAAAATTATGTATCTATGTAATTATGATTCACCCCGTATTGTAACGTTAGTTCAAATTCAGTCTGGTAGTTAAAAGGGGAGTCAAGACCCACCATGAAGAAGGCCCGAGGGAGAAACGCGTGATCGGAACCGCAAGATATATACCTGTGTGCATGTTTTTTCTCAAGTTAAAATCTCTAAATTAAGACAATAATCTAAAATCTCTTGCTCTAAAAACCTACTTAAACTCTTCCTGTGTAACTCTGTAACGACCAACACACAGAAAGAATTACAGTCCACACACCCCATTGACGAGGTGGTTGCACCCAGAGAAGTCCAAGACATCGGCGGTCACCAGGTAGGTCGTATCACCAACGGCAACCAGCCCGAAGTCAAAATGCTGTGTATTGTTCAATTATATTGTAGGTGCACATATATTTCTAAGTATTGCCAAAACAAATTGTACAGCAACGTGTACATGCATGCAGCGCTTCTTCAGGTATTTTTTATTATTCCTCCACATATCAAAACTTTTATTTGACTCTATGGTAACATTCTTACCTAAAACTTATCATCATTATAGTCTCGTAGATTTTAATATTTGTTTTATTAATCTTCATCTCCTGTTAGTCTTGAAATAGTTAAATTATTGGTTGATTAACTATTTTACATAAGCAATACGCATTAGAAAAAATCAACCAATTGGCGACCTTATTACAAGTGTAATTATTTTATAATTCTCAAAAGAAAGAAAATCCTTATCTACGACCCTGCTCACCAGCAAAACCCTGAGAGCCGTTCCGCAGTGTCAAAATCAAAATTTAATACCAGAGCCACTTTTTCATTTTGATACATAGAATTAATCTTGCAGTTGACTCCTTGTGAAACATAGCAATCGAGCCGAGATGAATGTCGGGGGACCTTTTCCAGACCTTTCTAGACCAGTGCGAGCTTCAGTCAGTCTAGTCCAGTTCGATACGTGTGCAGCGAACGTTATTTTTATAATCGTGCCACTGCAGCTGCTTCCTTGGCTATATCAAGTAAAAAAGCTCTAAACGATTTTGCCGTCGCGCATTTAACAAAAAATGAAGTTCGAATAGTCTACCAGGTTCGTTCAACGTATCAATGATCGACCATTAACCACGACATCCTAACTAGTAACGCGTCTTAGCTACAAAAAAGTGCTTGCAAAAATCCAACTGTAAACTAAATAAACAAAATAAATCGTTTTTCCGTTTTGTAAATATTTTAAATAGAGTGTTAATATACTAGCTTTTGGAAAAAGTGGCTTTCGTTCCATATGCACTCGCCTACATCTAGAGACACCTACTCTAGCACAACTAACTTCCCTGAATATAAAGTAGGCATCATCAGGGACTCCTTTCCTATCTAAAATCTAAGTCACTATGCTGAAGCTAGGCACAAACAAACTCTCTCTACACAAAACATATCCCTGGTCTAAATATTGTCTGAATGTTATTTGTGGCATTCTACGAATATTCTTTCCTATTATTTGGGTTTTCTACCACATGTATTATTATCCTCTTCAAAAACAAATCACCGAGTCTACAAAATAATACAATTATTGGAAAAAAGCCTCTGCGCCCGTGACGTTTACGTCAAAGGAATAGCCAGAGGTTATGTTTTGCAAATAATATAAATCGGAATAAACACAGAAATAATGTATTTTGCTGACGTTTCGGAAAGTAGTCCGTTTCCAAAGCTTTTTTTGGAAGAACTCTTATTTTGCTGTGTATGTCAAATGCACAGCTTTAAGATTATGTTTATGTTATTTCCATAGATACTTACTACTTAACACAGAACACAGAACTGATGATATTTTCTTTTAGATAATGCTGAGTTTGTTAAGTTCTTCTTTTAACATTGGTAGCCAGGTTGTACAAATATCTACAGAACAATTCGATACGCACTTATCTTCATTTAATAAGATTATTGCTGATTCTTTAATTTTCTTTTTTGGTATCTGCTTCTTTTGTTAAAATTTTTGCCGAGTCCCAGTTTATTCTATGTCCGTTTTCCCAAGCATGTTCACAAATCTTTGATTTCTGAATTTCATTCTCTCTAATGTAATTCTTGTGCTCATGTGGATGAGTCATCCAGACCTTTCAGTATGAGGTTGGATGAGCACAAGATTTACATTAAAAAGAATGAAATTCAGAAATCAAAGATTTATGAACATGCTTGGCAAAACGGACATAGAATAAACTGGGACTCGGCAAAAATTTTAAGAAGAGAAGCAGTTACCAAAAAAAGAAAAATTAAAGAATCAGCAATAATCTTATTAAATGAAGATAAGTACGTATCGAATTGTTCTGTAGATATTTGTATAACTTGGCTACCAATGTTAAAAGAAGATGTTACCTCCTTTCTCTTATTATTTATTTTTGAGAAAGAATTGAGGCAACATGTGCGGACGACTAGCTGGTTTAAGCCGGAGCAGAGAGCCGTGGGTCCAGAGCATTCGTAAGAGTGGAGAAACTTACCCTTTCTGACATGTACAGCATAAGCGACAGATTTGTGTTTATTTCGAGAAAAGGAGACAAAGAAAAATTGATGTTAAATTAGGCACCATCTATAGTGAAATAAGCAAAATAGTCTCTTTTTCTCGAATAACCAGTCTGCTATAGATCAGACTGAAATTGTTGGTAAGAGAAATAAAAAGATAGTTTAAAATGAATGACAAAATATATTACATAAAAAAATTAGACAAATCGGTTTTAGACAGATTGAAATGTAAAAATATATATATATATATATATATATATATATATATATATATATATATATAAGTCAAATTGATATGTAAAATATATATATATATATATATATATATAAAAGACAAATTGATACCAGTATCCTAGATGATTTATGGTTCAGGTGGCTGTTTCTGGGACAGCAATCCAGGCCCACAATTGTCTCTTGTTGCAAGAATTCTAAATTTTCCTTGGCAATTTACGTCTCTCAATGAATGGGGTGAAAATTGTAGGAAATTTAACCAACTATGTGGTTTAATTAAAAGATAACCAAAGTTTATCTATGAAAGATAAACTGTGCAAAAATTATGCAGGAATGTAGAATAAGTATCTCAAAGTTTAAATATTTAAGAATATAAGCACATACAAAATTTATGCAAGTTAGTTATGCAATATTTAAGCAATGTTAGCTATGCAAATATATTTAAATTAGCTGCACGAAATATTAAGCTAGCTGTACAAAAGCTGCAGGAAATTAATTTAAGCTATACAAAAGTAAGCTGATTAGCAGTACAAAAGTAAGCTGATTTCTTAGAAACTATAAATTGCCAAAAAAAAAATGAAAAGGAAAGAGAAAAATATTTTTAAAACAATGTGGTACATATAGTATTTTAACTACTTATTAAATTAAAAAGAATTGACTTTGAATTCAAAATTTATTTTAAAAATAATTGAAATTCTATCAAAAGCAAAATTTGAAGATTAATTACATTTTAAATAAGTATAATGAAATTACCTGTATGTTAAACACTTTGTAACGGGGATATAAAAATTGTAATATAAATTACTGAAGTCCGCAGTTAAAAATTATAAACGTATGAATCAGTTCAAAGGCTGCAAGCAAATGACTTCCTGGTGAGTTTTACTGATAAGGTAAACTTATTGTCCTGTTCACTGGAAAACAACGCTACCAACAAAATGTGAGAAATCTAATTCCCTATTGAAATTGAAAGCTATAAAATATAAAAATAGTACCAGTATGGCCATCTGTCAGTGGTTGCGTTAAGCGTACCAACTTGCCTTGTAGATTCCCGTACTCAACTAAAGTAGTGGCATATAATCTATAAAAGTAATCTATAATAATAGTTTATTTTATTATTTCCAAACCAGCTGATTTGCCTTTGCAATTTCTATTTTATACATAACCACAAATATTAACAGATGTAAATAAGTAGTAAAACGTATTGATAAATCAGTAAATATATTACATCTTCTAGGATATATTATATATAGAATTAGAAAAGGTAAGGAAAATAACCATATGTACTCCATAGTAAACAAAAATATAAAAATTGAAAAATAGATAGGTATCTGATGTAAATAAATGTTGTAGACAAATTGTTAAATGTTTGTTTCCTGGGATGCTGTCTTACAACGGAAATGAGATGCATAATAGTGTAGAAAAGAGTTCCTAAGATATAAAATTAAGTACATAAAGTGTGACATGGTTTAGCAGTTATACATGTAAAATTCTGTTAGTTGAAAACAGTTTCACCTGCAAAAACTGAATCCAAAAAATATACAGGTCGTGCTAACTATCCATAAAACACTAGTTTTTAAATAAAACTGTTAAATGGACATAGGCCATGTAACAAAGAACTTAACAAACTCAACATTATCTAAAAGAAAATATCAGTTCTGTGTTAAGTAGTAAGTATCTATGAAAATAACATAAACAGAATTTTAAAGCTGTGTATTTGACATATACAGCAAAATAAGAGTTCTTCCAAAAAAGCTTTGAAAACGGAAAGAGACTACTTTCCGAAACGTCAGCAAAATACATTATTTCTGTGTTTATTCCGATTTATATTATTTGCAAAACATAACCTCTGACTATTCCTTTGACGTACACGTCACGGGCGCAGAGGCTTTTTTCGAATAATTCTATTATTTTGTAGATTCGGTGATTTGTTTATGAAGAGAAATACATGTGTTAGAAAACTCAAATAATAGGAAAGAATATCCCTGGTCTCACTCACGAACCCGATCCAAAGGAAAGACGCCCTGAGATACAACGCAGTTCGACACTGGTGCTTCTGCAAACCCCCTGGAGTCGGTAGTGGCACCTAAGAAATTCGCACCGAGCTCCTGAAGGCGTCCGCCATAAGGGCGAAATCTATATGAACCCAACGCCAGTCCTGTTGACAGGACCACCCTTATGGGATTTAAAAACGTAGGCATTTTATCCAACTGAAATATTTCTCAATTTGTTCTAATAATATTCGCTTTATACTTGAGAAAAGATGCATCCTAACTGTGATTAGAAAGTAAACTCGAGTTTAAGATGGCATATAATTTTAAATGTAAGTTCAGGAAAATGTTAGATCGGAACTTCGCCTTTATCACATTATTCATGTTTCCTGGAAACTGACTTTAACTTTCTTCAACTAAAAACTCCATGGTAATAATTTAAAGTTGCGAGTGTAACGAATGGGGAACCGCTGGAGACTGTATATGATGCATTTTGCATGTTATTGATATAAAAACCCACACAAACACCAAATTGGTAAACCTCTGAACGTAATATAAATTTAATGATCCAAAAGTTAGTTGCCAACTGTGCCAGCCGCGGATTTTGCTGAAAATCACGATGAAAATTGTAAATTTAGGTAAACGTTAGTTTGATCTCTTTTGTTGCTCCTCCAGTTTCGAACTAAACCACAATTCTCTTTATCGATCCGTGCAATATTGGGAATATAAATCAGTTTGCTTTTTGCGATTATAACGTCCATTTTATTTCACCCAGGGATATAATAAATTAAATGATTCTGACACTATTTCATATTTCTTGATGAATTTTACGAGCTAAATTCTGAACTCGTTGGATATAAGCGTAAAATATGGTAATTGTTTTGTTAAATTACGATTTTCAACAGATGCAAGAAATAATATGAAAGGTGTCCATGAAATTGGATTTTAAGAACAGGATTTGAATGATAATTCGTGGAAAACAGAATTACATATAATTAAGAAATACTTCTATGAGAACACGAAACTAGTCCAGTTCAAAAGAGATATGTTTAACCATGTAAGCACTGCTTTTAGGTATTGTATTAGGTTATTCAGAAATGTTTCATTAATGCGTATAGTCTAAGAACTTAATTTGATAAGGCAATGAGCACCTGTCTTCCGCTCGGTATCCTGAAAGAATAGGCAAAATAAACACTTTTTTTTTATTAAGCTCTTAGCCCTACGGGCAGAGGGTCATGGAGTAGGGTAAAAGGCAATATTGTTTAACGAACTTAAAATCGAAATACTCGATAGCACTTACTATACGTATTTGACACAGCGAAAAAATAAATGGAAGACACTGTAGACTGAACACCAACCAGCCTCTTTCGTGGGTAAAAATAATAGATTTTTGTATAGACAGTTCAGCTTGAGACTCCTGAGGCCGTTGATGCGCTTAATTTGAGGATTTGAGAAGGTGGAAGGGGTTGCACTTGAAGATATTGGACAGAGTGTTACCTCCTTTCTCTTATTATTTATTTTTGAGAAAGAATTGAGGCAACATGTGCGGACGACTAGCTGGTTTAAGCCGGAGCAGAGAGCCGTGGGTCCAGAGCATTCGTAAGAGTGGAGAAACTTACTTTTTCTGACATGTACAGCATAAGCGACAGATTTCTGATTATTTCGAGAAAAGGAGACAAAGAAAAATTGATGTTAAATTGGGCACCATCTATAGTAAAATAAGCAAAATTGTCTCTTTTTCTCGAATAACCAGTCTGCTATAGATCAGACTGAAATTGTTGGTAAGAGAAATAAAAAGATAGTTTAAAATGAATGACAAAATATATTACATGAAAAAAAATAGACAAATCGGTTTGAGACAAATTGAAATGTAAAATATATATATATATATATATATATATATATATATATATATATATATATATAAAAGACAAATTGATACCAGTATCCTAGATGGTTTATGGTTCAGGTGACTGGTTCTGGGACAGCAATCCAGGCCCACAATTGTCTCTTGTTGCAAGAATTCTAAATTTTCCTTGGCAATTTACGTCTCTCAATGAAATGGGATGAAAGTTGTAGGAAAATTAACCAACTATGTGGTTTAATGAAAAGATAACCAAAGTTTATCTATGAAAGATAAACTGTGCAAAAACTATGCAGGAATGTAGAAGATGTATCTCAGAATTTAAATATCTAAGAATATAAGCATCTGAGCAAGTTAGTTGTGCAAAATTAAGCAAGTTAGCTATTCAAAATATAAGCAAGTTAGCTGTGCAAAATTAATTAATTAGCTATGCACGAATATACTTAAGTTAGCTGCATGAAATTTATTTAAGCTATACAAAATTTATTTAAGCTATACAAAAGTAATTTAAGCTATACAAAAGTAAGCTGATTTCTTAGACTATAAATTGCCAAAAAAATTAAAAGGAAAGAGAAAAATATTTTTAAACCCATGTGGTACATATAGTATTTTAACTACTTATTAAATTAAAAAGAATTGACTTTGAATTCAAAATTTATTTTAAAAATAATTGAAATTATATCAAAGGCAAAATTTGAAGATTAATTACATTTTAAATAAGTATAATGAAATTACCTGTATGTTAAACACTTTGTAACTGGGATATAAAAGTTGTAATAGCAATTACTGAAGTCCGCAGTTAAAAATTATAAACGTATGAATCAGTACAAAGGCTGCAAGCAAATGACTTCCTGGTGAGTTTTACTGATAAGGTAAACTTTTTGTCCTGTTTACTGCAAAACAACGCTACCAAAAAAATGTGAGAAATCTAATTCCCTATTGAAATTGAAACCTATAAAATATAAAAATAGTACCAGTATGGCCATCTGTCAGTGGTTGCGTTAAGCGTACCAACTTGCCATGTAGATTCCCGTACTCAACTAAAGTAGTGGCATATAATCTATAAAAGTAATCTATAATGATAGTTTATTTTATTATTTCCAGACCAGCTGATTTGTCTTTGCAATTTCTATTTTATACATAACCACAAATATTAACAGATGTAAATAAGTAGTAAAACGTATTGATACATCCGTAAATATATTATATCTTATAGGATATACTATATATATAATGAGAAAAGGTAAGGAAAATAACTATATGTACTCCATAGTAAACAAAAATATAAAAATTGAAAAATAGATGTCTGATGTAAATAAATGTTGTAGACAAATTGTTAAATGTTTGTTTCCTGGGATGCTGTCCTACAACGGAAATGAGATACATAATAGTGTAGAAAAGAGTTCCTAAGATATAAAGCTAAGTACATAAAACAGCGTGACATGGTTTAGCAGTTATACATGTAAAATTCTGTTAGTTGAAAACAGTTTCACCTGCAAAAACTGAATCCAAAAAATATAAGGGTCGTGCTAACTATCCACAAAACACTAGTTTTTAAATAAAACTGTTAAATGGACATAGGCCATGTAACAAGAGCCAAAAGCTACGCCCTGTATATTTAGCTTTGACCACACCACTCGCCTTCCGCAACCGAGCTGGTCAGTTGCATACCTGCTCCAGCTAAAACTTCAAATGCAGCTTCGTTTTCAGTCGATTAAGGCTTTAAAAAATGATGGAGCGTTCAAGTGGGACAAAATCATCCGGAGGTAAAATACCCTCCCGATCGGATCTCCGGGGGAGGGTGCCCACAGGGACACCTCATCGAATGTCGAAAAAACACCGACAAGTTAAATCCAACAAAACGAATTCTTTCATCTACGGCGCTTGGAATGTTCGTACTTTGAACGACAGCACTCGCACCGATCGGCCTGAAAGAAGAACTGCTCTAATAGATAGAGAACTTCACCGACTCAATGTTGACGTTGCAGCTCTCAGCGAAACTCGATTTTTGGAGGAAGGCTCTCTCACAGAAAAGTACTACACCTTCTATTGGAAAGGTCTTCCCACCAATTCAAGAAGACAACATGGAGTAGGATTTGCCGTTCGGAATCAAATTGTATCCAACTTAACACAAGTACCACAAGGCCTATCCGAGCGTCTAATGCTGCTACGCTATGAGCTATCAGATGGCAACGCGGTAAATCTAATAAGCGCCTACGCTCCCACTCTGGATGCAAGTCACGAAACCAAGGAAAGCTTCTATCAACAGCTGGAAGAAACCCTCTGTAGAATACCTAAAACGGAACGACTCGTTATTCTTGGCGATTTTAACGCTAGAGTAGGGAGAGATGCAGACACCTGGCCAGGCATCATAGGCAAGAACGGTTTGGGTAACATGAACGCTAACGGTCAACTACTCCTAACTAAATGCGCCGAACATGATCTAGTTATAACAAACACCATTTTCCGACAAAAGGATAAATTTAAAGGCACCTGGCGTCACCCCAGATCAGGTCACTGGCATCTACTGGACTATGTTATCGTACGTAGGAAGCATCTCAAGGACGTCCAAATTACAAAGGCGCGCATTGATAGCGAATGTTGGACCGATCATCGTCCTGTTGTCTCTAAAATGAAAATTGTTATGAGACCCAAACACCGAAGAACTCAAGTAAAACGTAGACCCCGTCTCTGTATTAGTAAATTGCGTGACCAACAAACCGTCGAACAGCTAAAGCAAAAAGTTCAAGAGAATTTGAGTGCACTAGAAGAAACCAGTTCTGTAGATGTCGCTGCTACCTGGACACAAATTAAAGACAGTTTAAAAAGTGCGAGTGAGGAAATTCTTGACACTGTAGCAAGTAAAAAACAGGAGGACTGGTTCAATGATAATGAAGCTTTTATACAAGAACTTCTTGACCGCAAACATATTGCCTTCCAAAACGCTATCAACCACCCCAACGACTCATCAAAAGCAGAAGCTTTTACCCAATCTAAGTATGAAACGCAACGCGAAATCAGAAGAATAAAGAACGAGTGGTGGGCAAGCAAGGCCAGAGAAATTCAAAGGTACGCCGATTCACACGACTACAGGAATTTCTTTCAAGGAGTAAAAGCAGTGTACGGCCCCAGTCGGAAAAATATGTGCCCTATTAAAGATTTAAATGGAAATCTCCTCAAAGAAGACCAGGAAATAAGAGCCCGATGGAAAGAACACTACTCTAACATTCTCAACCAGCAAAGTCAAGCCGATCACGATATTATAAATCTTATCCCTCAATACGACACCTTCGAAGACTTAGATAAGCCACTAACAACGGAAGAGATCTTAACCGCCATTGGGCAGCTAAAAAATAACAAATCTCCCGGCGCCGACTCACTCCCAGCTGAGATCTTTAAAGCTGTGTCGTCAGAGCTCATACCCTACCTCAAAAAACTGTTTGATCTCGTGTGGGAAAGTGGTCAAGCTCCGCAGGAGTTTCGTGATACACTTTTAATCAACCTCTTCAAAAACAAAGGCAGCGCTGCGGACTGTGGAAATTACAGGGGTATAGCTCTCCTGGCTGTTGGAGGGAAGATACTCACTAAAGCGATGGCAAATAGGCTAACACCTGTTATGGAAAAGTTACTTCCTGAAACACAGAGTGGCTTTAGACCAAACCGAGGCACATCGGATTTAATCTTCACACTTAAACAGCTTCAAGAAAAAGCACTCGAACATCAAGGAGAAATTCACATGGCCTTCATTGATTTAACCAAGGCGTTTGACTCGGTGGACAGGGAAGTGCTCTGGAAAATTATGTTCCGCTTAGGTATCCCTAGAAAATTTGTGGAAGTATGTCGCAGTCTACATACAAACAACAACGCCCAGGTTATGTATAATAATGAGGCAACCGAACCTTTCCAAACCCTCACTGGAGTTAGGCAGGGATGTGTCCTGGCACCCCTACTCTTTAATTTGTTTACCACTGCTCTAACAATTATTGTTGACAACAAACTGACAGTCAGAGGAATAGGTCTCAGATACCGTTTTGATGGCGGTCTCTTTAATATAGGGCGCTTTAGAGCTTTCACGAAGACACGCACACGATTCATTTGTGATCTCCAGTACGCGGATGACTGTGCACTTTTAGCCTCTACGCCGGAAGAGCTTCAAGAACTTTTAGATGTGTATGCCCAGAGCTATGATTCCTTGGGACTTAAAATCAACATTGGAAAGACTAAGATTATGTCAACTCCTCATCAAGTGAACCAAATAGACATTACACTTAACGGAAATTCTCTTGAAGTGGTGGATCAGTTCAATTACTTAGGCAACGTTGTTAATGACAAAGCAAACATGGACAGCGAGATTCGCAATAGAATTAACGCTGCATCTAGAGCACTCTGGGGTCTTAGAGGGAGAGTATTTGACAACCACGACCTTGCTTTGTCAACGAAAATGGCTGTCTACAGAGCAGTTGTCATTCCAACACTGCTATATGGATGTGAAAGCTGGGTCACTTACCGTCGTCATGTGAAAGAATTAGAACGTTTTCAGCAAAGACACCTCAGAAGTATGATGAAAATCCGTTGGTTTCATCACATATCAAACGTGGAAGTACTCAGGAGAGCAAACAGCCTTCCAATCGAGGTGCTTATTTCAAGAGCACGCCTAAGATGGGCAGGTCACGTTCATCGGATGCATGATAACCGCCTTCCTAAATGTACACTTTATGGTGAATTGCTAAGCGGTAGAAGAAGGCGTGGCGGTCAACGAAAGAGGTTCAAAGACGCTCTCCATGAAAATCTAAAATCCTGCGGTATTGCAGACGAGCAATGGGAACAACTTGCAGCGGACAGAACCGAATGGCGAGGGGTTGTGGCCAGCTATCAAGGAAATGTTGCTGCAAGAAGGCCGAATCCAAGACCTAACCAGGTCTATGTTTGTCCTGACTGCGGTCGACATGTGCTCTCCCGAATTGGCCTCTATAGCCATAGTCGTGTGCACCGTAGATGAATGGGAATTACAATAAACTACACCTGTTATTTGTTTTTTATTGTACACAATTTATCGACTGTAACATTTTTATACTCGGACTCGAGTAACGGCTAATAATAATAATAATAATTTAGCTTTGATAAATTCGATACACTGACTCTAATTTTAAAAGTTCTAATTAGTCACTGTATTATTAAATGGGTCCAGGTGGAAACCAATACCCTGTATACTAGGCGTTTGTGCTTTAGTTCCTTTAATGTTCGATTAGAAAGTCAAGAAGCATTTTGGTTTAAATTTTGAGTTTTTGTCAGGTGAAATTGCAACACCCTGTATATGATTTTCTGATGTAAAACTGCCTTGAATATCTAAATTGGTTTCTGATTCACTTTGGTATTTTATTTTAAAATTTGGAATATTTTTGATTTTTTATAGATACTTCTTGGTGACGTATTTATTGTATGGCACTTGGTTTTAACGGGAATGATTATTTTGATTTAGACTAATGGAAAAACATTCGAAGGACTATTTTTTTAAAATTTATTCGATTTTCATTCTAATATAAAATGGTAACTCTTCGGCAATAATAATTCTGGCTTTAGAAAATTTTACTTGAGTTCGTATTTTTGTTTAAAAATCACTTATAGTTAATGCGCGTACGCAGGTTGAGTTTACAGTCTGAAAAATTCACTTGGTTTATTGCGGCAGAATAGATTAATTTGTTGAATATTCTTAAAGCTAGGGCACTAGGTGCGAATTGGTTTGATGAGTTAGGGCAGAATAGATTTAATTATTGAAATGTATTTAAAAACTAGGGCACTAGGTGCGAAATAGACGTTTTTGACTTGGTGTCGCCAAGGAAGTCGTCGCGGAGCTTTTCAGGAAATAGATTTTTTTTTATACATTTATTTAACGTCGGCCTATTTCCGCCACTGAGGCCTAACACCGACGCCTGTAGACGAGCTACCCCCAACCAGGAATTTTGCCGAACCTCTTCCCTTAAGAAGAGTAGGGATCTTTTACTTGCCTAACATTTAATAGACAAGGGACTGACGGCTTTACATCCCCTCCGAAGGATGGTATATCACCTATACAACCCTCGCCTAAGGTTGTATAGCTTCCGCGCATACACTGATATACAAGCCGCTGGAAGATGTGTGAGGCGAGAACGCGGTTTCCGTTGGAACGGTCACCCATCCAAGTACTAACTGCGCCTGTCGTTGCTTTACATCGCATACCGAAGTATGTACATAGTAAAGACGCACCTACGATCGCCCCACAGGAAATAAAATAAAACGCGAAAAATAGGAAGCTAACTAGCCGTCGAAAACAGAAAAAAAATATTTCAGAAATCTCCGGAGATTCTAGTACGATCACTAATTACAATTTTAAACACTAATTTATTTAAAAGGAAACTATTTCACTCGCGATAATTTACAACACTTTGAATCACTTCCGGAAGAGAAGTTGCATTCGCTTTCTGCGAGGGGATTTTTATATGATTGGAAACGGTTGCGTTCTTCGTAGCACGCGAGTCTCGCATTCCGTTTTAAGGTCTGGAATAGTTTGGATATCGCTCTATGCGGACGAGAATGATTCATTGATTGCGTAATATTGCGCAATATTGTGCAATACTGTAAAAAAGTGAAAATTTTGAAAGGAAACTTATATGAATGTGTTGAGCATAAAAAGACGAATTTTTTTTATATAAGATTTATGTTGGAATCGATTTGGATTAAACAGTTAATTGAAGGTTTTTCTATCGATAATTTGTGAACATTTCGGATAATCCCATAATGCAACGTTTTGCGTGCCGGTGCAGGCAGGCTGAACGAAGCGAACAGAAACTATGTTTTAAGAATTTAAAAAGACTACGGATACTGTATACGGGGGCGATGAGAAAGTAAGGATAATAAAAAATTAACAAAGAATTGAGAATGGCTGCGAATGTCGTATACAGGGGGCGATGAGAAGTTATCTAAGAATTGGAAAGGCTGCGAATGTTGTATACGAGTGCGATGAGAAAGTAAGGATGAGAAGATTTAACTAATAATTGAGAAAGGTGATGCATGTCGTATACGGGGGGTGACGAGAAAGTGACTTTTTTAAAGGAATTTAAAATATACTGACCGGAGAGTAAATTGAAGGTGATCTTAGAGTATACGGAGGCGGTATTTTTTAGGTGATTATTTTATGTCGGGGCTGTAAAATTTCTGTTTGAAACTTTTTTGTGAATTTGATGACGGATAACATATTCATCTAACCACTGAGTTGGCGTATAAAAGTTTGGCATTTGTTTTGCGTAACTGTAAAAAATTATCAACGTAAAAATTTTAAATACTCTTTACACTACTTTTGTCCGCTGCAAACTGGAATACCCCAGTGGTTTGGAGTCCTCTATATACAACGCATACTACTCGATTAGAGAAAGTGCAGTGTAGAAGTCTTTACACTTTGTTACTGATGGAATTTATCCTCCCCCATCAAATACCTCAGGATACGCTATTGGCCAGGTTTGAACTAAGCAGCTTATATCAGAGACGTATTATGCATTCGATTATATATATTTTTAAATTATAAACAATGGAGTAAGTTCAGAGTCAATTACATCAAAAATCTTATACCATGTGCCTAGAGAAAATTTGAGATCCAACTCAGCATTTCACTTATAGTCGAGTACACATTTGGTGGGCACTCAAAAAACACTTTACTACCTTATTATTATCGAATTTGGCCCGTGCGGCATGGTGTCATCAAACAAGCCGACGCACATTAAAAACCTATAAAGGACTGCCCAGCAAATGTGTACTCGACTACAGCCCGTACGAACTTACTCACTGTTTCACCTTTTTATCAAATGGTTCAAAATTACATCTACGAAGAAAGACTTGATATATTTGCTTGCTCTCTCCACTCAAATAAAACACTATTTGTTTGATTTGTTAACTTATGTAATGTTATAATATACCATTATCAGTTTTTAATGGTTCAATTTGTTTGCAATTGTGGTTTTATATACTTCTGTCTTTAATAATTTTTTTTTGCATTTTAAGTTTTACAATTCTTTAAATATTATTGTATCTACTTTTTGTCCTTATCCCGTAATTGGGCTTTAGTACCGTTGGGTATTGTAATTTAAATAAATAAATAAAACAAAATTTTATTGCAACTGAATATTATGTCAAAATATATAATTATTTTTTTAAACTGCTATGAATGATTTCAAAAGTATGAAACAAAATATATACATAAACCGTAGAAAACGTGTATGTAGGCCATCCTTACACTTAATCTCGTTATTGTTTTTCTACTTTATTAGTAAATACAACAGCTGGCTATTTACTTGTGTCTCTCAGTAAAAATTGAGTGGTATACAATTTTCGTAGTATATTTTGTCTTTTTAATAAATATCACAATTCTTTTATTTGTGTTGTATGTGTATTATAGTAACTCCAGACTGTCGGGAGGCCTGAATATAATAGAAGGGCATAACTTTTTGTCTTTATGTATCGTTAAACTTTTACATCTTGTTATCTATGATTAATAAGAGAAAATAACTGAAACAAAAATACAAATCTCGGACATCCTAGGAATAAGGAAGTTTGAGTTGAGCCGTATCTCGAAGTATAAGTTTGTGCTTTCGATGTAAACACCATTAGTGGCGATGCATTTTGTATTGTTCTATCCTAATCTTGTTCGCTGACAGCAGTAGTTATCTAAGTGATTTCTCGCCTACAAACTTTGCTGTAATGTCGTTAAACCGATGGATCTCTAGGTCCCTATCTGTACAATGACTTAGAACTGCGCATTTACACTAGACAGTGCTGGAGTTAAAAAAACAACTTCTATTTCAAAAGTTATTACAGGGGGGAATTGTGGAATGAAATTTAATGTTATTTATCTAGTTTGACGCGAATGATGTATAAAAATTAGGCAAATATTGAAAATTTGCATATGAATTTAAAATTTGGAACTGGTGTAAATATTAAAACGCGTGCTTTTCTGATTTTATCGTTAATGTGAACTGGAACGTAAGATATTTATCACACTTTGGCATGGGTGACCCAAACTGAAGTAAAATATAGCTGTCGTAGAGTATAAAATCATAAATTAAAATTTCAAATAAGAATCGGAATAAAATATTGATGTTGATGAAGATTTTGTTATCAAGCAAGTGTCCATCAGCGAAACCAATCTTATTGTACATGATTTAAAATCAAATGCTACCGGCTCTGACAATATTCATGTATAAATATTAAACTGAATTTTCCCTCACTTGGCTATTTACTTTACGTATATTTTAGGTAAATGGTTAGCGAAGGGTATTTTCTCTGACGCTTGGAAAACATGTGTTACCCACTCCTAAAATTTATTATTCTCAATTCAGACCAATTAGTATCTTGCCGACATTATCGAAAGTACTTGAGAGGATTGTCACTCAATTAAAGGACTATTTATCAAGTAAACATTTTATTCCGTCTATCCAATCAGGTCTCAGGACTAACCACAGCACTACAACTGCATTATTGTAAGTTCCTGATGACACCTTTAGGGCGTGTGACAAAAATCAAAATACTTGTTTAATCCTGCTGGATTTTATTAAGGCATTTGAGACCCTGGACCAACACACTTTATGTAAAAAGCTTCAATATCTTGGTATCGGTGGTAGTGTACTTTCTTTTTTTGAAATCGCAGATACCAACGTGTAGTAAACAATGAACATGGACAATCATCTAGCTACAAATCGGTTACGGTCGATGTGCCCGATGTGGGCATCTTGGGCCCACTTTTGTTTTCTATTTATACATCTGATTTTACTGAGTTTATTCAATCATGTAATGTCCACCAATACGCGGATGATACTCAAATTTATTTGTCTTTTGATACCGATAACTTAGCCACAGCTGTAAATTCCATAAATCATGTTCCAAATATAATTTCAGAGGTCTCAAAGGCTCATAAATTGGTGCTCAATGAAAATAAAACCGAAATATTATGTTTAGAAACGATAATACCTTATTAGCAAATAATCCATTATTTAATACCGCATTAAAAGAGAAATTATTAAGTCCTAGCGTATATGCAAAAATTTGGGTACCTATTCACTTTGATGACAATTTAAAATTTGTGAATCACGTAGATCATTTAATTAAACAATCTTATGTGCAACTCAAATCTCTTTATATGCACAAAAATGTGCTTGTACTGGGTATCAAGCTAAAGCCGTGACTCCTTGATCTATCAACTCCTTTCCTTTGGCGTACTGGCCCGCGTTAACTGGGACAGATCAGCCAAGTTTACAAAAGATCCAAAACTCCTGTATTCGCTACTATTTTAATTCAATGAAGTTTAACCAGGTACCTGATAAAATCTCCGAGTCAGGGTGGCTTAAACTCCAAGAAAGGTTTATGCTTCAATAAGATTTATGCTTCAATACCCGACATTGTCATCTATATACTGTTGACAAACACAGAACTGCATTGTTTTAAAGAGGGTTTTCCTACAACGCTGCTAAACATTATAATAGACTTTCGGCACATATCAAAACATCCCCAGCCTTTTGACAGTTTGAAAAAAATTAAAACAATATCTAGTCCAACTAAGAGCATGGATTAATTATTATTTTTTCTTCTTCTTCTCTCAATATTAAATAACTAATCTCTTTATTGTATTTATTCTGTGATAATAGTCCAATATTTTTAATTCTGTTTGTGGTCTCGTTTTTATAGATATTTTATAGGTTGCGTAAGAATGAGAAATCGAACGTCGCCATCTCTCTAATTCTATCCTGTATGCATTACTTTTTTTATATACATTTATACTGAGGCCTAACACCGACGCCTGTAGACGAGCTACCCCCAACCAGGAATTTTGCCGAACCTCTTCCCTTAAGAAGAGTAGGGATCTTTTACTTGCCTAACATTTAATAGACAAGGGACCGACGGCTTTACATCCCCTCCGAAGGATGGTATATCTCCTATACAACCCTCGCCTAAGGTTGCATAGCTTTCGCGCATACGCTGATATACAAGCCGCTGGAAGATGTGTGAGGCGAGAACGCGGTTTCTGTTGGAATGGTCACCCATCCAAGTACTAACTGCGCCTGTCGTTGCTTTACATCGCATACCGAAGTATGTACATAGAAAAGACGCACCTACGCTCGCCCTTATACATTACTTATGTACTTAACTAAAGGCGTTTATTTTTATTATTATTGATAGGATTGAAACAGCTGAAAACCGTAATTGTTGCTAAAACGTTATATCTTTGTGTAATCCTGCTATCAAATGCGCACAAGATCTTTTTTTTTTAATACGTTTATTTAACGTCGGCCTATTTCCGCTACTGAGGCCTATCACCGACACCTGTAGACGAGCTACCCCCAACCAGGAATTTTGCCGAACCTCTTCCCTTAAGAAGAGTAGGGATCTTTTACTTGCCTAACATTTAATAGACAAGGGACCGACGGCTTTACATCCCCTCCGAAGGATGGTATATCCCCTATACAACCCTCGCCTAAGGTTGTATAGCTTCCGCACATACACTGATATACAAGCCGCTGGAAGATGTGTGAGGCGAGGACGCGGTCTTCGTTGGAACGGTCACCCATCCAACTACTAACTGCGCCAGACGTTGCTTTATATTGCATATCAAAGTATGTACATAGTAAAGACGCACCTACGCTCGCCCCTGCACAAGATCTTAAATTGTAACGTTTTAACAGTTAGTTTAATAATATTGGAAATACATTCGAATACATTGAAAATATTTTTTAATATTACACGAGATTCTGCACTTCATTTTATGTAAAGGGTTGAGACTGCTACAATTTTCTCTTAAAAACTTTAAAGATCACAAAAGATCAGTTTCAAATTTTCTTCAAAGCCAATAATATAGCAAAGAATATTTCAACTTAGTTTACAAGACATTAACGAAATTTTACATTTTCAAGATTAATTTTCTCATTCACATTTTTAAAATGGATTTTCTCAGTAACTAATGCCCCAAATTTAAACAGCTTTTGTTGGAAATCAAAATCCTTTCGAAAAAGATACTGCATGACCTCCTTCCTAATTTAACGTCACCCCCCGCCAAGGGTAGTTATAATTCAGAGCGTGCGAACGTGGGGGTATTATAAAAATGTCACTTTCAAATAAAAAATTCATAATTACGCTTAACTTATTCCATACATATGGACCGCACCGTGTAATAATCAACGTCACAACAAAACCAACTAGTAAAGCAATGTTCATATAATAACTGTCCCTCAAACTAGACACTGCCGATGATTACTCATTTCATCCCTGACATCCTGCAAATAACCCTTTCTATTAATTTTACAACCTTATTTTAATAGATCTTTTCTATATCAAAAACCCGTAGCGCAGATGTTACCGAGGTAATTGATGTTGAAGCAGAGCTGGTACAATGCACTGCACAAGAATGAAGGTATAATACAAGAGAATTAACTAGAATGGATTCGTTTTAAGTAAAAATTGATTCTTTGTGGTTAGATGTTCGCATTATCGCTGGAAAATAATCTATTGAATAGGAGTGTAATTAGAAAATTCTGTGAGCCTGCTAAGGTAGGGTAGACGTGATTTAGATATCTCATGAAAAATAAGTAAGAAAAAGAAAGATACTCAATTATTTCTAATTGAATAGTTAAAAATAGTTTAAATTACATTTTCTCATATTAGTTATATAGTTTCTCAACCCTATTGTATACTGTTAAACATTTTCGTCTCTATATTATTGTGGTAATTAATTGTCACCTCTGTAATCATTAAATGGAGAATTGTCCGTAAATAAAGTAGAATAGAATAAGAATATAATCAATTTTTATTAACCATAATCTTGTTACATAAAATTATTAACTTTGTGAATAAAAGTATATAAAAGTCTATAAAAGTGTAAAAAAATGTGTAAACGTATAAATAAAAATAAATAAATATGAAAAAGTGTATAAAACACAGCAACATTGTACAATAACATATAGTTATTTTTAGGCAACTGTCACAAAAAATGATGTTTATCGGATCTGACAGCATTCCTAAAGTGCCATTCTCTTTGTGCTTATTTGTCGATCTTATTTTTTTGGCCGCTTTTACTTCACTTTACTTGATCATCATTAATATTTGAAATATGTCACTGCTTGTCAATAAACTATCTAGTGACATTTTCATTTGTTTTCGTTATTAACTTGAAAAATAATTAAACTGTCAGCTTGTAGGCTTCTTGCAAAATGTTGTAAATGATTAAAGTAATTTGTACGAAACAATTTTAAAAATATTTTATTTTACATTTTGAGACAGTTGCCTAAAAAATATTGTGTGCACCTCAGTATAATGATCTATATCGTCCTTATCCGAAGTTTGCTTGGCCTCGGTTGTCCCTAGGCCGCGACGTTCAGATTCAGCCCAGAAAGATCAACTTTACGGCCTTGGTACACGGTAGTTATTTCTGTATTTAAACTTTTTCAAAATACTGTGCCACTTTATGCCTCTTATTATATTTGATTAACAATGACAGTTGCCAAATACAAATAAAGTTTAAAAATTTCATTTTAATAATAATAATCTTTATTTCTTTAGAATTTATGTACATAAGGATAGAAATTGTCAAACAGTATAACTAAAAGAATCTTAAAGAACTAGTAAACTAGTAAAATATATACGGCTAAACATAATATGACAAAAACATACAATAATGGACATACTATAATGGACATACAATAATAGACACAGCTTAAGGGTGAGATTTTCTACAGCTTTCTCGTACTAATAATTGTTGTTGACATTGAGATAAAATAAAAATTCGTTGACATTATAGAAACATTCCTTAATAATAGTTTTAAGTGATGTTTTGAAATTGTTAAACGTTTTTTCTTTCTTTATTGTGTTTGGCAATTTATTAAATAGTTGACAGCCAGCAAAAATTGGAGATTTTTCATAAATGCGTGTTTCTTTACTATTATAGATATTAAAACACAATATTTTTAGTCGCAAGCTCCTTTATAAAATCCTTACTTTAACGTAACCAGACTGCAACCATTGCCATTCGTGGTCTCTGCCACCTGCTGCCAGTATATATACAGCAGAACTATACGCGATTTGGCAAGCACTGAGGTATAGTGAAATGCTTGATCACAATTTATTTCTTATATGTACAGATTCATTAAGCTCTATACAATCCATTAGAGATATAACTACAACTGATCCATTAGTTTTGAATATCCTATCATTACTAGATTGGTTAACTAAAATGGATAAACAAATAGTATTTGTATGGTCACCAGGGCATATAGGTATCGCAGGCAATGAACTAGCAGATATAGCTGCCCGTGAAGCAACTGACAACGTTGTTGACGACATTGCCATCAGACACCTGGACTTACGAGCACAGTTTGGCAACAAAGTCAATAATATTTGGCAAACAGAATGGGATAGAGCTGACACCAAGCTAAAAGCTATAAAAGGAAATATAAATACGTGGACAATGCCTTGTAAACTAACAAGACGGGAGCAAGTGGTACTAACTCGTCTGAGGAGAGGCCACACACACCTCACCTCATTTCATTTGTTGAGAGGGGAAAGACCACCAAGATGTCCAACTTGTGACCATCGACTAACAGTTCATCATATTCTATTGAACTGCAACAATTTCCAACACATCAGGCGAATGTTAAATATGCCAAATTCTATAGACAAATGCCTTGTCAATAATTGTGAAGGAATTAAGAAAATAATGGAATACGTGAGGAGAACTAAAATTTTTCATAGGATATAAACCAGAAAATATTTAAACATACATCCTCAAATAAATTGTGATTATTTAATAGTCAGAGCGAATACACAAAACACACGAAAGTGAAGAGCTACATACAGCTAATGACCCTAGCAGTCGATGCTGTATAAAAAAAAAGCTACTTTCCGGGCTATATACCCCGCCGAGCGCTGAATTACAAGTTGCAAGCCTGGCACGTTAAGTGTAATAATTGCATATTACCATCAAAACGCTAATGCTTCGATTGCAACAAACACCAGCCGAAAGACTGATACTACTTAAAGGAGCTCTCGTGCCAGCCGTCACACACCACTTGCAGACTGCAGTTTTGAGCTGTTGGCTCTCTCTCTGTTGGCTCAGCATACCCTTGCTAGTATACTGAAAGATCGCTCTCCTTGGGCAACTGTGACCGGGATAGTGCAAAATACTCTGAGAGAGATTACTATATTTAGTCACAGGGAGTCAAGTTTACTTTCCTTTAGAGCAGTAATTCTAAATGCGGCAAAGATCTTTGACCATCAGTCCTGACGTACTGCAAACTGCATTGAACGGTTAGTTAAAAGCTTTGGCGCTTCCCGGGCTCCTTTCCATAGCCCGGGCCTGGAGGTAATACCCTCTCTCTTCGGGCCTGCTTCTATAAATGGTTTCAAAGCTTAACTTGGAATCTAAGATGACACCTAAGTCTTTAATTGAATCCACTTTATGAAGTTCTGCGTTATTGATGTGATGTGAAAATAAGATGCAATCTTGAAAATGTTATATAGTGGCACTTATCAATATTTAAAAATAATTTATTCCTGGTGCGATAATTATATAAATTAGATACATCCTCTTATAAATTTATACAGTCAAATAAACTATTTATCGTCTTATGCAACTTGAGATCATCAAGATACAGACATAGTAATTAGAATAAACAAAACTGCCGGAAATATCATATAGAAAGAAAGAGAATAAAAGTGGACCCATGTGTGATCTTGAGGAACACCTGACGTTATAGTAATATAAGATGATGAACAGTTGTAATTAAAGATGAGGTATCAGAGGTTCAAAAACAGATGCAAAATATCTGGAAAATGATACACAATTATCAAGATCATTAGAAGCTATTTCGTCTCCAAATTGTATAAACTTTGGAAAGTTTTTAGAACGACATTTATTAGATACATAAGACAAAAACATTTTATATTATCTCCCATATCACGCTCAATTTTACTAATATAATTTTTGTAATCATTTTTAATTGATGATTTAACTTGTCTCCGAACATTTGAGAATTCTTGGTAATCCAATATATTCTTAAATCTTTTCCAACGTTTATGCAATTTATACTTTTCTTTCAACAAGGATTTAGTGTAATTAGAATACCAAAGGGGATAATCGGTACTATTTTTTTTACATTGCACGTACCTGTCTATTATTCCTGTTAACAGATCATAAAAAACAGTTACCGCATTATCTGTATTAAGGTAAGCCAATTCAGTATCACAATTGATTTTATTCAATATACTACAAATCATATGATAATCAGGATTAAAAAAGTTAAGCTTATAGAATGAATTTTGAAACCTGAAATCAGAATTGTCCGTTTCAGTGGCAAGATTTATTTCGATAGATTTATGATGGACATGTTCTGATACCAAGGATGTAGCATGCTATTTCAGCAAGTTCTATCGATGCCTAGAAACATCTCTATATCTGCGTCTAGTCCTTTATAAAAATCGGGCATTTCTACTAATAATGTATTAATTATTATTACTAAGTATTAATTTCATTACTATTGAGAAATAATGTTTTTGATATACTTCGATATTGGCAGAAGCAATGTCCTAGTCAGACAATTCTAAAAATACAACGTTTACACTTCATGTTAAAACCGTAAAAACACACAAAGAGAATAAACAAGTAAGAAAATTATGTGACCTATGTGACAAACTGTAACTCGGAATATTCCCAAGTCACAGGCCGAATGTTTAATTCACTCCCTTACTAGTCAGTGTTCCCAACATAGGTTCAAAGTTCGCTAGATCCAGATTACGGTCAGGGATAAACTCCTGCCACCAACTACTTCTATAAAATTTAAAGCTATTGGTTCTACGCTGAACTGAATAGAAGCACGTATTCCCAGTTTAACAAACACCGATATAATTATATGTACTTTACAAACGTCCGCTATAATTCAGCTTTAAATTTGTGGTTCCTTTTATGTGAAACCAAGAACAATTACAAGATTTTAGAGGGATATAATATGAAATACCAAACGCTGTTTTTTAACAATTTAACATGAGCTAAAACTTAAAAATAACACATATTTTATGTATATAGTTTATATTGGGCAAAAATATCAGATGTTATTTATCTCGTTATTTATATTATTCGGAAATGCAAAAAGGGAAAACAATCTGCATTTGATTGGTATATTTCCTGAATACAGTGAGTATCATTAGCAGAGAAACATTTTTCTTCATGTCATTACTCAATAAATGGTGAAGAACTTTCAAGATGTTCGTCTGCCTGTCAGTTCATCGAATATTTTATAAGACTTATTAAGAGAGAAATCTACTACATATACCAAATCATCAGTATTAAGTGCATAATATTTCTAGTGGATAAAGAAGTCTAATATTCAACAAAAAAGTATAATGGCCCAAGAAAGAAGCTTATAAAGTGAGAAATACTAAAACATCCCAACAAGATTGTCTGGTCGATAGCCGAGTGGGTTAAGGCGCAAGGTGGCAATCGCGATTAATCACACGGACATCGCACCTCCGGGTTCGAATCCTGACTCCGGCATTGGCACTGTCGGAGGAAATGGTTATATGTACGCGTTTTTTCAATGTGTAACCCCATTCCGCACAAGCCCTGGCTTCTGGAATTGGGGGTTGTCTAATTTCTGTGGTGTTATATTTATTTATTTAAGAGCACGGCAGTGGGCTACCTGGGAATGTCCAGAAGGAACCTGCGTTTTTTAAGGGGAATCCAGACTGGACACTATCCGCTAATGAAACATCTACTCAATATTAGATTAAGCGAAACACGTCTCTGCAAAGGGAGCGACCAAGAGACGTTGCAATATGTGACGGTTCTGCGGCTCATTAATTAGTGAATCCATTTTGGGAGAACGTTGGTCTACTTTGGCCAATGTAAGAAAGATGCCCCTAGGCAGCATCACCGTACTTTACAAGATTAGGTTGGTTGGAGAACTAAACGAGGATCTGCCCTATAATTTAAGTTGGCTACTATACGTACTGCTCGTCTTTGTAGAGCAAAAATTCTGTTCCAATTTGACGCTTGTCCCCATACTAGAACAGCGTAGCACAGCAAAGTATGCACTTTTAAGAGCCTCTTTACCTACTTCATTTGCTAGATTTCTCAAAATAAATGTATTTTTTGACAATTCTTTTGATAAATTTTCTATATGCACATGCCAGGTCAGTTATGTCAACATAAACTCCCAAGAACTTTGTTGATTCCTGAGGATCAGGAACACTGTGTCCTATTTTATCACGCAGTGAGAAGATCATGTGCACTGCTTTATCTCGATTTAATGTGAGTTTATTTGCTTTGAACCAAAGCTCTGCCCTTGACACCACCTCACATGCCACTGCTGAAAGTTGTTCAACGCTATTATTTTGAACCGAAATAGTTGTGTCATCTGCAAAAAGTATATCACTAGAGTTCATTTGAATTTGGGAAATTATTTGCATATATTAAAAAGAGAAGGGCCCAAGTACTGAACCTTGGGGCACCCCATGTATTATTTTTGTTTTATTTGAATATTGAATATGGATCATCCTATAATTTGGTGTTCAATTTCAAAATATACGCAAATAAAAAAACCCGTATTTTAATGTCTTTCATTAAAATAATTAATCGAGTTGAAAATGATTAAAATTAATATCTTGTAGACTCGCTGTATCATATATCACGTTATGAGAGGAATGTTATTTTAACGGAAGTGTGATTACTAGTATTATTGGTAAATGAGAATAAAGGTATACGTGATTAGGCCTAATGGAATTTTTAATTAAACACAACACAGATCGGTAGCAATTAATTTACTGCCCTTTTACACAAGAGTATAAATTAAGGACCGAAGAAAACTGTATTTCATGTCGCTTATGCTAATTTAAGTATTAATTTTGTAAACACTAAGACACACCCCTAACTGCCAGTATGTACGAGACCAATGGCTTTATGCGCAAATATTTACTTATTTCTGTCACGAAAAAGATTTAACAAAACTTAGATAATACCTTCCCTCGTTTAGGGTGATATAGGCTCCTACTTCACGCTCTAATTTTCTTTTTGTAGCGGAGTCTTACAATATTTTATCTGTAAAATGGTGGTCGACTTAACAGCGACAGGTTTTATTACGTAAGGCATTTTTGTGGTTATTTGGCGTAGGTACTGCGTTATATTTCAGAATTTATTATTATTTCGTAAAAGCAACATGACAGCATTATATTAGGTCATTGTAACCCACTCTATAGCTGCCAGTGTCATCTTCATAGGTAGTTGTGAGAATAGAACAATTACTGTAGAGTGTTTTTGACATTTGTTCAATATGAATTGATCCATAAAAATTTTGGTGCGATAGGAGAATAACTATTTTACATAAATGATGAAATATTGTCACCATAACTGAAATTATATGAATTAATAATAATTTTTCGTAGGATTTCAATAGAGTATTAGGTGACCACTTCGGTATAAAGATGAATATTAAACACTATTAATATCTCCATGTTAGAAAGTCAGTATCTTAATCGAGAAAGAACAGACAGATTTTATTAAAACAAAGTAATTTGAGGAATAAAAGATAAGAAAAATTAAAAATAATAAAAGCGTGTTAAAAAATAGATATGGTGACAACAACCGCCATTGAAGCAATTTCTTCCAGGATTCCAAAGACTGCAGTCTTGTTTTATTCCTCGATATATACGGGTAGACCGGAGCTAATTGGCATATGTTTTTTTCAATCCAGAAACTTAAAATTGTATCATTGGAAATTACAGTACAATTCCTGAGTAATTTTTCCATATGATAAGTTGTATAAATGTTGAATAATTAAAAAGATAATAACTAATATATAAAAATAAAATAATTATTTAATCCAGTCAAACGTGTACGATTTTGTTCTGTTAATCTCCACTTTCTTCTGCTTTTCTTCTTTTCTGGGCCATTTACATCAGTAAATGGGTGATTTTCTCAATTAATTCCGAAATAGATTCTCAAATCATCTGCAAATAGAAGTTTATGAGGGTCAGTAACTTTTGTAAGATCATCAATGAATAATAGAAATAAGAGCGGCCGAAGGTTTGATTCTTGTGGGACACCTTATGTAGCCGTGTATACCTCTGACTTAAACCCCTTATAAGTTACAAACTGTGCTCTATTATTTACATTGGAAATAAATAAATTCATTAAATTGCTGGATAATCCGAAATCAATTAGTTTTAATATTATAATAGTGCGACTGATGATATCAAGGGCATTTGAAAAATAAGTATTCACCACTTACCTGTTCTTGTGCATCTATGGTTTCAGATATGTCTTGAGTTTTTAAAGCTAAAATAGTTACGGTTGATCTTTTTCTTTTCATAAAATCATGTTGATAAATGGAACGTGACTTGTTTACGTATGAATAGAGGCGATTATAGCAAAATATCTAGAATTGGTTGGGAAGGTGGTCAATAAAAATCATTGAACCACAGCACTTGGGCTCCATTGGATCCTTTGTACTTCCTCCCTGCAGGCAGACCCTCGCCTAGGACTCCAACCAACCTAATCTTGCGAAATAGGTGGTAATGCTGCCCTTACATAGGCCAACGTTCTCCCAAAATGGATTCTCTGATTGATGAGACGGCAGAACAGTCACAGAGTACATGCTGAACAATCTCATCTTCTTGTTCACAACCTCTGCGGATAGGTGTTTCGCTTTCAATCTCATATTGTGTAGACGTTTCTTTAACGGACAGTGCCCAGTCTGGATTCTCGTTTTATAAAACGTAGGTTCCTTCTGGACATTGCCGAGTACTCTCGTTGAGATATTTTAGTAGTTCCTTAGCAAGTTGACAGCTGATTGTTTCATCTCACGGCTTCTTAAATTCATTGTGGGTGTTCTCTTTAATTATTTGTATTATCGCCGCCGTGATCGGTAACAGACTGGCCTGGCCTGGTCCAAAGATACTTAGGCCTGCTGCCTTCTTGGCCAGTCTGTCGGCTACTTTGTTGCCACTACACTGTGCATGTCCTTTCACCCAGAATACCAGTATGTTATTCATGATGGAGGCACCCACAAGTGCTTGGTGACATTCACATACTGCTCCTGTGTTAATTTTGTAACTTCTCAGGGCTAGTAATGATTGCTTACAATCTGTGTAGATCCTGATTGTTTTGCCCGTAGTTTGTCTACGGACAATCTCTTGTGCGGTTATGTTATGTCTGTACTACGCAGAGTTCTGGAGTATATTCCACATCCTGCCCCATCCATCTTTTTTTATCCGTCTGTGAAGATGTTGATCACACATTCGCCAGCAGCCCCATTTTCACTATTCGTCTGTATTATGTAGGGTTTGTCAAGGACAAACCGGGGAGAATTGCCATCTGTGTACACCTGTAGAAGAGGCATCTTCCTAACAGCCTCATTCCACAGGCGACTTCTGGCCTCTCCACAGCCTACATTTGGTTGTATGCCAACGAATTTGAGGCGTGCCATTGTTGTCAGAGTCACTTCTCCTAGATATGTATCTAATGGTGGCAGACACAGCATTACCCTCATAGCTCTCGTTGGCGTTGTTTGCATAGCTCCGATTATGCTTAGACAGGTAACTCTCTACACTTGGCTGAGCTTGACCTTAGCTGTAGTCTGTTTACTCTTGGGCCACCAAACCACAGCTACAGGTTGTTATTGGTCTTATGACTGTTTTCCCCACGGTCCTGCGGCACTGCTCATAAGAAATGTACGCCTTCTTTAGTCTTCTATCTATGTGACGATTCCATGTTAGTTTGGCATCGAAGGAACCATCTGAACGGAACCATCTCCGTCTTCCTCGGATTGACAGACAGCAGCATTATTGTTAGATCATCTGCGTAGGAAATTGTGTGGAATCCTTCTGAATTGAGGCGGCACAAGAGGCTGTTAAGAACGAGGTTTCATAGCAGTGATGATATTACACCTCCCTGCGGACAGCCTCTCGCGTGTAGCATAGTATCTCAAATACGTTTGTAAAGTTAAGCAGAATAATTGTAATGGGTCTATAGTTCGCTATATTACTTATATCATCATTTTCTTAGTATGTGCGCAATATCAAATTGAATAAAAAAGTCAATGAATTAATGAATACTCCAGAGCAATTAATGAATACTCCAGAGCAATCCCAGATTAAAATAACTGGTGGTATTTAATCACGCTCAACTATCATTTCATTGTCCAATGGAGGAATTTATGGACGTTTTTATGTCCTCATTAATTAAAAAATGTATATCAACGTTAGGTATATTAAATATTAAAGTATTATGTCTAGATTCATGATTGTCTTGTAAATAGATACTATTAAAATAGTATGTAAAGCCATTTGCAATATCTGTGTATTTAATAGTGTCAAAATTGATTCGAATCCGTTATAAACGCTTTCTCCATTTTTTTTTTAATATAGTGATTGAAAGTTCGAAGCTTTAAAATCCTCTAAATAAACGTGACTACTTATTCGTTTTTATATTTATTTATATAATAGTCTTTAACTTTAATATTGCTTATCTCAGTGGCTCAACACTTATGTGTTAGGCTTGTAATCAAGGAGTCTCGGGTTCGAATCCTGGCTAGGGTATAAATGTTTAGTGGCGTCTCTCATGTGTTACCGAGTTGGTAACAGTAGACTAGACGAGGTTGTGTGAGAGACAATACGGCTAGTCGTTGTGCCACTTTCGAGTCTCAGCTGCGGCAGATGGCAATATTGTAGAGAACGGTTGTTGCATAATAATTGTCTATGTGTATGTGAAAAAAATACAACTCTATAATCGGGAACACCGTTTCTGTAGAGTGGTGATTAGTAAATAAATCAGGAGTTTACCATTCAGGATAATTACGTTTTTCATTTTCATATTGAAGTACATATAGAATAGAATATAACGTCAGGCTGAAATTTTCGTAAGCGGCATTCGTATTAGAAAATTCAGTAAGAAACTACCAGTCCATAGAATAGAATGGAATAGTTCATTAACATCAAATTAACATAACATAAGTTACAAAGGGCAAGTCATAACTAATAGTACATAAAATTACAGAAAAAATATAAACAGCAATACATAGTAAAATTCTATTAAAATAATCACTAATAAAAATACATAGTTATATTATAAAGTGAGAAATAAGTGACATATTATCTAAACCCAAATTGTAGGCCTTATCTCCCTACTGGAAACAAGAATTCCTTAAGAGAGTAGAAAGCGTTTAATTCTAAAAATGATTTTACACTTTTTTTGAAAGTAGTATAGTTCCCTAATAATTTGATGCCATCAGGTAATGCATTATAGAGGATGATACAGTTGTAGCGTGGAGATTTACGAAACATAGTTGTTCTGTATGTAGGCAATCGGAGGTTTGTAGTTCTTGTGTTGTAGTTGTGGATATCGGATTGATGTACAAAGTCCATTAGATGTCTTTTGGTAAACATAACACATTTCAGAATGTTTATAGATGGCAGGTTAAAATTGCGTATTTTTTAAAGACTTGACGACAACTTGCCCGATAGTCCAAATTAAACATTAATCTTAATATTTTTTTGTGAAATCGAAACTCTACTGAGATCAGTGGCAGATCCCCAAGACAAGATGTTATAGGAAAGATGGCAGTAAGCAAAAGCATAATAAAGGTTTATTGTACACTCTACAGTTAAGAACGATTTCATCTGTAGAATCGCGTAAAAGGCCTTGTTCAACATTCCACACACGTGTGTGATTTGATTGCGGAAACTCATATCAGAATCGAGCCAGATGCCTAGTAGTTTAGTATGTGTTACAAAGGTATAAGGAAAGTCCTTTATAAAACTATCAGGAATAGTTTTATGAAGATGAAAATCTATACATACTGTTTTTTGCTTGTTCAGAATTAAAGAATTTTTGTGGCACCAGGAATCCATTTCGCTAAAAGTTTCTTCGATTTTCATTTGAATTTCCTCAAGGGATTTGTCAGCTACCGTTATTGTGGTATCGTCTGCAAACATAATGACACTACCCTTAATAATAAAGTGAGGTAAGTCGTTAACAAAAAGTAGAAAAATCAACGGACCCAAAACCGAACCTTGCGGAACCCCTAGAGAAACTGGAAATCTGTCTGACAGTTCATTATTTATTTTTACTATTAATTCCCGGTTTGCTAAGTAAGATTCGATCCAGTATAATAAATTTCCTCTAATGCCTAAGCTGTATAATTTTTTCAAGATAAATTGCCTATTTAGACTATCAAAGGCCTTAGATAAGTCAAACATGATTGATACAACATAACTGCCTTTATCAAGTTCCCCATAAACATAATTTAATAGCTGATTTGTTGCAGTTACTGTGAATTTCTCTTTACAGAATCCATGCTGACTAGTTGTTAAGATTTTATATTTGTCATTGAAATCAGTCATTATATTATACACGCACCTTTCTAGTATTTCTGAAATTTCGGATAGCAAAGATATTTGTCTGTAATTATCAATATTTGTGAGATCGCCCTTTTTGTACAACGGAAACACAATAGCTAATTTAAATAAATCAGGAAATTTGCCCTTTTCTAATGAGAGGGTTATTAAGTGTACTAAAGGAGGTATAATGAATGTTTAGACAAATTTTATTAGTTTGGGAGAAAGTTCATCAAAACTTGATGACTTTTTGTTTTTAATGTTAATTAGTATATAGGTAACATCAATTTCAGTTATGTCAGGAACAAAATTAGTATTTTGTATGTGTCGTGCAACAGTACAGGAAACTGATGAGTTAGTATGAAAATGACTTGCAACAATATTGCTGCATGCAGTTGAGAAATGATCTGCAAAAACATTACTAATATGAAATAAAGCTTCATAACATAATACATAGTCAGATTTACGAAAATTATAAGTTCGACTAGTATTGTTGCTGGGAAAGCTTGATTGTTTAGTAAATTTAGCCGATAAAGTTATATAAAATGCAAGATGATAATCTTCCCTTACTAGTGTGTGTTATCATGAATTACATCGTATTTTATATTGGCCATTCGTAGATCCAATAACCGACCATTCTCGTTGGGTATGCCATTCTTTGGTTAAGATTATAATTTGTATCAACGTAGCAGAGAATCTGACAAGCTTTTTTATTACTATTAAGATAATATCGGCTCAGTTAGCTTACTTGTTAGGCTTGTAACCATAGAGTCCCGGGTTCGAATCCTGACTAGGGCATGGATGTTCTCCATGTGTTACCGAGTTGGTAGCAGTATACTAGTCAAGGTTGTGTGAGAGACAACACGTCTAGTCGCTATACCACTCCTGAGTTCGAGTCACAGCTGCGACAGGTGACAACGTCGTAGGGAATGGTTGTCGTATAACTGTCTATGTGTGTGTATAAAACTCTGTAATTGGGAACATCGTTCCTGTAGAGTGGTGATTAATAAATAAATAAATTCTGCAAAAACACAGATAAGTATTTAGAATTGACGAGCAGTAATATTTAGTTTAAATAAGTTGGATTGTTCAAATTATAAGTTGATTTTATGTCGCGGTGAACATTCACCTTATTTTTCTTAAATGCAATTTAATTGTCTGAATTCTACGCACTGAAATATCGAAATACATAAAAAAAAGACATTACATCGTTAATGTTCTAATAAAAACAACATTAAAGTGTTTAAAATCAGAACTTAACTTAATTACGCTGGGTAACGCTCAAGAAAAAAATTACCTCAGACTGTTAGTATAAACAGTTTATAGCCGATCATTAGGCGATGTCTTTGTTTACCATTTAGTTTAATTAAGCCCAGTAAATTAACAGTTTAACCTTTAGAACGCCATTCAGGCTAAATTTAATTAATTTCGACAGTCACTATAATTAAAACGATAAGTTAATTTGTTTAAGTGGGTTTATATATAGCCAGTAATTAAATCTATTTCTTGTGAATTTGAGGTATCGATTCGTTTATTTATTTACTGCTTTGCTATTACTAAAAATGTCAGTTCCAAGCAAGATATAATATGTAAAACTTAACAAACTTGTAGTTAGTGAAGTAGTTTACGAAATGTGTTCGCAGTGAAATTGCATTAATTTAATTATTTACTAATTTTTTTGTCACTCACTCCAAATATGTTTATAAACATTTAATAAAAAAATATTAAATTACAATTTACTCTTAAACAATATGCATATCGAGAAATTCTCTGTATTACTTTAAAAAAGAGAAAAAAATGGGAAAAATTAGCAAACTAGAAAATTCGTCAATTCCTCTATTCCTTGCATTTCCTCCTAAATCTACTTATCTATGGGCAAGTCCAAGATGCAGAACTCGTTCCCTTTTAGCACTATAAATATTCTCTGAGACTTAAATCTGGGCTGTTTGCTGGTTAGCTATTTAAGAAAGGATCAGCTTTCTTTAATTCTAGATATTAACGTACCACTTGATGTCTGACGTATCAAATGAGAAAAATTAACACACTGGAATATTTATTCAATTCCTACTAAATTTCTCCTCAAATATCTGTCTACACCAAGTTAAAGAGCTGGATCGCATTGTTATCTTCAAAGATTGTAAGATTTAAATCAGGGCTTGTTTTAGATATTGACATACCACTTGAAGTACATTCTATCTACATTATTCCTTTAAAAGGTGAATAAAAAAATTCAGAGATGTTGGTGGTATATCTACCGTGGGCATACATGAATAACTGCATTTTTTGCAATTCGAAAAACGCAGTTGGCAGTTTGACATATGCTCTTGTGTAAAAATGAAAAGAACATATCTCAAAGTAGGCCATGACACCATTAATTCTATTTATTTTTTCTCTTTCCAAAGCTATAAAACATGTCACAAAAATTTTAACTGGTAGTGTCAATATTTTACGAAAAACACAATTCATATCAGTAGTTATTAACAAATTTGCATCTCACAAAGTAGGCTATGGATTCCAAATTTCTTTTTACTGAAATATAGCTCACAAAAATGGGATTTTGTATCAGTTCCTCAAATTTTTCTGTACTGATTCTTAAGTGGGCTTTCCAAAATCCATATTCATAGCAGTAAAATTTGCACGTAATTCCAAAAAACTTTGCCGAAGATCTTCATGTTTTTTTATTCATTTATTTAAGGTCGGCTACCAAGGCCAATCACCGACACCATGGGATAAGCTCATCAGTGTCTGTGTAGGCACTGGAACCCCTAACCTGGAAATTTTGCAGAACCCCCACAGTTTGTCGTGGGGTAGGGATCTTTATCGTGCTCACATCGTAGATACATGGAACCCACAGTTTTACATCTCTTTCGAAAGATGGTGACGCGAGCAGATCCACTCATCCACTATATCTCATCGACTTGCTGGATCTTCATGTTAGCGTTGTAAATTCATTGCTCGATCTATCGATGTCGAGATTTTCTTCTTTTTCTTTCCTATAAATATTTACAAACAAAAAGATAATTTTAACCATGTGTCGTCTTTTTCTTCCCATCGTTTCATTTCTTTTTTTTTATTAATGGGTTAATGATATTAACGTTAACCGTATTGGATGTAAGTATTGATGATAATACTTCCACTATACTCGCATATTCTGGGATTGATCTGCCTATCTATGGATAATAAAGCATCAGTAGAGTTTTCTGTGTTGATATCTTTGTTGTAAATTAACCCTTGAATTACCTTGATCTCGCTAAGACTTTTGATTTAACACTTGTGAAAGTTTCACTTGCAGTCCACTTTGACTCCTAAGTATTGTGAGGGCAAATGATTTTGTTTTCCACTGTTGTAAACGAGTTGTATTTTATTTGATGGTTTAACGGTAACAGTTTTGATTTAGTAGGGTTGGAAGTTATTCATCATTTCAACATCCATCCTATGGTTTTATTTGTTTTCGTTTGAATATTTTGGATGCAGGACTGCAACAATTTATGATGTTCAACTATAACAGTGACATCAGCTAATTGTAAAAAGTAGAAGTTTTGATTATTTATATATTTGTGGGATTGGGAGTGTTATGATTATAAATAACTTAAAAATATTTGCTTTCAATTATGAATGACCAAAAATAATGAATTATATACAATAAGCGAAAAGCTGCAGACAGACTTAAGCAAAATTCAGATTGTCTCTGAACATAAATAAATGCAATGTAGTATCGGTTATGATGAAATTAAATAAAATACAATATGAGTATACTATTAATAAGGAAAATCTGACACGTCATGATAGCTTTAAAGATCTAAGAGTAACATTTGACTCACATCTTTCCTTTAGAGAACCCAGAAGTAATACAGTGACATAGATCTTTTAAAATATTAGGGTTCCTCATACGAAATGCTCGAGATTTTCAAAATACGAGTACCATAAAAACTCTATACATTACCTTGGTGCGACCCCGACTAGAATACGCGAGCGTAATATTTAACCCCCACTACGACGTACATATTAATAATATTGAAGGCATTCAAAGACGTTCCTTAATATTCCTGGCATTTACAATCAATCATCAATATCCCCCTATAGGTTTTGATCAGTCATTACTACTGAATCGTTTTTCATACATTTCTATAAAGCAGCGGAGAGAGATGCAAAGTGTTATACTTTTATACAAACTTCTGAACAACATGATCGACTGTCCGCAATTACTTGAACAAATCAACTTTAGAGCACCTACCTGCTCAACCAGATCTACATTTTACTTACTACTTTACTTTTCTAATACACACACAAATGCTTTAATTTTTTCACCACTATATTGTATCTGTCGTAGCTACGAAATTATTGCACATGATGTCGACGTTTTTAACACTAGATTAAGTCAAATTAAGTTCAAGATTTTCTTAGATTAACAGTTTTTGTTTGTTTCTTCTTTCTTATTTAATGCTTTTCCCTATTCACTTTTCCTTTATTATTGTATATAATTGTATATGTGCGTGTATAGATAAATATGTATATATTAAATGGTCATATGTTCGCCTAATTCATTTGTAGAATTTTGCAATAATTATATTAGTATTAAGATTTAGGTTATAGTAAGCCATAATATATAACACTAACGTGTATTCTATTTCTAATTTATATCACAAGTTTTGATAATATATATATGTATGTTAGTTTCCGGCCCTGTAAATGGAATGTAAATTCTGTTGGGTTTGTGTATGTAAATAAATAAATAAATAAATAAATAAAGTGTAACAATTGACATTAACTGAGCGACCTTAGCGACTTTCACTCTAAGTACTTTTTAAAACTGAAAAAAACTACAAAAATAATAAATACGTAAAGTTTCCATTCTTATTTACCAGACACCTTGTATGAAGCTATAGTCGTCATTTATCAGTTACCACAAATGTATTACTTCGGCTTTAAGGTGGGCATATCCAAGAGAGAGGTCCGATAAGGAAATATTTCTTATTTTTGGGCACAACTTTTTTTTAATACATATGTTGTTAAAATAAAGTATAAGCCTACCTAAGTGCAACTATGGCAGGTGTAGTGATACGAATTTGCACTCAATAGTTTCAGTTGTTTGCAAAATCAGTACATTTACATTAAAAATTAGTGCCAATCTTCATAATTTGTAGTTTTAAATGAAATAATTTTGCAAATGACTGAAATTATTGAGTGGAGATTCATATCACTATACCTGTCATAGTTCAGATAGGCTTATACTTGTTTTAACGATATATGTATTTAAAAAAAGTTATGGCCAAAAATAAGAAATATTTCCTTATCGGACCTCTTTCTCTTGAATATGTCCACCTTAACTCATAGTTCCTTAGAATTATTGGCACACTACTCTACCAGATAATTTAACTGAGAGACGCGCCAAATCCAGTTCGCCCTTAAGCTCACGACTTGTTCTAGAATTTACGCAGGAAGCATCGTAGCTGTAGCATATTTATCTTTAATGGCAATCTTTCCTGACGTCTCAGATCCACCAGAAACTACAAAGATTCTCTGATAAACACTTTAGCCAACCTCTGAAAGTTTAAAGTTTATGAACTGTTGCCTTTGAATAATAATTACACACCCCCTTAAATTAATGAGATTCAAACTTTAGATATCTACGTTTTACATTAATAATAACCGCACTGAAAGAGTTAGAGTTTCTACGTCCAAATTGGAGATTAATAGAGAGTGAAATTTCGCTATTTGCTTAGTATTTAAATACATAATTCTTGTTTTGATTGTTCCACAAAATTTCAGTTAGTGGCAAAATTATGCTTCCGGCGAATGTTTTTAAACAGGGTGTCCCAGTTCATCGGGGATACATTTATTTTATACAGTGACCCATTTAAAAGCGGGGCACATTTCTAAAATTTTTACTTGTAGACCGATTTAAATGAGTTTTTTTTAATTATAGAGCTTCAATAACTCTACTATGGTGCAAAATTTCAGACCGAAATTAAAAATTTTAAGGCCTATTTCGATTTTTTTTCCAGGCCAAAAATCCAAAAAAAGCAATTTTTTTATCTCAAATCTAACTACCTTTAGAATACCTTTAAATGGGTATGACCGAAATTGGACAGAAAAATATTGGTTTCTAACAGAAATATAGCATAATTAAAATTTATATTATGTATAATATTTCGCATATTCGTCATGTAATTCAAAATTGTTTAAAAAATATTGCTTACAATGCTCGTTTAGATCATTATCAGTTGAATTTTATAAATTATAACCATCAATATTGGCAATATTTGTTTTCTTTAAATATGTTCCATATTAAGGATAATTATTTTTATTAGCAAGTCTTGTAAATATTTTTATTATCAAAGCTGGCGTTGCAAGATTATGTAAATAATAATAAAGCCCATGAACCAAGAATTGTCAGACGATATTGGGAATATTATTGGTATTGTATATTTTAATTATAACATAGATGTAACTGTACCACTTGATAATGTTAAGGGTAAAAACAGCTTTTGCTGAACTTTGCCCATATGTCGACAATTGCAAATTAGAATAAGTTAACATGTTATATTATAATTGTCAGACAAATAAAGATCTTTATTATTATCACACTTTGACTCACTCCCTCTAAAGAGGAACTTTCATTTGCCCCAGGCGATCTAATGCCAAAGGGGCGAAGCTCTGTAGCTTATTATTATTATACGTATTTATATCTGACGAAAATCTATGATTTATGTAATTGTTTATATTTTTTACTTTGTCTAATATGCTATAATGTAGATAAAATGTAATGGTTAATAAAGATCTATCTATCTATTTACAGTATTTACGTTTCATTTCATGTACATCAGATTTATTGAGCTTATTCATTTTTTCTTTATTATTGACCATTTAGTTTCCAGAACTTTTGTCGTTATATATTGAGATATATTTAATAAAATTATATTTTGTAGATGTTTGGATGTAATGAAAAATTCATTTTAAACCATCTCACCTCATTTGTTTTTAACCATATTATCTATTAACGAATCCATTATTTTTTGCAATTTCTTTAATTATATTCAATTCTATATTAAAATCATTTTCGTCTAAAGAGAAGTTCGTCAGTCTTTATATTAGACTAAGGATGTTTAATTTATCACGATTGCTGTGACCATTTGACAATCTAGTTTCCAGAACTTTTGTCGTTATATATTGAAATATATTTAATAAAATTATATTTTGTAGATGTTTGGATGTACTGAAAAATTCATTTTAAACCATTTCACCTCATTTGTTTTTAACCATAATATCTATTGACGACTCCATTATTTTTTGCAATTTCTTTAATTATATTCAATTCTATATTAAAATCATTTTCGTCTAAAGAGAAGTTCGTAAGTCTTTATGGCTATGGATGTTTAATTTATCGCGATTGCTGTGAACTGTGCCCGTGGTAGTGGGTTCACGGTAAATGCTAAATTTTAACTGATTACCACATTACTATCTAGAAAGTTTAATCGATAGTTTACCTTAGATTCCATTCTGAGCTTCCGATAAATAACCAAAAGTAATTAAGCCAACACAGCGGTATGGGGACACAACAAATTCGAAACATGTTTTAAAAGTGTGTGATTCCATGCCAAAATAGGTTCAAGCATGTATTGACAATGGTGGACTGTACTTTACGCACTTACTTCAACTGTCTTAAATATCAACGTTATGTTTGTTTTCATAATTTGATCATTTTGATCAATGCTATAATAAAAGTGTATTATTTATACTATAGGCATTGAGATTGAAGAGGAAAAGTTAACAAAGCAAACATTTTTTTAAATTAAGATTTAAAGTTTCATTAGTCCTGACATTACATAAGCGTTCACAGATTAAAATACATGTTACATACGTATATTTCAATCTGCAAACCCTTATGTAACGTGAGAATTAATGCCACTTTTAAATTTAAAAAAGTTCTTATTTTCAAAAGCATCATGTATGAAGTCAATCTATCAACATGTAACAATTATAAAAGTAAAATTTGTCACACATTAATCTCTAATGACAAGCTACAGTTGGACCACCACATGCTCAACTTTTACTAAATATTATGCGCATCTCTCAGCTACTACTAATTTTAATTTCAATCTAAAAGATCTTAAAACTTCTCGCAGTTGTAGCCTCTTTTTAAATATGAAAGGAACTCCTTACAAACTAAGTTGCCTCGCATATTAAAACCTTTTATCTTAAGACATTGAAGAGATTTATTTTGTATAGACGTAATTTAAGTCTTCGTTCTATGTACAACTAGTTGTTTGAAACTAGAATTACTCACCTTAGTCGCTTTAAAATATTCAAGTCTTTGTATATTTTCAGGCACCTACCTACACTATGACGAAGTTTAAGAAAGTTTTCTCATAAATTTATCTACTGAACAGACTTCGCTCGGTGTGAAAGGAAACACAAATCGATAGAAATTTAATTAACAAAGTGTGAATACTTAATCATTTAAAAACGGCTTGGAAAACATATAAGGGTTTTCAAAATATTATTTTATTGTTTAAAATGTTATAACTTGTAATAACATATGAGGCAAAATTAATTATTTGCCTACATGTAATTATATATTAATTCCATCCCTTGTTAATATTTTGATAGTTAAAACTTAAGTGTATATTTTGAATAAAAGTGGTTAAATAACACAGAGACTTAAGCAGATATTAAAAATATTCTTTTAGGTAGATTTCTAATCTACCTATTGCAGAGTCACGAAGTTACGACATCGGAAAAATTTCACTATAGTCTCTTAGATTAGATTATGATCCCCAGATCCCAAAAATACCCCCTGTTCAAAAGTATATATATGTTGTTTTTTAGGTTTCGCGGGTGTTAAATGAAGTGTTGTTGTACTTCCGGGTGCTCTCCCGCGTCGATGATCGACTCCTCCAGGAGTCACGGTGGTCTAAACGACGTTTCGGCACAATCTCATCTGCCATCTTCAGGTTCTCACTGAAAGCTGCCTACTGCTGCTTCTCGTTGCTCGAACTGAACTGACGTTCCCGCGTTGTGCGGCTCCTTATATATGCTCCAGTCTAGGGCGCGCCTGCGCGTTTGGTTACGTGTTACCGGTCCTCCACCACCTGTGGTAGGCGTAGCGGGCGCCTGAGCCAACCCGACAAGTCCAATCGGTGCCGCAGAATGCTGTGGTTCTCCTTGATTGGCCCGCGCTCGGCTCTGACTCCTCGTGATAGGTCCATTTCGGGCAGGTTGCTGTGCTTCTTCACTATTTGGCAATACTTGAACATGCCTCCTCGTGATTGGTTCGTCCACGGTGGATCGTCGTGTGTCTTCGGTTACGTATTTTCCCACAAAAGCGGGCTTCCAGGAACTGGGCAATCTCTGCGTATCATCTCGTTTATTAAGATTTTGTGGTCTTTTTTCGATCTCTATGGCCTCTCTGGTAATCCTTGACCTATACCAGACCTTGACCAGAACAGTAGCTAATATCGAGCATTATGTTTTAATATTCCGCCATCTAAAAGCACATTTGAACAAAAACATATATGTTACAGATCATCGAACAAATCATCTATTTTATTACGCTCATGTATTGAAAACTAGCAAAACAACAACATAACACGTCTAGCAGCAACAACAATAACGGTAGCAACAAAATAACATACCACTAATGCACATGTAATAACAGAATAATAACAAACTATGAGCGAAACGATTTGTATCAAAAACAAAAATGCAGATATTTGATAAAGAATGTTCACAAATAAGAATGTATGTATGAATAAGAATTTTATGTTAAAAATGTACTCCCTCAGCTTCGGTACACTTTCTGGTGCGATTCACGAGATGACCCATTGATTTTCTTATCATAATTGGGCTATTTCTAATTTCGTTGCAACATTCAACAATCCTCTAAATTAATTTAGCCCTGTCATTAATGTCCATATTGTAGACCTCGCTCTTTAAGTGACCCCATAAAAAATAGTCAACAGGGTTCAAATCCGGGGACCTTGCCGGTCATAAATGAGGACCATCGCAACCAATCCATCTGTCTGGATATGTGTCATTTAAATGATTTCTAATTTGGTTGGAGAAATGTGGTGTGGCTCCATCATGTTCAAAGAACATATTTAAATTCTCTAAAAGATTCGGTAACGTACGTTTTAAAAAATTAAGATAGACGTTACCATTAAGGGTACCTTCAGGTAATATGGCCCTAACAAGTTACCGCCTACAACTCCTATTCGAATATTGACTAAAAATCTATGCTGTGAACGACATTCACGTTTTGTGTGTGGGTTCTCTTGGGCCCATATGCGAGCATTTCTCGAATTACTTATTCCGTCTTTTGTAAATTGCGCTTCGTCTGTGAATAAGGTTCTGTAAATTACCCGTCGATTTTCAGACGACAAAAAGTCAGTCGATTGGCGTCGTCGCTTGGTTCAAGACGTTGTATTAATCAAATGTGGTATGTGCAAAAATTTTGTTTTCACAATGTCTTCCATATTCTAGTATGACAAACACCAATCAGAGTACTAATTTTTCGTGTACTTAAACTTGGATTTTCGTGAACCATATGTAAAATATTTTTTTCTAAGTTTATCTCTTGCTCTAAGTTGCGTTCCACAACTGCACTAGTGGAAAACTTTCTATGTTCTCTGGAATACTGTTATACGGACCCGAAAGTTTTATGGTCAGGTTGTCGTCTATTAGGAAACCGTCTTCGATAACCGTCCCTGCTGCTCTACCATTTCTATTACAATATGCGTAGATGAAAATGATGTCAGTATATTCTTCGTTCGAAAATTAGTACGGCATATTGAAATGATTAACTGAGTAATTAATTGTCTTTTGAGGTAAGGCTAGTATGACCAATTATAAAAACTAACCCATTTAACGTTTAAATACATAATTTAATCATTGAATTTGTAAACGATATCCTACTAAGACTATTTTTCGGTCTAGAGAATTATTGGCAATTTTCACAATATAAATAATATAATAATATATAATATAAAATAAATAAAATTTAATTAATTGCAAATATTTCTTATCATATTTGCATTTTTTAAAAAGTTTTAAAAAAATTTTCAAAATTTTATTTCCTATCAAATATTCTTTGCTAAAACGCACAGAATTTTTTTTAAAAAAGAGCAAAATATACCTTTCCGACTGGCCTCGCCGTCGCGCATCGGAGTTTTTTTTATTCGTGAGGTTCAAAATTTAGTTGAGTGCATACGCTTCATAATTTAAAGCTCGTAAATTTAATTGAAATCAATTTATTGTTATGAATCGACCATCATAATGTTTGCAATGAAAATTAAGCCTATATGAGGTGATTGATTGAAATAAAAGACGATGTGTTTAAGGAACAAACCGCGTGTGTATATAACTAATAGTCGGGCACTTCTAAATGCTACTCCAATGCTGACATCCTATACAAACAAGATACTGAGTGTGATTAGTCGAGCCAGTTGCATTAGCGCAATCAAATATTTTCATTTGTAATACATGTTTACATAACTTGAACATTACTGTTGTGAAATAAAATTATCAAAGACACTGTCTTCTGTCGATCGACGAGTCACTTTGTAACAAAAGCACGAACCGAAACTTTGAACAAGTCTCAAGAAAATACGTGATTTTCCGGTAAAGTTACACTGCGGTCGAATGGAAATTTCAGTTTTAACATTTAGCTTTGTTACGATAATTTCATTATGGACTTGAAAGTGGATTATCTCATTTGATATCTCAGAGGGAGCATTTAATATTTGATAATTTGGCATCTTAACAAAATATGTTATTGTCATATCGAGTTGATGTTAAATTAAGTTATAATATTAGAATGTCTACTAAATTCGGGCATTCAAACTCTCGTCTTTTTCCCGGCTTTTCAGATGTTGTGTGGGTACAACTAATTAAATGTTCTTCAGAAGGAGTTATTTATTAAACAAAACTTTAACAAAAAGTGGTTACGAATCTTAAGTTTAAATATACGAAGTGAATGGTTTGAGAACAGAAATATGACTGACCTCTTTTGCCTGCATTTCGGCAGTCTCTCGTATACTTCTCGAGGGATGGGTAAATGAGCGTAATTTCCAAATTACAGTTGGCTATTGTAGTTGGCTATTACTGCCTCCAGCCTGTCGGATTTTTACCTTAAAGGTATAACCTTTGTTAGTTTTTCGATTATGGTATTTCCGTGCTTAATTGTGGGAAAGTACGCTACACAGATCGTTTCATCATTTCAATTTACAGCTTTTAAAAGATGCCCAATTAAACAATTGCGAACTTTCATTTGTAATTACAAATCAACCCGACCCAAATAGTAAAGCCAAGTATTCTTTACAACTTACAATTCTTAGTTCAATTGATAAAATTTGGTGCTGCGACGCATCTAACTCTAAATGTCAACTTTTCGTACCAAAGTCTCTACGACGTGCAGTATTTGACGTCTTTCATAATATAACAAACCCACGTATTCGTACCATTAGAAAACTTATAACTTCTAACTATTTCTGGCCCAAAATTAATTCAGACTGTACCTTATGGGCAAAAACCTGTTTATATTGCCAAATTCTTTTCTTCTATTTCAGATTTTGATGTTTCTAAGGGGCGTTTCAAACACATTCACATAGACCTCGTTGGACCCTTACATCTTCCAACTGGTGTCGTTACACCCTCCTCACTGTGGTCGAACGATTCCTACTGAAACCGTTACTAAAAAGTATTTTCAAAATATGACCTGTCATTTTGGTGTTCCGTTTACTGTCATTACAAATCAGGGCGTCTAATCAGAATCAAATTTATTTCGCGAATTTTCCAAATTCTTAGGGTTTCATCAGATTCACACTACAACATATCATCCTCAAAGCTATGGTACGGTTGAGAGATTCCATCGAGCTACAAGACCATATTATTAGCCAGGACCAATGCAATTCACTGGTATGCCAATTATTTTATTGGGTTTATGTACATAGCCTAAAGACGACTTATTTTGTTCACCTTCAGAGCTTCTTTACGGCCAGTCCTTGCATTTCCCTATGAGGTATCACGAAAACTGTTTACCTTTCTCACTCGCAAAATATCATTCGTTCAAGAAAATCAAAACATTTGTGAAGAGTCTGCTTCAATAATATTCAAACTAAAAACATTACTAGTTGGAGCTGTTATTATTAATAGTTATTTTTTTTTTAATACATTTATTTAACGTCGGCCTATTTCCGCTACTGAGGCCTAACACCGACGTCTGTAGACGAGCTACCCCCAACCAGGAATTTTGCCGAACCCCTTCCCTTAAGAAGAGTAGGGATCTTTTACTTGCCTAACATTTAATAGACAAGGGACCGACGGCTTTACATCCCCTCCGAAGGATGGTATATCTCCTATACAACCCTCGCCTAAGGTTGTATAGCTTCCGCGCATACACTGATATACAAGCCGCTGGAAGATGTGCGAGGCGAGAACGCGGTTTCCGTTGGAATGGTCGCCCATCCAAGTACTAACTGCGCCTGTCGTTGCTTTACATCGCATACCGAAGTATGTACATAGTAAAGACGCACCTACGCTCGCCCCCTATTATTAATAGTTACTAATAGTTAATTTTCCATATTCTTACTCTAGTAGTTACATGCTTTATTATTCCTATAACTTATAAAAATAAAAATGTTCCACGTTTCTATAGTATGTCTTTTTTTGTTATAATTTGTTTTTATGTTATCGTTTTCAAAGAACTATAATAAGAAATATCGTTCACTACACGTAGGTAGGTACTCTATAGTTTTATGATTTTATCAAGATAAAGTGGAAGAACAGGTAAATAATGGAGTTTCTACTGAAAGTGTTGAAAATCGTCTTTTATTTTAACTTCATTATGACTGTCAGTTACTCCCTTAAAATGTAAATTTAAATAAAATAATAAATGCTTATTATTTCTAATAAGTGTAGCGGATGCGGAAGATGTACGCCTCTCTAAATGAGAGATATGCGTCATTTGTAGATATTTTTGTAGTTTAGGACACTAATTTAAAATGTACATGATATTTTGTTCAATAAATAACTACCATAAATCCTTAACAAAGCATAAAAATAAATGTTTAATAAAAATGAAAATGACATTTAATACTATTAATAAAACAGCATAATAAAATATTCGTACATTTAATAATATCAGTATGCATGTTATACATAAAAATAAAGCTTTATAGTAGCTACGTAAAACTGAAAATGCACATAATATTATCAATTTTTATGAAGAGAACATTAACTTCGACTTAACTTTCCAATAAACATATATTTGTGCTTTTTGCTAAAAAACAGTGAACAGGAAAATCATTTTATGTTCTTATATGATACTTAACAATAAAACCAGCTTTCAGAGAGCATATTTTCTTGTATTGTGTAGACAATATCAGGAAAAAATTACCCCTTGAATGACGGAGGAAGTATATCTCTTTCCGTATAAACAATAAATCAAATTGTATTCTGAATTTGCGCTTCGGTGCTCACCAGATACGGACTTGGCTTTATTGAAGTCCTGTAATGTTCTGATGAGTGCGTACCGTGGTTATATTACATATTAATGAATAGTTGGTATTAAAATATCAATTAATTTCCAAACTCTTATTTTAGTTATTTATATACCACCAAATATATCCAGCGGTTCATATGCAGTTTTGTTTGAGATGTTTGAATCACTTAATTATTTAAATGATGGTGACGTTTATTTTATAGAAGACTTTAATATTCCAGAATACAATAACGCTAACATTGTTTCAAGCGTACGTGCAAACTCTCTGCGGCAGTTTTCTCAATACCTTGACATTATGCTTAACGCTGTTACAAATGTCAATAATGTTATATTAGATGTAGTATTGTAAAACAAAGACTGCCGTGTTACGAGAGCTCTAGAGTGTTTACTGACTGAAGATTTACACCATCCACCTTTGCACCTTTGGATATATCAATAATAATAAATACTTTTCAGTCTGAAAACATCCCGTGTAACACAACAGAAAGCTACAATTTTAAATAAGCAGATTTTACTCAACTATACGAGATTTTATTCAAAACAGACTGGTCCTTATTTAAAGAACCCGGAGATGTTAACATTGCATGTTCTGAATTTTACTCAAAATTGACTGAAATTTTTGATAAACCTGTTCCCAAATATGTTCCCAGACAATCTAAATATCCACCATGGTACACAAATAACACAGTACGAAACATAAAGAAAAAACGTATTCTCTGGAAAAAGGACAAAGGATACCAATATCTACAGGGAGTTTAGTGACATAAGAATAAAGATAAAGGATGAGTTAAGACAGGCGCATGAAATTGGAAAATTCTGGAAAAACTGAAAATGCTTTTTATGATAAGGATATTTATAATAGTCCCAGTAACAGGGATGTTCGTAACAGTCCGAAGGGAGTTTTTAGGGAAACAAAAATTGAAAAAGTTTCCCGGAAAATTTAAAAATTCTGGAAAAACTGAGTGCCTTTTGCGACAGGACAACGTCTGTCGTGTCAGCTAGATTAGATTAGATTAACAAAGGAGCTGGTTATTTAGCCTTTACCACTGCGACCTTTTCAGGTCTATTGTGATGCTCCCAGAATATCTTCCTTATAGTACCTCATCCAGCTTTGTCTTTTGTACTAGACTCCACAGCTTTGATAAAGGCTTTTTTGTATAGCTGTTCACCCTTGGTTTTCTTGTCCGAATACTTGGAATCTCAGCCACGCCAGGCCTTCACAGTGGCACAATACGTAAACTGAGGTTTCCTCTTCCTCTTGGCAGAATCTGTATGTTGCGTCCTCTGCCAGGCCCATTAGACTCATGTGTCTATTGAGCCGGCAGCGTCAAGTTAGAAGGCCTACTATTACTCTGATGGCCTTCCTATCCTGGCTTAGTAGATCTTCCGTAAATTTGGCCGAACGTTCTTTAATGAACCCTTTAGCCTGTCTCTGTCTTGGGCGATTCCTCCACCATTCCAGAGATTTATTTTGCACCCATTCCTTAATGGCTGCATGTATGCATGGCTTTGCCACGCCACAAAAGGGCTCGGGTTCTATTGGGTCTTCAAGTGCGCCTTCCTTGGCCTTTTCGTTTCCTCTGTGTCCCTCGTGTCCTGGTACCCATGCTAGGGTCACACTGTTCTGACTTCCCAACTCTGTAAGGGCCGTCAAGCAGTCCCACACCAATCTTGAGTTGATTTGCATGGAACTGATTGCTTTTATTGCCGCTTGGCTATAAGAGAAAATGGCAATCGACTGGTTAACAGTGCCTCGTCCTATTATCTCCCTTGCGCAACAGTGTATGGCGATCACTTCAGCCTGAAACACCGTTGCTTATTTCCCTAGACTTATCGGGATATTGGCTTTTGACCTTGTCCCGTAAATCCCGCCTCCGACTCCTTGTTCTGTCTTGGAGCCGTCAGTGTACCAGACTGTTTGTGCTGTTATGGGAGGACCGTTTTTCCAATCCTCCCTGTCTGGTATAACAGTCTGAAAGTTCTTGTTGAAGTTATACCTTGAGACCATCACATCCGTGGGCGTGCCTAGAATGCGATCTGCCCTCATCTTCGAGTATAACTTCTAGTACTCCGTCCCGTTTTGCTGGCTAATTGACGTTTGGCTTTGCATTAACCTGTGCACCACTGACCGAGCTTCGCCTTGTATGAATACGTGTAAGTTTGGCAGGTCCAAGAGGACCTCAAGTACAGCCGCAGGAGCAGCTTTTATAGCCCCCGCGGCGCACAGGCAAGCAAGCCTTTGTACGCCACTTAACAGCCTTATTGCTCCCGACTGCACGGTCTTAGTCCACCATACCACTGATCCATAGGTTATCATGGGTCTCACTATCCTGGTGTATAACCACAGGTTCATTTTGGGATTTAACCCCCAGTTTTTTCCACACATTTGCCTACACCTTCCCAGGGCGATTGTGTCAGCTAAACTGATAAGTATATAAAAAAAAGATAATATATGCCACGTTCCGCATAAATAGAGAAAGTGCCGTAGACGAAACATATCATCTTTTGCACAGTTTATGATTTAATAGCCAAAAATAAAGCATGCATTTTAATGCGCCTAATTAAAATACAAAATTTTCAGACAAGTGCACTGTAATCATCACATAACAATCATTTGCAAATTGACAATTACACATTTACAAAGCCTAATCGGTGAATGCAAATATTGAGTCGTTACATGTTTGTCAATTCACATTTGTTGGTTTTCGTAACCGTATAATTACTTGCGATTACGATTAAATTGAATTCAACGATTGGCCAATATTTCAGAGATGCTTGTTTGGTGTTTCACGCAGTGGCTGTTTTGAATTGAAAGCATATATTTATTTATTCTTTTTCAGCATTAAGGGGATTAAAACGGTTTTGATTCTACCAGTTCTTCCGAAGAAATAAAGCTGACTGCAATTTTTCAGTTAATTAGTATTTTCCCTATATTTGTCAGTGGGTTCTAGTCCCCCGTTCACGTCTACCTCTAATTTTTAATCAACGAGATTCGAGAGACGATAATAATGTTTATTTTTTAGATGTAGTATAAAAAGTAATACATGTAAAACAATAATAAAAACCTAATCTATAAGATACTAAATAAACAGTATACTAATAATAATAATAACACCACAGGTAATTACGACCCCCTTTATCCCGAAAAGCTTTCTGTGGGAGGGGGCTACACATTTAGAGACAAGGGACACACTCGATATCCGTGTATAGTGAAAAAGTCCCTCTCACAGTATTTTCCACTGCCACGACCGGGAATCGAACCCGCAAGTGCGCTCACCTCACGACCACCAGTCATACAATATAATAATACTCATTTAAATATTAAAAATACTTGAACATGAGTGGCAATATGAAAGTATTTCATCAGTTAGTCCAATATTTAAAAAAGGTTGTGGAACTGACATAGATAACTACCGACAAATTTCTGTACTGAGTGTAATATCAAAAATTATAGAACAAATAATAATTAACCGTATAATAGTATTTTTAGAAAAATATAATTTATTAACAAATTCTCAGCATGGTTTTAGAAAGGGTAGATCGACTGAGAGTGCATCTGCTAAAATGTTCGAGTTTGTTTACAGGGAATTGGATAACGGGAGGTATGTTGTATCTATCTTTTTTAACCTTTCGAAAGCCTTCGATTCGGTTAATAAAGACATTTTAATTAGTAACTTAGAGGCAATTGGCATAAGAGGTCATATACTAAATTATTTGATTTCTTATATGCAAGACGTCAAGAGTCTAAATGTAAAATATAATGAAGTGCAATCTGACTGATTCGATATTATTTTAGGTGTCCCTCAAGGATCTGTATTAGGTCCGTTACTATTTCTGATATATATATATCAACGAACTTCCTATGTCTATCAAAAACGGATAAACCATCATGTACGCGGATGACACTACGGTAACGGTATCGGCTAGGAATCCGGAGGAACTTTATAATAAAGTTCAAATTGTCATGAATGAAATGAGTACCTGATGTGATCGTAATAAGCTAATACTGAATGAAAATAAGACAGTATTTATGAATTTTAACCTTAAGCTCCTGTTGTCTTACCTAGAATTTTACTAAGTGACTGTTCAAAGTTTTTGGGCACCTTAATTGATAATATTTATCGTGGGAAGAACATATTAATTATGTATGTAGTAAGTTGAATCAGGCTTATTTTGCCTTATTACAAGTTAAGGAAAATTTAAATGAAACAGGGCTTGTAAATGTGTATTACGCTCTGGCGTATTCACATTTATCTCTTAACATATTTATTTGGGGTCGATCTTCCTATATTAACAGAGTATTTATCTTGCAGAAAAGATTAATAAGGTTATTGTTTAACTTAAATTTCAGGGAGAGCTGTAAGACCACATTTATAAATAAAAAAATTCTTACAGTACCGAGTATTTATATATACAAATGTTTGCTTTATGTCAAGAACAATTTAGAAACATTTGAAGATTTATCGGACCATCACCTATATAATATGCGGAACAAAAATATATTATCCATCCCCTTACATAGGACCTCCACATATAAAGATTCACTCCAGTATAATTGCATTGTATTATATAACAAGTTACCAAGTAACATACAAAATATGACAGTACCAAAATACAAAAATACTGTTAAAAATATATATTATTGAAAAATGGTTACTACAATATTGACGAATATCTAATACATGAATTATTATAAAAGTTGTTTTATTTATATTGAATGTTGTTTTTTTAATTTTCTGTTAGTGTTAATTTGTTATTTTTATATATTTTTCTATTTTTTATCTAGTCAAATGACTTTACATTTACATGTTGCTTAAATGTTGTTTGTCATCCGTTTTTATACATTGTTAGTGTTATATTTTTCTCATTGCTATTTATCTGTTTATTTATTTTATTACTTTTATTATGTTTATTGTACTGACTTACCATATATACTTAAATGTATCTTCTCTAAATGGTGAAATAAATTATTATTATTATTATTATGTACCTATAAATAAAATTCTACACACACCGACACCATAGTTCAGGCTTAAGTACACACAAGTTGCCAAAAATATAGTGAAACATACACACACACACACACACACACAAATATAACTAATTATCGCAATATTAGCTACTTGCTATTTGAGTCAATTAATGTATGGACAAGTATTTGTGAAACGTATGTAAAATTCCTCAATTTTTAAAAAAAAATATATTTTTAGACTTTATATTCCTAATTACATTGGGAACTGAATTAAATATCTTTGACCCAAGATAGGTATTTGATCTTTGTCCTGTACTTGTTTGCATTAATATTGTAGGTAAGTTATTTAAATTTTTAGTCCTTGTTTGGTGAGTGTGACTCATTTTATCTTTTTTTTTTCAGAAAAAACCTTCAACGCTGCATTGAAAAAATATAATTGACGAATATCTAAAATATGTGACTCACGAAACAGTTCATCTGATGAGTTGATGATCGGTTTATTGAATATTATTTTCAAGATTCGCTTTTGCATAATTTACATTTAAGATTCCACCCCATTCCAATGATTCCGTATGTCAAATGCGATTCTATTAAGGCTTTATAAAGGATTATATAGGTAGTTTATAGTCAATATATCTTTAATATATTTAAACATATGTATTACTGTTCTAGTTTCTTTAACGCAAAATCCACATGTATATCCCATCTCAGATGACAGTCGATAATTAAAATACTTAAATATTTTACATTGGTAGCTTTTTTTATTTCAAATACCTCAGTTCCAAGGCGAACTTTAAGTACGTCCATATCCGGAATTGACTTTCTATACATTCCAAAAGGTACAAATAGGGTTTTTTCGACATTGAGTGTTAACAATCTGAATTTAAACTGGTCTAGAATTTTTGGAATATCTCTCCCTATTTTGAATTTTAGTTCTGACCAAGTTTCTGCCTCATAATATATAGCGGTGTCATACTAATAATGTGGCCTATACTTTCGATGGAAAATAAAATGTTTAAGTATATTAGGAAGAAAATTGGACCCAAGACAGTGCCCTGAGGTACACCGCAACTAACCGTTCTGAATTCACTCTGTGTGCCTGCAATATGGACACTGCATTTTTTCACTTAAATAACTATCAAAAAGTTTTAGTTCCATATCTTTTACGCCTATACCTTCAAGGCATTCAAGGAAGTGTTTGTGACTAACCATATCAACGGCCTTCGCTAAGTCTAAGAAGACACATGGTGAAGATTTACACTTATCAAGTGAGTTGTAAATTTTATTAGTTAACTCGGCAATAGCATCCTGGTAATACCAGACATGGATGATTGGAAAAACGGTCCTCCCATAACAGCACAAACAGTCTGGTACACTGACGGCTCCAAGATAAAACAATAAGTCGGAGCTGGGATTTACGGGACAAGATCAAAAGCCAGTATTCCGATAAGTCTAGGGAAATACGGAACTGAAGTGATCGCCATGCACTGCTACGCAAGTGAGATAATAGAACAAAGCACTGTTAACCAGTCGATTGCCATTTTCTCTGATAGCCAAGCGGCAATAAAAGTAATCAGTTCCATGCAAATCAACTCAAGATTGGCGTGGGACTGCTTGACGGCCCTTACAGAGCAGGGAAGTTAGAACAGAGTGACTTTATCATTGGTACCAGGACACGAGGGACACAGAGAAAACGAAACGGCTGATCAGCTGGCCAAAGAAGGCGCACTTGAAGCACCAATAGGATCCGAGTCCTTGTATGGCGTGGCAAAGCCATGCATACCAGTAGCCATTAAGAAATTGGTGCAAAATAAATCTCTGAAATGGTGGAGGAATCTCCCAAAAACTAAAAGCCGCAAAAATAGTCGGCATCTCTTTATTGTACATGGGCGGAGGTAAATAGAAATGCTTGTCATAAGAAAATGATAAGATTTTCGGGCGTTATTATATTATCCTCTGTTTCAAATGGTCTCCAGAGAGCCATGGTAAATTAGTAAATAATTAAAATATTTTACCTCTTACATAGTAGTAAATATTTATAAATATTAACAATAACTAACTAAACTCCTACGCTTGATATTATAATAGGTATTTATGCACTACACTGGCACATAGACAGCACATATCACAAGTCCACGTTGATTGCTAAGAAACGATTTATGATTTTTTTATGCTAGTAGGCCTGTCCGTTTTATTATCTTTAAACCAGTGCAGTCGTAGATGGTTCATTCAGGCTGATTGCATTGCCAGTCTCGGACTCGCCTGCACAGTTTCAACTACCATTCGAATCTCGATACCATTGCTAAATATATAGGACAAAATATCAAGTTCAGTGCGTACGGTCCTGTGCTTTAACACTGACAAATTATCCTCGTATAAAGTATACTGACTTGAAACCGAATTCTGCCATGACATTTAAATATTCCTCAGAATATATATTGGTTTTAGGAAAAACCGTATTTAGTGCTAGGTCTTTGTTCACCCCTAGTAAAGGGTTGAAACGGTTAGGGTGAATTTTTTTTGTTATATTAGTCCAATATTATCAAACTAAAAAAAAATTTACTGCAATTTTTGCAAAAGAAAGGTCAGGCGTAGGAGGATTTCCAAGGGGGAGAAGCGAAAGGGTTAAATAATATAGTTATCAAAATGGCATATTCTTATGTAAAATGACATTTTAAACACTTTTATTCCACATATTTTTCAGTAAATCAATAGAAACGGCGAACATCAGGAATTAATTCCTTAAGTCCACGATTTTAGGTCCGTCATTTTGATTTTTCCAATTTCTACTTCGGATTCGTTAATCGGTGACCCAGAAACCCCCATGATATGAATTTTAGCCGATTTCGTTGAAAACTTTGCGAGTTATTGAATTGGGGGTGTAAAAAGGGGCTGCAATCCCCTCGGAGTGTGTGATTAATTTTCAAAGTATACATTTCATATGTTACTGAAACTTAACATAATGCAAAAGGTTTCAAGTTTTTACATTGAAGGAGTAACGATTAAGAACTTCATTTCCTCTACTATAAGGGACGTAAACAAGTAACATTACTTTGTATTACATACATCGCCAATTATTATGCTTGACATAAAATTTTAGGTAGTGTAAAACCAACTTTTATAACGTGAGATGAACTGGAAAATGTTACGGCGGCGCGGCGTAGAGAAAATGGAGTGGCAATTTCTCTGACGATCAAAATTGAGATGGCACTTTGCACGATAATTTAAGCGTATAAGTCTTTTATTTCTCAGGCTAAGGCGATTTGAAATCCAGCTACAGAAAATAGAACATAATCAATTTCAATTTTGTCATTAATCTAGTGAGGATCAAATGCAGAATTAATGAAACTCTCATCAGACTCGGATTAGGGTTATAAATTTCTACTTTGCAGCAATCGATTTGATTAAAAACCTTCAAAGAATTTAATATGTTAGCAATGATTACTCCGGGATTAATTGAAACTTTACGTTTTCTTATAGCGAATTAATTGCAGTTTCATATATAACAAAAACCATTAGAATTATAATTCGGTAATAAAAATTAAAATTTAATGCGGAAGTTTCGACGTTAATTTTGGCTCAGATTTCAAATTATTTTCAGCGGCTATGAGCCCAAACAGGGAAGAAATTATTCCCCAGATGTTTAGCGGCTATAAATTATCAGGATAATCTAAATAACACAATATCCTCCCCTTTAAGTGTAAATAAGCTCAAGCGTAATTTTATTTTACGTTGGGCATTAAATTGAATTCTGCTTATTTTGCGTTATAAAAATATTGATTTAATATTAACATTTATTTATGTGGTCACTCCGTGATTAATAACAATAATTTATTTACGGAAAATAACATAGAGTTTCGGAAAGTAATCTCTTTCCGTTTTCAAAGCTATTTTTTGGAATAACTCTTATTTTGCTGTGTATGTCAAATACACAGCTTTAAGATTCTGTTTATGTTATTTCCATAGATACTTACTACTTACACAGAACATAGAACTGATATTTTCTTTTAGATAATGTTGAGTTTGTTAAGTTCTTCTTTTAACATTGGTAGCCAGGTTGTACAAATATCTACAGAACAATTCGATACGTACTTATCTTCATTTAATAAGATTATTGCTGTTTCTTTAATTTTTTTTTTTTGTATCTGTTTCTTTTTTTGCCGAGTCCCAGTTTATTCTATGTCCGTTTTCCCAAGCATGTTCACAAATCTTTGATTTCTGAATTTCATTCCTTCTAATGTAATTCTTGTGCTCATCCAACCTCACACTGAAAGGTCTGGACGACTCACCCACATAACATTTACCACATTCGCACGGGATATTGTAAATACAGTTTTTTGAATTCTGCTCCCTGTTTATCGGTTTTGTTTGTGTTAAAATAGATCTTAAAGTGTTCCCCGTTTGAAATATCGTCCTAACATCAAATTTGTCACCTATACGGCGTAGCTTTTCCGATAGTCCGTATACATAAGGAATTATTGCTGTATAATGACGTTCAGGATTTTGTCGTACCTGATTGTCCCTATTTTCAACATTTATGAAAACTCTATCAACAAAGGCTTCAGGATATTGATTTTGTACTAGAACCTCTTTGATAAATTTTTTCTCGTTATTTAATATTTCATTATTAGATGAAATTATTTTGGCCCTGTCGTATAAACATTTTACAACACCCCTTTTAACATTTATTGACTGATTTGAGTTAAAATTTAGATATCTATTAGTATGTGTTGGTTTTCTATAAACGCTTGTTTCAATTATTGTGTTATTTACCCTTCTAATTAAAACATCTAAAAACGGTAGTTCATTCCTACTTTCTACTTCTAATGTGAATTTAATAGACGGTTCCTTACTATTTATATTTTCTAAAAAATTATCTAATAAATCTACACCATGAGGCCAAATTGCAAAGATGTCGTCAACATATCTCCACCAGACAACCGGTTTGTTTATACAATTTTGAACATGTGTGTTCTCAAAGTTCTCCATAAATATGTTGCTTAAAATTGGTGATAATGCAGACCCCATAGCCATACCAAAATCCTGCTGATAGAACTCATTGTCCAATTGAAAATAGGTTGTTTTTATACACAGTGTTAAGAGTTCCATTATGTTATTTACAATTAATTTAGTTCTAGTTTCCAAATTATTATCATTTAGCAACCTGTCTTTAACTATTTTTAAGGTTTTATCTACCGGAACATTGGTAAAAAGACTAACTACATCAAAACTAACCATCAGGTGTGTTCATGAATATCGCATATGAATAGGTATTTCCAGATAATGGATCAATAATTTTAAGTAAAAATTTTGCCAAATTATGACATGGTGAATTAATAGAACTAACAAATTCAAGATTTGTGAACATGCTTGGGAAAACGGACATAGAATAAACTGGGACTCGGCAAAAATTTTAACAAAAGAAACAGATACCAAAAAAAGAAAAATTAAAGAATCAGCAATAATCTTATTAAATGAAGATAAGTGCGTATCGAATTGTTCTGTAGATATTTGTACAACCTGGCTACCAATGTTAAAAGAAGAACTTAACAAAACTCAACATTATCTAAAAGAAAATATCATCAGTTCTATGTTCTGTGTAAGTAGTAAGTATCTATGGAAATAACATAAACAGAATCTTAAAGCTGTATATTTGACATACACAGCAAAATAAGAGTTATTCCAAAAATGGCTTTGAAAACGGAAAGAGATTATTTTCCGAAACGTCAGCAAAATACATTATTTCTATGTTTATTCCGATTTATATTATTTGCAAAACATAACCTCTGACTTTTCCTTTGGTGTAAACGTCACGGGCGCAGAGGCTTTTTTCCAATAATTCTATTATTTTGTAGATTCGGTGATTTGTTTTGAAGAGGATAATAATACATGTGGTAGAAAACCCAAATAATAGGAAAGAATATTCGTAGAATGCCACAAATAACTTTCAAACAGTACATATAAGAATATAAGTATATAAATAACTAAGAATTTATACTGATTTCGTAAACTGGATGTTATTGTTAACGCGGATATAAAAATGTAATATCAATTACTGAAGTCCACCGTTAAAATTTACATACGTTGGAATCAGTACAAAGGCTGCAAGCAAATGATTTCCTGTTGAGTTTTACTAATAAAGTAAACTTTTTTGTCCTACTTACTGCAAAATAGTGCTACCAAATAAACTTAAGAAATCTAATTCCCTAATTAAATTGAAAGCTATAAAATACAAAAATAGTACAGGTATGGCCATCTGTCAATGGTTGAGTTAAGCGCAACAACTTGCAGGTTGCAAATTCTACAAGTTCCTTTACTCACAACTAAAATAGTGGCATATGATCGATAAAAGGAATCTATAATAAAAGTTTTTATTACTTCCATACCACAGCTGATTTGCCTTTGCTTCAGTTTGTAATTTCTATTTTGTACATAACCAACAATATGAACAGCTGTAAATAAATAGTAAAACGTATTGTGACTATTGTGAGAACTCAGAAAATATATTACATCTTATAGGATATACTATATATATATATATATATATATATATATATATATATATATATATACCTAGCAATGAGAAAAGGCAAGGAAAATAACCATATGTACTTACATAGTAAATAAAAATATATAAATTGAAATATAGGTATCTGATGTAAATAAATGTTTTGTAGACAATTGTTTCCTGGGATAATGCTGTATAGAACGAAAATACATAATATTGTAAAAAAACATTACTGACTTCCTAAGATATAAAAATATGTACATAAAACAGTGTGAAATGGTTTAGCAGTTATACAAGTAAAATTCTGTTAGTTGAAAACAGTTTCACTTACAAAAACTGAATCAAAATGTTACACAGATCGTGCTAAATATAAACAAAACACTAGTTTTTATATAAAACTGTTAAATGGACATAGGCCATGCAACAAGGCTTGTGTATAAAAATTCATATAAGATAATTCGCAGCAGACACTGAAATAACCATTAACCTACACAGGATAACGCAACTTATCCGAAAAATTTTAACCATACATGCACCTTTAAATAAGAAGTCTGTTTCTTGAAAAAAAAAAAATTAATAAAACACAGAAAAAGATACAAATTGTTAAAGTTACAAATTAATGAAAATTTGTCGATGTCTTGGTTACTGATGAAGCTATTTTTACGCGTAATGGTATAACCAATCTACATAATATGCACGTATGGACCATTGAGAATCCTCATCCAGTAGTTCGGAATCACTTTGAACATCGATGAACGCCTAATTGGTCCGTTCATATTGCCAAATCAGATGGATAGTCAGCAATATCTGCAGTTTCTCCGTAATGATCTACTCTACAGATATATTTTACCTAAATTATAAAATGCTAAAAGTGATCAAAAATTTATTAATCATAGCATTGACAAAACTTTTTAATATCATAATGACATCCACCTATCCAGAGATTTTCAAAATTACAAAAATTTTCCCGATATTTAAAACAGGAGACTGAAATGAATTAGCAAACTATAGGCCAATCGCACTCCTAAGTGTATTATCTAAAACATTAGAAATACTTCTAAAAAACTAAATTGCTGATTATGTTGAAAATAACAATATATTAAGTAATACGCAATTTGGATTTCGTAAACATAAGTCCATAAAAAAGGCCGTTACGGCTTTGGTCGAAAAAGTCATTGAAGTCATTTTCAAACAAGGAATATGTCTTAACTATGTTTTGTGATTTGAGCAAAACCTTTGACTGCATATCGCATGAGCTACTTTTAAGTAAACTTACCCAATATGATATTGAACAAAAAGCATTGAACTAGATACCTATTTGAAGGGCAGGCAGTACACTTGTTACTATAATCAAATATACATTGAGAGACAAATTGTAAAACATAGTGTTCCGCAAGGTTCACTTCTGGGACCCATACTATTCCTTATCTATATAAATGATCTTCCTATTGCGATTTTCAGTATCGAGTTTGTGCTTTTTGCAGATGACACAACCAGCACAAATGTTAACAATAATTTAAAACCTCTCCTTATTAATATGACTGAAAATAGACGTCTTACAATTCAGTGGTTTTCAACAAACCAATTACTATTAAATGATGCAATGATCAACATAATGTTATGCACTAATAGAAATCTATAGGGTACCAGAATTTAGAACATTTAAAATTATTAGGAGTCTATTTAGACCATGGTTTAAAGTGGGACGAACATTTAAATTTTATAAGTAAAAAATTAAATAAAAACATGTATTTATTAAGAAATCTATACTTCTTATTACCTCTTAATGCAATGAAAACATGCTATTTTTCTGTTTTCCACTCAGTGCTAAAATATTGTATATTATCCTGGGGACATTCACCCCACAGTCATAGAATCTTTAGAATTCAAAGACAAGCAATTAGGGCAGTGTCTGGACTAGATTATAGTGAGGATGTGAGATCAAAATTTATTGAACATGCTATACACACTTTACCTTGCATATATATACTGGAGTGCTTAGCCCACATAAAGAGCAATATAGATATATATTATTATATATACAGTTCAGGCCGAAATTCACAAGTATCCTACTAGGCAAAGGAACAATATATGAATCGATTACACAAGATTACTGCATAGTCTAAATGCTTACAACTATTATAATCCACTATTTTATAATGAGCTTCCCCAACATATTAAAAATTTAGAGTTAAACAAATTCAAGTCAATCATAATAAATTTCCTAATCAAAAAAGCATTTATTTTATAGTTTTAGTGAATATCTTGACACTGGCTTTGAAAAAATTGGCAACTAATATAAAGTATATTAATTTATGTCTGATTATGGGTGTATTTCAATGTATAGTGTTGTTAACTCTACATTTCTTGGTTACTAAATGTCTTGTATAAATATATATGTGTGTGTATGTATATTCGTATGTTTATATGTGTATATAATATCTCATTACGAGTGTATTTTAATGTATAGTGTATAGTTTAGTAAATTCTATATTTGTTGTTTACTAAATTATGTTATATGTATGGATATTTTCGGTGTATTTTTAGATATATGCATTATTAATAGTTTAGTGTATGTTAATTATTTTCTATTTATTACTACATTATTTGACATGCTTATAAAAATGTATTGTTTACAGCTGAGTAAAGATCTATCTATCTATGTATCTATCATGTCATATAAATTCAGATACTATATCTACTAAAACTGTCACCCAAAATATTGTCTGAAAGTTATTTGTGGTATTCTACGAATATTCTTTCCTATTATTTGGGTTTTCTACCATATGTATTATTATCCTCTTCAAAAACAAATCACCGAATCTACAAAATAATAGAATTATTGAAAAAAAGCCTCTGCGCCGCGCCGTGACGTTTACGTCAAAGGAATAGTCAGAAGTTATGTTTTGCAAATAATATAAACCGAAAGAGACTACTTTCCTAAACGTCAGCAAAATACATTATTTCTGTGTTTATTCCGATTTATATTATTTACAAAACATAACCCTGACTATTCCTTTGACGTAAACGTCACGGGCGCAAAGACTTTTTTCCAATAATTCTATTATTTTGTAGATTCGGTGATTTGTTTTTGAAGAGGATGATAATGCATGTGGTAGGAAATCCAAATAATAGGAAAGAATATGTCACCCAAAATATCGCAATCTAACAAGAGGCCCAGAAATACCTATACTTTCCATATTCCTCTATCATGCATCATGCTGGTAATAAGCAAGTCGAACTTATCAGACACAAACGGTGTGTTTCTGGAAGTAGCAGTAATGGATATCGTACATTGACAAATAAATTGTAATTAAAATAAAATTTTAAATATTTTGTGGAGCCGGAATAAGCTAATTGATTTTAATACAATTTGACACGAATACTCCTAGGTAAATAATAATTACTAACCGCCGATTAATTTTAATCGCGGGTAGAAAAAACTGATTAATTACCGTATTCTCGAGTTAATTAAATACGACATTACCTGAGCGTTGGAACTTTCAAAGCGTGCGACAACTGATGTTATTCCGAGCAAAAAAAATCCACAACGCAGGTGCTCTTAATTAGAGCCCTTTGAAGTTCCACCGGTATTTAAAAACAATAAAAATTTAATTTGTAAAAAACACTGGGAAACGAATTAATCAAGATTAATGATTGCCTTTTGTTTTTCCATTTAAAACAATTAAATTTAAAGCAAAGTATGGACAGCGCTCTAAATACGCCTGCAGGGAATTGGAGCATTTAGTGCTTTTATATTTGAGATTTTCAGAAACCTAATTAGTACCTGCGACATTCACTTAATTAAGAAAATTAATGAGGAATCACGTTTAAATATTTAACAAAGTTTTGCACGAAGTTTTCATTTCAACTCATTTAATTTGCAATCTCGCAATGCTCGCAATAGAAAACTTTCGTATAAGTATCGCTGTTTAAAACAATGAAGTTCTATATAATTAAGTAAAATCTACAGAACGTTGCTAATGAATATGATTGGGAAACTTATATTAATCCAACAATTTTGTCCGGTTAAATTCCACTTGGGATATGCAGGATTTTAACTAGAGCAGACTCAGTTTCTGAGGATTATTACTTTGGCGACCTGGCAGCACGAAAATGACCGCAACATGGGAAATCTGAAAGAGACGGGATGACAAGGCTTAACTCAATAAGACCACGTGTCCCGAGAAATTAAGTTTTTCAGAAGAATGATTTTACTCTAATGAGATACTTTGTAATAACTTTGGCATTAATGATTTGAAATATTATTATTAAATATTTAACAAATTTATTGAACTAAATTTGCGGTTGGTTCCATGTGAAACATCTTCGCATCAATAATTGTTTTTAAATAAACACTGCTTTTAGATGTATCAAATTACTATGTTTAAAATTATCTACAAATGTTTCGGCTTTTTAGGCCTTTATCAAGAGTGCAAAGTGTATACTAAGTAACAGAAGTGGTTAATCTAAATATATAAATAAATAAATAAACACCACAGAAATTAGACAACCTCCAATTCCAGAAGCCAGAGGCTTGTGTGGAAGGGGTTACACATTGAAAAAACGCAGACATACAACCATTTCCTCCGGTGGCGCGATACCCGTGTAATTAATTGCGATTGCCACTTCACGCCTTAACCAACGCTGCTATCGGCCAGACGATACTTAAAAACATTTATGACTTAAACTTTAGTCATGGGAACTTTTCGGGTAAATCTAACATAATAATATAAATCAACGAATAATTGTTAACATTTTAATCTAATATAGAAGTATTTAAAAAAAATTGTTGGTAAAGGGATTGATTTTAAGGATTTTTTTAATTCCAAATTGTTCAAGAAGATTTAGACGTTTACCTTTTCTCTCTGTATGAAGTAAATTTATGTTAACTGTGTCTATGAAATTGTTATTTTCAATGCAGCGTGTTGACATTCCCGTATTTTTATTGTTATTTAAAATTGATATTTATGTTCCTTTACCCTGTTCTCAATGCTTCTACCACTCTGACCTATATAGACGGCATTACAATCTTTACATTTGATTTCATATACACCTGATGTATTAAGTTTAGTTCATTTCTCCATATTATTAGCTAATATTTTTCCTAAATTCGTTTTATTCACACTTATTGTAGAGATACCTAAATTATTCAATTTACTCGAAATTTCTTCAATACATTTTGGGATATAATTAATAAAACTGTATTCTGTTGATTTGTTAGGTGCGTTGAAAAATTCCTTTTCGAACATTTTACTTTGTTTTTTTTTAACCACATTACCTATTAGAGACTCGCTGTATCCGTTATTTCTTGCAATTTGTTTAATTGTATTCAATTCCCTAACCAAATCGTTTTTGCTAAAGGAAAATATGTACGTCTATGTATTAGACTATGAAAAGGCGAGAGGTTAATTTGCCATGATTGTTGTGAATTATAATGGATGACTGTATCTGTGGTAGTAGGTTTACGGTAAATACTGAATTTTAACTGATTTTTATGTTTTCTAATATTAATATCTGAAATGGAGTTTGAACAGAATAGTCCATTAAACTTTATAGCAAGTAGAAAGCGTAGAAGTGTATAGGAAAGTGTCGATATACAGAGTGAATGCTATAACTCCAAGAATACGAATACTACGTAAAAATGTGCCTAAAACATTTCGATAGAGAATTTTCTTATCTTTAACTTTGATAACCATCTCTTTTTCATAGGACCATTCACAATTGAGATATTTGCAAAAAAATATTTTCAAGCGATATTGCCCCAAAATTGGGGGTGTTTCGAGGAGTCGGCGAGGGGCAAAGGGCAAAATTAGTATGCCTAAAAGATGCCTATAATGAAGTGGTCCCAATAGTAAAATCTCTTGTCCGATTTAAAACGATGTCAATCTACGTGACGACTGGCCAATTCTCTTTTCTTTAATTTCTTTTTGGATTCTATCCAAATAGTGCATTCTGTAAGTCGAACAGGAATATGAATTTTTCTTAGCCTAACGAGACTATGCCCCCCCCCCCGTTTTCGAGGATGCTGAATTATCGAAAACGGGGGTAACACAGGTTTGGCTGGCAGGATACGCGGTTTACCCCCTTCGGGGGTGGTTTTTGGCCATTTGGGGGGATGGGATGACCTCGGTGAGAGATTTAACCACCATCATCGTGTTCAGCATTCTCGAAAACGGGGGGGGGGCATATTTTCGTTAGTTAGCTAAGAAAAATTCATATTTTTCGTGGTTCCACCCGACGCACAGAATTCACTAAAGTGTATTATCAGTAATCACTTTTGACTTGTCCTATATCAATTGGATTGATAAATGGCTATTTCTATTTTATAATTTTATGAAAGAGTAATAGTTTTTTCATAATGTCGAAATAAGTCAGTTTCAAGTTTCAATATATTTCTATATTCATTCAATATAAATAGAAAAGTAGTACCTACTTCGAAGTTATAATATATTTTGGCAATTTACTTTAATTTAATCATTGTACCTCAAAATTATTTTTTATTTTATATAAAGTTGAAAACTTCTATAGTTACCTCTAGTTTGAGAAATTAGTTAGAGGAGAAACAACGACATCCCCGTGTGTTTTAATAATGGAACGAGTAATTTTCCGTATATTAGCTTTATTATTTTAATATGTATATAATACTTGTTTTACCTATATCCACACAAATTCTCTATCAACATTTATTTGACTAGAGATATCATTCGGCAAAAATAATTAGCAATTAACGAAATCTGTAATATTAGGAAATTGGTTTTTGAACAGTCAGCCATTCAAATTTGAGCAAAATATGTGATTGATGCAAACTACCCCATAAATATCTAAAATACATTATCGAAAAGCTATTGATAGTGACTCTGACAGAGTTCATTACAAATAAAATATATCTGCGTTAGCGACGGTTTAATCGATTTTCGCTCCAGATATGAAAATCCTGCCAGTTATAGGAAGCAGATCTCGTAAAGCTATATGTACCTTTTACAGAGATTTATTTGCAATTGTACATTTGGGCCCAAATAAAAGTACGAAAAATAACGAATTATATAATTAGAAGTCCATAAAATTAAATACTATACTAAAACAATCAGTTTGTAGATATTAACTTGTGAAAGTTTTGCTACATTTCTACAAATATGTTATGCTTATAACTTAACCAAATATTATTTTACGCAAGTTTTTTGACAGTGCGCCGAGTGTTCCCATGTCTAGTCTTTCAAGTAATCTAGAAAAATACAAGATGGATACTTTAGCAAATGCAGTAAGACTAATACTAAAGGGTCAGATAACTTTTCCGCATTTATCGCGGAAGACTGCGGCAGCTATCTTCGCCGGTCCTCCCACAACAATATTTAAGTTGTCACTAAAAACGCGTACATTTCCTGACGTGTGGAAATATTCACGCCTATGTTCCGTTCTTAAAAACGACAACAAGAGTATGGCCGAAAATTATAGGCTCATTACAATTATCCGCAACTTCGCTAAAGTCTTTGACATCACATACGTCATTACCCAGTCCCGTAGAAGGTCAAATTATATGTAATCAACATGGCTTTGTTCCCGGTAGATCTACTGAGACAAACCTTGCACGTATCACACAATTCGTTTCTAAGGAATTGGATGCAAGTAGGCAAGTTGATATCATTTATATAGATTTTTCCAAAACATTTGATCGTGTGGATCGCGGTATTCTATTAGAGATATTGGGTAAGCTTGGATGTTCAGTGATGCAATTGTATTTTTTCTCTTCATATCTATAGAATAGGCGTCAGTATGTTGAATACCGTGGTTACAAGTCGTTTGATATTCTGGTCACCTCTGGCGTAACCCAGGGTTTTGCACTGGGCCCGCTTAAGTTTATTGTCTTTATATCTTATACACCGATGATTTGAAAATATATTGTGTAATAGCAAATGAACAAGATTAATTAGGCTTCATTTTTTTCAATTACCAATAAAAGTATGTACATATCACTAGAGAAAATTTACGTATTAGTTACTTTATAAGTAAATCTTCTTTCATATTACAATGCTTCAAACATCTGCTCCGAAGGTCGTCTAGAATTAATGGTTTAGATAAATTAGTGAGGTACATATTTTACGTATAATTAGAAAACGAATCTCTGTGGAAAAAACGTGAATTCTTGGGAATTTCTCTCGTTAAAGTAACCGGTTTTGAGATATTCGCTGTGAAGCTTCGTGTATAAGGTGAATAAAACATTTTTTAAACAGAATTATTTAACGACAAATTTTTTATTTTCTATACTATTTTCTTTTCTAACAAAAGGTTTGAAAGATAAAAGTGAAAATCAGCGTTAAGTACCCGTTAGGGGCGGTTTTTGCAAAAAAGGGACTTTTCATTCCTGAATGGGGTGGGAACTGTTCGTGTGTCTATTCCTAAACCTATCGAGAGTACGCATCTAAAAAATTATTTCTGTATTAATTATTTCTTCTATTCACTGTTTTTTAATCTAATTTGCATGTACTGATGGACTTCAGTACATTTCGAATTCAGGAATGTCGTTAATAAAAGATAAAAACAATGTTATTAAACTCAGTCTTTGGCTTTATTTGCTTATACTGAATTTTGCCTAAACAATGAACAAATATTAAAAAAATAGCCTCAACAACTTTGTTAAAATTTGAACACTTAATATCTAAAAAAAGGAATGAATGGAAATGGAATGGAAATAAGGACTGTAGACTGTAGACGATAATTACAAACAGAAAATGTGCCATAATAAAACATTTTATATGATGTGCTGTTTTAATTCTATTTACATGTTTCTGAGCAGTTGCCATGAACTTCCAAGATACTTGTATATTTATCAAATGCCGTGAAATAAGAAAATACATATTAAATACAAACAACCCAATAACTACACGGGCCAAGATCATTCGTTCCGTTAGAGATTAAACTGGAAATTTAATTCTTACAGAATTCCTTATGAGACCTCTTTATTAATAACGATTTTACAGACCTTGAATGTGAAAAGAAAAGTAATTTGATACGATCAAAATCGTGGTATCAAAGAAAGTTTTCAACATATTATATTCCCAACGAAAAGTTTCGCTACAAAATCTGGATTAATAACGGTTCTTTAGAAGTAAAACAAAAGCCTCGTCTTATTTTATAAAGTTGGATGCCGATATTAAAATTTTATACCGTTTCACTGAATAAAGATGAAGATTTTATACTTGGATTGATAAGAAATGATATTCTGTACTTAAAAACGTAAGAATTGTTAGGTATCGCAAAAATCCCAAACGGGATTTAGAAGCTAATCATATTTATTATAAAATTGATATAATAACATGAAAAAATTATATTTTAAGTATTGTAATAACTGCAATCAAATATTTGCGTTGCAATTTACTTAAACTCATTATCCTCTTATCAGTTTCAGTTAGAAAATGCAACAATGATTTGGATTTAGTTTCGTCAAAAGTCGCTGATCTGGGTCTGACCATGACAAATCCAAAAACGTCTGTGGCTTTTATGCGGCTTGCCTTGTTGCATTACGGCCACCCAAGCTTGTAATTCGGAGCACGAGCCTCTGGACGGCCACAACATGCCTGCGTCAGCTGCTGTATAGACCATGTAAGCATTCGCGGCGGAATAAATTGAGTAAAGAATAATTACCTTTCTTGCACTTCTTCTGGATTGTTTTGGTAGCCTCGCAACTTGTCTGGTTTCCTTTCTTTAGAGTCAACGTTCGAGATCGCTGGTTTGTCTTCGGGTCACACTCCGACCATGCCCCTTTGCCATATCTGCATTCTTCTGAAAAAAAAGGAAAGATTAGTGAACCTTATATTTGTAAATAATAGAGTGGTTGAGTAATATAACAAGAACAAAACAGAATTCTGGGAAATTTTGGTCAGCCAGCAAAGGATAATTATTACGCATATTGGACAGATCGTAAGATTAATAATAATAATAATAATAATAATAATAATAATAATAATCGTCTTTATTTAGTAAATGCATATACACACATTTAACCTATATTTAGGGCGAAGTTTAGCCTATATAGCTATTCTAACACTTAACCCTAATCCTAGTTTATGTAATATTAAATCTATATCTTATAAAAGACCAGAATAGCACAATAATACATATAAAACAAGCACAAGTATGGAAATAAATACACATACACAAATATGAATATATACAACATACATGTAAGAATTTGGTATTATAAAAAATAAGTACGATAATTAGCAAAATATTAATAACCATAAAAAAAAGCAGGCATTGATGTACTGGCAATGATCATTGGAGAATAATATAAATAGGTATGTAACAAAAACCGTAATAAAACATTTTTATGAGTTTAGTAGGAAACGTTTAAGGTGGTAACGAAAAGAATTAATTGAATAAATTTTAAACGTATTATGCAAGGAATTATATTGCTTAACAGCATTAAATGTAAAGGATTTTTGAAACGTGGCAGTCGTATGATGTGGCATCGTTAGAATATAATTTCCTCTTATATTTGCACCATGAATTTGATTACGATGTACTAATTTATTTCTAAGATAGGTAGGTGTAGGGATAGTAATAAGACGATGAACGAAAACTAATAAATGATATTTCCAAGAGACATCGAATTTTAACCATTTTAATTCTTTTATTTTAAGACTTACATGATCGAATTTACGCATCCCACAGACGAAACGGCAGCAAGTATTTGGCACTTTCTGTATACGATATTTTGTGGCCGAATCTAATCTAATATCGCAGTAATCAAAAATAGGAAACACCAGGGACTCGCAGAGTTTTTTTCTAATTTTAAAATTGAGGATATGTCTATTTGAGTACAGTAGCTTTAGTGTTATATATGACTTTTTAATTAAATTGTTTATATGCGGCATAAATTTGAAATTTTTATCAAAAATGACGCCTAAATTTTTCGCATATTCCACTACTGGTATAATCTCATTTTCGATTTTAAGTACTACTGAAGTTTTTACATCATTATAACGGTTTTTTGAATAAAAAAGGACTATATGTGATTTTAGGGGATTAATTTTTAATGCATGATTATTGCAATATTTGCTAATATTCGCAAGGTCCTGATTAATATTACTAACAGCATACTGACAGATATTAGGATTGAAGTTATACTTTAACTGGGTGTCATCCGCATACGATTGCATCTCAGAGAACTGTGCACACTTGTAAATATCAATTGTATAAATTAAAAAAAGCAAGGGCCCCAAAACAGAGCCTTGTGGGACACCAGATGTTACTAATTCACTAGATGAAATACCAAGCCTAGTACGTACATTTTGTGTGCGCCCATTTAAGTAACTTTGAAAGAATGATACCGCAATATTATCAAGGCCATAATATCCTAATTTTTCACAGAGCAAGGCACAGTCCACGGAGTCAAATGCTTTAGAGAAACCCAAGAGCACTAACACCGTGGCCAGTTTCTTATCCAGTGCACTCAATATGTTGTCAGACATATTTATCAAGGCAGTAACTGTACTATGTCCTGGCCTGAACCCTGATTGATGTAGAAGTAACAAATGTTTCTCGGTGAAGTATGTATGCAGCTGTATAGAAATGATTTTTTCCAAGATTTTACCAAATACCGGCAGTAAACTAATTGGCCGTAGGTCGTTATATTGCATAGGGCTATTTACCTTAGGTACATAGGACATATCACTGCCTGCTTCCAAGCAGCAGGAAAATACCCATTTTCTAAGCAGCAGTTAATCACATGCGTTATGTAAGGCAATAGTAACGGTAAACAGAGCTTAACCATTTGCAATGATATACCGTCGACACCACTTGCATTGGATTTAAGGCTAGAAATAACTTCAAAAATTTGTTGTTGATTAGGCAAAGTAAAGCTAAATTCATTACCAGCATCAAATACTCTGTTCTTATAAAAATTGATTGTGTCGGGACTTGCGGCGTTACCATTAAATGCAGAAAGAAAAAAGTTATTTATTTCAGAAGGATCTGCAATATTGTCGGGTAATTCTACATTTGCCTTACGTTGAACGTTCATTGTTTTTAATGCATTCCACATATTGGTGATGTCATTTTCATGCAAGTATTTTAGGTATGCAGCTTTTTCTCTACGAATCGCTGTAACAGTAAAATTGCGTAAGTACTTATAATTTTCCCAATTTTCCTCTGTTTTATTACTTTTGAATTTACTAAAAGCCGGATCTCTTTCTTTCATAATTAACTTGACAGCATCAGTAAGCCAATGGGAGTGCGGTTTGTTCATACGTGCTGTTTGTATGGGCGCATGAATATCAAATAATGCAAGAATATTATTTGTTAAAAATTCGACTTTATTATCAATATTGTCCATGTACAATATATCTTGCTAGGGAATATTATGCAAATCAATATCAAATAGCTGTTTATCAAAGTATTTAAATGATCTGAATGTGTGCATATTTTGTACACGTTTATATATGTCTACTATAATTTCGCAAAAAACAAGTCTGTGATCAGTAATATTATCCGCATTAAGTGTCCCATGGCTTTTAACAAGAGTATAATCATTGACGAAAATAGGGTCGATAAGTGCTGACGTGAACTGCGTGATACGTGTAGGCTCGTCTATGACCTGCGAAAATCCATACGAATCAAAACAATGGGTGAGTGGATTATTTAAATTAAGTAAGTTAATATTTACGTCACCAGTAACCACTACAGCATCATAAGATGGCATGAGATACGAGAGTATGTTATCTAAAGTTTCTATACAATCTGCAATATTGTTTTGTGGAGGTCTATAAACAACCCCCACTGCAAGATATGACCTGTTCAATTTTATACGAATCCATATATGCTCAGTGCTACCATTGTTATGAATATCCATTGGTATTTGTTCACAAATAAATTGACTTTTTATATAAACCGTAACACCCCCACCCCTACCTGTACTACGATCCTTACGAAACAGCGTATAGCCCGGCAACATTACTGTTTCAGAGGGCACATCATCAGAAAGCCACGTTTCACTAACCAAAAATGCATCAAACGAATGTTGTGTAACCATTTGTGAAAAGTCGTTAAATCCAGCTAGCAGCGATCGACAATTTAAATGACCAATTTTGAAGTTAGCTTTTTGTTTGTTACTCCCCATTACTAATTTTTGATTTTAAGATCTCAAGCTGGTAATTATAATAATAACATGAGTTGTCGTCACTAGCCGAATGATCAATGGGAACATCAACACCATTACTCTTTCTACGACTATTGAAATTACAGCAGTTTATGCATTTTATTTGTTCTAAGTTATTACACTCCTGACTCTCATGTTCCTCCCCACAGGTTTTACAAGTAGGATTAGGTTGTTTACTCGAGAGAATTGTAAAAATGTTCTCGCACGGTAAAACAGAATTTGTTAAAATAAGTAATATTATTTTGTTAATAAAAAAAATCCTGTTCAACATAATATAATCTAAGTAACGGCCATTTTAAAAGCCACTAAATAATTTATTTGTTTAAAGTTAGTTTAAACTGTTTAAAGACACTTAATTTGTTTGATAGAAACATAACTTTTCTGAATTCAAAAAAGAATAGAATGAAATAAAATGCTTTTGGTAATCCATACATTATTCTGCTCAAATATGTACGCGGGTTATAATAAATAGGTGGTGTAATAAATTTAGTGAAAACTGCTTGTTCTGTTTAAGAGAAGTTTTCTGTATAATGTAAAAACGACCTATTTTGCAGTAACACCAATACTTTTTGTTTCAAGTCCTTTCGTTTTGTTTAGTATAATTCTTAGTTTTAATAAAATAAGATTTGTTCACGATCTGTATTTGAACGTTTGAAGCAACAAAATCTTTCGTTTAAAACAACAGAAGAAAATGAGGGGGACGCTTATAGATTAGCATATTTTCATAGAATAGAATATTATTTACTTATTTACATGAGTAACAGAAACAATACACTAGTTAATTTTAATATCTATAAGTAAAAATAAATATATCAGTAGATGCAAAGACCCGTTAGAGCCTGGGAGCATAGGCAAAATACCTAGCTGAAGTAAAAGATCTATTTATTTGGCGAAGGATCCTATGAACCTGAATGCAAACTAATAGACAAGTGGTATCTTATAACTATATAGTTGAATTCACTTATATAACATATCCTTACATTTATTCACAGACAATGCAAACAACAACAACCATGTTGATAAAAAAAGAGAAAAATACATAAAGTTTCATGACATATGATCATAGACATCATCAACTTTGTACTTGAAGCCATAACAAAGAACTAATTACTTCCAGTTTTAACGAATCAATTTTTCAACCCTCTAGAGGGGTGGAAGCCTGGTGTAGGGATGGTTGAGGTCAAATCCCTCGAGGGACCTTCCATTCTAATAGAGGGAATAACAGTTAGTCGAAAGACTGGGGAAAATAAACGGGTTGACGGAAAAAGGCACTTTGGGGGTGATTATTGTGGATTTGAGGGGGTTTCCGAGGGAGTTGTTGAGAAAAAAAATTGTAGGACCCCCACCATCGTGTTCAGTGACCTCTAAAACGAGGGAGGGTCTCTAGATTGGCGCTCTGGCAAAAAAAGGTACCCCTTCCGACTCCTGACCGCGACTAATAATAAAGATCTTAATTTTTTAACAGAATGGCAGATATATAGTTTTTGAAATTCTAAGGGTATATTCATCAAACCAATTCTTAATCACCTTTAAGTCGGATTCTGATATTCTTTTCACTTCATCCCATGATTTCCCTCTGAAAAAAATTGCGGCGTCATCCCCCTAATATTTACGCTAAATATGTCATTTAGATACATTATAAATAAAATTGGGGCAAGAACCGTGCTTTGCGGGAGACCATAGAGCATATTTCTTGCCCCACTTGTGTTTTTACCAATTCCAATATATTTATTTACTGTTTAAAATAATACAATATATTTCCAGGCCCCGGTCTAGAGCCAGTCCGCCAACCGTGGTGCGAAGGGCTGGATGGGGCGAGGCTGGTTCAACTTAAAACTGTGAACAAAAGTGAATAAATCTAAACTTATAATCTAAAATACTCTAAATAGACCCAGACACTCGCACAAACATCCATCACTTTTCACACAAAAACAATGAATAAAACGGATGAATAACATTTAAAATTCCAAGAAGGCGGATAAAAACAATTAAAACTTATAACTAAAACTCGCGGACTTCACTGATTCGATTTTGATCGTTGAAACGGATAGATACAGACAAATGACAAATACCCGTTTAAAACAATGCAGGTGAGGATAGCATCCCAGCCACCCAAGATGTGATTAAAAATGTGATTTTTTGAAATGTTTGATAATTTTGATGATTTTTATGGCAGGTGATTTGAAAAGAATTTAGAAGAAAACAACAAAAAATAAAAATAACAAACAGAAACCGAAAGAGGGATAGAAAAATAATTAAAAATTTAAAGTTCAGAGTAAAAGAAGCTAAAAGTGCAAAAAGAAGTTAAGGAAAGGGGAAGTTTGGCTAGATTGTGTGTATGGTAGATTTTATTTGATTCGGATTTGTGTAATGTTTCTAGTAAGCGGACTATAACCCAGCTCGGTGCTATAAAATTTTTGAGAAATTTCGCGGACGTAGTCTGCTATTTGCATTATGTCATTACAACGTGCATACAAATCTCTGAGGGAGGTGTACCTGTCAGAATTTGATATGAGGCGCATGAACTTGTGTTCCAAGATTTTAAGTTTTTTGATTGTCGTCATCGGCGTGCTGCACCACACCGGCGCCGCGTATGTCATGGCCGCCGTGACCACCATCGTGTACAACAAATTCGTGTTGTCTGTTTAGTCTGCTACCCCTGACCAGGAGCAGATACAGACTCCTGGATATGCAGTAGACAGTCCGTATGGTATTGAAAGTCAGTCTTTTGTCCAGGCTGATCCCCAAATATTTTACACAAATTTTAAATGGAATGGGATTCCCCTTGATCAAAATTGACGTTAATATCTTATTCTCGTGTGAAAACTATGGACTCGGCGTTTACCCGAATCTTCCACCGGTCGTAATACATCGTGCCACGGACCATATATGTCTTCAGCAGCATATTTGCTGCCTGGGCATTATGCGAATGTGCACACATGGCTGTGTCATCGGCATACTTGACCACCTTCGCATTCGGATACATACAACTTTGGTAAGAGGCAAGACCTTTGCGGAACTCCCGCGCGAATGTCCCGCCGTGTTCAAAGTTTGTTGTTTACCCCTGCAGAGATCTGCCTGACGGGAACGAATGAACAAGTATGGTTATGTGTGTCGGAAAGTGGTAGTAGTGCATTTTGTAGAGTAGACCCGGGATCCAAACAGTATCGAAGGCCTTCTCAATTGCACCTTGACATCGTTAACTATCCTAACGACTTGCTGCACCGTGCTTCGACCCTTCCGGAAACCGAATTGACATTTATCGTTGATGTGGCGCTCATACTGAGCATCGTCAAGTCTGATCAGGATGAGCTTCTCCACCAACTTGTAAATCGCCGACAACAATGAAATTGGACGATAACTGCCGGCGAGTTTCGCATTCTTATTCGGTTTCAGAATGAGTACAACCACAGCGCAATTTCACTGGCTATGCCAGTGTTGTAGTCGCAGGATTGCATTAACGATATACGTCAATTGCACAATACCTTTTCTTAGGAGATATTTGAGTAGCTTAAATTATACTGTCTTTTCCCGGCGCTTTATTACTTGGTAACGTCTTGATGACTTCTGTCACTTCCGAGGGTTTGACCATGACCTTCAGAAATCTTTGTCTTGTCAATTGTACGTCATGGCCAATAATTTCGTTTAGGTCATTTTCAAAGCGGTCATGCCCTAAATTATTAGGTATGTCATTGCTGTGTATAGTTTCAAAGTGAATAGCTAATTGGTTCGCTTTCTGCATGTCCGTCATCGCGGTACGTCTGTTCGCACTTGTGAATGCGGGTATGGCTTCTCACGTAATTCTAAGGGCTCTTGCCAATTTCCACAGCGAGTTGTCGTGAGGATTGCGGTGTTTATGAAGGTCTGGATTCGTCCTTGCAGCCTAGTCATTTCGGAATTGGCGTTGGCATCGCGATTTCGCTGCCAAAGCCGTTTCGGTAGGTTTTTTTCCCCTAATGTCTCGTACGACCGCCTCGTCAAGTCGGTCTCTGTATGGATTTATGGTTATCGCTGTGGTAATCCTCTGTTTGCCGCCCTGCAGTATTCTCATAAGTCGGCATCCCTATAAGATCCAATCATCCAATTCTTCTGTGTTTTTACCGAATTTTACCATTTGTGTTCTTTTACCTAAACAACTTTTGACTAAATCGTGGTGGCAAGGACCTTTGACGCCAAAATGTTCTAACTTTTTAAATATTGTTTTATGAATTGTGTCAAAAGCCTTTTCTAGATCTATAAAAACACAAAGGGATGGTGTACTATCATCTAAACATTTATACATTTTTTCAGTCAGACATGCTATAGAATTACTTGTTGATGTTTTTCTCGGGACCCAAATTGGTTTATAAGTAGTAAATAAATCTTATTAAGGTATTGCACTAATCTTTTCTTAAAAGCTTTTTCAAAAATTTTCGCAATATTGGGTGTTAAGAGATATAGAGTAGTAATTTCCCATTAAATTTCTATTACCTTTTTTATGTAAGGGTTTAATTATGAGATTGACTAATAATGGTGTTATTATATTACTTCCTTCTTTTAATATTTCTAACTTTACTTTATTTACTAATTTTGCTCCTATTTCTGAGTAATGCTTATTAACTGTGTCTGCAATTTCTGTTTCACTATTTACTACATGATCGTTATTTAATTTAATTAGCTTTATTATTTGATTTGTACAAAAATATCTTTTTTGTTTTATGTAACATGAAAGCGTTACCTGCAGTGGGTAGGGATAGTTTACGAACTAATTATGCACGTTTCATAGCGGACATGAGCTTTCAACTTCAATCCCTTGACTACAGCAAAACCGTCCAAATTCGGTCTCTAATTATAAACAAAATTAGGCATCTGAAACTATAAGTTTAGTTCGAGAAATAGGCCACTGTAAATTAATTTTGGTTGATGAGGAAAACTTTATAAATATTAACGAGCGCTAATGGAAACAGAATTGTTAAGACAAACACTGCATATAGAGGCTGGGCTGAGATCAGAACACTTTCTTTTACATTTACGTTTCTAACTTTCTGGCGAATAACCCAAATTTACTTTATTTCACGCCGCCGGGCCGCGCCGTCTAACAGGCATTCCGTCCTTGATTTGCTAACGGGAATTAAATTTGGACATTTAAATGAAATTTGTCTCCATGTTTGGAGATTAGAAATAGTTTAGATCCTGGAGAGATTCATTAAGTTTTACAGTGACTCATTAACATTTATGCATTAAATATGTAAGTTTAGCATTAAAAATGCTACATTTGTAAGCCTGATAACAAGGATATTGCTATATCTAAATGGCTGTATTACAAATAGTTGAGAAATTTTGTTAGTGTATCTATACATCGCGAAAAGAAAACATGAATTGAATATAAATCTATAACAGTAAAAAACTCAAGATAATGGTGAGTAGCAATAAATCGAACATTGTAAATAAAATGGAAATGATATATCGGATAAGATAAATGACATAAAATGACGTGATTAAAGCCTGTTCTTTAAACAAGTCCAATTTCGCTGATAATTACAATATACCATACAAAATGCTTAAACTTTGTTTACCTTACTGCTTAGGAGTACTAACATGTCATAATTTTTTCAATTGAAAATAATGTTGCACTCAACAAATGGAAAAAAGCAATTGTGAAACTATTGCCAAAAAAATTCTCCGGAAGCACATAACGATTTTAGACATCTCAGCTTATTAAATGTCATATCTAAGGTTATGGAAAGCATTGTTCAGAATAAACTTATGATTCACAATCTTCTGCCTTTAAATCGGTCTGGTTTCCGTGGAGACCATAGTACAATTATAACACTGATGAATGCAAAGTTACCACAGTAGTATTACTGGACTACACAGAAGCTTTCGACTGTCTAAACCATGATATTACTCAGGAAACTTACTTTTCTTATTGTTGATCCAAACTCAACTGGTTGGTTTAGGAATTATTAATCTGGAAGGTCTCAAAGGATTAAAAGTAATACATTAACGGAATCAATGGTCGTCAAAAAGAGTGTCCCTCAAGGGTCAATATTGGGCCCTATTTTATTTATTTTATATATAGGTGACCTGTCAGATGTTATTCGATCCTATAAATCACAATACTATGCGGATGACAATCAACTTTAATTATCGTGTAGCCCAGATAATGTTGTTAATGCAATGGAAAGAGTTAATACCGATTTATTTGCTTTTTACAATGTTTCCATAGAACATGGTTTGCAGCTAAATGCAGAAAATCAAGTGCAATCAATTATAAACCTAAGCGGTTACAGTGTCAGATTAATCGTGTAGTTTATTTATCGGTAATGAAAAACTTGAAATAGTTGAAACTATAAGAAATTTTGGAATCTAGTTTGATAATCTCTCAATTTTAGTAACTACGTCACAAAGGAAAAACTTACAGAGTGGCTTATTCTATCTGTTGTAGAGTGTGGCGATATTGTGTATGACTCGTGCCTTACAGTTGCTTACAAAGCTTCTACTTGAGTTTTTCTGCTAATGCGCGGAAACGGGACCATATAATACCCTATTATCATCAGTATAAGCAACTTAGTTTGCGACAGAAATGGCAATTACATCTAGTATGTATAGTCCGTAAAATAATAAATAAAAACCTGCCTAAATATTTGTATGAGAGGTTGGTATTCCGTGTTTCATTGCATAATAATCACCGGCATATTGTTGATAGTAGTTTTCATATCCTGTTCATAGAACTACCCATTATAAATCGTCCTCCTTATATCTGCCAGCTAATTTATACAACAAAATTCCAGAAGTATTTAAAAGTCGTTCATACCAAACATTTAAAAATAAAATTCAGTCTATGTTCCTCAGTGACCAATTTTATTACCAATACAATACCACATATGCATGTCTATGTTACTTTCTTATTTTTCTACTTACATCTGTTTATAATGTATTGTTTAATTGTCATAGCCAATATATTATTATTGTTAGCATTTAGTTATACGTATGTTTAATAATTACAACTAAAGCCCGTGGTTGGGATTTATTTAGCTGACACCCCGGCACATTAATTTTTTTATTATTATCATTATTATTAAATAGGATACATTTCATAAAAAAACACACAGCTACAATATACAATACATTTTATAATACTTCCTAATTAGACATATCAAATATTATATTGACACATTAATTAAATTACACTGCAAAAATAATATTTAATATGCATTTAATGCAAGGGCAGTAATAAATAGTAATGACGCCTCAGAAATTGCTTTATCAAGAAAGCCATAAAAATAAATTGCTAATAGATCGTTTAGGTCAGCCCATCATACAAAGTGTCGTATAGGAAGATCGAGACTAGAATATTTTTTTAGAATTACCATCTTTTACAAAATCGAATATATCTCATAACTATCTACAAGGTGAATTTAGAAATTCCAAAAATGTGTACTGGGAATGAATGTAACAAGAACAGGTCAAAATTGTGGGAAATTATTTTCTAGTCGGATAAGCATAGTGAAAAATACCACGAAGCCAAATTGTACTTGAAATTAGACCAGTTATAGTAGGAACATGATTTTCAGTTTTTATTTAGTTTAGCATTTCCTGTTGTATTGCAAATTCTGAAAAAAATCAGGTCCCACATAGTCTTAAGGCTGTATATCAGGAACGTTTTCAAATATTTTTGCTCAGAAAGGTAGCTCCTGATTTCGCTCCTGCTGTTTCCAGCAGACTATGGGAGCTGCTGTCAATAGGTGTGGTATGGACCAGCCGATAATGTTGTTAAAACATAATATTTTTAGTCGCAAACTCCTCTGTAAAATCCTTATTTTACTATAAGGAACGTAACCAGACTGCAACCAACAGCTACTCTACTGGTCTGGCGCGTTAAGTGTAATAATTGCATATTACTATGAAAACGCTAATGCTTCAATTGCAACAAACACCGGCCCAAAGAGTGATCCTACTTAAAGGAGCTCCCGTGCCAGTCGTCCGATACCACTTGCGGACTGCAGTTTCGAGCTGTTGGCTCTCGTCAGTGCAAGGTAGGCATGTGACGACCAACACGAATATTCCTTGATTATTTGGTACATCTCGGTATCTTTAGGATAGCGACATGCAAAATAGTCAGCAATGCAAAATAATCAGCAATAATGTTGATGTTTGTTGAAGTTGTGTTTATGGATGCAGCATCATATTCTAATTATGGCTTAGGTAGGAATGTAGTTGAAATGAGTAACAACGTTGTATTGTCACTTGTTTGCGGACTAGCCCTGTATAGGGGGAATATCCAGGATTTTGTCGATTAACTTGGATATTATAATTGGCATCCGTGATTAAAGATGATGGATCAACTTGCTCGGTTCCCCTCTGACATGGGTCTTGAGATATTGTATTTTCTCATCACCGGATAGGGATTTATCTGCATGGACAATTTTTAAAAATATGTCGTTAAATGTGACCCATTGCTCGTAATTCCCGTTGAAGTAAGAAATTGTGATATTGGGAACTTGGATTTGGATCTGGTTGTTTCGCTGTCCGAGGAGGATGTGGTCATCTTTATATTGAGATTTTGTATTGCATCTTCGACTAGTTGCTCGATACCCTGGTATCCGTTGTCTGTGAAATAGCTGGACTCGATGTAGGCTTTGGATGGAACTCCATTGCTTCGTGAGTTTTGATAACCGTGCGTTCGGTTTGTTGCGCAGTACAAATTGAAGAAGCAATAGAGTTAATCCGAGAACAATTGCAACACAACCTGACTGATCTGATAGAACTCTGTGTAAAGTCGACATACTTTCAGTTCAACGGAAACCTATACAAACAAAACGAGGGAGCAACAGCGGTCTCACCTCTTGTCACCAGCACTGGTCAATATTTTCATGGAAGAATTTGAAACGTACGCCCTGGACACCTACGACCTCAAACCTAAAATTTCAAAACCTACCTTAACAACTTTCAGCAAGACACCAAATTTACCATGGAAATTGAGAAAGATGATAAGCTCCCGTTTCTAGATGTACTTGTATACAAGAAAAAGGATGGAACATTAGGACACAAGGTGTACAGGAAACCAGCACATACTGACAGATATTTAAATACGCAGTCTCACCACCATCCAGCACAAAAGCAGTCCATCGTCAACACACTGGTGCACAGCGCATAAGAAATTTGCGAAGAAGAACATCTCCAAGAGGAATACCGGACTTTAAAGACATCACTACAGAGAAATGGATAATTTGATCCAGTTGTTGAATTCGAAGCGTCTGTTATTTAAAGCGCATCGATTGTTTGTCATCTCCTCTGGAACCCTCGGAAACTACATGCATAATCGTTTTTGGGCACTCCTGGAGGTACTTTTTGGTGTCTTAATATTTCATTTATGTTTGTGTATAATAATTGAACTCGAAATATGGATGCTGTAGACGATCTAGCGTCTAATTTTTGGCATGGATCGTTTACGCATCCTTCACAATTTTCTCAACGGTACACAGGAGGCGTAAGACTCGGTTTTTCTTGACTGGGAATCCTTTCTTCAATTGGTAAGAGTCTGAGCGATTTGTTTGCCCAGATTCTCCTGCTGGAAGGCGAGTTGGTTCATTCCCTCTATTGGCGACATATTTCTTTCTCTTGCCCCTGTATTTTTCTTGACTTTATGGATTGTAATTCTCTGGGTTATTTGATTCCAAATTCATTCCATCATTTTAATAGTCCGTTAACCACTATATACAGAAGTCATAACAGTATTGTTTGCGTTGATATATTCCATTGTACCAAGAAACAGTTTAAGAAAGATATTTCTGGCTCAGTTCCGAGTTAAAATTTAAATTTAATACTAATTAACACTATTTAAGTTAACTTCCTCTGTAAGGGAATATACTACTTATTGTATTTTTCTGCTTTGTTACAAAATAGTTTATGTTGCAGTTTTAGTTATTTATACTTGCACTATCTGTATATATGATATACTTCCTGTAATTGGGCTTTTGCCTGTATTTATGATTAAATAAATAAAATAAGTTAAATCTTGGTAAGGCTAAAATGCGAGTACTTTTGTACTGCGACAATATACTTTTGTCAGTAAAGTGGCTAAATTTAGTATAGAGATCTCATCATTTGATCTCCCCATTTGAATACCGTCAGTCCAAGGAGACATAATGATGCTTTTAAATCACAGAGTATTCTCTTCTGCGATTATTAAGTATACATGAAATGTTTTGATACTTCTACGTTCCTTTTAAATTAAAATCGCTTCGTTACTACCGATCTGGGACTGTTATTACCAAAATATATAATTAAATTTATAACAATAGGCGGTAAGTTTTATAAGTATAATTAACAAAAATAATGAATATAGAGTATATATGTACTGGAATAGAATTTTTGATGTAATAGCCAGTTTAAACGAACTCATTACTGCAATCGTAAATATTAACGTTAATGGTTTTGAAATCCCCAATGAAAGTGTTGTGTGCTGTGGTTAATATTTAACGTTGAAACTATTCGTATTTTGATTAAAAATGATGTTATGAATAAAAACTTGACTCTATTTGTTATAACCAGTTTTAATTTTTTTATTTTATTTCAGCAATGAAAAAGACGTATTTGTTTAGCTTCGTGATCTGCCATAATCACGTGCCCTCATGACACATCTGGAATCTGGAATTGATTGGGAGGGTGGTCAATAAAAATTATCGAACCACCGCACTTAGGCCCCATTGGGTCCCTTGTACATCCTCCCTGTACGCAGACCCTCGCCTAGCTCTCCAACCAGCCTAATCTAGCGAAAGAGGTGGTTATGTTGCCTAGGGGCATCTCCCTTACATCGGCAAAAGTACGCCAATATTGTCCCAAAATGGATTCTCTGATTGATGAGACGGCAGAACAGTCACAAAGTACATATTAGACCGTCTCATCTTCTTGTTCACAACCTCTACAGAGAGGTGTTCGGCTTAATCTCATGTTATGTAGATGTTTCCTTAACGGATTCCCGTTATAAAATGTAGGTTCCTTCTGGACATTGCCAAGTAGTCCATTGCTCTACTCTTGTTGGGATATTTTAGCAGTTCCCTAGCAAGCTGACAGCTGTTTGTTTCATCCCACAGTTTCTTGAATTCATTGTGGGCGTTCTCTTTAATTATTTGTATTATCGCCGTGATCGGTAACAGACTGACCGGGCCTGGTCCAAAGACACTTAGACCTGCTGCCTTCTTAGCCAGTCTGTCGGCTACTTTACTGCCATTACTCTGTGCGTGTCCTTTCACCCAGCATACCAGTATGTTATTTATGCTGGTGGCACCCACAAGTGCTTGGTGACATTCCCATACTGCTCCTGTGGTAATTTTGTAACTTCTCAGTGCTAGTAATGATTGTCTACAATCTGTGTAGATCATGATTATTTGGCCCGTAGTTTGCCTACGGACAATCTCTTTTGCAGCTATGGTTATACCCGCCAGTTATGTCTGTACTACGCTGGTTCGCTCATCCATAGCCCATTTATATTGGATTTGCAGAACAGGTTTGAGACGTATGTACCATTGTTGTCAGAGCCACTTCTCCTAGACATATATCTAGTAGTTGCAGACACAACATTACCTCCATAGCTCTCGTTGGCGCTGATCTCATAGCTCCGGTTATGCTTAGGTAGGCAACTCTCTGCACTTGGCTAAACTTGACCTTAGCTATAGTCTGTTTGCTCTTAGGCCATCAAATAGGTTATCATTGGTCTTATGACGGCAGTGTATATCCACAGGACTACCCTGGGTTTCATTCGTCAGGTTTTTCCCACGGCCCTGCTCATAAGAAATATAAGTCTTCTTTAGTCTTCTATTTTTTTTTTAACATTTATTTAACGTCGGTCTATTTCCGCGACTGAGGCCTATCACCGACGCCTGAAGACGAGCTACCCCCAACCAGGAATTTTGCCGAACCTCTTCCCTTAAGAAGAGTGGGGATCTTTTACATTTAATAGACAAGTGTGAACACGGAAACGACCCTCTGTTCGTTCAAAATAAAAAATGGGGGGTTGTGGGGGTTTAGAGCTGAGACCCCAGAGGCGTCCCTGCACTTATTTTCGATGGGTTGAGTCTCAGGGTTGGTTTTAGTAAGTGCTGTTTCGGGTCGAATGCTACACCCTGTATGTCGTAACTTGCACTACTTTTATCACTTTGTTTAAAATTTCACTGATTTGACTTTTACAGCTATTTTCGGGTTAACGGTTACACCCTGTATGTTGTAGTTTTGATTTAAATTAAACACTGAGGTTTAAAGGGATTTACAATTTTCTTTTATTTATTTAATCGTCTTGAACAGAGTTGAAGAAAGATTATTTTTTAATTTTACAAATTTCTTTTGAAATTATAACTAATCGACAACAGAAATTCTGTCTTAGATTAATTTGATTGTGAATGGAAAAAATGCAACAAAAATATTTAAATCGAAAAAAATTCACTTTGTAATTTAACCTCGTAGATTGAGGGGAGATTGAAAAGGGGGGCACGTAAGGCGAAGAATTTTATTAAAGAAATATAAAAAGGGGGCCACTTAAGGCGAGAACTTACAAACTAACTCTTTTTAACCAGGTTGCGGCCTGGGAAGCTAGAATCGGACAGATTGTCACGGCGAAAGCACTGGATCTGGGATTAAGAAAACCTAGCTAGACGGGAGTATCTACAACATAAGTTAAATAGTAACCGAACCCGTTCAATAGCGTCAGCAGTTATTACACAAAGCTAACTTTGAAACTTATTGTTTCCCAAGAACACTACGCGAGAACTTTACACTAGAGTCACTGCCAAAACTGAACTTGGCTACGGCTTGCGATGCACCGGTATTTATACTGATTCAGAAACGTTTCGTTTTGCTCGCCCCAAATTATAATGAGAGTCGGATCTATTTTGGTTTTGAAGTTATTTGAAGTTTTGTGGGAGAAATCTGGCTCGACCCCGTAAGGTATCACGAAGGTCCGCTGTTAACAAACTGTAACTCCGTTAACAGGTTTCCAATTAGTGCGTAAGATATTAAGATAAGATATTAAAAAAGTTCAATACGGATCGGAGTCGAGTGGAGCGTAGATATAGAATATGTGTCTGCTATTATACAGGGGTGATTGAAAATGGGGAAAAATTTATAATAGCAATGAGATTTTGGGATTTCGATGAAAGGGTATTTGGACTTTTGAGACTCGAGGCATGGAAAGTGATTTGAAGTATACAGGGGTTGATCGAAAAGTTGAAGATTTTGAAATTGAAATTGTTTATAGAAAATTGGGGGATTGAAGTATGACGATGAGAATTTGAGGTTAGATGGTGATTCTGACTAATTTGATGAATGTGAGGTGGTTGTATTTTTAAGGGGTGGTTTTTCTGAAAGTTCCTTTGCAGAATGACTGGGATGAATGTGGGAAGTATGTTTTCGATGAATTTATGTTATTTGAGAATTATGGATGGTTCGTGAATTTTTTCAGATTTATGTGACCTTGAATGTGGTTTTTCAATGTTACTTAGGTCTGGTTGACTTTTTTGATCTGAATTTTTTACTAATTTTGCATTTTTTATTTTTTGTTTTTTGACTTATAGGGGGAATACCCTATAACAAGGGAAACGGTCGCCCATCCAAGTACTAACCGCGCCTAACGTTGCTTTACATCGCATATCGAAGTATGTACATAGTAAAGACGCATCTGCGCTCGCTCCTAGTCTTCTATCTATGTGAAGATTCCATGTTTGATTGGCATCGAAGGTTCAATAAGTCGAAAATTGTTACAAATAACCGTAGAGATGTACATATACAAAAATATTTTATATTTGGAAATTTTTGACAATTCATTTTTTGTAAACATATTTTTGTATCAACTTAATTATATCCAAATTATTTTAATTTTAGAATCATAGTTATTTTTCTAGATAAGGAAATTTTGTCTTTTCGTTGTATGATATATTTGTTATCATAATACATTGTTCAGTTGATTTGAATTTGTTTTATTGTTTATGTGTTTCTATATGTGTTTTCTTCATTGATTCCGAACTTTCGACCTTGAGAATTAAATTTAGAAATTATATTATGTGGTATTTTAGCTTCATCAAGTGAGAATATAAAAGCAACAAATACGTATTAATAACAATTACAATTAACAGTAGTTAAATATCGTGCATACATTTTTCACCATCAGGAACTACACGTAAGTACAGAGGCGACGACCTTACGCTGTAAAATATTCAGCAGAATAAGGAGGAACGTACAGTAAAGTACAAAATATCATTCAGAAACGATTACCCTTCCGAGAACCGAGATAAAATATTCATTGCCGTAACCTGTAGATGCAGTTTCTATTGTTCTTTTACCTACCGTCACTTTGCTATTGATTTTTTAAGTTTAATATAAATATTATACCAGAACCCTAAAAAGTAAACGTTATTTTAGATGATTGAAAAATGCGAGGAGCGTGAGTGTTGAAATATCAATCTACTTGAGTTTTCCTTTAATATAATTCAACTTCAATTTCGCGGATATTATTTGGTAAGGGTAAGGGAGCTCCGGCAATATAAAATATCTTGAAACCAAATCGAAATCACCAAGTCTACTATTCGCTTTTAATATGCGTTTAAATTTAAGTGGCTGTAATTTATATGATTGAAATGGGTTTTATTGTATGCTTGCACACTATTTACAGACTAATTGATGATAAAAATGGTTAATAAAAGGTTAAAGTTTATATAAATTCACATGATTACTACAAAAAACAATTAACTGATGCTAAAAATGACATTAAACAAGTTATCCAATTATCCAATACCCGAAAATGAAATAAAAAATAGTATAAACAATCTAAAAAATAATAGTGCCCAAGGAATCCATAGTATACAGATAAAGACAATTTTAAAAAGTTTAGGGTACATAATAAAGCTGTTAGAATATATCATAAATTAAATTGTTCAGCAAGGTAAACTCAATATATAAAAAAAAAAAATATTACCCCAATATTTAAACAAGGAGACAGAACTAACCCATTCAATTACAGACCGATTTCCCTTATTAGCAGCATTGCAAAAATTATAGAAAAATGTATAAAAATTAGGATATTAGAACATTTAAATAAACTTGAAATTATATCCCTATCCCAGTTTGGTTCCAGAGAAGGATTATCAAAAGTTGATGTCACCTACAACTTAACAAGCATATTATGTCAATCAATAAATGAAGGTCAAAAATCATTAGCTATTTTTTTGGACTTCGATACAGTTTCACATATGGAATCAGAGCATTTGGAATCATATCTCGAAAACGGTAAGGTGTATGTGAAAAGTGTATGGGGCCTTTAGTTAGATAATTTCATGATCTCACAGCAATAACTGGTTTCCTTTTTGTGTGAGCCATAGAGAGCGAGACAATAACGTTCAAACAGATTAGTATTTTTTGACCAAAACTTATCTTTCGCGTCTCATATCTCAAGAACAGGTAGGTGTACGAAAACCATACTGGGCTTTTTAGAAAAGGCGTTTATTTATAAAAACATAATTATATAGGTGTCATTGCTGTTTGAGCAGTAGGAAGAGAGAAAAATGCGGCGATACACGTTGCATACCCGAATTTGGCTATTTTTGTATTTTTAAACATATTCAGCTTCATATCTCAAGAACGGTTAGGCGTACTTACATCAAATATTTTTCTAAGCTTTAAAAATTGAGATCTTCAATTTTTGTAATAGGTGTTTTTCACGTTGGAGCGATAGGAAACCAGATAACAAAATCCGCGACCTTTGATCTCTTATATGTCATGAAACTCCAGTGCGTCGGTGGCTTAACTTTCAGGCGTATATTGATATATCATAATAAGCAGTTCAAAAAAGACAAAATTGCGGAGAGGTCGATTTTTGGAAGATTGCATGATTTTTAAGCTAATTGTCCTGGACTATACGTATATTTCAGTTTCGGAAAATTTGGTATTAGGAAAATGGATTAGGAATAATTACATTTCGGAATTTTTACGCTTTTGGAAAAAATCCACGCGGAAAAATGGATTCGGAAAAATTTACGATAATCATAAAATACTGCATGACTACTCCACGCGGCCAAAAGTGAACAAAAATTACGTTTTGATAAAACTGAATAAAACAGATTTCCTTAAATTCATAGATTATAATGGTATAAAGTTATATAATCTATTACCAAAAGAACTAAAAGATATAAAAATATAAACAAATATAAAAAGCAGAGCAAAAATTTTGTGCGTGAGAATATGAATCATTTTAAGTGATTAACAAATGGATGAGGAATATACTCATGAATTCCGCAAATATATATTAATTACATACTGATTATTCAATGTCATTCACACATTTCTAAATATACAATTACACTTTGATATATCATGTAAGTAAATAAAGGCTAACTGCAATTAATATTATTTATTTATAAAAATAATTATAAACAAATATGCACAAAACAAGCCCCCTGGTGGCTTAGGTGCAAGAATATAAATAAGCTTATATTTTGTAAATGATGTATTTCGATTTGTGATTAATCGTTGCTTATTATTTTTATTATTATTATATTATAAAAATGCTTATATCTTCATCTATTTCCCCTAGACACAAGTCCAGATCAAACAATATTTTCTAGACAAATTACATACGATACTGCATTTAAGAGAAAGATACAAGTTGCTCAAGTTTCCACAAACTTTTATTATTGTTCTCTTCGTGTTATTTGAGACCATTGTAAAAGAATTTCTTTCACAAAATTCTAGGCGTTAAGATTACACTGCAAAAAGCAGTGATTATCCCTACAATAAAAATCCAAGGTTCTTATTTATTTTGAAGATTTAAAAACTATTTCACATTTGCAATATCTAGACTTTGCTCCATTACCTCAATCTGTCAAGTATATCAGGCCCATAAATTTAACTTTATAAATTACTGAAGCGTATGGCATAATAATGGGTTGTAACCCTAATCCAACATAATTCTGTGTGAACTGTATGGACACAAGTGTTTAAATACCTTTTATCCCTTTACGGTTGTCTCTTGCAAATGACCGCATTAGAAAATTTAATCACAAGCAAATCCAACGCAATGTACTTGATTTGGCTAGCAACCTATTCTGCAATTTTGTCTAGTTATTTTCCTGCATTTTCAGTTAGATTATTTAATAACAATTACGTTCACAAATTTGCAAGCGCTAATGTACATAGCACATCAGGTGTATAGACAGAACACAGATTATTAATTATTTAACAGTATTATATGCAAATACTTTTGATGTAGTCGCTCGCTCTAAGAACTATAGAAAAAATTAATTTACGACGGATAAGAATTAAGATAACTCAACTCTAAATTGATGTAGATTGTTATATTTTTAATGTAAACATTTTGTAAATCTTATTTACAATTAAAAACCTTCTTTCGTCGACGAAAATATATTCAGCACCCTTTTAAAGTGTGGAAACATCACTTTCTTTATTGGCGCTGTGTTAAAGGTCTAAGTAGTTACAGTGAAGAAACGGTAATCTTCAGGGGTCGAATTGTTCCGTATTTCTTGCCCTTTCAAGGAAACTGAGTGACGTTGATAACAATAGGTAGCAATTATTATCAAATTTGATTAACCGACTATCACGGTACGAATCTATCTAGAACGTTCCCGAACAAGTATGTTTTCCGAAAAAGATAAAATTTTACGAATAGACAAAATGTGCGAGACTACCCTAACTGAAACGCCTGCAGGCAGGCATCTCTTCTAGCAGGGAAAATTCCTGAAAAAAGACGATTTTAAAAGCTATCCAAATGTACGAAACGAGTCTATTGGAACGTCCCCGGGCAGGCATCTCTTTCAATAGAGAACATTCTTAAAAATAAAATTTTGTGGTTTTAAAAAATAGTCTTACTTTGATTAACTTTGAAAATAAAATTATGTACAAGAAATAATAGGACAACTCTTTTACTCTAATGTAAATTTATTTATGTTCAAACATGTAGTAGGATGCCCAAATAAAACAATTATTAAAATAATTTTATTTTGTATTTTAAAACGGTTAATATTTGTTTGTAACAAATGTATTTAAATATTAAGCTGCTTTAATAATAATTACAGCTTTTACAAAATTACTAGTACTAACCATATTTGTTTCTTTGTACACTTATATAATGAGAATGCTATAATTCAAAAGTTAAATATAAACAACACGATTTTAACAAAAATGTCATATTGTTTATTGCCAACGACTGTACAAAGACGCTGAAGGTTGAAACTGTTAAGATACAAATAGAGACTAATTAGCCTATAAATACACCGTAAAATTTATCAAATTCCCTAAGTGCAGAAAATATATTCAAAACATCTGCATCTCAATAAATAAATGAAAGAAAAGTTCCTTACTACAGTACTGTTTGCCAACCTGCATGATATTTAGCACGTAGTGCTATCTAGTTTTATCAGCCAGAAGAACATACTTCTGGTTCATCTGCTTAATACACGCGTTTCCTCACAAAAGACTTACACGTCGCCAGCAAACATATTTACTCTGCCGTGATTCGGTAGTTCATTGACATACAACATGAATAGTAAATAGTTCCCTGCGGAACATCCAATAATACGTCAAAGACCTCCGAATTTGCCTCCTGCAGTTTAATCATCATAAATCTGTCGCTCATAACGGAAATTAACCGGGATGTAACCTAATTTCTAAATGCGACAGTTTTTCTTTTAGCATATCTTTGTTAACGGTATCAAATGCTATGGATAGTGTTACCTCCTTTCCCTTATTATATATTTTTGGGAAAGAATTGAGGCAACATATGCGGACGACTAGCTGGTTTAAGCCGGAGCAAAGAGTTGTAGATCCGGAGTATTCGTCAGTGTTGTGAAACTTACCCTTTTCGAATGTACAGCATAAATGACAGATTGACAGAAATAAAAAGATTGTGTAAAATGAATAATAAAGTATATAAGGAATTATAAATATAAACACTGCGATTATCATAATAACTGCATGTCCATTGATTTAGATGATGCAAAAGTTGTATATGACCTTTCCCAGGTGGGATAGGTTGAATCGCATTATAATTTTCCACACAATTTGTAATTCGTATTTCGTAATAAACATTTGTACGTAAAATGTACGAAAATGAAAGAAAAGAGAGAATCTTCGAGCCGCTGACTTTATTTGATAATTTTGACATCTGTTTTCATTAATTCTCTGCACACAAATTCTTTATAAATATTGACAACGAAAAAGAAATCCGAATGTAAAAAGAACTGAATCTTTACCTCACGCACTTACGTAAATGTCCGGTGCAAACGTAAACTCTACCTATATGTGTAATACATAGAAAACATCTATTTCACAACCTATCTGGCACGTAATCCGACACGACACTGTATGTTTTCGCGATTAAACAGTTCCATTTTTTACATCAGATAATTACAAATTTGCTATTTTGGATGTTTTTAAAGTTTACACAACAATTCATATTTTGGTGTTTGATTGAGCCAAAAATCCGAAATCAAAATTGCACAAATGCGATTAATACTTCGTATTCCTTTAACTGATCTCAAAATTCAAACATCAATATTATTGCCGTATTAACATTTATTTGAAAGATGAAATGATAAACAACTCATATCGCATGTAATTACCAATGTTAAATGATTTTGTTTTTTTTTATAAAAAAAAAGGAATATCAAGGTGGCGCAGAAAGCAACATCTTGCTGTGTATGAACCCTGGTCTCGTTTCGTTTTCGCATGGGAGAGAGAGAAAATTAGGTGTGAAACCCGACCGGATTTCTTGATAAGGTGCAAGGTACAGATGGATTAACCAAAATGTTCACGAATTTAATCCGAGGCAGCTGTAGAAAAAAAATTAAAAAATATTGACTTTTTCAGATCTGCTCGCAACCATATTATTATAATTTAAAGTTATAGGAATATTATTATTTCTATTGTTACGCCCCAAGTTATTATTTATTATACTATATGTTTTTTTTTTACTTTTATTAGAAGAATTTATGATTTGATCATTATAATATTTTTGTTTAGTTTCTTCAATTTTATTTTTATATGCTGTCTATTCCTCGCGGTATATGGTTTTGATATCTAAAGAGTTAACATTTACCATTACCTAATATAAGTTTTTTAGTCTTGCGCTGTGTTCAGCTATTTCATTTGTTATCCACATGTTACTGTTTCTACCCGAGGACACAGATACCTTTCTTACGGGACAGTGTCCATTCAGATACCAAATTGTAGTTTCTACGAAGAAGTCAAATGTATCAGATATTTAAGTGATAACGATTACTCCAGTCGATAGAATTTCAATTTATATTTAATAGAATAAACTTATTATTATTATTATTATTAATCCTAAATAAATCAAGATGTTCATCAAATATGTACTCACAGCCAACTTTGCCGTCATGGAAATTAGTTAGGGTGGGTTACAACTCATAATTAAGTTGCTTCTTGTTTATTTTATATGCGAACCCTAAGTAGAGGGTAATACTATGTGTTTATCAAAGAAAATTAGTATCATCACACCAACAGACATTTTTCTTAATGGAAAATTTATGTTTCAAATTTGCTTGCGAGGGTGAAAGTGTCATTTAATTTAACGTGTTAGCTATTGTAAATTCGAATTTCAACCACGAGTACAATGTAACTGTCAAATATTGGGAGTGATAGTAATTTATTTCGGATTTTTAATGTTTTCTTCATTTTCTCACTTGGGCATTGTTATTAAATAAGCTCTCGCACCAAAAGGAAACAGGTATCAGTTAGTTTCTGATTCGGTATTTTGTTTACTAGCAATAAATAGTGACCAAATTACGTTTGAACTCTTTTTAAAATAATTATCAAAATCATACATTTTAAGGGTCATTATCATTTCACGGGCCTTAATGTGTCCAAGACCTCTTTTAGACATATTAGGCAACGCAATTCATTAATCCCTAGTAGTTTTTGAAATAAAGTACTTCGTTTTATTAAATAAAATGGTATGTAAGGTAAAAATACATTGAGAAATATATATATATTTTTATTTTAAACAGATAAAATGTCATTCTGGTGACTGTCTCAAGCTCACATGTTACAACTTTAAACATTAAAAAGTCTAGACACTATTTTCATAATCAATTATAATTTGGCATGAAACACCTTTATTACTTGAACAACGAAAAAATAAACAGACAATGGTCAAATATTTAATTTGGGGTTGTTATGTATTAATATACACCTGTCTCCTAACTTCTTGACATTCTTACATTACGATATATGTTGTTTGCGCATTTTCCGCCAGAAGGCCACAAGTGTGTTTTAGGTGATTAAAGTAGGTGTATTGTTACCTCCTTTCTGTCATTATTTATTTTTGAGAAAGAATTGAGGCAACATATGCGGACGACTAGCTGGTTTAAGTCGGAGCAGAGAGCCGTGGGTCCAGAGTATTCGTAAGAGTGGAGAAAATTACCCTTTTCGATATGTACAGCATAAGCGTCAGATTTCTGTTTATTTCGAGAAAAAGAGACAAAGAAAAATTGATGTTAAATTGGCCACCATCTATAGTAAAATAAGCAAAATTGTCTCTTTTTCTCAAATAACCAGCCTACTATAGATCAGACTGAAATTGGTGACCATTCCAACGGAAACCGCGTTCTCGCCTCACACATCTTCCAGCGGCTTGTATATCAATGTATGCGCGGAAGCTATACAACCTTAGGCGAGGGTTGTATAGGAGATATACCATCCTTCGGAGGGGATGTAAAGCCGTCGGTCCCTTGTCTATTAAATGTTAAGCAAGTAAAAGATCCCTACTCTTCTTAAGGGAAGAGGTTCGGCAAAATTCCTGGTTGGGGGTAGCTCGTCTACAGGCGTCGGTGTTAGGCCTCAGTAGCGGAAATAGACCGACGTTAAATAAATGTATATATAAAAAAAAGAAATAAAATGATAGTTTAAAATGAATGTTAAAATATATTACATGAAAAATAGAAAAATCGGTTTGAAAGACAAATTGAGATTAAAAAAATATATATATATATATATATATATATAACAAATTTATACCAGTATCCTAGATTAATTATGGTTGAGGTGACTGGTTCTGGGACAGCAATCCAGGCCCACAATTGTCTCTTGTTGCAAGAATGAATCCTAAAGTTTCCTTGGCAATTTACGTCTCTCAATGAAATGGGGTGAAAGTTGTAGGAAAATTAACCAACTATGTGGTTTAATGAAAAGATAACGAAATTTTATCTATGAAAGATAAGCTGTGCAAAAACTATGCAGGAATGTAGAAGAAGTATCTCAGAATTTAAATATCTAAGAATATAATCATCATCATGTATGCATGTACAAAATTTAAGCAAGTTAGCTGTACAAAATATATTTAAGCTAATTTCATAGATTATAAATTGCCAAAAAAAATGAAAAGGAAAGAGAAAAATACTTTTAAAACCATGTGGTACATATAGTATTTTAACTACTTATTAAATTAAAAAGAATTGACTTTGAATTCAAATTTATTTTAAAAATAATTGAAATTATATCAAAGGCAAAATTTGAAGATTAATTACAAATTTTTAATGAATATAATGAAATTACCTGTATCTTAAACACTTGTTAACTGGGATATAAAAATTGTAATATCAATTATTAAAGTCCACAGTTAAAAATTATATACGTTTGAATCAGTACAAAGGCTGCAAGCAAATGACTTCCTGGTGAGTTTTACTGATAAGGTAAACTTTTTGTCCTGTTTACTGGGAAATAACGCTACCAAAAAAATGTGAGAAATCTAATTCCCTATTTAAATTGAGAGCTGAAAAATATAAAAATAGTACAAGTATGGCCATCTGTCAATGGTTGCATTAAGCGCACCAACTTGCCTTGTAGATTCCCGTACTCACAACTAAAATAGTGGCATATAATCGATAAAAGGAATCTATAATAAAAGTTTTTGTTCCATACCAATGTCTTTGCCTCAGTTTGTAATTTCTATTTTATACATAACCACAAATATGAACAGATGTAAATAAATAGTAAAACGTATTGATAACTCAGTAAATATATTACATCTTATAGGACATACTATATATAGAATGAGAAAAGGTAAGGAAAATAACCATATGTACTCCATAGGAAGCAAAAATATTAAAATTGAAAAATAGATATCTGATGTAAATAAATATGTTGTAGACAATTGTTTCCTGGGATAATAATGCTGTGTTACAACGGAAATGAGATACATAATAGTTAATAGACTTAAGTTCCTAAGATATATAACTAAGTACATAAAACAGTGTGAAATGGTTTAGCAGATATACAAATAAAATTCTGTTAGTTGAAAACAGTTTCACTTACAAACACTGAATCGAAAAATGTTATACAGGTCGTGCTAAATATAACCAAAACACTAGTTTTTATATAAAACTGTAAAATGGACATAGGCCATGTAACACAATCTAGGTGTCTTGTATTGGTAAGTTAAAATAATAACTTTTTCAAAATAAATTATTTTATGTGTAATTTTTAGTGTATATTTTTATTCTGTGTCATTTTGGTGATATGAATTAAACAAGGACTAAGTAAAATTAGAGTTTTAACTAATGTCACGGTGTAGTATATTAGGTAGTCCGACATACGGCACTTGCCATGTTAATCGGCGGCTTCATAAGTGCTTGGTTTCTATTTAATTCAGTAGATGGCACCCGGAATGGGAATTCTCTTTTATTTTATCCGTCAGAGTGCACTAACTGTACTCGGTTGTTTGTCCGTCAATGTCAATACGAAAAAATATGTCCTTGTCACTCTTTAGGATAAAAAATTAAAACTTGTTGCTGTGTACCAAAGTGCTCCAACAAAGTAGGACATTTATTTCCTAAAAATGACCGTTTTCGACAAACTATTTAAGGATTATATATGATACAAGTTGAAAATGACAATAATGACATTAAACCGTGTACGCATGGCGTGATATTAGGAACTGGCTTGGATTGTTCCCCATTACCTAGGCATAGATAGACGGATTTGCTTTGATACATATAGTGTTGCATATATACACAACTAAACGGCCTTTAAATAAAAATAAAACAAATCTACAGAGCATTAACTATTATATGTATGTAAACTATATTTCTAACATTTCTATGCGTAAGTAACGACGAGGTTTTATTTGTCCTGCCATCTATTGCATTACACACAACTAAACACTTACAAAGCCATTCGTACGGGCCTTGTCGCTTCACCTAATATACTACACCGTGACTAATGTACAATAAAAAGTATAGTGGACTGACTCAACATAACCTCTTTCATGTCATTTACATCCACAGTTTTATGGGAATATTTGATATACGATTTTGTTATTCTGACGATGGTCATTCTGATGACTTCGCCTGAATGACATATGTCTTCAAATTGACAAAAATTCGTATTAAATGATTCTTTCTTAAATCTCCTTAAAACTCCTCAAATTCCAACCAAACCCTCTATTATGGACATACATCAAATTTCTTGGTCAACAGACTTGTCTAAACTATTTTTACGTATATTATCGTGTTTCCAATGCTCAATGAACGCAGTATGTAAGCATTATTCATCAGGAAAAGGATTCATGGAGTTTATTTCTTCTACTCATCAACGTATCCTTTTTGTATAACGTTAATTCATTTGGAATGCAATCATACTCATTCATTTATTTGAAATCCATCATTTTATGTATTGATTTTGTTTCCTTCTTTCAAACATTTTTCCTTGATGCTATTACCTATATTAGCTATATTGGAGTATTCAATATTGAAAACAATCCAAACAGTCAGGTGTGAAACTTTCAAACCGGAAATGAAGTCACCAATAATGTTGAAAAGGATATTTTTAATTTCAATTATTCCTCCAGACTTTGAATTTAATATTAGCCAACAATTTTTTTGCACGTGTTAAAGAAATCTCTAGCGCATACACATATTCCAATCCAACGTAACTGAAGTAGCTCATTTTTGGTGTTTTTCATACACTTTAATTTGAATGAATTTGTCTTCTCCTGTTCACAGATGTGACAGAATTAGTACCAAGATTCTTGTTTCGTTCATGGCCCGAAACAATAAAACTTTCTTTTGGCGCAATAAAGAAGATAGGCAGGAGCTGGAGTGTAGTGGAATATTGGGCAACTTAAAATTTTAAATAACGGTGAAATGGACACACTTTTTAACCAAATGTTTATTAAGTAGTACGTAGGATTTGTGATTTTGTAACTTTGGTTTTATTTCATTTTTCATAAAAATATTAAACATTTTAGTTTTGTTATAATTTGTTTCCATTTTGGTTATTTGCATATCAATTTCAGAGTTATTATACTCATGGTAATTAGGTTATCTCGATGACAATTGTAATTCTTTGCTGCATTGTTAACTTAATATTTGTATCACATTACACAAAAAACGTTTGGAAATCATACTTTTTGGGTTAGAGTTAAGTAAACTTAACCCGAGAAACCTAAAATCTGGTGCTCCAAAACATCATACATAGTTTAAAAACATTTATAAGGCTAATTTGCTACTAATTTAGGTAATTTTCTTTAAAAACATGGCTTGGCTGAGATATTAGGCTGCAGAGGGGGTTGATTGCTCTTCTGCAAAGATAACCTTATAATTCACATATTCAGAGAACTTTGTTGATTTAAAATAAATTTGCATTTCTAGAAAATAATGATATTTGGAACTGAAATTGAAGGTTTAAAACATCAGTAATTAATATGTTAATGATCTAATAATCATAATTATTAATTATGAATGAAGCTAATTTGAATTATGAACATTTCAAACATACTAGTATATTATTAAATTATATCATATTGAAATTTTGTTTGTCGGGCTATCAGCCAAAGGCATAGTTCAACTAATTATGCTGATGTTTTAGGCTAATTATTTGTTTATGTATAAAATACATTTACAAGCAAATTAATAACACAAAAGATAAACAAAATTAATTAAAAAATTGTATCACAGTGGTGGATCTAGGGCCAAGTCAGGGAAAATAGCAAAACCTACACACCATTATTAATAATATCCAGATGGTGTCAACATTGTTGGCGAAATGAGCGTCGCCTAGAGTATTGGTATATTAAATCTGGAATTAGCATTAATTTAATTATGACTGTTAAAGCTATGTTCAGTAACTGTTCCCTGAAACATGTAATTTTATAAATTAACTTTTAAACCGATTAATACGAGCTACTTGCACTTGATGGTCGTTAAATACAAAATAGGAACAAAGCATGTTGTACACATCAACGATCAAATTACTCGTGTCATTACGAAAACAGAGAATGAAAGAGGGAAAATATTTGCAAACAAAATCATTTTGTTCACGGGTCATTATTGCTATATAAATTATCGCGATTTCAATTAGAGTGCAGCAAAATATTTGTTCGAATCATCCCCAGTAAGTGAACGCTCCTGGGCATTGACAGAGAGATTTATTGAAGCCACTTCCTATGAAGTAAATTATTATGCTCCCAGATTTAGTGAATGATTATCTGTGTTCGGCAAATTATTGCATCAATCAATATTGTATTGTAATTAATGTTATACTGCCGACCCTTGAGTCTTCAAGATATTTCTATGGCAAATAAAAACGTCACTTTCAAAGTAATATCCACTAAAAAATAAAAATTTACTTTACTATCAGGAGGCATTTCAAACTAAACTTAATTTTTCCAATGGATTACAGATGCCATAAAAATCATAATGAAGCTCAGGGATATAGCTCGTGAATAATATCTAAAAAATAAAACAGAGGCAAATTATAATTATTATGAGGAGTTACGCGATTATATAAAGTCGGCTATACGCCGCGAAAAAGTAGCTTACTTTAATCTCATAAAAAAAAGAGTCAACAATTTTCTGGTCAACTGCTAAGAAATTAAATTTAACTAAACCAACTGAGGAAGATTTACCGTCGCATTTGTAAAACCCTGATTTAATAAATGATTATTTTATCTTTGAAGTAAATACTCAATCTACATTAAATGAAGTTAATTTAAATTTTTACAAAAACAATAGGTATTATACAAATATAAATAATGAGCCTCTTCCTTTTAAACCAATTGGATAATAAATACAATGTAGCTAAAATAATAACCTATAAAAACTCACACCATGAGAGTAGATGGTCTTTCAATTTATGATATTAAATTTTTTATGCCGTTTTGCCTTCCTGTAATAACACATACAATATATTATTCGCTTCTACACGGAACATACCCCACACTATGGAAGCAAGCCAAACCTATATCTAAAAAAATAATCCTACAAATATCAAATATTAGTTTACTCTGTGCGATATCAAAGATAATTGAGAGACATATCCATGACCAAATTTATGAGTATCTTCAAAAAATTAATTATTGTCCACTTGTCAGTTCGGGTTTAAAAAAAATCATAGCACTACTACAGCGTTAATGCATATAGTTGGCAATGTTATCGGAGAAATAGATAATGGAAGGTGCACTTGGTTGGTACTGTTGGATTTCTCAAAAGCCTTCGACACAATTGATCATTCACTCCTGTTATTAAAATTACGTTATTATAGTTTTTCAAATACAACCTATCTTAAAGAACGCAGTCAGTGTGTTCTTATAAAAAGTATCGATAAATCTTAACTTTAAAGACAGGTGTGCCACAAGGGTCAATATTAGGCTCACTGCTATTTTCACTCTACGTCTCGGATATATCTAATGTTGTTAAAAACGCCACACTCCATCAATATGCAGACGATTCACAAATTTATTGTTCATTTGAGACAATATACCATAATTCTACACAAATCAAGGTTAACCAATACTTGACTAACATATATAAATATAGTTCAAATGTGCTTTTAGAGGGCGGAATATTAAACATAATATTTTTAGTCGCAAACTCCTCTATAAAATCCTTATTTTACTATAAGGAACGTAACCAGACTGCAACCAACAGCTACTCTCCGGGCTATGTGCCCCGCCGAGCGCTGAATGACAAGTTACAAGTCTGGCGCGTTAAGTGTAATAACTGCATATTACCATCAAAACGCTAATGCTTCGATTGCAACAAACACCAGCCGAAACACTCATCCTACTTAAAGGAGCTCTCTTGCCAGTCGCCACACACCACACACCACTTGCAGACTGCAGTTTCGAGCTGTTGGCTCTCGTCAGTGCAAGGTAGGCATGTGACGACCGGCACGAGGATCCTTTGACCATTTGGTACATCCCGGTATTTTTACAATAGCGACATGTAAAATAGTCAGCAGGCGCCATCTAGCCACACTAGTCACATGCCTACCTTGCACTGATGAGAGCCAACAGTTTGAAACTGCAGTCTGCAAGTGGTGTGTGACGACTGGCCTCCTCCTTTAAGTAGGATGAGTCTTTCGGCTGGTGTTTGTTGCAATCGAAGCATTAGCGTTTTGATGGTCATATGCAGTTATTACACTTAACGCGCCAGACTTGTAACTTGTAATTCAGCGCTCGGCGGGGCACATAGTCCGGAGAGTAGCTGTTGATTGCAGTCTGGTTACGTTCCTTATAGTAAAATAAGGATTTTATAGAGGAGTTTGCGACTAAAAATATTATGTTTAATATATAAATATGTATGTGAACGTAATCTAAAGTTGAACGCATCTAAATCACTGTTAATAGGAACAATTTCAATGAATAAAAAATTTGAACCAATGAATTTCGCTTTCAAAATAAATAATGAAACAATTCCGGTGGTCAATGAAACAAAAAATGTGGGTGTCACTCTTGATTCATTCCCGAAGTTTGACACTCATCTTAAAAATAAAATAAAGTTGCCTTATTGTCGCTTAAAAAAATTATATCATTTAAAGTATAATATACCACAAAATGTAAGCAGATATTTTTAATACTTTAATATTATCTCTGCTTGATTATGGAGACGTGGTTTATGGTAACACGCTGTCTTTTTTAATGAAACATGCTAGACAAAAATTTCAAAATTCTTGTATGAGGTACATTTATAATGGTCCATTCCGTAATCATATTTCACCCTATCTAAATGAGCATATAATTTTAAATATGGAGAACAGAAGATGTATTGTCTCATATGTAAAATCATTAAAACCAACGAGCCATAGTCACATATAAGACAGCTATTTTTTAAAAATCGTTTACTTATATAGCAGCCCATTTGGTGTAGTAATTTAAACATTAACAGTGTATCTATCCCTAATTATAATATTGCCAGTTACTTTAGTAGACAAAACCATATACATGGTGGTGTTATTATTTACTTTAAAAAGAATATAAATTACAAAAATCTGGAAAATATAAATAATTATAGTGTCGAAATGCATGCAGAATTCTGTGCAGCCTCATTTTGTGTTAATAATATGAAATATTGCATAATAACTGTTTATAGGCCTCCAGGTGGCATTATAGATGTATTTTTAGATAAATTGTCTCAAATTTTAAATGTATGTATGAAACAGTATGACAATATTATGTTGTGTGGTGATCTCAACATTAATTACTTAATAAATTCACGACAAAAAGATATCTTATGCGATATTTTGGAAAATTATGGACTTCAGTGTCAAAATACTGAATCAACGAGGGTTTATTGCAACAAAAATGGTTCAACATCAACAGCTAAAATTGATTACTTTTTAACAAATATTTCCCAAGAAATGTATCAGGAGTGCATAAGAAATTTAAATATTGCAGATCATTTCGGTCTTATTATTAAATTAAACATAAATTATAAAAATAACTGTAGTGAACTGTTACATAAAATTATATATAGAAATACAAGTAACAACAATCTAGGAGAGTTGCAAATTTTTTTAAATATTGAAACTTTTCAGGCAGTATATGAACATAATGATTTAAATAATTCCTTTGACGCGTTTTTGAATGTTTTACTTTATGCCTTAGATATACACTGCCCTACAATATCAAAGACAGTTACACAATGTAATAGTAAATCATGGGTTACTTATGACATCATCGATATGGGAAATAAACTAAAGAACCTATTTTGGCTAAAAAGTAATTTAAAAAATATCGAATTCGATAAATATTATAAAAATTTCAAAAAAGAATACGAAATAAAAATTAACACTACTAAGAAATTGTTTTTTCAACAACAACTTGAATATAAAAACTCAAATCAAAAACAAAAATATGTTTGGAATTTAGTAGGTGAAAAAACGGGTAAAATTAAAAATCATAAACCAATTCGGCTATATATTAATGACTGCCTTGTTGAGGAAGCATACATTCTAGCTAATACTTTTGTAAATTATTTTAGTACTACTGCTAAATTAGCCATACAAAGTAATTTTGGGAGTAACATTTCTACTAAATGTACAGTAACCAACCCAAATAACAATAATACATTTTTTTTCCGTAATGTTGAAGGTAACGATGTTATAAACATAATTCAAATGTTAAAAAACACTAATTCTGTCGGCATTGACTGCATATCAACAAAAATCATTAAGAACATATCTATTCAAATTGCTCTACCCATGTCTTACATCATAAATCTAGCTGCTGAAAAGGGCACTTTTCCTGACAATTTGAAAATTGGAGTTGTGACTCCAATATTTAAGAAGAACGACCCACTGGCCATTGACAACTATAGAGGAATTACAGTTCCAACTGTATTAAGTAAAGTAGTGGAGCGGATAATATATGAAAAAATACTATCATTTCTTAATAAATATAATATAATTTCTAATTGCCAAAATGGATTTCGCCCAAACAAATCAACAGAAAGCGCCACCTATGATTTTATTGAATATATACATAAAGGTCTAGATAAGGGTAAATATGTAGGAGCACTCTTCTTTGACCTATCTAAGGCCTTTGATTGCTTAGACCTTGATTTTATCAGAGACAAATTGTATGCTGTCGGTTTTCGAGACAACTTCTTATTGTTGTTAATGTCATATCTTCAGCATAGAAAAATTTATGTAAAACTAAACAATAATATCTCAAACGTTCAAGATGTAGATCTGGGAGTTCCACAGGGCTCAATACTTGGTCCGCTTATTTTCCTTATATTTATTAACGATCTTCCATCGTATGTTAGCACTCATTGTACAATATTATACGCAGATGATGTTACACTTGCAACAGTTGCAGATAGTCCTGTCGAACTTCAAGCTCATCTGAACACTTTATCTGCTGAGTTTACTAACTGGTGTTATAATAATGCATTAATAGTAAATGCTGAGAAAACCGTAGTCATGCAATTTGGTTCTCGTAAAAGCAATAATACCCCTTTTCGTGTTCTCGTAAATAACACTTTAATTGAGATGTCAAGTTGTACGAAGTTCTTAGGTACTTTTATAGACTGCAATATGAGTTGGAAGAGCAATGTTGACTATATATGCAAAAAAATTAACAGTGGCTATTATGCCTTACTACAAATGAAAACCATATTTGATACTGAACATCTTCTTAATATATATTATGCCCTAATCTATTCTCATTTATCACACAATGTTGTTATTTGGGGTAATGCATGTAGTTTCAGTGTCAATAGAGTTCTAGTTTCCCAAAAGAAAATCAATCGTTTATTATTCGGTATTACACAAACTCACTCTTGCAAACTGTACTTTATAAAATATAAATTATTAACGTTTCCTTGTATTTACATATATAAATGTATTCTACAAACTGCCAAAAATGTTAGTTTATTTGCAAGCAATTCGGACGCACACAATAAACTAGACGTGGTAATCTTCTTAGAATACCACACCATAACACTAGTTTGTATGAAAAGTCACCTTCATATATGGGTATAAAGTTTATGAACAACTTGCCTCTTGACATTAAAGAAGAAAGAAATTTGAATGTAAGTTAAAGATTACCTTGTAACTAAATGTTTTTATGACATATCTGAATATTATAATTTACGAAACTAATTAATCACTTTTAGCTATTACATAATTATTTTGTTTTATATTTGTGTAATTTTCATTTAACGTTTATACATTTAAATGTTTGTTAGTTAAATTTTATGTATGTTTGTTATATTATCTGACTTATCCAATATCATGTAATTGATCTTTGTGGATGAAATAAAATTATTATTATTATTATTATTATTTATGGAATAAACTTGCAAAATATAAAAAAATTTCAGTATATATAGAAAATCAATTGCTATTAGCTCAGCGGCAATAGTTCTGTGGTGCCCCCTATAATTTTTTAAAGTTGCTTTGGGATATTTTTGATCGTTTATCAAGGACTGCAAAGGGAGCGTCACACATGCGTTTGTCGGACTTTAACACGTCATATATATATGTAGATAATTATTTTAGTTTTTAGTTGTAGTTAGTAATGTTAACAATGAAGAGGGCAATAATTGTTGAATTTGTACCATTTCTTTTTGAATAAATGTATTTATTATTATTATTTAACCAATTTGCTCTTATCATTGTCCATATTGTTTTTATCTAATTTCGGTTTTCGTGTATTCAGAAAGCAACCCATATCCACAAATTACTCTTATATAAAGACACTTGAAGGTCTAGGTTCCTATAAACTCCATTAAAAAAATAATTCCCCTGTATAACGGTCAGTTGGCACCAAAGTTGATAATAAGAGAGTCAAAAGTGAAATGCAAGGAAACGGCTGTTAAGGATTTATCTAACCTCACTTTTAATTTAGGACTATTAAGTAAATTTTTGTAATTGTAATATATTTCTATTTTCTTAGACTACTGCGTACTTTATACGCTGTAGTTAGTCATGGAGCTAGAGCGCCCACATTCTCGTAAGCAGTAAGCCAGTTTTAAATGGATAAACCATTTATAAAATGAACGAACATTGGCGGTTCTCTTTCTACCTGTACATTAAATTCTTTTCCATTTACCTTAAATACCGCAGTTCCAATGTAGGAATACAAATCATTGTAAAAGAGATTATGGTCCTGTACGTGGACTTCGTTTTAATCCCAGGGGTTAAACTGCTTCCAGCTAATTTCTAGTTAATTATCGTAAAGGAAATATTCCTGTTTATGTAGGTTTACGTGTGTTGCTTAAATTTTTTGTACATGTAATTATTTTTTCCTGTTCATAAAAAAGTTACTTGGAAATTACGCCCTTTTTATATATTATAAAAATTAATCGTACTGACCTTGGTATAAAAAACAATTATACAATACCTGTTACTTTATTAAAAATGATAAAAATAGAACTTGCTATACCATTCAGAATCTGTCACTTATAGAACTCGGCGCGTACTCGAAAGATCTTATATTTCAGGAATTGTAAATGAAAATGAAGGAAAAATTGTTTACCGATATTCCACAACTATTGAATACATTGCAATATAAAGAGAGTCTTCATTGATATAAATACTTCACTTTATCACATGTCATCCTTGATGTCAATATTTTCATTTAATGGTTTTAGTGAGATTGAAACAACTCTTTTCATAAACTGAGATTACTCATTAATGAAAAACCATTCATTCCCGAATATCTAACAATTCAATGACGTTTCAAGAATTGTTTGTTATGTGTTTAAATTGTGTTATGTTACTATAATGAAATTAAATAAAAACTGTAAAAGGCGGTGACTTGAAATGGTTTTGAACTTTCACAATGAATATTTTCTAAACAAATAACTTTTTTGTTAAAAATTCTTCAGAATATTAAAATCTAGAGCATAGTCAGTGGATTTTAAGCAAAATCGGTTTATTTCGTTACATACATTGGCAGTTTAAAAAAAAGATACCATTTCAAGTCACCACCAAAAAGAGGCGACTTGAAACATGCGTGTATATAAATGAAATAAAATAAATATTAAAAAAAAATCTCTTGTAGATTTTTACCCAAAAAAATCAATGAAAATTAATAAAATCACAAAATAAACTTTATTAAACATGAAACATACTCCAATGTAGGTAAACAAAATAAAATACACCCTATATAATATACCTATCACATTTTATTCAGACAAGCTTAGGTTAGGATAGGTTGGTTTTGATAAAGCTGATAACCTTGTTGGGTGAGAGCGGGACAAGTGCACAGAACATGCCTTGCCGTTTCATCTTCCTCCAGATATAGATGGCATTCGGCGTTTCCCACCAATCCAAGTCTGTGCAGGTGATGATTCAATCTGCAGTGTCCAGTGTATAGGCCTTAGGTGTAACCTATTCAACTCTAGTAGTTTTTTAGCTCTTGATTTCAAAGGATATGTAACGAATTCCTTTGAATGAGCTAATCCTGGTAATTTCTACTAGTGGTGGAGAGTCTTGCTCTCGGCCCAGTCTAGGATATTTGTTTTGGCAGTACTTGAAGATATACCAAGAACTGCTTCTGGTCCTATACATTTTGATGATGCGCCCTCTCTGGCTAGGCAATAGGCAATTTCGTTGCCCTCCAGACCAGAGTGGCTAGGCACCCAGACCTAAGTTAGTTTGTTATTACTACCCAATTGGATTAGGTCCTTTTGGTAGTTCCACACTGTTTTAGAATTACAGCGATAGGTTCCAAGTGCTTTAATGGCTGCTTGGCTATCTGAGAAAATCTTTATTGATTTGTGTTTCGGGTCTCCGTACACACAGTTCAATGGCATATATTTCAACCTGAGAAGTTATTCTTATCTTTGGGTTGCGACTACAAACCTCAGCTCCTGTTCCTTCAGGAGTTTTGGAACCGTCTGTAAACCAACAGCTGTCTGCCTACTGTAGGTCGGTTTTATTCCGATCACACGCATCTCTTTCAAGAAATAGGATGTTAAAAGGCAGCTCGTGGATGGTCCTGGTAGGCATCACATCTGAAAGTATACTTAGGATGCTGTGACTGTGTCAGTCAGTCCGTTGCGTTCCATGATACTAGCCTGCGGCATGTTGATTGCCGACTATTGAAGTCTGTAGGTTGCCCACCTAGCCTCTCTCTCCAGGTAGATATGGAGAGGTGGTAAGTCTAGGAGGATTTCCAGAGCAGCTGACGGTGTGGTGCTTATATGGCACCAGTTATTGCTAGGCATGCTTGTATAAGCCAGAGAGTTTGGTTTTGGCTGTCTGTTGTAGCTCTTTCGACCACCAAACTATGGAACCATACGCTATTATTGGTCTAATGACCATAACGTATATCCAGTATATTTGTTGGGGACCCATACCCCAGGATTTTTCATAAATTCTACGGCATGTCCACAGGAACAGCCTTGCTTTGTGAATTATTTTTCCAAGTGGGAGTTCCAGTTAAGGGATCTGTCTAGGGTAATACCTAAATATTTCACCTCTGCTGAGAATGGAATGGTTTCGCCTAGTAGGGAAGGCGGTTCTAAGTTGTTCAGCTTCTTTTTCCTGGTGAAGAGTACTATTACAGTTTTGTGGGGGTTGACAGACATCTGTTCCCTCTCATACCAGACGTGTACTGTATCTAGTACCTCTTGAAGGGTATGAGGGAGTACCTCTTCAGAGTTTCCTCTAACCCTAATGACTAGGTCGTCTGCATATGCTTGAATCTTGGCTTCCCACAGAGAGAAAATAGCCAGCAGGTCATCCACAAGTAGTGACCACAGAAGGGGGGACAGAACCCCAACTGGACTATAAAGCTGACCGTTTCTCCCTGTAAGATTGTTGTTATGATTCTATTTTCCAACATGGGTCGTAATTACCTGTGGTGTTATTTATTATTTATTATATATATATAATTAAACTCTAAGTTTAGGCCAGCCCTGCGCAGCCCCGCATTGGAATATCTCGCGGAAGGTGCCTTGTTCAAGTTGTATTGCCTGCGTCCGAATCCAAAATTTAAAAAGTGAAGTTCGTGTGTTTAAAAAAACCTGTGTATTGTTAAGTTAATACGTTAAGCTTGTTTTGAAGCATGTTAAATTTTATTAACTATTTTTATTTTGTAAAAAAAGGAGTTTATGTTTAGCTTTTTCCAATTTGTTGTTTCCGCCGATCCAGGCCCGTTCCGCCCGATCCTGCACTTCGCCACCGCGTCAACGTGGTAGTTGCACGATCGGTTCCGGGGCAGGTCCTGGGGAGGCAACTGCTTATAATGTTCTTAATTTTAATAAAGTTCTTTTGAATTGAATTGAATTGGTTTTCCATCTCAATGTTCTTGGTTACGTTTTGATTAAATTGCCTTCATGTTTAAGAGGGTCTCCAATTTATTAACTGTGCAATGCTTTCGTACCTGTCACTCCATAATGAACGTAACTGACTTCGCCATTCAACAAATTATCCCCGATGTAGTATTTACCTAAGAACTTCAAGAATTGAAGTAAAGGATACGCTGATAGAAAACTTTGCAAACATACAAACTAGAAATACTGAAATGGCAAAACGTAGTCATAAATTACATACTCCTGACTCGCACTTCGCATATTTACAACAAACAGAGAAAATAAAACATACCCAGTCCTTTAATGTGGTTCCAAATATATTTCCGATAAGATAATTCCGTTGAAATTCTGGTTATATATTACTTTGGTCGAATTTTATTAAGACATTTGCGAATACAGCTTGTAGTGGAGTCGAATTGGAGGAGATTTATTACAGTTTGGCTCTCACGTTTTCAGGAAACAGATTACAATCTAAAATGGTGCATAAAGAGGAATTATTACAGGAGCGAGAGAAAGATAAAACACCAAAGGAATAATTAATTATTTCGGGTGTATAAATCCATTAAATTTTAAAACAAGATTTTATTCATGGTAATAATTTTTGAGAAATTGTTTGCTTAGCCAACACCTGCAATATTTCCCAATTAATTTCTCCGCAAAGATTTGAAGTTGGGCGGATAACACCCTAATCAAGGGTTTATGTCTATATTCAAGTGGTGCTAAAGTTGGAAATTGTGCATGTTAGTACAGTAAATGCCAATTTTGCAAAAAAATCATTGTAAAGTAACAAATTTATTATAAGGAGAAGTTTAGCCAAGGTTTTTCCTCCATTTAATCGTAAAATTACAATCAACTGTCTATAGGCCGGAAGGATTTCGAAAGAATTTGGAAGTTAATATAAGTAAGAAATTATTCTAAAAGAAAACTGACAGCAGATAATTGTCCACATTGTCAAAGCAAATTAAAGACAATCAGAATTTTCGTTGAAAACTTGCCGCTCCAGTCTTGAAGAAGAGGACTAATGATGTCCCTCTTCTTGTTTTTAACGTCCTAAGCTTGATCTTTATTACCTATCCAAATAAAGGACAAAATACTAAACAATTTTTTTTATTTCACGCCATTAGCTTTTCTTTGTTCCCGTGAACTTTCTACAGCCACTCCTTGAATCCGGTAGTATGACAGTGACTGTTGATTCCAGAATCGCGTATCCCAGATGAAAGGATCCCAGGATGACTATCTTCCACATTTGGCCTGCTCATCATTTGACTAAATTTCGGCAGATCGGCGTGAACCTTAAATCTGAGGGCAGTAAAGGCGTTATCCATCAACTTGAGCGAATAATTTGACTACAACACTGGGAGCTCATACCGGAGAGCAAAGTGTTTAGTCCGTTTTTTCTCATCCCGCAAGGAGATATTTGTTTTGACAGGTGCCGAAAATTCGAAGACCTTGGTCTTGTTGTCGAGGAGGACTATGTCAGGCTAGTTTGTTTAAATTGTTCTGATAGTTTGAGAACATGTACCACCAATAAATTCGGCACTTCTCGCCCCTGACGACAGATTCGATCTCTCAGATGACTTAAAACAGTAGGTAATAATGTATGCTCTACCTCGTATGATCGCCGTAAATCCACGTTATGTCTATGAATGTAGATCAAATTAGTTTAAATAGAACACACAGCTACTAAATATAGCTTCGGCACATGACGGTAGTTCTTGGAGTTGGTTAGGAACCTCTATGCCCATAATGCAACTACAGTAAACTAAAGTGTTTATATACCATCTTGACAGCCCACAACTAATTACCAGGCCATTGACTTTAGCTCTGCAGTAGTTACCTTTATCAATATACCTTGTAGTCCCAGATCCCAGAGCCTCCAGACCTACGTCATTTTAGCAGAGCTAAAATTTTCACAATAAATGTATAATATGTAGATAAAAAAGTATTGCGTACTTGCTAGCTGGGCCCTTATACAGATAATAGGTACTAAAGTTAAATAAAAAAATCTTACCATTACGTTCATATAGCAAAAAGTATATAGTTTCATTAACAGCCGTCCTTGGTGTAGTGGTTCAGTTGCCTGGTTCTCACGCGTGAGATTGAGGGTTCGAATGACGTCTTTTGCATTTTTTTTTCTACACTGTACGGGATGTAGTTCGGCTCGATTAACAACTGAAATACCTAATAGGATAATTTATTTATAGAGTAAGATTCCAGAGCCCCCAGACCTACGTCATTTCAGCAAAGCTAAGATAATAAATGTGTAATACGTAGGTAAAAACGTATGTGTACTTACTTTTACGTTAAAGTAGCATAGCTGGTTTTTTATATGTTTTACACAGCATTATTAAGAACGACCATTTATTTTTGCCAGACGTTTTAAGCGGGAAAATCACAATAAATATGTAATATGTAGGTAAAAACGCATGCGTACGTACTTTTACGTTAAAGTAGTATAGCTCATTTTTATATATGTTATGCACAATATTATTAAGAACGAACATTTATTATTGCCAGATGCTTTCCTGGGTCCTAACTTCAGTCAGACACTATAAATCTGAAAAAAAATTGGGATACCTATGTTCTAGTAGCAAGCCTGAATTTTATATATATTATTTGGGTGACCAATGTGACCACTTTAATTGTTTATTTGTCTTGATGAAATTTCTTAATAATTATTCAATAATATTTTAATGCTTAATTAAAAAACTTATTTTAATTCAATATATTGTGAAAATCGGATCTTACTATATAGTATATCTAGGGTATTATAGAACATGCCGTGAATATGCTTATCGTTACCCAAACACGTTTCTCTACTAGACAAAATTAATTTGGGCTATCAAAATATTTGACGGGAGGCCAATGGCCAATGTCTACAGCAGGACCTCGCTGATCGCTTCAAGTCGAATTCGCTCGCTTGAAATCAGTCGAATCAGAGAGTGAAAGCATATGTAGTCACCCATCCTGCTTTAAATAAGAATGCACCAACTTCTGCGGTTTCATAATCGCTCTTCAACCGTAAAAGTGGATACGATCTGCCGACAATATTATTACTAAAGGTCATGATAATATCAATGATGTGGTTTGGTGGCCAAAGAGCAAACAGACTATAGCTAAAGCCAAGCTCAGCCAATGGCAGACAGTTGCTTGCCTAAACATAACCTTAGCTTGAACAAGCAAAAGCTCCTTTGTTTTGGTAAAATAAAAAATTTTCGGCAGAGCGTTGAACTTTAGAGCTTAATAGAGACCCTGGGAGCCTTCAGTGCATTTAATCTTTTAATTTGAGTGTGGGGTGTCACTCGTCAAACGTCGGATAGGGACAAATGCTACATCCTGTATAACCAAATTAATTACCACTTGGATTTATTTTATCGTCTATCGCAGGGTCCAAAGTTTAACCCTGTATAGGCTTTTCTTGAAATAAAACACTTTGTTTTAAAACAAACAAGAAATAATTTATTTAATAATTGAACAAAGCTTTAAAACGGTTTAACTGAAATATTTAATTCACAAAATTATAGAACCAAACTTTTCGAACACTGAAATTCCGTTTTTGAAATATTAAGGTTTAAATGTAAAAATGTATTAACACGATTTTCGTAAAGTCTGAAAAAATTCACTTATATGTTGATGCGCGAGGGCAGATTGTAATTGAATTGAAAAAACGCCATTTTACTTGGTTTCGGCCAAGAAAGCAGCTGTAGTGGCTCGTTCGCGGCCCACGTATCGAACCGGAATTGCTCGAGCTCATCGTGTTCGGCTTTTCATATGGTTCGCCGGGGACTCGGCGTGCGGAAGTCTGGAAAGCTCTGGAAATGTCCCCGCTCATTCCGTGCAGGCTCGATTGCGCAATATTGCATCAGAAAATATAATACTGGAAAATTGTGAAATAAAAAATATATGATCGCTTCGGCATTAAAAAGGGAAATTTTTGATATAAGAAGGAAATTCGAATCGATTTGAATTCAGAAGTTATCAACGAAAATTAGTTGAAAATATTTATTAAATTTGGAACCACCCCGTAAAGTCGTCCCGAAGGTCTTGCACTTAGAGTTGAATATGAAATGAAATTGTGCCGATAGGTCCGCGGTGAATGAATGACGTGTATTCAATTTAATTTGACATGTAGCTTAGGTTTTCGGAAGTAAGTATCTCTGGTCGATAGCCGAGTGGGTTAAGGCGCGAGGTGGCAATCGCGATTAATCTCACACGGACATCGCACCACCGGGTTCGAATCCTGGCTCCGGTACTGGCACTATCGGAGGAAATGGTTGTATGTCCGCGTTTTTTAAATGTGTAACCCCCTTCCGCACAAGCCCTGGCTTCTGGAATTGGGGGTTGTCTAATTTCTGTGGTGTTATTTATTATTTATTTATTATAGCAATGCGGGGACCGAATGGAAGTAAGTTTTGATAATGATGGGGACGAAAGTGCCGGTATTCTATTGGGACAATTTGTATGGGGGTTGATTGTATGTTGATATTTAGGACGCGGAATCGAATGAAATATTTTGAATATGGATATGGAAAGTAGTTTTAATATATTTTAAATTCCTGTGGGGGCGGTATCTTTTAGGACGTTAATTTGTAATGTTTGAGCAGTAAATTGACTGATTTGACAGATTGAGTGTTTCTATGGATGAATTTGGGTTGCTTGAGAATTATCGTTGGTTTGGGAATTTTTTCAGATTTTTTCTTAAAGTATTGTGATTTTTCCATAAAATTAAGTGTCTTAATGATTTTTTTATTATGGTTTGCTAGATGAGGTAAAAAAGTTGATTTTTTGACAAATTTTAAAACTTCTGCAAATTGTTCTGTCTCTTGTTTATGGAATATACTATAACAAGCTATGCTAACAACACCAACGGGAGCTATGGAGGTAATGCTGTGTCTGCCACCACTGTATCTAGGAGAAGTGGCTCTGACAACAATCGTATGCTTCAAATCCGTTGGCATACAACCAAATGTAGGCTGTGAAGAGGCCAGAAGTCGCCTGTGCAATGAAGCTCTCAGGAAGACGTTTCTTCTACAAGCGTGTACAGATGGTATTTCTTCCCGGTTCATCTTGAACAGACGCCACATAATACAGAAGAATAGTGAAAACGAAGCCGTTGGTGAAGGTGTGATCAACATCTTCACAGACGGATCAAAAAAGAAGAATGGGGCAGAATGTGGAATATACTCCAGAAACCTGCAAATCCATTATAAATGGAATGCATGGGCGAGGCAACATAATACAGACGGAACTGGTGGGCATAACCACAGCCGCAAAAAAAAATGTCCGCAGACAAACTACGGACGAAACAATCAGGATCTACACAGTTTGTAGACAATCACTATTAGAACTGAGAAGTTACAAAATTACTACAGGAGTAGTAGGGGAATGTCACCAAGCACTTGTGGGTGCCTCTAGCATGAATAACATCTTGGTATGCTAGGTGAAAGGACATGCACAGCACAGTAGCAAGAAAGAAGCGGCAGGCCTAAATATCTTTGGAGGATTTTGGACCAGGCCCGTTCAATCTGTTACCGATCGCGGCCGTAACACAAGTAATTAAATAGAACACCCACAACGAATTCAAGAAGCTATGGAATGAAACAAACAGCTGTCAGCTAGCTAGGGAACTACTACAATATCCCAACAAGAGCACAGCATTGGAATACCTGAAACTGATTTTAAAATAAAACAAGAATTAAATTATGGATCTTGTGATAAATCCGCCTCTGTTAACCAGATTGCGTATATTCTTATTTTGCAAATTTTATTTCTATGTTGAATTTTACCTACACTTTATTACTGAATCCAAGGAAATTAAGAAAGACCATTAGATTGTAAATTATCGTTTTGCTCCAGGAAAAAAATGTAATTATTTCCAATTTTCTCTACAACATTTAAAAAAACTAAAGCTATTAATTAACGTGCCACTTATTTCGTAACGATAACATGAATGTTAGGCAAAAGCAATTAACATCAGAATGCGGTTACATAACTAATAAACCAACTTCACTTACTTTACTTACATTAAAATGAAAGTTATGAAATGTTAAAACAAATATGCATTTCCTGACAATCTATTTAACTATCCCGACATATATAATTATTTCTGCAAAATACAATTTAAACATTTTAACTAAATATATCCTGTGACATTACTCGCAAAAGTTTTATGAAGACAAATATGTGCAGCGTTACAGTGTTAATAACACACAAAACTGCAACTTTTAACTTGCTTTATGAAGTAAAATGTATCTAGAAGCTTAGTCGAGGGCGACAAAGTGTCAACGTTTTCCTATGTTTAGAATATATGAAGATATATAAGAGGCTGCTGTATCGCAAGTATAAGAATACAGCTTTACGAAAAACTCGCTCTCAAAAGATTAAATAGTTCTAAGGGAAGCTTTTGATGTGATGTTAACAATTAAGTAGTTTCCATGAAACGCTGAAATATTGCTTTCCAGTTTCAATGCACGTTTGGCCTGGTAATTTGATAATTCTGTAGATTTCAAGTCATCACAAACACAACAACAAATTATGATTCTTATAAAAATATAAAAATACAATAACAAAGCAATAGAATGAATATTTCAAATATTAAATTTCCGATTTCTACAACCCGGTATAATTCAACTTGTTTAAAAAATCGTATTGTATTATACGGTTTTACAAATTTTAAGTCTAAAATTAATTCTTCTGCTTACTAACAGCTATTCTAACAGAAGCTAGAATACCGGGCCTCAATGTAATAAAAACTGACAAGACAAGAAAGTGGAATTAGAATACATTTAATTTACTGCTTTCAGCACATTTCACCGAAATTCAGCCACGAGATTATTTTCACAGTCGTTAAAGTATTACTTCAGTGCCTTTGTTTCTTTCCCGGTCTCTTTCTTGAGTCTTAGTTAGGCCCCTTACAATTCAACAATATAACATTCCTTTATTTAATAAGTCCTCTTTTCAATTCTCTTTTTCCTAATAAAATAGCTTAATGACATGTCGAATAGGAAACTAAATCATGCTTTATGATACTGAATAAATTCTACTTTAAGAGTTTAAAGAATATCTTCTTTCAGTTAATTATAGATTCGTTAACAACGAAGTGACATTTAGACACAAATATTTGTGTATGCGATAAGTTACATCTTAACCTGCCAGCAAACGTAACGAAATGAATGAGGAGGGATTCAGAGACTAAAGAATACGTTTATCGCTTTTTAAAATATCTATAAAATATTTTTTTTTACTCAAAATGTTCAGATATATTTTTTAAAGTATACGTTAATGTAATATAGGTTTTGGTTTGTCCATTTTTATTTATTTAATTAACAATACACTGCTCAATAGAACATTCTAGTTACTGAGTAAAAGATTACAAGCTAGTATACTTATATATTACAAAGAAATATAAAAGTCCAGAATGTAACAGAAATGAATAGAAGCGAAGGTAGAATCTAAACAAAATTTTAATTTATGCAATGAATTTTATTATCACAGCGTCGAAGTCGGCATTATAGTCCAATGAATAGGTATGAGAGGGTACCATAAATCCTAACAGCAAACAAAAAATATGGTCGTATAGAATAAAAAATTCTAAGAAACATGGCGTCAAAAGCCCGTGGATCCTCGATGTCCTTCATAACCTAAAAAATTCGTAAAGTTGAAAAAAACGGTTTTTCACGTAAAAAAAAACTAAAGCTCGTAGAGAAAAAAGTTAAATGAAAAAGTTGTAGGAAAAAGATCTATCAATTCACTTTTTGTCGATGTCGATCGGTGCATTAGATTTTGAGGTAAATCGAAAAAAAAACATCAAAAATCGACTTTTTTTTTCTTGTATGCTTTTCAAATGAACGTTTCTAAACTTGTTACTCGGTGAAAATGTAGACTGTGGCAAGCCAAATAAGTGTCTTTTTTCGAAATTGAAATTTTTAAAAAAATTTTCGAGATCTATCGATTTTTCGAAAAAAAGATCTTCTCGGAAATCGGCTCCTCTTGCTCGACGGATAATTCTACACAAACGATTTTCTTGTTTTTTTCTTCAAGAATTGTACTATCACAGCAAAAAAATATAAACGATTTTTCAAATTTTAAGTGTCCAAAAATGACTGAAAAAAAAACAACTTTTTTTCCGGTCACGTTTTTTTCAAATATCTTTTCTAGTTTTCATTTCTCGATGATGGCTATTACGGCAATCGATTGCTGGCATTTTTACACGAATTTAAAAAAAACAACTTTTTCTACGACCCTCTGGAGCCGAGAGAATTTTTTTTTTTCAAAAAATTCCAGAGGGCGCTATTTACGGAGATTACAATTGAGTACTTATATTTTCAATGAAACAATAGAGCAGCTTATTTCATCGACCTTAACATTATTAAACAAATACCAAAGTGAAGCGTGAGAGCGCGGCGCGAGCGGATCGCGGAGTGGGGATAACCTCGCGCGGTCGGTCTGTAAACTGGATTTGCGCGTTCAAAATCGTTCGCGCTTCTAGTTCTAAAATCTTTAATATCTCGCCTTCTTGACCACGTAAAAAAATACTTTTGTACTTAATCTGGGGTAGCTCGACGAGGTAAACACGAATTTGATGATTTTGTCTGCTATGAAAAATATATTTTATATATTTTTAATTTAGTTTTTTCGTTTTTTTTTTTTTAATTATTCGTATTAAAACAACTAAAACTCAATTCAATATTCGCGAAGAGAATATAGAGTTATTTAAAAAAAAAGCATTCTCACCGAAAATTGTCTTTAAAGCATACAGGAATTTTATTCAATATAATATAATACGTAATATTTTTGCCTTCATCACAGTTTAAGTTTGCATTTACATCTATGTTCATGGCACATGCAAAATTGAAAAGTAAAAAATGTTAATATATTCATTTATTTACTTCTAAATGTGTGAGTTTTAAAAGGATTAATAAATTATTATTATAATAATTTCTTAGACATAATAATAAATAATAATATGTCATAGTATTTTAATGTGGTGAATATTTTTTATAAATTATAACTTCGCGTTAATGTTAGTTCTTAGAATGTATACTTTAATCATAATTGTACGCTTATCTTATAGATAAATTCATTTTCTTTGTACACTTCCATGGGAGCTCTTCTTTCTGATTTGTGAAAATAAAGTATTATTTTTTACAAAAAGCCAGTCACCCTACTCTGTGGCTCCGACCCTCACAGAGGGGAGCTGGTAATAAACAGCAATAGCCACTCTCCACGCCCGTGGGGTGAGTGACTACCAGGTCCGTGAACTGTGTGCCCTGAGTAGACGCAATGAACTGAGGATGACAGCCTTCTGCATTCTGCCGGCTAAGATCTCTGCCAAATCTCGGCATGCCGGTATGTATGATCTTTAGTTCTGAAAGCAGCATCTGTCTCATTCCACCGAGGGCTCCTATAATCAGTACCACTATTTTAACAGAATGGCCTGGACAAAGCCTGCGGAGTTCTAAGAGCAAATCTCGATATTTTTTCCCTTTTTCCTCCTCTTTCAAGACAATGTTGCTCTCAGCGGAGGCTGAGAATTCCGCGACATACATTGTCTTGAGTTGGTGGTCGAGGACTACTATATCAGGCTCGTTGGCTTGTATTTGCCTGACGGTGGGAAACGAGTAGTTCCAATAAATTAGACACTTCTCATCCCCACGACGGACTCAATATCCCCCGGATCGTAAGGCAGCACTGGTGTTTCGTCTATCCCATACGAGTGCCTTAAATGATAGTGAAGCACTCGTAATGCTGCGTCGTGTCTGTGAATATAGGCCGAGACTGTGTATGTCGGGTAAGCCGACAATAAGTGCATTACAGTCTCCGGCCCCTTGCGGCAGGCCCTTCAGCTAACATCAGGGACCTCCATACCCATGACACGACGTCGATAGACGAGGGTGTTAAATACACCATCCTGGCAAGCCATCATGAATCCCTCGATCTCAGACTTCAGCCCGGCTGACCTTAAAAAGGCGAAGGTCAGCCTTTCGGATAAGCCGAGGTCTTCTACATTTTTATAGAAGACTCTGTGCAATGCTTATCCTTATGGAACTGCAGAAGGATGTTGTGTTCTGCAGTTCTAATGTGGGCTTTTAGTCGAACGGGTTTCAACTCACACCAATAAAGTATTATTATTATTTTATTATTATATAAATAAAAAAAGACTTATTTAGTATTTTTGTAACTATAGGTATTTAGTGTTTAAAGCAAAAAAAAATTAACAAAAACTATACTTTTTAATAATAAATCAGATATCTATTTTTAATGATTATACATTAGAGAAACAAAAAACTATAGGTATACATTATAATTATTACTTTGCAGTTTATTTTTTGAAAATATATTTAAAATATCATCTTTGTTCTTTCGATCTTTTTGTATCGATGAAATTTCACCATTTGTTGGTGTTTTCCTTAAGCTTCTCGTTACCTGATTCAATCATTGGATAACTTATTTTAATTGTTTGTTGTCTGTTTGTGATTAGAAACAACATCTTCTTTTATTATGTTCATATTTCAAATTTCTTGAATCAGTTTTTAGTTGTCGTTCTTTATTTTTAATCAGTCTTCTTTTTTCTAATATTTCTAGTACATACTGTATTATTCATAAGCATTCTTGCTAGGGATCATTTCATTTTGTTTTCACCTTCGATTTGCCGTTTAAATATTTTTTTATATTAGTACTCGACTCAAGTCATTCCTAGTATTTAAAAAATATATATTAATTTGACTATCATCCACAACAAAATTTACTCAAAGAAGCTGATATACGTCGGTCATGTAAGGGTTCTCGATTTTTAGAATTGTATTTTATGACCATTTTTATTTGAATGAAAAATACCGTCTTAAAATATTTCCCTATTTCACATGTATCCTGGAAATATCATCATAGCTTTTTTTATTGCGTATAATGTGGCTAGAAATACATTACATTGCTTCATAGAGGGAAAACAGCATGCACCCCAGTTGACACAGTAGGGCGTTCACAAGTTTTATCCATCACCATCGTCATTGTTTATTTTTAATCATTGAAAAGAAAGGTTTCAGTTGCCATAGGCATGTTTATTTCCTCAGTTTTCTCTAAATAAAGGGGAGCTTACATTTTGCTACCATGCAGTGCAGGATCGTGCATTAGTCTTACATAATAAACTTTCATGGTCTGAATTATGCAGTAGGAATATTTTTCAAATATACACGGTATTCCTGAAAGACCTGTACACACATAATAACGAGTTTGACAAAACCTAGCTTAACTCTGACAAAACTGCTCTATTAATTTCCAGTTTATCAATGAAGGGTTAACTTTTAACTAGAGGATAAATGTCAAAAAAACAATAGGTATCCACACAACAGGTTGTTGTGTTTCGGGCTTCCAAGAACTGGACAATCTCTGCGTATCATCTCGTTTATTAAGATTTTGTTGTCTATTTTCGATCTCTAAGGCCTCTCTGGTATCCTTGACCTATAATGCTCGATATTAGTTACTGTTCTGGTGTTGTCGAAGTCTATTTTGTATCCTGTGGATTTTATATGCTGTGCTAGGGACAATGTTTTCTCTTCTTTTCGTACTGCGTTCATATGTTCTTCCTTTCTTACATTAATACTTCTATTGGTCTGTCCTATGTATGATTTGTTGCAATTTTGGTACGGGATTTCGTATACTCCTTGGTCTTCTAGGGCAATTTTTGATTTTGGATTACGGAGGACTGCACTGGAGGTAGAAATTGAAGGCAAGCTTCCATTTTTAGACCTATTAGTGAAAAAGAAACAGGACAGGACACTAGATCACACAGTATACAGAAAACCCACTCACACGGACAGATATCTATATGCGGCATCACATCACCATCCAGTACAATTAAATTCAGTAGTAAAGACTCTAGTGACACGTTCTCAGATGTTGGCAGACGTCGACCATATCAACGAAACCATGTCACTTCAGAAAGCACTAATGAAAAATGGATTTTCGAGGTACACAATATTCACAAGTCCGACCCAAACATTTACAGAAAACCTGTGTTGCGAACGGCGTTGGCGTACCGCATGTGGGTTTTCCTGTGCCCATTTATGATTATTTCGTGAATTGTTTACTCCATCCCTTGTAAATTGTGCCTCATCCGTAAATAAGGTTCTGTAAAGGACTCGGCGATGGTTAGACAACCAATGACAAAATGCCAGGCGGGGGATATCGTCGCCTTGTTGAAGACGCTGTACCTGCTGGATATGATGTGGATGGTAACGTTCTCTTTTTAGGGTTCTCCATACTCGCCAATGAGGAATACCAGTTGCCAAACTGATTCGTCTAGTGCTCATATTTGGGTTTTCTTGAACTACGTTTATAATATTGTTTTGTTCCTGCAGACCTTGTTGTAAAACACGCTCCACAACTGCAGAAGTAGGAAACTTTCCGTGTTGTCTTGCATACTGGAACACCGTACTAAAGGTTTTATGATTAGGGCATCGACGACCAGGAAAACGCAGCCGATATTCTCTTTCCGCCGACCTACCATTTCCATTACAGAAACCATAGATGAATATTATGTCAGCATATTCCACGTTTGTAAATTTTACTGGCATAGTTAAAATATTTTCACAAGTTTTCACTAACTAAATGCGGATTATTGACACATTAAATTACTAACAAACAATTATTCAACTGTTTAGGAGATTTCTTTTTATTATCTGTCACTTTGAACAAGCCTACTGTGATTGATTAAAAATTTTGTTATTCCATACCCGATTACTTATTAGGACCACAGTTTTTTACCAAAATGGACCTTTAAAACGTGCCGGAATTAGGATTCACCCAGACCACCTAGGCTCAATAGAATTTTTGCAAATTTTAGTTATAAAACTATTTATTTCACGTGCCTCTCATTTAATAGGGTTCTGTAATCCATTTTCTTGCACATTTAACAACGTATTTAAATAACCACGAAGGTGTAACAAAAAAATGAAGTAGGCCATTTTGTTTATTTTTTCTTGCTCTTTTCGAATATCGTATCCAAATTTCAAAAAAATATATACAGGGTGATGTTTTATTGATGCAAAGAAGAAACATAAATTATAGTGAGTCCGGACCTGGATATATATTTTTTTATACATGTACCTCTTGGGGCTCGTTAGTACATTAGCCGTACCAAATATGAATCCGTTATTTCATTCCCTGTCAAAGTTATGACAAAAAACAGGTTTGGCCAAAAATTATTTAACACCCTGTAACTTCGTAATGAAGGCCCAATGAGACATTTCTATGGGAGGTTCCGGTTACCACTGATGTTCTCTACCTCCTATTAAGCTATGTCCCTCTCATGATGCAACACCCTGTATACCACAATTTGGTATCTGAACATACACTGTCCTGTTAGAAAGATATTTGTGTCCTCTGTTAGAAACAGTAACATGTGGATAACAAATGAAATAGTTGAACAGAGCAAAAGACTTATTGGGTAATGGTAAATGTTAACTATACAAATCAAAACTTTATACTACGAGGAAAAACAGCATGTAAATACAAAATTGAAGAAACCAAACAGAAATATCGAAAAAGATGGAGTGGCAACTTGCAGAATAATAGGCAAGTTGATGAAGAATAAAACAGGCGATTCGTCTAAAGTCAAGAAGGAAGAATAAAATTATTTAGTTTTTGGTATTATCTTAGGTCTAGGTTTTGGTGAATGTCATCGAATCCACCAGACTATTTTAATTGAAAATTACAGATTTCCTCCGACGAGGTGGGAGATATAAATGTAGACTGTGCGTTGGCATTTAAAAGTTCATTGTAACTTGTATCCATACTGATAGCTGCAAACCGAATTTGCTTGCATTTAAGAAATATTTGTCATCATTTATCTCAGGTACTTAAACAATGCGATGAATGAATACCGGTGAGTGTCTGTCTATTCGGAGAAAGTTCCTCATCCAGCGGGTCTGAAAGTCGTCCCCGGGAGCCCTGCCCTATTGTGGGTTTGTATTGATTTATATGTATGTGCAATATTTCTTTTATATACTGCTTTTGTTGTTATATTCCTTCTAATTATTGTGTTGTTTAACTAATAGTGTAATTCTTTATATCTGTTTTAATTCGCTTAAACAACTTTTGCTTTTCAGCTCGCGCGTGGGAGTGGCACTATTTTATTTTTAGAATATATCAATAAGTGTACTTAATTTAAAAAAAAAAAAAAAAAATTCAATCATACCTTCCTTCGGTACAGACACATATATCTTAACTTCACATCACTTCCAGTTATAGTTTACACCACACGCTGGACTACTGAAGAAGTATTAGGTAAATTTGCGCATAAATCAAAGATGTTCTCCAATTCAATAAATCTCTAATAAAAGTCACTTTATGGAATTACTCTCAGTGCAAGCCATATAACTACTTACTTGCAAATTGCCGTTTCAAAGTTATTGATTAAAGTCAATATGATATACATTTAACTCTGAGCAACAGAGTTGAGTTATGTTTCTAAGTTCTTGTTTTGCAACTATTAATATATATAACCCCGAACTATCCATATCCAATTTATTCTTGTTATATTAGTAAGGTCAGATTCATGGTTTTTATATATACTAACCCGACCCCGAGAAGTCCCCGTATTCCTGTAATCAACTGTTTTTCTTAAATTGAATGACTATATTTTTTTGATGGTTTCTCATTAAGCATAAATATCTAAGTTCAAATGTGCTTTTAGAGGGCGGAATATTAAACATAATATTTTTAGTCGCAAACTCCTCTATAAATCCTTTTTTTTTACTATAAGGAAAGTAACCAGACTGCAACCAAAGTTACAAATCTGGCGCGTTAAGTGTAATAATTGCATATTACCATCAAAACGCTAATGCTTCGATTGCAACAAACACCAGCCGAAAGACTGATCCTACTCAAAGGAGCTCCCTTGCCAGTCGTCACACACCACTTGCAGACTGCAGTTTCGAGCTGTTGGCTCTCGTCAGTGCAAGGTAGGTATGCGACGACCGACATGAGAATCCTTTGACTATAGTACATCCCGGTATTTCCACAATAGCGACATGTAAAACAGCCAGCAGGCGCCATCTAGCGGTCCAGTGTCTGTTGCAATCGAAAAATAAATAGCCTGACTTGGCTTAGCATAGTTCAAATGTGCTTTTAGAGGGCGGAATATTAAACATAATATTTTTAGTCGCAAACTCCTCTATAAATCCTTATTTTACTATAAGGAAAGTAACCAGACTGCAACCAAAGTTACAAATCTGGCGCGTTAAGTGTAATAATTGCATATTACCATCAAAACGCTAATGCTGGCAAGGGAGCTCCTTTGAGTAGGATCAGTCTTTCGGCTGGTGTTTGTTGCAATCGAAGCATTAGCGTTTTGATGGTAATATGCAATTATTACACTTAACGCGCCAGATTTGTAACTTTGGTTGCAGTCTGGTTACTTTCCTTATAGTAAAATAAGGATTTATAGAGGAGTTTGCGACTAAAAATATTATGTTTAATATTCCGCCCTCTAAAAGCACATTTGAACTATGCTAAGCCAAGTCAGGCTATTTATTTTTCGATTGCAACAGACACTGGACCGCTAGATGGCGCCTGCTGGCTGTTTTACATGTCGCTATTGTGGAAATACCGGGATGTACTATAGTCAAAGGATTCTCATGTCGGTCGTCGCATACCTACCTTGCACTGACGAGAGCCAACAGCTCGAAACTGCAGTCTGCAAGTGGTGTGTGACGACTGGCAAGGGAGCTCCTTTGAGTAGGATCAGTCTTTCGGCTGGTGTTTGTTGCAATCGAAGCATTAGCGTTTTGATGGTAATATGCAATTATTACACTTAACGCGCCAGATTTGTAACTTTGGTTGCAGTCTGGTTACTTTCCTTATAGTAAAATAAGGATTTATAGAGGAGTTTGCGACTAAAAATATTATGTTTAATAAATATCTAAGTGCAACAATTGTTTCAGATGAAAAATTCCAAAAAATAAGTGAGATACGAACAATTTTTTAATTTTTTCATATTTTTAGGTTTTTTCAAAAAACGGAATTTAATTTATGGAATTTTTTTTAATGGAATTGTGCTATTTATTTTTATTAATCAGAAATAATGATTGATAAACTATAATTTTTTCGCTATTAATAATTTCTTAACGATATCCTTCGTAAGTATTTTTAAAAAGTAAGCGCCAACAAATCATTTTAATAAGGTACCTATCTACATTTAAATCCAAAATTGCTGATAGCCATAAAAATAGCAACAGACATTCGCAACAATTGAATTATTCTTGACTTACTAATTTTCTGAAGTAAATATATTAAAGTTGTTATAAATAAAAAATTAATGTAAAATAGCTGAAAAATATTCAAGAGATGACAAAGTTGACATGTTCATTATTTATGGAGAGACTAGACGTAATGCAACTAGAGCAGAAACTCTGTATGGACAGAGATATCCAGAAAGAAAACAACCTCCGAGAAACTATTTCGCCCGGTTGGAGTATCAATTTAGAACTAAACCTAATACAGAAATTGAAGAAAGGTTTATTGTGGATGAAGAAACAGAAATTAATGTATTAACTTTAGTGCATGTTGACCCAACTATTTCGGTAAGACATATTGAACATGAATTACCAGTTTCCAAATAATCAGCCAGGAAAATTTTAAAGAAACACGGCTATCGTTTTTATAAATATCAATTGCATCAAACCAATTTTTGTATGAGAATGATTTTCAAAGAAGAATAACCTTTTGTAATTGGTTACAGTTACGCCAATTAAGAAATCAGAATTTTATTAATAACATTTTGTTCACTGATGAATCGAGATTTACAAACCTTGGGTTATTTAATCGAAACAACACTCGATATTGGGCAATTGAAAATCCTCACATTATGAGACGGGGGCGGTTCCAGGAGAGGTTTGGCTTCAATGTTTGGTTAGGCGTACTGGGCGACCATATCATAAGTCCAATAATTTTTTACGGAACTCTAACTGGACCAAGATATCTAGAATTTCTCCAAAATATAATAGTTCCACAGATTAATCAAATTCACAATACCAATATTGATGAGGTTTACTTCCAACAAGACGGGGCTAGACCACACAATGTTATTATCGGTAAGGATTACTTAAATCAATTATTTCCAGATCGTTGGATTTCGACCCATGGTCCAACCAGATGGCCTGCAAGGCCGCCTGACTTAACCCCACTCGATTTTTTATTTGGGCGTATTTGAAAAATAGAGTCTACATGACTGCTCCAACCACAAGGCAAGATCTGGAAGAAAGAATTCGACACGAAATTGCACAAATAACGCCTCAACAATTACAGAATGTTAGACGTGCAACGATAAGTCGCGCTACTCTGTGTATTAATCATAACAGTGAACAGTTTGAACAATTTTTGTAATGGTTTATTATAATTTAGGTTTTAAATAGTTTTGTTATTTTATTTATTCATGATTGTAACGTTTTATTAAAATTATTTCTTGTTTAATTTGTGTTTACTTTTTGAAAATACTTCTATTATTACGAAGGACATCGTTATGAAATGATTAATGGCGAAAAAATTATCGTTTATCAATCATTAGTTCTGATTAATAAAAAAAAATAGCACAGTTCCATAAAAAAAAATTCCATAGGACCCCTACGGAAATGAAAATGGAAACTAAATTCCGTTTTTTTGAAAAAAAACCTAATAATACTAGTACCTATCAGTAATTCAAACAACTATTTTCTTCTTTACAGACAAGTCTACAACCTTACTAATAATTTCCATAGCCTACTTAGTAATTTTCTTACATCGCATTCATCTGACGCTGCCATTTTGAAAAAATTAAAAAATTGTTCGTATCTCACTTATTTTTTGGAATTTTTTACATCTGAAAAAACTGTTGCACTTAGAAATGTATGCTTAATAGGAAACCATAAAAAATCTAGTCATTCCATTTAAGAAAAAAAGTTGATGTCACTTCCGGTTCAACCGGAAGTGATATTTGCGTTCCTGTTAGTCTAAAAGTAGCCCATTACTGTCTAATATATGCGTACCAAGAATCAAATTTTTAAATACAAAAACAACCAAAAATGGGGGGCGTACATTGACCCACCCGGTATATTTAGAAACAATGCGGAATTTGAAAAAAAGATAAAATCAATAGAAAATTTTATGCTCTACAACTTTGCTCTCTTGATATTTTTCACCAAAATGCATAGTTTCTCGCGAAAATAGAGAAAAAGGCGAAAAACTATGGAACGCCGTTTTACTATTTAATCAAAAAGATTATAAAGTATCATAAAATTCATGAAACATTTTAATGTTAGTCTTTAATATGTTTGTTTAAATACTTTTTGTCATTAAAATGTTTCTTTCATTCTTACTTCATGTTTAAACTTTTGAAACTAAAAATTTTATTTAATAAAATTATACTTCGCAGGCTTTGTCTTGATTAAAATGTTTGTTGAAAAATTATCGCCAAACATTAAAACGTTTTTTACATTGAAATTTTATGTAGAATTATCAAGAAATATTAAAATGTTTATTGAATAAAAATGTTTGTTGAATAAAAGTGGTTGTTGAATAAAAATGTTTGTTGAATAAAAATGTTTGTTGAATAAAAATGTTTGTTTAATTAAAATGTGTGATTTAAATTATCAACAAACATCAAAATTGGGCGCCACTGTGTATATCGGCTACTAGAGGTACTATGTTATTGTATTGTGTAAGTCGGGTTTCATGTTTTCCGGTCACGGTCAAGGCAACAGAAACCAAGTTCAGATGTCGCTCTTAACTCAAATGTCGTTTGTTACGTCAAACGCCATCCATTGTTATTTATTGTCACCCAGTAGACATTATACTTCTAGTTTCTGTCTGTACTGCGCACGCAGTAAATATCCACTTACACAGCACAAATACAGTACCTAAAGCAGTCGCTATATGCAGTGGCGCCCAATTTTCATGTTTGTTGATAATTTTAAATCAAACATTTTAATTGAACGAACATTTTTATTCAACAAACATTTTTATTCAACTAACATTTTTATTCAATAAACATTTTAATGTTTCTTGATAATTCTAAATAAAATTTCAATTTAAAAAACTTTTAATGTTTGGCGATAATTTTTCAACAAACATTTTAATCAAGACAAAGCCTGCGAAGTATAATTTTATTAAATAAAATTTTCAGTTTAAACATGACATAAGAATGGAAGAAATATTTTAATGACAAAAAATATTTAAACAAACATATTTAAAGACTAACATTAAAACGTTTCATGATTTTATGATATTTTATAATCCTTTTGATCAAATAGAAAGATGGTTATTTTATAATGGCGAAAACCCAGAACAAAAACAAACATTATAATATTCTTATATTTAATGTTCCTCTTTATTTTTACAATAATTAAATTGTTTGTTAAACAAAATATATATAAGCTTGGTGATATTTGGAACGCCATTTTACTTTTTAATGTAAAAAAAATAAATGAAACATTTTAATGACAAAAAATATTTAAACAAACATATTAAAGACTAACATTAAAATGTTTCATGAATTTTATGATACTTTATAATCTTTTTGATTAAATAGCAAAACGGCGTTCCATAAGAAACCGCTCAAATTCATATACATGTATATATTTCTCAAAACCAACCGTTTTTTAGAACTGCGGAGGGTGAAAATCATGTTTAGACAACCCAAATACTTGACTTTTTACAGGTCTCATAACTGTGGGAAAATTTTCCATAAAACAGCGATTTTTTTACCAATTTGAAGGGACTATAAGATTTTTAACAACTTTGACAATTATATCAAATGCAACAAAAGAAAAATAAACCAGCTCCAGCATAATAACTAATAAGTATTGAATTTCCATTTTTTTTATCAAAATCTAAACGTTTGGAGCGTTGGTTAATATTTTGTCTTGATTAAATGCCTGAATGGTTTTTTATAGCTTTTACTTATTAATTTATTCTTTACGTCGCATTTCTGCACTTCGCGGGCGATATAATAAGAGACCTTATAAATTATAAGTATAAAGCTCTGAAATGACATACACTGGCAAATAATAATTTCATTTTTTGTCAAAAGCTCCTTATAAATTTATATTTTGTAATATAAAGCTGATGACAAAGGCAGGGTACGAACGCGCTTTATGCCAGATCAGCAAATTTTACAGGCTAAGAGACGGTTTAGAGGAGAGAATTTCAGATATAGTGCTTTACCACCTACTTGTATAGAAACTCGCTGCTTAATAATTCATTTTCCGCCAACCGCCAACTATTTTCCACATTTATTATGCTAAAATTATATGCTATTCTCCATTCAACTCTCTAAATGTATTATTACGGAAACGTCTAAATGCTTGAGGTACTTAACCCTTTTGTGAATTTATATCCTAAAATTAAATTTCAGTTCAAGGAAATTAGCTGTCATAATCCGAACTATGACAGAAAATACATTTATTTATTAAGGAGTGGCTATACCCTGAATGCTGCAGATTTAGGGCCAGTAATTCAGAATCGGTTTAAGTTGGTTAAAATTATTCACTTATTTGGATGTGTCTTGGATATTTTCACACATTGTTAAAAAATAACTATGGTAAACTGTTGGTGTTAAACATCAATTTGTGTTCTATAACCCCTAATTACTATATCTTTAAAACAGTGGCGAAAATTCCAATTTAATTAATAATAATTAATAAATGTTTTCTTCTATTATATTATTTATTTCTTTAATTTCCTCTGCAGATTATTATTGAAATTTGATGTTTCCTCTATTAAACTGTAGGTATACATTTTTTATAGTTACCTCTTACTTAAAAATATGTTCATCTTAGTTATAAATTATTGTTGATGATGGATTAAATGCCCCTTTTTCCACTATGAGCATATGGCTCATTTTCTGTACCCGACCAAGACACAAGTTTATATTCCCGTATTTCACTTTCCAGTTCATATTTGATATAATTTTTTTTCTACTCCCTTATGTTGCTGTTTTTCGTATAGTCTGCAGAATGGATAAGTGGGCCATTCCAGTTAACTGAACGGATATAATTCATATACGTTCTAGGATGGATATGAAATCGACTAATCACAGTTCGTGTATTAAGTACATAGGTAACTATTCATTTAAAAAAATTCAAGTTAGTGCGTAAGCTGTCAAAGTAATTCAAGATGGCGGATGATGAAGGTGAAAATTTAAATGTGCTGTGCAGTTTCTGCAAAAGCCAGCTGTAAATAAAAAAGTAAAGTGTATAAACTATTTAGCAGTATGACATAATAGCTGTTCTAATAAAAAAACAAAAAAGTGCTGTGATAAACAAGATTACATGGAAGAAAAAATAATAGAAATAATTGAAAATCATGATTCCCTAGACTTCAGCTTTGCGAGAAAACATTGAGTTATTAAAAGAAAAAATTGGAAACTTGGATATTGAAAATAGGAAATTAAAGGAATTAGTGGGCAAAGAAAAGCATAAAACTTTAATTTCAAATGAAGAACTGATTAATAATGTTCAAACAATGAAAATAAGATTTGAAAACAATCTAGAATCATTGGCTGAAAAAATAAATAGTTTGGACCTGAAACTTAACAAAATATCTAAAGATAAGTCAAAAAAGACATTCCACATTCCTATAAATAACAGCAACACAAAAACTTTATCAGCATTAAAACAACAAACACACAGAGATAAGAGTAAGTCTCTAAATAATCTAATTTAAAAATGAAGGATATTACTTCTAATGATAGTAAGCTAGCTACAATGGAAGATCATCAAAGAAAACTAATGAATGACATAATTAATTTAGAACCAAAGAAAACGACGCAAGATGAAAATATCACACAAAAACATCATAATCAATTAATCAATAAATAAGAAAATTGGCAGTTAGTATGGAAGAAAAGATGGTCCAACAACAAAATATAGGATAAGCAGAGAATGGTGCTGAGAATTTTAAAGGTACAAAGCCAAATGTGTGGCTATATCTATACAGGGTGCTCCAGGAAGTAACAGAAGAAGACAAAAAGAGTTTCTGAAAAGAAAAACAGGTGATGAGGTAGAAGAATTTATTGTTAAGGACCTTAATAAACCAGAAAAATTGAAATCTTACATGGCTGCAGTAGATTTCAAGTATAAGGACAGTTTTTATGAACCTTCATTTTGGTCGAAAGATCCGATTTTAAAAAATATTATAAAAAGCACAATACAAGAAACATTATCGATGATAAAATTCCGGTTAGACCAGACTTTTTTTTAGACAGCAAATTAAGCACAAAAAGAGGAGAAGAGAAGTCCTTACATTTTTTACATTTAAATATTCAGAGCATAAGAAATAAAGTTAATGAGCTCGAAGCATATCTTGGTGACAAGGAAGCTAACTGCGAAGTTTTATGTGTAAGTGAACATTGGTTACGAGAAACTGAACAAAAATATCTTAAAATTGGAGACTTTATTGTGGCAAGCCATTTTTCTAGAAATAAATTTACACATGGTGGCACTGTAATACTAGTAAAAAAATCTTTAGAATTTTACCCCCTCACAAATTTATAAACTATCCATAGAAAAATACTGTGAAATAGCAGCGGCTAAAATAATAATGTGTAATACTGTAATTTTAACTATACATATCGATTTCCTCTCGGAGCCTTCAGTATTTTTATAGATACTCTTGAAAAAGTACTAAACAATATTAATATTAACAATCAAATAATCATCTGTGGTGATTTCAATGTAAAGTTTAATACAAAGGACCCCCAAAAGAGAATATTAATCGATCTTTTAAAATCTTTCGGATTAGAGCAAACTACCAAAGAAAATACAAGGGAAAATAATTTCATTGATAACATCTTCATAAATTATTCAAAAGAAAACTAAGAATTCTGTAAAATAGACGGTATTCGAATACGCATTCAACTTATAGAAAAAAATAACTAAACTAATACAGGAATTTTACCACAATAAAATGTAATTTACAATGTGTACAAAATCTAGCATTTTTCAATGTAACACAAGTTAATATACAAGCTTGATAAAATTTGGAGTATACCAAAATAAAGCTAGATACTCCAATATTAACACACATAATAATTTTCAAAATCTCGAAAGGAAAGTCGGGCGGCATGAATTTTATTTTTGGTAAAAAGCCGAAAACCATTCAAGGAACTTAACTAGAACGTACTTACAAGTTTTGTTGCACTTTGTCACTTGAAGCAATAACTTGGCACAGACGAAAATCTTCCAAATATCTACTTGGAGGGTGTATAGTTCGAAAATGAACAAATTAACTCCTAATGCACTAAGAGTTCCCGCACTAAACAAGGGTCATTTCTACAGAAAGTCTTTATTTCACTGGGAAAGTTTCTAGGGTTTACACTTTAATGATACAGTACCATATACAGGCCAATAATGTAAATATAGCAGAATTGAACGTGACAATTTCGTAATAAATACGGCCGACTTGTCGTTTACAGCATACATGATTTTGGATTATTAAATGACTTTTTAAAAACTTTATTTATTACACTTGAGTCAACGTTTTAATAAGATACAATAATAATTTTGAAGTAGTTTAATCTGAAGGGAGTAAAAGACTGAGGTTTACAGAGACTGTTGGTAATATTTATAAGATTAGAGAACAAAGAACATTGAATTTGTAATTCAGCATGATAACAGATTACTGAGAAAGAATCATTAAGCTCAGCTAGCACGAGCGGTTATTAGAGAGGAGCTGTTACGCAATTTGTAATATGATATGTTTGAGAAGGTTAAGCCTGTCTCGGTGATATTATATATCATAGTATATTTCTAATATAACATACATACATACATGATGGCTTCACTAGCCCAAATAAAACTTCCCTCTTAACGGCCACTTATGAAGGTAATATCGACAGGCTTGAAGACCAAATGAATATACAAGTAATTAACTTTAAACATTATTTCACGGAGTGCCGCAGTCAGCCGACCCCGCCTTCCTTCTGACTCTACCTGGGAACCAGCTAACTCCAACGGGAACCTCGCCTCGCGCGTTGAAGACCAAATGAATATACAAGTAATTAACTTTAAACATTATTTCACGGTAATATAACACTTGCAATGCTTCTTTTTGAACATGTTTAATTGCGGGGCCGCCTTGCCGCAGTCAGCCGACCCCGCCTTCCTTCTGACTCTACCTGGGAACCAGCTAACTCCAACGGGAACATCGCCTCGCGTGTCATGTCTCGTTCATCAAACGACGTTAAATTTCTCAATCAATCAGGGTGTCGGATTCAAAAATGCACTGACTTAGAGTAAAATACAAATAGATCACACGCTACAGACTTTGTTTATACAGATTTTTATATGAAATTTTACCAGTATTTCGCTAAATTTACACACGCTAAATATGAATCGTTACAATGAGCACCTTATAAAATAGAATTATAAGGAAAATATTTATTGTTCATTAAAACTTATTTTCCCTCTCTTTTCTGGAATAACTATTGTTTTCATAAAATTTAAAATATCCAGGACATTCATTAAAAAATACTTTTTTTTTCATTTCATTCATGTTTATCAACCCTGAACAATAATGAAATTATTAACATGATTATTTTAATGCACTTTTGTAAATAAAGCTCTAATAATATTAAACACATGGTTCAAAGAAAATTTGTTTATGAAGTAAATTGTCACCTAAAACACTCAAATAAAGCTTAATAATTCTTTACGTATGCGCCGATAAGCTTAAAGTCCAAACTGTTTTTAATTCACGTCAATTCTTTTTTGCAATTTGTAAAGGGAAAGTGACGCGTGGCCTCTATTAACTTCACGCTAAATTTGTTAGTGAACACTTTTATTTTCGCAAAAGTTTGCCTCGTAGCTGACAACTTACAAGTATAACTGGAAGTGCTAAATTAAACAGTTCACAATTTTTTAAAGTTCTGGAAAAGTTGACAAAGAATTAACCAAAGCGTTCGTTTGGAGTTCTGAATAAATTTCACGCTCAAGCGAGTTCCAAAGTTTTAATTCACTGTTGCAATTTTAAACTAGATAACATATTTGCACTTTGGAGAATCCCTTTACAGCATTATTTAACACCGAGTGATAATGGGATAATCATAATAATTGTATTCTTACGAGTACAACTTTCTCCAATTACAACAATGTAGTTTTTTCGTAGAGAATTCTTCATTTTATACCCACTATAAAAAGAATATAGTAGTGGTTATACAGTATACCATTTTGTAATAATTAGAGTAGTTATTTCAGCTGAAATGGAATTTCAGTAATTTATCTCCAATTCTACTTAATTAATCCATTAATAAATTGAACGCACTGGTGTACATGCATATTTTGCAAACTACATTTGTTAAAGCGGTTGAATACCATTGCATTGCAACTGATAATTATATATGCATGCAGTAAGTCTAATAAATTAGTTAATATTATCTTCAGTATGACAGCTAAAAGTTAGTGCAAACGAAATGAACTTCATATAAAAAGGAAACCAGAAGCAAATTGTACCCCAAGTTGGATGCTCCTATGAATTTTTATGGGTTAATTCAGAAAGGATTGTTCAGTTGGATACAAGAATATTAATTAATACAACTCTAGAAGTTATAACAAAAGTACCAAAATCATGTTGAAGGGTACGTAGACTAAAAACGAAGACAAAACATTTATCAATTTATCGAAAATCAAATTTCATATGTCACAGTTATAGGTTGTTCAATATACTCTCCAATAATTTGTCTATCTATAGGTGAGGTGAAAATGATTTCTAATACGGATCTATAAAAGATCGAAAAATATACAGGGTGTTCCATTTGAAAATATTGAGAAAATTCAATTTAAAATGTTCTTAATTGAAAAATAATTTTTGGCCACCCTGTACATTTTTAGGAAATGAAAATGACAAAAAACATTAATTAGATATCTCGTAACTGGTATTCACATAAGTTTTTCTTAAAATCCATAATTGTGACTGTGGTGATTTTTTAAATATCCATCTGCAGATTGTATTATTTCAACAAAAAAATTCATTACATCCAAGTGGTTCGGAGATAATCAATGCTAATGTAGGAATGAATAGAGCCTAGAAATATGCTTCAAAAAATGTACTGATATACATAGCATTTCATTTTTAAAAAAGGCACTTGGAGCTGTGACTTCATCTTACCTCGCCCTGTATGTTCGAAAATAATTTCCACTTATAGAATTCTTTATCTAGTTTACTTACAATTTTTTAAAAAATTTCTAGCTATCGTAGGACTTGGGATACTCATACTCATTTTATTTGACTACGTTACATATATGTCAGGTACATTTGTAGCAGGTCATATTACACTTATCGACAGATAAAATAAATAAAAAAATTTATATAATTATTAAGAAATTTTGTCAGACATACATCTCAAATATACCATTTAAACATTTAAATACTGTCAAATGTACAAAAAGAAAAAAAATTATTTATTATAAATAACACATCTACAAATTAGAAATAAATGCATTCCACACAAATATACAGATCATAATATAAAGATATTACTCATTTGGAAATGCAAGAGTCACTTCTAGATAATCACTTACGGAATAAAAACAGTTTCTCAAAATAAAATGCTTTATTTTACGTTTGAAACAGTTGTAATTTAAGGATTTAATCTGCGCTGGCAACTTATTATATAAATTTATATTTAACGAATTTTTTTGAGATTTCGTTAATCTATAACAACGAGTTCTTAGTAGACTACTAGATCTAGTAGGGTATTGATGAATGTCAGCCTGACTATTGAAACTGTTAATATTTTTATGAACCTCTAACACAGTGAAATAGATATAAAAAGAGGGAATTGGCATTATGCCCAAATTAATAAATATGGAATGGCAATGGTCCTTTATTCCCTACACCTGCTATAATGCGAACGGCCTTTTTTTGTAAAACAAAAATTTTATGGGCATGCGTTGAGTTACCCCACAAAATAATAGGATAGGAAATATGACTGTGGAATAAGGAAAAATAAGCGTATCGAAGTCGGACGCACTATTGCCCCACCCTGTATATATAATTTAAATTATATTTTTATCTTGTGTTGTGTCCATGTTGTATTGCACATACTAATTTTTTATGTTTAAATGTAGACAAATAAATTATGTCCAGAAACTGAAAATACCGTTTCATCAAATTAAGGAATACTGCACCTGGGACGGTACACATACTTTAGGGACACTACCCGACAATTTGTCTAGCTGACCTACTTCCAAAAATATCGACGTTGTGTCAGAATCTGTGTCATTGCATTTGACATTAATTATTTAAGGGTATTCGGGGATAGGTAGTCTGCTTAAATTGGATTAATTAATTAAATGGTTCATCTCTAGGTCCGTTGACGCCTATTTGTTTTGTGTTTACACCACACAGATACAGATTGACTGAATTTGTTATCTCTAGCATTGTTAGCTGCTAGTATTTATTTTAGTAACATTTTGTTCTATCCTAAGTACAAACACTTTAAAAACATATTATAACAACAATCCACTCCGCCTTCGTTCGGGCTGTCTATGACCCTCCTTACGCGTCGAAATGTCAATTTCTAAAGATGGTTTTGTAAATTTCTCAAATTGTTCTAATAAGACAAGATTCAACTTCCGTAAAGCTGATTATCCTGATTTATGCATTTCCTTGTTGACCCCATTTATAAAAATAAAAAATGTATATAATAATAATAATAATTTATTAGTGCCAATAATACAAAAGTATTTCACACAGGTCAAATAAATAGAAGTAAAATAGCATGTTATACACAGTAGTTACCATGTGTGTGCAAATAAATAAATAAATAAACAATTAATGTATATAATAGTAAAAATTAAATAATAACACCACAATACAAAAATTGTAAAAGGTCGAAATTTAGTAAAAACATAAAATGTGTGTAGAAGATAATTATGCACACTTCAAATCATTAAGATTTGAGGAAAAATATTCTTCAAATGCTTCAAAAAGCATTGGCTATTAAAAATGAATTGTATTTTTAAACGGAATGATCCCAAGTCTCCTGATTGTCAAAGGTAGACAATTAAAGAAATTTATGGCATAAAAATTTGTGCCTTTACGTGATTTTAAAAGTCGTAAAGAATCCGGACAAATAATATCTCGATTTCTTGTTAAGTATCCATGAATTTCACTCTGAGAATTGTACTTTGATTCATTTGCTTTAATGTATAATAGACATTGTAATATATACGTGCTGGGTAAAGTTAATATATTTAGCTCTTTAAATGCAAGCCTGCAGTCGTCTCGATATTTTAAGCCATATACAATCCGTATGGCTTTTCTTTGTATCGCGAAAGCATGGGTACTGTGAGATGAATGTCCACAAACAAAAATTGCATAAGATAGACGGGAGTGAATGATACCATGATAAGCGGTGATAACTGTTTTCTGAGAGACATTCCTTGCAAGGTTTCTTAGTAGATATATATTTTGGAGATTTTATTACAGACGTGGTTTATGTGCTGCGCCCATGTTAGTTTGCTATCAAGATATACCCCAAGAAATTTAATACTGCTCTTGTCATTTTCAGCTACGGCTCTTAGGCTAAAGACCATTGTCTCTGTTTTGGACTTCTTTAAACTAAGTTGCTTTGCTATAAACCAGTCCTGGGCTTTCGCCTGTGCATTATTTACATTAGCAAGTAGGGTGTTAAGTTCTCTATGTGACTGGATAATTGTGGTATCATCTGCAAACAGGACGAGTTTAGACGAAGTGATATCAGTAAGGTCATTTATATAAATTAGGAACAAAGTTGGCCCTAGTATGGAGCCCTGAGGCACTCCGTAATCCTATATATATAGCACACTTGATTTATTATTTTGACACATGACGTACTGACACCTGTTAGTAAGATACGACTTTATTAAATTACTGCTGTTTATACTGAAGTTATAAAAGTTCAATTTACTTATTAAGATATTATGTGACACACAGTCAAAAGCCTTGGATAGATCTAGGAATTGAGCATATATATATATATATATATTCACTGTCTTCAAACCCGTTACTTATTATGTCTATTAACTTATTTATGGCTAAAGTAGTAGACAGGTTAGTTCTAAAACCAAACTGACTGGAACTAAGCAGATTTTCGGATTCAAAATAATGTGTTATTTGAATTTTTAAGACGCATTCTAAGATTTTAGAAAAGAACGGTATGATGGAAATAGGTCTGTAGTTTCCAACATCATTTATGCTGTCTTTTTTGTACACAGGTATGACTTTAGCAAGCTTAAGTACGTCTAGAAATTTGTGTGTGCGGATGCAAATATTTATCAGGTTGGTTAGCGGTATCAATATTATATATCTTATCGCGTTAAGGATTTTCATATTTAAATAATACGCATCCTTAGACGTAGTCTTTTTGAGATTGTTGATAATATCATTGACTTCTATATAAGTAACTTCTCTAAATGAAAACTGGTTTTCAACACTTTTTGTCCTCATGCCTAAGAAATTGTTATGTGTGTAATTTGTAGCTGGCAATTCATCTATTATATTTTTAGCGATATTGGCAAAATGTACATTAAATTCGTAAAATATACCTGTTATTGTATATCTTAGATATTATTAATAATATTAAGTTAAAAAAATTACTATCATAAATAATTTAAAAGAACAAAAGTCTACCTAAATTTTTTTAAAAGATTGAGGTTGTTAGGAAAATTTGAAATTAATGCTGCATATAGACCATACTTAATTTCTGTTGAAGAGAAATTGAATATCGATCCTAAATTTTTCTGGTCTTACATCCAGTTAAAAAAAAGGTCGTACCAGAATACCAGGCAAATTAGTCAACGAAGATGATATATTTGACACACCTCAATTGATAGTGGATCTATTTAGTAATTACTTTAATAATATTTAGTAGAATTCACATTCTACCAATCCTGATTTTTCTAATCTGGAAAATAATAATTTACTCATTTTGAATGTCATCGAATTTGCTGAAAATGATGTTTTGAATGCCATTGGAAAATTAAAAAATAAAATACCAAAGTGATAGTCAAAGTGCTGGATAAAATAACCTTAACATGAGTAGTGGATAATGAAATAACCAAAGGGTAAATCAACAACGCAAGCGCAAATATCAATACAACAGACATATGTCCAGGGCTTTCGATTGGTAGACAATTTCACGAATCGGGGAGTTTCAAGTGATCGTGGGTAAAAATTGCGGATTAATATTAAGGAGAATCGGGGATTTGTACATTATGAGTTTTTATCTTTATAGAGGATTAAAAGAGAAAAAATTCAATTTTGAGAAAATCCCCCGGTCTTTATCAAATTATGTTGGGAAAAATTCTCCCCTCCTCTCTTCATATTGTGTTCATTTTGAATTAATTTCAGTGAATATAAATTTTCAGCACGTGGGGGTTTCGGGGAATGGACGGTGCTGCACAATCAGATATTTTTAACAAATTCAATCGGCAACACTGCAACGGCACAGGTTATTTTGTCAAATCATACCAACGACAGCCAGCCAATCACAAAGATTCGCTGAATATTAGTGCAGCCAACTTACGAATAAATTGTTGAAATTAAAAGGTAGCCTTGATAAACGCTACCAACTTTAACTATCACTTTATTTGCTAGATATCGTTAACTACGAATTAGTTAACCATCAGTTTTAACCCTGCATTGACTTAGAGACCGTATTTTAGCATCATACCTGAGCGAAAGATCTCAGTTTGTCATATATAATGATTTTAATTCAAAATATTTTTATTCCACATCTGGAGTCCCTCAGGGATCCAATCTTAGACCCCTGTTATTTTTGTTATTCATCAACGATTTTACAAATGTCATTCACTGCAGCTTGATTTTATTTTTTAATGATTTAAATAAGTATTATACTGTGAACGATACTGAGGACTGTGTGATTATTCAGTATCAATCTTGAAATTTGGTGTCAGGTGAATAGATTGCATTTAAATATTCGGAAATGTAGAACTATGAGCTTCACTCTAAAAAAACAACCAGTCGAAATTACATACAAAATAAATTCAATAGATTTAAGTCGATGTGAAGTTATAAAAGAGCTCGGTGTAATTTTTGACACCAAACTCACATTTAACGATCACATTAGTCAATCTGTGCCATCCTCATTATTAAATTAGAATACGCTTCGCTTATTTGGTATCTATTCCATAATCATCAAAAATTTGCTATTGAAAATGTACAAAGAAAATTCTTAAAATTTAATGCATTTCAAAGTTTACGGTTCTTATACCGAAAGAGGTTACGATAATTTATTACTTGACACTTTTGATATGCCATCACTACATTTGAAGCGTGTTTTAGTCTGTTTAAACTTTGGTTTCAAACTTCTGGACAATAAAATTGATAACATACATCTCCTTGGAAAGTTCAATCTGGACAAGTGGACTATGGCTAGAACCAACTTACTGCTTCATTCACCCATGTATATTATACGTAGTAATTTAAATAAACTAAGTACGTTTTGTGATACATTCAACATAAATTTAAAAGAGACGTAGTATTACCATGGAACATAAACACAATTTTTAGAATATTTCAATTGCACAATATCCAAATGTTATAATATCATGTACTTGTTATTATTATTTGTTCACAATTTAATTATAAACTATTTGTCCTGTAATTGGATTCTTGTAATCTGTTGGGCAATAAAGACTATTAGTATTATTAAAGAACCTCTTTGTAGACAAAATTTCATGCTTGTCTATCGGTAGAAAAACCCAAAAGATTTTATTTTCATCTAGCGCGATACAGCCTCTTTACTTTAGTCACACTTAGTCTAATGTCCTTGATGTGGACTGAATGTCCTTGTCTTGTTCCTTAATATATTAAACATACATTTTCTATGCCAATAATGAGAAAAATCTTTTGTGGGCTAAAACTACGTTTCACAAATAAAAGTAACATCATGCTGGCTCCAGCCGACCTATTCGACAATTTCATTGCCTTTGATACGGCTCTGGGTACGCGAGATAAACTCGAAAGAGACTGGTGCTCAATTTCTTTTTATCGTCGAATTAAAAATAAATACAGACGATAACGTTTTGTTGATACCATTTGTTTTCATTATTGTTGCAAGCGGATAGTGATATTTCGCGATGAAATAAAATATATCCAAGGCCAGCGTTGTTGTCATTGTGTTGTGTTTCCTTTGGAAATAAAAGCTGTAAAGCTGCACTTAAATTTTATAGTGTGTATTTATTTGTACTTCTAATTTATGGAAACAAATTTATTTTATTTTTATTTTGATGAAAAATAGGGAAACACCTAATTCAATTTTTATCTTAGACGTTCTAATTAAAAATTATAAACTCTACCTCTTGAGTCTCGCAAGGAGTTTCTAGGAACCTGGTGATAACATGCTTTGCTATTACCAAGAGAGTATCCATGGGCTGGCTTTTACAAAATATTCTACGATTGTTATCTTCTTCGACAATCTCTAAGATGCCCATCTAAACACGAATACAAAATTTGAACAAAATTCATCAAGTGGTTTAGGCTCTAGGTGCGATCACATACGACAGACATACCGAATTTTTATAAAACACTTTTATCAGTTCATGAAACTTAAAAACCTGGAGAATCTTTAAAAAACATCAAAATACTTCCCTCATATTAATTTGTATTACGAAAAAGTAAAAATAGATATACAAATTTCTAGACCTGCAAGTTTAATATTATATTTTGAAAAAATTATACAGGGCTATACAAAAAATAATTTGAATTTTAGTTATCTATGTAGATGACCGCGAAAATTGTGACATGCCATATTTCGCTGATGTCCGCAAGTTAATAAGTAGATCAATTCACCCATCTATAGTAATTAGTTGCACTCACTTTTACCGATAGCTGGCACGCCACTTCAATTACCACTTATTACAAATATTATCAATTTTTAAATAGATGTGTGTACTTGTGTATATCTTAGGAAATCTTATTACTATAATTATCGTATAAAAATTGTCTACAAAATGATAGTGTAAAGATAGTTAATGATCGAAAGTCCATAAAAATCGATTTAGTTTTTAACATCGAACTGTCAGTTTAAGTCATTTCCCCATGTTTTTGTGAGTTGCATGGGTTATAAAATCAACAAAAATTCGTCAAAGTTCCTTTTTAAATCAAGAAATTGAACCGAAAACTTTGCTAGGGATTAATTTAGTTAAAAGGCACGTGGCTGCTAGTCGGTTTGATACCGGATCAAAAAAGTTTATCCTAATTTTCAATTAATATTATGGTTTGTTTCTTTGAAATTTCGATTTATTCGGATCAATTAGCAGGTGTATCGTCTAGAAGTAGTATTTTCGGTAAGTTTGAATTTCTTTGATTTATTATAGACACGTGCTCACATTATAGGTTAATTTTGAGAATAATTTTGTAACTTTAATTATAGAAGGCCAGATTTTGAGTACAGAACTTGCCAACTTTAATCCATTTATATAATATAATATACGCATTCTTTAATATTATGAATCGCCTAGTTTTAAAATTATTCCTTTGTTTTTTGGATTTGAAATTCTCTCCCGACTGATATATTTTTTTCAAATGTTTTGCTTCAGTTAGGGAATACATGCATGTATAGGGCAAGTAATAAATTCCCGAGACAGAAAAAAACCAACAAAAACTTTACGACATAATTATTATCGCCGCGGGACATGGCGCCAAGCCTGATATGAAACATTCCCGACGCTCATTTTTTTTTATACATTTATTTAACGTCGGCCTATTTCCGCTACTGAGGCCTAACACCGACGCCTGTAGACGAGCTACCCCCAACCAGGAATTTTGCCGAACCTCTTCCCTTAAGAAGAGTAGGGATCTTTTACTTGCCTAACATTTAATAGAAAAGGGACCGACGGCTTTACATCCCCTCCGAAGGATGGTATATCTCCTATACAACCCTCGCCTAAGGTTGTATAGCTTCCGCGCATACACTGATATACAAGCCGCTGGAAGATGTGTGAGGCGAGAACGCGGTTTCCGTTGGAATGGTCACCATCCAAGTACTAACTGCGCCTGTCGTTGCTTTACATCGCATACCGAAGTATGTACATAGTAAAGACGCACCTACGCTCGCCCCCCCGACGCTCATTAAAAACCTATAAAGGTAAGTGAGTCAATTTGCGAACAGCACAAAAAAGAGTACCGGTATTTTAATGAGGTCGTAAAGTTTTTGTTACGTTTTTTATGTCTGTGTCTTCCTACTTGACCTATATAATTAAATTTAAGGTGAATTGCCCTTCGTCAAATAAACACAATAAAAAAATGAGAAAACAATATTTACACAACCTCTCAGTGGTTTCCTGTTTATTTTAATCGCATATTCAAGCAATTTTTTAACCTTACGACTTATGATCTCTTACTTTCAACGATAATTGAATTGAACTCACGGAAGGTCACCAGTTCATTATACTTTTTATATATTTTTAACATTTTTTTGTGGTATTTTGTCGATTGATATGTCATATTCATATCATAACTAGAGAAAAGTTCATTAAACTCATTAGTTACAAACAGGAGGAGAATTTATTTCATTCTTAAATAATCTCACATTGCTATGTTTTGCTAAATTTTTCAACTACTAAATAAAAAATTCTTGTCTGGCACCAATATGAAATGGTGTGACTAGTTTCTTCTAAAGGTAGAGGCTGAGCTAGTGATGGGATCAAAAAAATTAAAAATGGTAAAGAGTATAAAAGTAAATGCAGAAATGAAACTAACTAAATTCATCTGGATCGGTTGACAAATAAGGAGACTCGACCTTGTAAACACTGAAAACGGGGAAGAGGATAAATATTATTCTGATTTATTAAATATGGTTCATATACGGAAAAGTTTTGAGTTATTTCAGACCATTTATTTTTATAAGTAATCTCCATACTAACAAAGAAAATCTTTCGAAAACAACTCGTTATAGAGATGTAAATAACATAACAGTAACCTTAACATCAATAATGATTGATTGCTCGAATCTTCGGATACATTTTCATTAAAAATAAAACAAATTATTTACTGCGTCTTAATAATAATGGTAAAAATGAACTAAATAAACAATTGAGCAGTTCTGTTGTAAACCACTCGACGTCGACAACCAACGTCCACGCCGACCTCTTTTCGACCCGTTTTTGACGTTGGTCGCCGACTTTCTAGTAATAAAGGTTTGTGTACGTAGCGAGACATTGTCAGTAGTGCATAGTACTGACTTTTATGGGACGAGGTCGAATATAGTATATAATATTGTATAGATACTTCTAAATTGTCCGGCCCTCTATTATTATTATGGCCAAACTTAGAACTTTAGTTTCTTTACCGTAATAAAAACAATGAAATAATGAATGGCGTTTAATTTAGTTGTGTTTTGCAAAGACAAAATGAATTCACGTAGCTAGCGAAAGGTGCTCAAAAACGACAAACTTTATTGATAAATATGACTGAGATATGTCGAAAAATATCCCCACAAAATTTCAGCATAATTAATATCTAATTATTTAATGTTTATATTTTATTTACCATCTTAAAAATGTATAATTCTCTGAGGAGTATAAATTTCAACATAAAAACATGTTATAAAGTCAAAATTTAAATAAAATCCCTAGTTTAAGCCCGATTTTACTCCAAAAACGTCAAAAAAATTTCTAAATTTCAAACATGGACCAACGAAGTTGTTTCCATCTTTCTCTAAAACATGGAGTCGTCGGGAAATTTTCATATAATCAATCCAGTTGTGACTAGATAACCACACTTTAGCACTACTATGCCAAAAATATTGACTTCTCGTAACGCTAGTTAAAAAATGAACACCTTTATATATAACAAGAATTTATAACCACGGTAGTACGACGTCTCAACGTTGGAATCATCTCATCCCAGTCTCAGAATGCAACGTTGGCAAACGTTTGACTAACCATACTACATATGGTTTTGACCTAAAATATCCTAAGATACCTAACTAGACACTTATTACATGATTTTTTAGCCTCAAGTAATTTGGCCTCTTTTCTACAAAAAGTACTTCTTCTTCTTCTAGTGCTGTCCCCTCAACGAAGGTTAGCGACCACCATTTCAAATTGTTCTCTATTTTCAGCAGTTCTTATCAGTTCTTCGAAATTTAGGCCAGTCCAGTTCCATATATTTCTCAACCAAGACAGTTTCTTCCTACCAATTGATCTCTTCCCTTCAATATTTCCTTTAATAATTAATTGTAAGATGTAATATTTGCCATTCCATTAAATATGCCCAAAATATGATATCTTCTTATATTTTACAGTATGAAGCAAATCTCATTCCTTATTCACTCGTCTTAGGACTTCCTCGTTCGTTATGTGGGTAGTATATGGGATCTTTAGTATTCTCGGTATGTTCACATTTCAAAAGCTTCGAGAATATTCATTGAATTGACTTTCAGGGTCCACGTTTCTGCTCCATACAGGAAAGTGTATTAGACGATCGTCTGCAGCGAAGTTCGAGATCTAGATGTTGGTTAGATAGTATATCTCTCATCCGGATAAAATTACCTCGAGCCTGTTCCATTCTGGCTTTGACTTCAGTTTCAGGGTCTAGTTTGGCATTGATTATGCATCCCAAATGTTTGAACTGATATACAGTATTTAGTATCTCTCCATTTATAGATATACGTATCGAGTCATTTTGGTTACGAGATATTATCATAACTTTCATTTTCTTGATGTTTATAGACATACCGTATTCCTCACACGCGGCGTTAATATTATCCATCAAGCGTTGGAGTCCCACACAGTACCGTGTCATCTGCGTACCGGATTGTTGATATGCTTACCCCATTTACTTTAATTCAATATGTACAGTAGTTGTTAAGTGTTTCATTAAATACACGTTCATTCAGAATATATACTGAACATTGTTGGTGACAATACGCAACCTTGTCGAACTCCTTATATTTCTATGCGTTTCGCCATTTTGATGTCTATTTTGATGTTGGTGTTATGGTGCCAATACAAATTATTTAGTAGACGGATATCCCTATCGCCTATGTCTACATTTCAGAGTGTTAAATAATTTTTCATGTTTTATGCGATCAAATGCTATTTCAAAGTCTATAAAACATATATGTAGATTTTCTTTGTTGATCGTAGCATTTCTGAGCTAATATTCGGAGACTGAATAAGGCTTCTCGTGTACCCAAGAGGTTCCTGAATCCAAACTGTTCTATTCCTATAGTTGATTCGCATTTCATGTATATCCTGTTGTGTATGATTTTTAGAAGGACTTTTAAAACTTGACTCATCAAGCTAATTAAACGATATTCATTACAAGTTCGGGCGTTTGCCTTTTTGGAATGGGGATAAACGTCGATTTCCTGTGGAAATTAACCAGTGTTGTAAATTTTATTAAACAAGGTGGCAAGGTAGCCGATGTTGTCATCATTAATAAGTTTAAGAACTTCTGAGTGGATGCAATCGGGACCCGGGGCTTTGTTGCTTTTTAAATTGTTAATGGCGTGTTGTATTTCACTTTTCAGAATTAGCGGTCCTGTATCACATATGTGATTTGTATTTATTGGGTTCCTTTCATCGGCAAACATGTCAGTAATATATTTTTCCCATATAGATGTTCGTTCTTCATCATTGTTTATTATTTTTCCTTTTGTATCTATTAATGTATTATGTGGTCTTCTATTATTACTTGTTAGTTGTTTGATTTTTTATGTAGGTTGTGTGTGTCATGCTTGCGTTGAAGCTCTTCGATCTCTTCACACTGTTGTTTCATCCATTGTTCTTTGGCAGATTTGATAGTATCTTTGACTTCTCTTTTTAATAGTTTGTATTCTTCCCCACTTACTTTACTTCACTACTTTAATACGATCCGCTTTTTAGGCGTTTTTAATCAAAGTTGTATAAAAATAAAAAGTAAACAATTGTCTATATTGGCTATAACCTCAATTTATTTGACGTATAGATAGTAGAATTTCTTGTCAGCTAAATTGTGGTCAGTATTGACAACGTCCAGCTGACCTTGTGTTCACCACAAAAATACACGGTCGTAGTTAAGGAGAGACGACTACCTTGAACCAACGTTGGTTGTTGTCGAGCAGCCTAATTATGATTAGTTACCGACCTCGGACCAACGTTGTCCTACAATAACTATACATATCATAACGTACTACAAACGTCGGTTGTGGTGTGATATTCAAAATATGACAAATGGAAAGTTTCCAACGTCAAGTTACCATCGCTTAGACGTCGTGTTACAACTTTGGGCTAAATCGACCGAATATTTATCAACTTATCGGCGGCCTACGACACAGTGTGGAGAGAAGGCATGATATACAAGCTACTACGTGTAATCCCCAGTAAACTAACAGCTCGACTAATAGACAGCATGCTAAACGACCGAGTGTTTCAAGTAGCCATGGGATCCGACATTAGCTCCCATAAACTAAAGAACGGGCTACCACAAGGATCAGTCCTTGCCCCACTCCTCTTTAGCCTTTATAGTGCTGACATGCCAGAAATAAGATCAAGAAAGTTTGGCTACTCACAATAAAACACCTAAATATCTAGGCTCAACCCTTGATAGAACACTATCTTTTAGAGAGCATATATCGAGAACTGCTGAAAAACTAAAAACAAGAAACAATATAATTCAAAAACTGTGTGGCACAACTTGGGGAGCATCGGCTTCCACTTTGCTCCTCTGCGCTAGGCCTTGTCTTTTCAACTGCTGTGTACTGCGCTCCAGTCTGGCTAAACAGCCCACATGTACATAAAATAGATGAGCAGCTAAATAACACCATGAGAATAATTGCTGGTGTCATCAAGCCAACTCCCACGCAATGGCTTCCAGTCCTAAGTCACATTCCACCCCCTAAACTGCGACGAATAAATGCTCTTACGAACGAGTATAAAAAGATCTGGACAGTAAAAATTTACCCATTCATCAGTACATCGAAGATGCTAACCATAACCGACTCCGGTCTAGACGACCACCAACCAAACAGCAAGGGCGGCTGTGGAAAATGAGTTCCACCTTACCAATGCATGGACTCAAGATGGACTATACAACAAAACAATAACATGCCGTGCATCACCCATAAGCCACCGACTTACCAGTAAAACATGGTCCTCGCTTAACAAAATCAGAACCCAACATGGCAGGTGCGTATACTCTTTACAGAAATGGGGCAAACAACCATCTCCTCTCAGTGATTACTAAGAAATCTCTGTACTAGCAATATTTTTATATTCTCTTTTAATGTGTCTAATAGCCATACGATAAATAAATTTGGGCTAAAAGTTAGTACCCGACATTGAGTTGAACTTCATCTGACGTCGCAATTAGTACGAATTTAGTCGAAATACGGAAAAATGCTATTTAGACCTCTTTTAAGAAATATGGCTCCCCAATTAGGATTCTTTGAGACTTTTATGTGCCTATCTCCAATATAGTTATCCATTGCGACAGACAATCGAAATATTTAATGCCAAACCCATTCGACGGTAAGATTTGTCTGGTCTATGAATTCTTTCAAGTATTCTGTATATAATTTATAAGAAAGAAAAATATAAATTCAATTGAAATTGTTTCCTCACGGTACATTGTCAAAGATATTTATGTCTTGCAAAACAGACGAGGAATTATGCGTTTCGTTTATTTGTATTGTAATTTTCAAATTACTTCCTGCTCTAAAAGCAGGCGATTTGAATTAAAAAATCAGGAGAGGGAATAAAATTAATGCCGCTGTTCGGTCACGCAACGCCTAGGGGCTTACCATTTGCACTTTTTATTAAGTATAATGGATATTGATTTAAATTTCAACTCTAACGGGTAATTTTGCTTTAAACAATATCCTCACAGGATGCTTATACTAATGACTTTATGGCAATCCGAAAAGTGATGTAAACTTACATGACATTATAAAAATATTAATCACAATTAAATTAAATTTTATTACATTACCCAACAGAGAAACCAGTTACAGGGCAACACTATATAAAATAAATATAAGATACAAATACGAATATAAAATACAATGCAAGTATAAATACGTCATACAAATATAAAACTATACTAATATCTAAATCTAGGCAGCTAGGTAAACAGTTTATAACTGAATATTATACATATCTGTGTTTGAAATTTTGAGTATGATACTGAACAAGACAATGTAGCTAAATCTCAGCTGTGTGAGAATATTCTCGAGCAATTTTTTGCAAAGATGACAGAGAAATAGAGAGAGATGATCTACAATTCCGTACTATGAAACCTAAAGCTTTAACTGAGTTTATCGCTACTGTCTCGATATGTTCATCAATATGTATTGATCAAAGTTAAAAAAAAATCTTAAGTCCTTAATTGTCTCACATTTTGTAAGTTCTTTATTATTTACCTCATAATCATATAGATAAGGGCATTTATTACATGGATAAGTTACGACTTTGCACTTGAAAATATTTAATGGCAATTTATTAACACTGCACCATTCTACTACTTTAGTGAGCTAAAGCTGGAGTGCCTGGCAGTCATCAGAGTCTGAAATAACGCTAAATATTTTTAGGTCATCAAAATACAGCAGTTGTTCACATTCGATTGATTGAGGTAGATTTTTGATAAATATTTTAAAAAAGCAGCGGTCCGAGATTTGACTCTTGTGGCACTACAGATGATTCAACATACAAATTAGACTTGTTACCATTATAAGCTACAAATTGCAGTCGATTTGTTAGATTTGAGCTAAATAACACCAACAGTGACGTACTGACACCAAACATCTCAAGTTTAACAATGAGAATGGAGTGGTCTATGTGGTCTTCGAGAAATCTGTATATAATCAATCACATCAACTTGGCCTTGGCAATCCACAATAACGTAAGAATAGCATTAATTTACCCCACTTGTTGTAAATACGTAGACTGTTTATGCGAGTAATCTTAAGCTAAGTTCTAATCATATCCAGATGATGCCAACATGGTTGGTAGAAGTCGAGTCGAATATATCATGGCTGCTTATTAGTGATCCATCCAGGACCCGCTCAATGTAATTTTGGGCTTACTAAGACAGATCTAAGAAAAAATGTCTGCAGTACTCTTTAGGAAAGACAAATTCCCATATATATCGCGTGAAACAGGATCATGGTTCACCACCCTTTCCTCCTTTAGTTTTAAAGACAAACGATTGACTTTTGGTACATCCTATATACTTAATAAACCTCCCTCTTCTACATATAAATGATTTTTTCTACTTCCGGTTTCATTTTACTTAGAAAGTAACTATTTGGTTATTTTCCACTCAGCGGACAATTTCATTTCTGTACCAGATAAGAGTGACTTAGTTATACATTATTAAAAACTATTATTTATATTTATTTGGGTGGCAATAAAAGGCATAAAAAAATATTCCATTGCAGTTCGTTCCTCTACTTACCGAATAAATACCAATTTATATGTTACTTAAACAATCGTAAGTCACATTCAATAATCAATACTGAAATTGTTCTGTTGAAATCCGATAATTTGACGACAAAAGCGTAAATTGATTTGACAGGCTATCATACATGACTTTGAATGTACCAAACTTGTGCTACGAATAGTAATTAACACAATACGGAGCTTTCAAAGGCCGTTTGTAAACTGGGGCACAAACGAAATATACCTCAACACAAAGAGTCTAATATCGAGAAGCAAACTATGATTTTATAATTAATACGGATTGATTAATCGTTAACTTATTAATATTTGATATTGGTCTTAACTGATTGTCATTAGAATGATATTAATAATAGGCATTTATTTCTGTATTAATATACAGGGTTTACAGAAAAACTTATTCATGACTTACAACAATGATAAATAAAAAATTGATGGAATATAAATAAAAGTGACAGACAAAAAATCTGTGTGAGACAATGGATTTGGCTTCTGATACCATGGGTGTTGTTTTCTTATGAATGAGACTTGGTTCTATGTCATTAAGTATTTAAAAATTACTACGAACGCTCTGGATTTCCCCAAAGATTTCGGGTGAAAAGGTTTGCTTAGGAACAATATACAGGGTGTAACGTAACTTACCCGAAAAATTTTAACCATACATGCACCTTTAAATAAGATTTCGATTTCTTGAAAAAAAAAAAAAGTAATAAAGTCCAATACAGAAAATAAAACTATTTTTGCGCGTAATGGTATAACAAATCTACATAATATGTACGTTTGGGTCATTGAGAATCCTCATAAAGTAGTTCGGAATCACTTTGAACATCGTTGAACGTCTAATTGGTCCGTTCATATTGCCAAATCAGATGGATGGTCAGCAATATCTGCAGTTTCTCCGTAATGATCTTCCTGGTCTTCTTGAAGATGTGCCCTTGGAGGTCCGAAGTCGGATGTGGTTTTTAGATGATGGTGCGCCCCCAAGTTATCGTTTAGTAGTCCGAGAGTACTTGACCCAATTAAACGGAATACGTTGGATCGGACGGTGTGGACCCATAGCTTGACCTCCGCTGTCCCCGGATCTAAATCCTCTTGACTTCCTTTTGCGGGGATATTTAAAAAATGAAGTCTACCAAGCGGAAGTCGACAATATCGATGTATTACGTGAACGTATCACAACAACTGTCCATAATCTGCATCTTCGGGAACAGCAGGAAGGGAGAACACTTTAGCTAGTGTGACAAAATTGGATTAGACGGGGTCAGGCGTGCTTGAATGTCAATGGACAGAACTTTGAACAGTTTTTATAAAAATAATGTTATTTTAACATTTCCATTAATTTGTAATTTTAACAATTTGTATTATTTTTTGTCTTGGACTTTTGTTAAAAATTTAAATATTTTTGATATAACTGATGTCAATGATATGTTACAGTTTTGGAATCACAATATTAGAGTTACGAAACCTCAATGGCTAACTGAAAACTTGAAAGTATTGATGAGGATTAGAGACAAGGAATATATTAAATATAGAAAATGTAAAACTAATCAACTTTGGAGTGAATATGAAGATATTAGGAATTTAGGAATCGTTCTGTAGAACTTGAAAAGAAAAGCATATTTTAACCATACATTAAAAACTAATCCTCGTTACTTCTGATAGTCTTTACACCGGTTAAATATTAGCAACTCCGAGTGCCAAGTAACTTTCGATTTGACAAATGTTGATGGGGTAAATGATTTCTTTATTAATCAAGCAACTCAATTAATGGCAAATCTGAACACCAATCCTGATATTCTCAAGAAACATACGAAAATAGCAAACATCCGAATATTGACGTTGAGTTTACTACGAAGGACATAGATCGTATTGTCCGTCATTTGAAGTCGAATGCTATCGGTTCTGAAAACAGTAATTTAAAAATGCTAAATTTGGTTTTCCCTCATCTAAATCTCTATCTCTAATCTATCTCTATCTAAAATACTTTACTTTGTTACATGGCCTATGTCCATTTAACAGTTTTATATAAAAACTAGTGTTTTGTTTATGTTTGGCACAATCTGTGTATCATTTTGATTCAGTTTTTGTAAGTGAAACTGTTTTCAACAAACAGAATTTTACTTGTATAACTGCTAAACCATTTCACACTGTTTTATGTACATATTTTATATCTTAGGAACTCAGTCATGTTTTTCTACACGATTATGTATTTCCGTTCTATATAGCATTATCCTGAGAAATAATTGTCTACAAAACATTTATTTACATCAGATACCTATATTTCAATTTATATATTTTTATTTACTATGTAAGTACATATGGTTATGTTCCTTACATTTTCTCATTACTAGGAATATATAGTATATCCTATAAGATGTAATATATTTACTGAGTTATCACAATATGTTTTACTATTTATTTACAGCTGTTCATATTGTTGGTTATGTACAAAATAGAAATTACAAACTGAGGCAAAGGCAAATCAGCTGTGGTATGGACGTAATAAAAACTATTATTATAGATTCTCTTTATCGATTATATGCCACTATTTTAGTTGCGAGTAAAGGAAATTGTAGAATTTGCGACCTGCAAGTTGTCGCGCTTAACACAACAATTGACCATACCTGTACTATTTCTATATTTTTATAGCTTTCAATTTAATTAGGGGATTAGATTTCTCAAGTTTATTTGGTAGCATTATTTTCCAATAAGTAGGACAAAAAAAGTTTACCTTATTAGTAAAACTCAACAGGAAATCATTTGCTTGCAGCCTTTGTAATGATTCGAAAGTATATAAATTTTAACTGTGGACTTCAGTAATAAATATTATATTTTTATATCCGCGTTAACAATAACATCCAGGTAATTTCATTTATTACTCATTTAAAATAAAAGTAATCGTCAATTTTTGTCTTTGACGTAATTTCAATTATTTTTAAAATAAATTTAAATTCAAGGTCAATTCTTTTGAATTTAATATGCAGTTAAAATACTATATGTACCACATGGTTTTAAAAATATTTTCTTTCTTTTTTCATTTTTTTGGCAATTTATAGTTTATGAAATCAGCTTAGATACTTAAATTCTTAGATACTTAGATATTTATATACTTAAATTCTTATATACTTATATGCTTATATATGTTTTTATATACTTATATATTTCTATATATTTATATGTACTTATGTACTTATATGTTTATGTACCTATATACTTATACATTTCTGTATACGTTTCTGCATAGCTTCTTCATTCCTGCATAGCTTTTGCACAGCTTATCTTTTATATAGATAAAATTTCGTTAACTTTTCATAAACCACCTAGTCGGTTAATTTTCCTACGATTTTCACTCCATTTCATTAAGAGACGTAAATTGCCAAGGAAACTTTAGAATCCATTGTCGCAACAATAGTCAATCTAGGATCCTGGTATATATTTGTTTTTAAATTTCAATTAGTCTTTGCAAACCGATTTGTCTATTAATCATGTAATATATTTTAACATTCATTTTAAATAATCTTTTTATTTCTCTTACCAACAATTTCAGTCTGATCTATAATAGACTGATTATTCGAGAAAAAGAGACAACTCTACTTATTTTCACTATAGATGGTGCCCAATTTAACATACATTTTTCTTTGTCTCCTTTTCTCGAAATAAACAGAAATCTGTCGCTTATGCTGTACATATCAGAAAGGGTAAGTTTCTCCACCCTTACGAATACTCTGGATCCACGGCTCTCTGCTCCGACTTAAACCATCTAGTGGTCCGCATATGTTGCCTCAATTCTTTTCCAAAAATAAGTAATAAGGGAAAGGAGGTAACAACTTACATTATAAATAAATGTTTAATTAATAGTATTTTTCAAGAAGTTTGGAAAAGAGCCAACGTCTTGCCTAATCCTAAAAACGATAACCCTACTGAACCTTCTCAGTTCAGACCTATTAGCATTCTGCGTACTTTGTCAAATGTGGTTGAAAGAATAGTTGCAGACCAGTTAAACAAATATTTAATTAGTAAAAGTTTACTACCACCTATTCAATCAGGTTTTAGAGTTAATCATAGTACAACCACTGCATTAGCCTACATTACGGACGACATTCTTAGAGCCATTGACAGAATATGTTATCCTTGCTTAATCTTGTTAGACTATAGTAAAGCATTTGACACCTTGAATCGTCAGACATTATGTAAAACGCTTAAATATTTTGGCATAAGTGGCTGCGCTTTACTATCTTTTCAAAACTACTTAGGTCATACATACCAACGCATTGTAATTATGGCTTGTTTTCCAGTTTCAAATCCGTTGATGCTGGTGTTCCGCAAGGCAGTATTTTGGGCCCACTTCTATTTTCTATCTATACCTCTGACTTCAGCAATTTTCTCCAAACATTCAATGTCCATCAACATGCTGACGATACTTAAATTTATCTTTCATTCGACTGTATTGAAATTGGCGCTGCAGTAAATAATATTAATATCGATCTTAATACTATTACCGATGTTTCAAGAGCTTATAGTTTGGTTCTTAATGAAAAAAACGAGTTATTAGTCTTTGGTACTCAAAATATATTAATAGGAAATCACTCATTGTTTAATATTATCCTAAATGGGCAAAAGTTAACTCTCAAACAAGAATGTAAAAACTTATGTGTTTATTTTGATGTGCAGCTTAGATTAAACTACTTAATTAAAAAGTCCTATGGTAAGCTTAAAACATTTTATATGCATAAAGATGTACTAGACCCTGGGGTAAACCTCAAGCTCTGCGATTCCTTGATCATGTCGACTCTTTCCTACTGTGACGTACTCTATTGGCCAGCACTAACTTAGAGATATCGCTGAAGCCTACAAAAAATTCAGAATTCCTGTGTTCGTTACTGTTATAATCTTAGGAAGTTTGGTCATATCTCCGTGAAATTGCAGTCAGGTTGGCTCCATTACACGAAAGGTTCTTACTTCACCTATCGTGCTTAACATTCAAAATAAACTTACATCAGGAACCAACATATCTGTACAATAAGCTAGTAAGAGGCTCGAACATGCATAGTCGCAACACCAGACACCGCAATCTATGCACTGTTCTTAAACACAGAACCTCGCAATTCCAAAAATCTTTCTCCTATAATGCTACGAAAGTCTGTAATAAACTCCCCTCTTATCAAAATATGCTCCAACGTTGTTTCATTTTGAAAAAATGTAAAACATAACTACCACTACGAAAACCGTACTTATTTTTTATTCTGTCTTTTATTTGAAAACACAATATTGTGTGTTTTATTTTAAAATAAATGTGAGTAATATCTTATTGATGGTTGCGTGGAAGAACGAGTAATCGAACTCCGCCATCGCAATAAACAATAACTTGTATTATAAGAAAAATAGATAAAGACATTATTTATTCATTTATTTATTTTATTTATAAACTATATATATTACCGCTTATTTGAAGTGGATTAGCACGCATAATTATACTGATCATGTTCATGACTTGAATAACTCCTTGCATTTCCAAGATTTATAATTTCAACAAGTTTCTTAGAAAAGTTATTCTTTATGTGTGGACGGCACCCTTTCATCCATAACATTTCATTTTGCATAATCCATACAATCTTAAATATTTCAAATATTGTTTTTTTAAAATTAGATTATTCTACACGGATTTGTCTGAACTACCAGCTGGCGACGATAAAATCGGCGCTAATAGCAGACAGATAGTAACTTTACTATATCTATGAGTATCTACATTTTAAAGAAAAAAATTAATTCAATTTTAGATAGGTATATGAAATTTATGTAAACAAGATCTATTCCGGAACATTTATAGTTAGTTTAACCCCTCCCCCTAGTACAAGGTTCATCCAATTTCAGGATTTATTCTCATTTATTATTTATTTAGGCCTCTATCCTCCCACGCATTAGGTTGGTTTGGTCGCACCTTGTAAACATGTATCTATCGCTAATATTAATGACATTCTCAAATGATTAATGAACCCCTAGGGTTGATAATAGATTGAATTAATCATAAATTAATAATACTAAACTAGCATCAAAGTAAACAATTAAGTTTTCGCCAATTTTAATTGGATGTGTCCTTGTATAATATACAATTTCTTGCTACTTTTAGAAACACATGTAGAAATAAAATTAAAATATAGTTTATAATAAAAATAGTAACAGTATTTTTAAAAAGGTTACATAGAGTTTGCCAAGAGACAGGAAATGGAATTAGTATCAGAAAGAAATATGCCCCAACTGCTTTTTCTGATTTTCCTCAAACAACTAGGGCGACGAAAAATTATTGTATAATTTTCATCTCTATTCTTACAAACCAAAACAAACAAACAATCTCGAGAATCACTGAAGGCGATTGTACAGTTTTTATTAAAATCGCCTTTTTGTGTCCTAAATTAGCTGTTCCTTTGATCGATTAGACAATGTACCTATCTTAAAAAGAGTTTTAATTTCTTGTGAAAAGTTGCATTTTTACTGGCCCTGTAATGCAGAGCTATTTTATTTCCTTTTAATAAAAAATCTTTTACGCTTTTACGTGCAAAATGAGTTTTAATTTAGTTTTAAATTTTTGCGATAAAACATTTATATTTTAGTTAATGGGTATAGTTATGTTTGAATTGACTAATTACGTGAGACATGCACATGTGTGTGTGTGTTTTCCATGTGACATTTGCATGCAGTTGTGATTCTAACATCACGCGAAATCACGCACATTTATGCTTGATACTGATGTGAAATATTACATTTATTTTTTATACTGTTAATTAAGTAGAAAATTTCCTTCTCGGTAAACGATGTATGGAAAATCAACTAATAAAACTTCTTGGAAATTCTGCGTAACAAGTAGGATATTTTAAATTGTTAGGAATACACCGGGTGATATTTTTAACCTGCGACTTTCAAATATCTCAAATAATAGGCACTCTACGAACGTAATGTCCATAATCAAAATTTAATCATTCCGCGGAGGAATTACATTAGTGCTGAAATTAGTCACGCCCCCCCCCCCCTCCTTGTAGGACTGGCGGGGAGAATCTTTTCTATATATATATCTCAATTTCAAAATATTTCATTTTCTCTGCGAAAATCGCTTCCTAGCCCAAAGAATGGGCGGGGCACGGCGAACGAAAGCAAAAAATTGGGAAAAACGTTTGGGCTAGGTATTGTCCCCGTCTAAACTAAACACTACCGGACAATATAAGGCCGAGAATTCTACACATCAGAAAGTCGGTTTCCCTAGTCTATTAAGTGTTATACATCTTTGCGAGTATAAGTTTTAGTAGTTTTTCCTTAATAAGCGATACTAGTAGTGTACCTGTGGGTTTTCAAGTAATATTATTTTAGTGCCTTCTACCTAGTTTCCTTTCTTATTTTTGACACCACTTATTTCTCTGTAATCGAGTCGTCGTTATTGCTTCCTTGTTTGAGTCAAGTAAAATGCACCCTGACGTCGTCGCTGTCGCGACTATTTTTTTTACATAGTGAACTTTTTCGGTTTAAACTACATTTGCTTATTTTATTCATTTTCATTAATCTTTTCGCTTATTTTAATCTTTGGACAAATTTCTGGTTGTTGAGTTATCTATTAACTCCATGAAATAGTAAGAGGGATGAAACATGGGTACTCCCCCATTTTCGAGGGCGCTGAATACGATGGTGATATTTCTAAGATTCTCACCCCTCAGCAACTACCCCTAAACCTGAAAACCCACCCCTATTAGCGTTTTTTCCATCGTAGGCATGCGGATCGGTTTTCTGGACAGAATTCGAGTAGGCCGTATGAAATTTTACAATACATCTTATCCACCCCCGCTGTTGAAACTACCTCCTCCAATAATACTAAATGAAAATTTGTTTATCTCCATTTTCAAGGATGCTCAATACGATGGTAATATTCATTTCTCCCCTAACAACCAGAAATCGCCCCTAAAACCACCCTCCTTTAATAGTCATTGATACTGGGCATGTTAGTGCATTCTGTGTTTTTAGCCTAACGAGACTATGTCCCCCCGTTTTCGGAGATACTGAACACGATGGCGGTGGTTAAAACTCTTTCCAAGCGCTCACCCCACCTCCAAATGGCCAAAACCCAATCCCGAAAGGGGTTAACCGCGTATCCGCCATCTCCTACCAGCCAAACCTGTGTCACCCCCATTTTTGAGAATGCTGAGCACGATAGGATGTCGAGACCCCTATTCGACCCCCGCCAACCCCCAAAGGGCCAGAACCCACCCCCGAAAGGGGGTAAACTGCGTATCCGCCGTCTCCTACCGGCCAAACCCGTGTTACCCCCCGTTTTCGAGGATGCTGAGCACGATGGTGATATCAAGACCTCTCCTCGACCCCCGCCAACGTCCAGAACCGCCCCCGAAATGGGTAAACCGCAGATAGGCTGTCTTCTCCCGGCAAAACCCATGTTACCCCCCGTTTTCGAGGATGCTGAGCACGATGGTGATGTCGAAACTTCTACTTGACCCCCACCAACCCGCAAACGGCCAAAACCGCCCCCGGTAGGAGACGGCGGATACGCGGTTTACCCCTTTCATGTCTAACTTACGAGATATGCCATAAATCCCGGGGTTGAAACTACCATAGCCCCTGACATTGAAATCCACCGAAAAAAACAAAATAGTGGAAAATGTTTTCTCCCATTTTTTAGAGCGCTAAACACGGCGTCGATACTATTTCATCCCCTACTTTTCATCAACCACCGCCAAATTTGAAATGAAAAGAAACGCGAAATAGGGGTTGTTTTTCGAGTTCAGAGGTAGTTGCTGAGGGGTGCAAACTTTAAAAATATCACCATCGTATTCAGTGCATTTGAAAGCGGGGGGGTACCCATGTTTCATCCCTCTCACAGAACTTTTGCAATTTTTTTCAACTTTTTCATGGACTATATTCCCAACTTTGTTAAATCAAATATTTAGTTTGAAAATTCGCTCTAAACTTTGTTAAAATACTTAAATAAACACTGTTCATTTCGTCCTAATCAAACGTGTTATAATTTCAACAAAAGTCATATACAGGGTGTAACTTTTGACCCTGACCAAATTAGTGAAATCTTGTCAAAACTGTTTTTTTGACAACTATAACTCTAAACAGTGATAAAGAAATTCCAAAGAGTCATATACACTATACGGGTTGTAGCATTGGACCCTGACCAAAATTCCAAAAAAGTTTTTTTTAACTTCAACAACCACAGAAAGTGCACGAGACACTTCAAGAGTCTTAAACCACGCTCCATTTTTTTATTTTCATTATTCTCGAAATGTCCTTCGTGTTCATCTCATTTCTCCGTCCTAGTTGAGTGGTAGAATAGCTATAGCTAAACTCCGCTATGACGTTAATATAACTCGATGACGTGATTCCCTTTACATTTCATAATATTTTTTGTCTTTTTCTGTTTTTTTGCATTTCTATCTTTCTTGTTTTTTAGGTAGTTATGATTTTCATGAAATGGCTTGTTGGTGAGGTCGTTCGCATAACTAGCGGATCTTTTATTTAAAATATATTTCGTTAGATTTGATGCTTTATTTTGCAGATTATCTCATTTCTAATCCTGCCGTAGGGGTGGTTTTTCATAACCAGTTCAAATGAACATCTCAATTTGCCATAACAATGATACCTCGATTATAATAGTTCAATCAGTCATGTGTTCAGAAAATCGTAGGTGCTTTTCATCATAATCCTTCGGTATAATACAGTTTCTCAAAAGTTATCTTTTTATGAGTAACTGCAAAAATAAGCATCAATCATTCAGTATAACAATCTTGAAATCGAAGCTCTGAGGTATCTGGTTTAAAACAAACCTATTTTGCACCCAACACACGAGCTTAGTCGTGAGCAATCCCACATATACAATTCCGCTTCCGTAATTCTCATTTTTAACCTATGGGGAACAGTGTAGGATCCAATTCCCTCGATGACTTCTAGGTGTTAAGTCGGCGCGCAATTTAGCGTCATATCCGCACCGAATCCCATTATGAAATTTATAAATATTCAATTTGTGTAGTGATGGGGTAAAGCTCACCGATGTGATTTATCTGTGTAACGTAGGAAAGCGAAATTCCATCCCGGCGGCTTTCCTGCCAGTATCCCTAACACAGTCACCCCTACACCCCTTACACCCTTATATCCTACAAAGGAAGGCTTCTTTTACATCACAAAAATGTTTGTGTGTTAATTAAGTCGTGAAATTAATGTCTGACGGGGATGAAAAGTTGGGTACTTTAAAGTAGGCTAAAGAATAGCGTGATTTTTTTTCTCGGCAGCTTGATTTACATCAGTTCTACGAGGCATCAAAATTATACGGTTTTAACTACACTCTCAGCTTTGAAACAACTGAATTTATATACAGAGTGTCCGATGCGAGCAAAAACATTGAGTTATATTGTTGTATTATTCTCAATGGATTTCTTGATGTTTTTATGTCTTTCTCAATGAAAAAATGTATGTCAACGTTAAGCATATTATTAATAAATTATTATGCCTAGATTCATCATCGCCTTGTAAACAGACCGTATTAGATTCGGATTCTTTATTTGTCTTTTCGGTGTAATTTACACAATCAGACACATCAGTATAATATATGGTAAATTTTGAAAATAATAATACCGTTTATAATAATATATTAAAATAGTTTGCAAAGCCATTTACAATATCTTTTAGGTGTATTGAATAGTGTCATTGTCGTGGTGCATCTTACACGTTATACGTGTGGGTGCATTTTTAATGTGAATGAAAGACCAAAATTGATTTTAATTCATGACTATTTTGACGTTTTTACAGCTAATTTTAATTTCCAATCTCCTTTCACATTAATAAGTAAAGAAAAATACGGATTGGATTTTTTCTGTTTATTTGTTACAGAAAAGTCCAATGTTGACAAGATCACTTTTTCTAAATTTCTTAAAATTTTCAAATGAAACCACTCCATAGAATGGAATGGAATAGAATAGAGTAGAATGGAGTAGAGTAGGTTAGAGTGGAGTAGAGTGGAGTGGAATGGAGTGGAGTGGACTGAAATTGAATGGAATGGAATAGAATAGAATAGAACAGAACAGAATAGAATAAACACTACAGAAATTAAACACAAAATAAAACATAGAATAGAATAATAAAAAAATACATAGAGCTGCATCCTAATGAGCAGAAGCAAGATATAACATGACTACAAATAACAATAATAAAATGATAAAAAATAGATAAATATAAACATTGGGTTAGTAACGTGGTGAGTGAGGTCATTAATCCGGTAGGCTGATGGGACAGTAATAATTTTGAATAGAGCAAAAAGATTCAGTTAAATTGGATGGGTAGAATTTAGGAATTCATCTATTGTGTAGAAACACTGCTGTAAGATATAGTTTTTTATTTGTTTTTTAAATTGATGGTCATTTAAAGGTAATGTGTAACGGTAATTTATTTAAACATTTAGGTTTAATGAGTTCTTTTATGACTTGGACATTTAAAGCAAGGAGTGCAATAGATTTGCATTCCTAGTATAATTGTGTAAATTTGATTGTTTAGTGAAATGATTATTATTTTGTGGCTATCAAGCAAAACAGAATAAATATAGGGTGATGGTAGGGACATGATTCCTAACATAATAAACAAAGGCCGACAATGTTCCCTGTAACCTCATTTAGCTATTAAACCAACGACTTTCTCTTGTTGTCTAAAAATTTTTATGGCAAAACTAGAGTTCCCCCATATGAAAATACGATAACTTAATTGATAATGGAAAAGTGAAAAACTAGCAATTTTTAAAGTGCTTATATGAAGTGTCTTTCAGTTGTCTAATTAAAAAGTTTGCATTGCATAATTTGTCTTAATTTATCTACGTGACAACTCCAATTCAGTCTATCATCAATGACTATGTCAAGTAAATTGAATTAATGAATTTTTTATTGGAAGAAAGAAATAACTTTTGAGTTTTGTCTTCATTTAATTTAAGTCTATTGCTTGTAAACCATCTTGGCCTCGTTTTCATAAGCTTTCGATGTATCTTTTAAATCATTAAAATTTTTATCTGAAAATAGAACACAGTTACTAGGTAAAAGAAAGATACGTATATCATTGATACACATGATGAACAGAAAAGCCCCCCAAAGTTAAACCCTGGGGGACACCATGCTTTACAACCTCAAAATTAGAGATGCTGTTAAAGCTGACACACTATATTCTGTTTGATAAGTACGAAGTAAAAAGAGAGGGGGCTAAACCTCTTATACCGTAATAATTTAATTTTTGTACAAGAATATCATGAGAGACACAGTCGAAGGCTCAGGAGACGTCACACTTTGTTAAGCCTGTATGCTTTCTCTGTTCTAGGCCTTCGACTGTGTCACTATGTCACTGATTGGCAATTTTTCTCCTTTGAGGGATCACCCTTTTTGAAGACGGATATGATTTTTGAGTATTTGAATATGTCATGAAAAACCCCGATTTTAAAAATTACATTTATGAGGGGGAGTTGTTGTTTATATTTTTTTATCATGTTTTTTTATCATAAGTCTTTAGGAGCTTTAGTATCATTAGTTATTAACTTTAGAGTAGAAAGTTTGTCTTTGAAATTTTTTAAGTAGTTCTTGTACCATCCAGGAAAATGTTTAAATATTAAGGATTGGTAGGTACTGACTGACAAGCAATTTTGCTAGAAAGATTACATCTTTTTCCTTTTTATTAAATGCAGTCCAGTCATGCTCCGATAGGAAGTTACGTAATGCATCAATACCAGTTCTACTAATATACCATAAATAAATAAATAAACACCACAGAAATTAGACAACCCCCAATTCCAGAAGCTAGAGGCTTGTGCGGAAGGGGGTTAGACATTGAAAAAACACGGACACACAACCATTTCCTCCGACAGTGTCAGTGCCGCAGCCAGGATTCGAACTCGCTGGTGCGATACCCGTATGATTAATCGCGATTGCCATCTCGCGCCTTAACTCACGCGGCTATCGACCAGACAATAGTACAGTTAAATGTAATTTTAACAACAAAAGTATCCAATACGTATTTTTCTTCAATTATTTATGAACATTAGAATAATTTTTGGTAGCTCACGGCATCCTAAATTGAAAATTAAAATCTGCTGTAAAAATTTCAAAATGGCGCACAGAGTCATGAATTTATTACAGTCATTTGCCTCTAAATATCCAAAAATGCAAAACTATGCAGGGTGTTCTATATAAAAATTAGAAGTTTGGATCAGCTCCGGTGAAAACAGAAGTCGTAGCAACATGACGGATGAATAAAATATGTGGTTTTGGTAATATGTGACACGTCCCAAATTTCATCTCGAAACGTCGAAAAATAAAGGTATTGCAACCAAAACATACTATTTCGTTGACACCCGGAATGGTTATAATAATAATAATAATAAAACTTTATTTCCATAGACTTATACAAGCATCAGAATATAGTCAAAATTGGTAAAAATTGGTAACAACTCACAAAAATATCTATTTATACAAATACAAAACATTCAGTTAAAAAAGTAAAACAACAAACAAACATTGTGAAAATTAACAAACAAAGGATTACAAAAAAATGAGTTTTACTACAGGGGAAACAAAAACAATATCATAGGTATATTATTTCTCTTATTAGCTGGCATTAGTGAGATCGCAGCCTAAATACTCATCAACAGAACAAAATGAATATTTGAGTAGAAGCGATTTAACTTCCCGTTTGAAAAGATGAATATTATCTATTTTTTTTAATGTGAACAGGTAATTTATTAAATAATTTCATCGGCATTACTTTGGGACCTTTTGCAACAATGGATAAAGAGTGAACTGGTATGTTAAAATTATAATTTTCACGCAGACTGACTGGCCTCATATCTGCCATTGAACTGTTCAGAACGTTCTTTTATATGAATTACACAGTTTAAAATGTAAGAGAAGGAACAGTTAAGATACCTAATTCTTTGTAAAGTAATCTGCACGAGTGACGAAGAGGTTTAAAGGTCATTGTAGGTATAATTTTTTTTTGAAGCTTAAACACTTCGCTAAAACGAGAACAGTTGCCCCAGCAGATGATACAATAACTTAAACATGCCTGTATGTGCGCATAATAGTACATTTTTAAAATGTGAATATTGACATAAAATATCGAAAGCCTCAGAAGCTTAATCGGTTGCTGGACCAGGAAAGATAGCCAATTTCCAACTGCACGAAATACAATTTTTACATAGGGTTACTGATATTAGGCGTACAATCCGAGTATTTTTTTCTAGGACATGGGCGATGATTGAAATATATCTATAATATACTCGCAGTATTAGATACAATAATTGCAGAGCTACACGACTTTTTTTCTAATAAAATAACCATTTCACTTGGACCCACCAACTAATCAACATTTGAGCTTATATTCGGAAACAAACTATTTTGTTCTTCAGTTAAACTTCTGTGTTCTTGATACTTAAGTAATATTTTTCATCATTTATTTTGGTCACTTGGTACAAAATGTACAAAACTAATTACTGTAAGATATTGGATTTTAACGAATATCTGTCGCAGAGTTAAAACACGAGAAATAAATTAACATACAGAATAATAAGTCAATGGAGTAAGGAGAAAATAATGTCTTGTTTTGAATACAGAAAATATCCACGTTGTCTGTTATTCCCTATAGAATGACCCTCATCGGTGATGCCGCCCCTATTTCATGCAGATTCTTTGATATTTGATTATTATGCCGTCATTATGTAGTGAATATCTGATACAGTACAATACCTGCCATATATCCATTCCTTTGTATTTTTATCATTCGCGCATTGTACCATTTCAATGCCTGGTAGTAATTGTGTGTGTATGTGTGCGAGTGTGGGTGTATGTTGTATACATTAAAAGCGTTTATTGTACCAGATTTAAACACACAAAAGATAATTTTCATTGTATGAATCTTTCAGTGCTGCAATTAACAGAGTTAGAAAATATCTGTGATACAACGTGACAATATATTTAATAAATAATTGGGAGTATTTATGGATGTAGTGCTAAAAAAATATAAACATGTTTATATACAGTACATTTCCCACTGTATTCTCACTGTATTTTCACTGAAATCCCCAAGGTTGATTTGTACGTGGGTGACTAACCAATTTATGATCTAACTAAGAAATAAACCTAACATTTACAGTAACACCGTTTACCCACTTATTATAAATTAAATTAAAGTTCACTATAAGTAAATAGTTTTAAAATACATAGTAGCAAAAATAACAAATAATAATAATAACTGTTTCTGTAATATAGAAAATTCAGAGGCAGATATACAGGAAATTAATTAAATCAGATTGAGGTAATATGAAAGAAAATAATGGAGATATATTTTAATAAAAACAAATTTAAATCAGAAATGTAAGTTTATGAATATTTGTCAATTGTTTTACATTTAAATCACTTAAATTATCAATAAATTGGGAGTCGTAAGTAATCAACTTCTAATACGCCCTTTAAAAATATTTTTTTCTAATATTCTGGTATATATTTGAAGCGCTAAGAAATGAAATGGTCGTTGTTTCACCCTTTTTGCAGCCTGTGTTGCCAAATTTTTTCCCTTCTTAAATCTAGTGTGATGTGTGCTTTGCATTTCAGCTGAATTGCTGTTATCTTTTGTTGAAGGTTCAAAATTATGTAATAGTACAGTCTTAACTCAATCAATTCATTCTCTTGGATTTGTAAAACTTTTTAAATTATTTCTTTCTCTTCGCTTTTGGAGTCCTCAGCAAACTGTGGGATATTTCTATTTGAGTTTCATTTAAGTAAATCATTCATATACACCAAAAATAAGATTGGCCTAAGAACCATGCCTTGTGTCACATCAAAATCAATTTTTCTTCAAATCACTGTAATACTACGTATACTTATTCAGATAGGACTTCATTAGATCAAAGACTACATATCTAAAGCCAAGGTTATCGAGCACTACAATCAGTTTCTTATGACTGACAGTGTCAAAGGCCTTGCCCAGGTGAAGAAAACACAAAGTGCAGCCCTTTTCTTGTCCAGTACTTCATAGAATCGTTAGTTAAGTGCGCAATTGCATCTTTCGTAGATATCTCTTCTTTAAAACCAAATAAATAAATAATAAATAAATAAACACCACAGAAATTAGACAACCCCCAATTCCAGAAGCTAGGGGCTTGTGCGTAAAGGGGTTACATATTGAAAAAAACGCGGACATACAACCATTTCCTCCGACAATGTCAGTGCCGGAGCCAGGATTCGAACCCGGTGGTGCGATGTCCGTGTGATTAATCGCGATTGCCACCTCACGCCTTAACCCACTCGGCTATCGACCAGACAAAATAGATAAATAGTTGAAAATTATTTATATAACAGTGTGTCTCACTTTTCACCACTACACCCTAATATCTCGGCAATTTGTTGATCGATTTAGATCAAATTTGGTATACTTCTTGTGTTTTAGATTGTGATTAATAAGTTATTTAAAAATAATTCCATCGAGAACGCCCACAGATTCACTACACCACGGTTGGTTCAATTAATAGAATATTTAATAGAGCTGGAGATGTATCCAAACTTAGAGCCAAAAAATACAACGTTGCCGATCGTCCATTGGGTCAAGCAATATTAGATGCTGTTAATGCTGAACCACGTGTTAGTGTCAGAGATTTATCTCTAAACTTGAATGTAGACAGAAAAAAATTGGGAGGTGCTTTAAACCTCATATTTTAAAACCAGTTTTTACATACTATGGAAGAAGTAGACGCAGAGAGGGGATTGGAATATTTATATATTATATACATTTATATACCGTCGGCCTATTTCCGGTACTGAGGCCTCACACCGACGCCTGTAGACGAGCTACCCCCAACCAGGAATTTTGCCGAGCCTCTTCCCTTAAGAAGAGTAGGGATATTTTACTTGCCTAACATTTAATAGACAAGGGACCGACGGCTTTACATCCCCTCCGAAGGATGGTATATCTCCTATACAACCCTCGCCTAAGGTTGTATAGCTTCCGCGCATACACTGATATACAAGCCGCTGGAAGATGTGTGAGGCGATAACGCGGTTTCCGTTGGAATGGTCACCCATCCAAGTACTAACTGCGCCTGTCGTAAAGACGCACCTACGCTCGCCCCTATGATTGGAATATTGCTTCTGGGTACAGGGTTTGTTTTTAAATGACACAATTTAAAAAATATATATATTTTCAGTGTTGAGGCTACTTTTACAACAAATGGCGTGGTCTCATCGCAAAACTCAAGGTATTGGTCAATGCTAAACCCACACTGGGTTATAAATTGTAAACGGCAATACTCCGATTTTTAAATGAGATCTTGATTGGGCCATTTTTCTTTGACGACACTTTAAATAATGTGAGATTCCTACATTTTTTAACACATAAATTTCGAGATGCCGTTCAAAATTTACCTTCAGCCGTACAACAAAACTTCTATTTCCCACTAGATGGGATTTCCATTCATAATGCAGTAATAGTTAAAAATTGGCTGAATAACAACTTCCCTATGCGTTGGATTGGAACAAATAGTCCTTTAATTGCGTAGGCACCTAGATCACCAGACGTCACCCCTATGGATTTTTAATTTTGGGATACCATAAAAAATAAAGCCTATAAAAATAGGCCACGAAATAGATCGGAACTATGTGACAGAATTAGGGAAGCACGTAATGAAGTAACAGTTGAAGAATTAAGAAAAGTTCGAGGGGCCAAGCACTGCCGGAAATACGTGTACAAATTTTCAGGAATACACGGGAATACTCCGAAATGCTCAGGAATACTTGGAATTACTCGGGAATACTCGGAAATACTCTTGAATACACGAAAATACTTAGGAATACTCGGGAATACCCCGGCAATACTCAGCAATACTCCGGAATACTTCGAAAATAATCGAGAATCGAGTCAAGAAGGCAATAAGATATGCGTCAGCTTATAGTCTTGGTTGTTTGGGCTTGTCTCGGCGCTTAAAATTCCAATATACTAAACATTTTCAGCCTAAAATCATTTTATAATAATAGCACAATAATAATTATACTCACTTTAAATTGTTAAAGCCATTATCGAGAAAATCGATCTCTATTTTTTTCAATGTGAACTACCCTTAATATTAAGAGTAGGTCTCGGAGTAGATGAAAAGTACAAAAGTCTGGAGATGTTTGTAAGAGAACTCTAAATATCATATTTGACCGAGGCCGCTCAATTGGATTCGGCGCTAGGTTAAAAAAAAATTGGAATTCTGTTTGTGGGCCCAGGGAAAATATCTGAACAACAGGAACTTTTTAAAGGAAATTTTGTTCAACGACGAAGCTACATTCCCAACAAATGAAGCGGTGTCGTCTCAAAATTCACGGTACTGGTTTGCCGAAAATCCTAATTGGATCATAAACGCAAAGAGGCAGTACTCAGAAAAAATAAACACAGAATTATTAACATGTAATATTTCTTTATGAAATTTTGTACGGACCCATTTCAGAGGGCGCTTAATCCAGTGGTGTGCTCAGATTTTTTTAATAAAAAAACACTATTATAATTTCGTGAATTTTTCCCCAAAAATATTACACCGTAGGCCTTGGTTTTTGTTTAAAAAATTTGACAGCTTATCCTAAAGTGCAGTTTCCCACGCTTTATATTAAAAAAAATGTCATTATCGGATAGTAAATAAAAATTTTGTGCGGGTGTCTCCGCTTTCAAATGGGTCACACTGTATATATTTTTTAAAATCGAACTAAAAATAATAAATATATTGGATGGGCACTTTGTAATAGTCTAAGATCCCGCTGTAGGTCCCATTCAGGTATCGATTTCGTCGATAAAACCTACATAACATGAAACTTTGAACCTAATTGAACCCATAAATGCAAAGGTTGGCGGGAAAATGTATGCACAATTTTAGTGCGCACGCATTTTCGGAGCATAAAAAATGCGGTTGTTTCAGGTATCTATTTCGTCACCGATGTTTGCACCATGTTTTATAGCGCAATTTTCCCTGCAAAATTACCCTGGGTTGGTACCCGCCAACCTTGCAGACCCCCCCCCCCCTCCCCGCCAACCTTACCTGAATCGCTTAAAAAATGGATCCTCATTCAAATATCGAGTTAGTCGATAGTTTCCTACTGTCTTTCTCTTTTGTTATACCATCCCATCCGAGGTTTAGTCAATTTATGAATAAAAATCGTCAATACAGACCCATAGACGTATTTGTAGCACTGTCAATTCCCATTTATATTGAAAAAAAATGAAAAGAAAAAGGAAAAAAGAAAAAATAGGGGGGAAAAGAAAAGGAAAAACAAAAAACGATGAATATAAAGAAATTGGAAGGAAATAAAAAGAAAAAAACGTAGAAAAAAAAAATTAAAAAACGATAAATATCAAAAAAAGTTTATATGTCTATAGGATAATTGTATATGCATGTCTGTCTGTCACTTGTTGTATAATTGGTATACATAATAACAGTGCAATAAAATTTAACACAAAAGTATCCAAGGAATAATCTAAAGGAAAAAAAATCGGCAGCTACTGGAAGCGGCTGGAACCTCCCCACTAGGTAGATCTTTGAAGCCGAAAAGAGCATTAAATTGTGTGACAATACGGCACCAAACGTAATCCGATCTCATCCAAAACCTTTTCAGATCTTCTGGAGCACTAAAGAAACCCTCAACTTAATGAATTTACAATCATCTATGTGAGTTATTACCTAAATTATCGCTCGTTGAATAATATACTATTAGGATATTAACAACTTTAACACCACTTGAACGACTAAGAAAGTCTAGTTATCCTAAATACTACAGATTTGTAAAGCAACAAACTGAAAACTGGTAAAGTGATAATCTATAATAAATTCACCAACGAAGGTACAGAAAGCATATGATATTGTTACATCTACCTTTAAAGTTTGTGACAATCTACTAAAAGTTACAAATATGCCGAAATCTTATTAACATGACATGACACCAACGTTATCGGATGACAAACGATGACAATGACAATCATCAAAATTTGCAATCCGACTCGCGGCTGTCTTTTTAAATGAAACATTAGCATTTCAGTAATTTTGCTAGTATCATGCGAAATGCGATCTATGCCATATTTGCTTTGTTTTTAATTTTTTTCACGAAAACCAAATCGAAAGGGTGGAAGTGTGATATATCATTGAAATCAGAATTTTAACTGCTTTCCAATGGTTCCATTGCAAATTGAAAGTAATTATAAAATAAACAACTTGTTGCGTCAAAATGGCACTAAACGTAATCCGATCTCAACCAAAACCTTTTCAGATCTTCTGGGGCACTAAAGAAACGCACACGCAAAGTATCATTCAAATCCGTTCAGTAGTTTCGGCGCTATCGTGCTAACACCCATACACACACACAGACATTTTTCAAAAATCACTTTTTTGGGTTCCTAGGATCTCGAAACGTAAAGATTTGATGTTATCTCAATTTTCGTCTTTGAACCAATTTTAGTAACCTCTCACAATTTTATTGTGGAGAGGTTAAAAAGAGGAAGTTTTGCGAATGGTCTTTGTAACCGTAGTCATTAACTCGAGGCGCACACTGTGCACACACACACACACACATACAAGATCGTCTCTGAATTGCTTAGAAATAGCCATGAACACTGAAGAAGTTAACTCAGTAATCCAGAACAGTTAAGATTATCACCTACAAATTTGATAATAAATATTTTTGTTTTAAAGCTAATAATTTCCAAAATACATGCAAAAACCATTTTTTTCACATTGGTTTTTTGTGAGGTGTTTTGTGATATCTTAAAGACTATTCACACTTTTAAAACATTGGGAACATGTTCCACATAGAAATTCAGCTGCGTGGAATTTTTTATTCAAAGAAGATCTATTCGGACTGCACTAAACTGAAATCTATATTGTTAAATAAAGGAATGGACAAAATATTTTTATTACAAACGTACTATTATGGTTAATACAATTTCTTATTTCTTCATTCATTCATATGCGCAATTTTTATCTAGAAATGTACAAAACGTCGGAACACGGTCTACCAGAATTACTTCTCACAGCGGCGCATCCGCCATTCTATAGAATAATTGCTACAGAAATAAATATGGTTATTTCTTGTTATTGTCTAGACTCTAGATTAAAATACAGTTTCGTAGATAATCGTTTAGATTATTCCAATTATTCTTATTTTTAGCTATTTGTTATATTAATTATTAAATCTGCGAAAACACAAGTATTTTGATTACAATTTTCGTTGGAACTACACTTAAGACAGAATCACAAAATAAGTCTGTTCGTAAGAGAAAACTGGCGTATTCCTAGGCATTATTGGATTATTTGACTTAATGATTTTTCAAACTTTGATACCAAATATGTGTACGTTACAAAATCCAAATTAAAGCATAAAGCCTTGTTAAAATATATATCACGAAAAATGTGTAAATGCAGTAAAATCTATTTGTGAAACTTCTCATAGGAATTCAAGAATAAATTCTTTAAAAACGTGGCAGTCTCGGTCTGTTTTACGGCTGATTTCAACAACGATGCGTTCCGGTTAATAGACGTTGGTCTACGTTATCGCTGTAGGTAAATGCATATATAAATCAAGCCTGGCATCTCCTAACATTTAACATTATCTGCCCAAAAGACACATAAATCTAAGCTTAGTTTCCACTTTAATTGTTATAAGAGTCATTCTAGCAATCTATATTATGTCTGGAAAGATAAAACTGACACTTTTATTATTCGAATTCCTATCATTGTCCATTTCATCTCACCTTACCGACCACTGGATTATTCTCTGAAGTGAAATTTCTACAAATGTCTACTTTTTCGGAACATTACCAGCGGCAAGAGTGTAATAAATTACAAATACTTAGACAAAATTCAATTCAGAAAATGAAAAGCACATGGGAAACGTATCAAACTATAATTTGCTAATTGGAGAGAGCAAAGGTTGAAGTTAATTTTCATGAGATGCAATTCATTAGCGAGGACAAGTCGCACAGCCTTGCTATACATTAACAGTTCGGAGATAACAGAACAGAATATGTCAACGACACCCTGAACGCCAAGGCGGTTCTGAAACTACAAGATGCAAATTGCAATGACTTCTCCGCTGAGCTTAATATATTTTTCAGGCCGCCGCCGCCGCACTGTTAAAAATTTATGTAAAATAAATAATTCATGGCTTCACTCTGAATCCTTAAAATAGGTATGAAGACGTCAATAACACGAAATACAAATAAAATAATTAACAAATATTTAATGAATAGTTTCAGGACTTTTAAAATATATTACTTTTATTTTAAACGTAATACATGTATATTTTTTATTGTCTTATTCACAGATAGAGCAAAGTCCAAATTTTGAAATATGATGGGAATGGATCTTTTTGAAGCCAGAAAATTGCAAATATAAATAATGCATTTATTTTCAACAGGTAAATACCCAATTACAGGAAACATAGAATTGTTACAGAGAACATGAGAATATAAATTACAAAATATGAGAAAATATTCGAATACAGAGTAAGCCTAAAATTATGGAATAGTATACATAAAAAAATATGAGAAAAACATTAAAATACACAAGTGAGCAGAACATTGTGAAGTAATAAAAATAGAATTCCAAATAATATGATGAATTGGACCCTAACATTGTACATTCTATGCATTGGAGATAACAAAAACCTAAATAGATGGCTTTTAAAATGCAGTAAGCATGAGGCAGTAAAGGTATATAAATAAAAAAATAAAAATAAGATAAAAAAAACTAGTGTCAGGGTAGATGTACATATATTATGAGTTGCTTCTTAGATATAAGTCAATTATACTATTTAAACTGTCGTGATTAATATCACAAAGATCGGAATTTGAATTGAATACCTTACACATATTAAACATTGGTGATTAACACATAAGGTTGGTACGACTAAAGGGGGTATAAAAATAATCACTATCACGAGAATGCAATCGAGGAACCAAAAAGCAAAGCTTATTAACAAGGGATGAACAATCGATATTGTTGTTAACTAGATTGTACAAAAATGAAATCAGCGCAGTTCCTTCTTTCACTTAGTGAAATCATATTAAACAGATCTAATAGGAGGTTATTATCAGTGACTCGCTGTGGAAAAAAACTATTAGTTTTAAAAAACATGAACTTTACAAAGTTTCTCTGGACAGATTCAGTTAATAAAATCAAATTTTGGTATATGGGAGACCATATGAGAGCGGCATATTCCAGCTTGGATCTAATGTATGTGAAATATAATATTTTCAAACTTTCAACGCTAGAGAAACAGCTCCAGTTGCTGACAAAGAACCCGAGCAACTTAGAAGCTGCCTTTATCATCTGATTAATATGGCTTGAAAAACTAAGTTTGCAGTCGAAAATCGCACCGAGATCTTTGAATTCCAAACAACGCTCGAGTGGAAAATTGTTTATGTTGTAGTCAAACTGTATAGAATTGTGCCTACGAGTAAAAGTCACGATTTTGCATTTGGAGATGTTTAATTTAAGAAAGTTGTTGGAACACCATGGAAAACTTTGTCTATTTCTGTTTGTAAGTAAATACAGTCATTGAGACTATTATTTATATTTGTAAAAATTTTGAGATCATCTGCAAAAAGTAGATGCTCACAACTAATTACTGATGTTATGACATTTATGAAAATCAAAAAGAGCAGGCCCCCCAAGTTGGAACCCTGAGGGACGCCTAACATTCCTATATAATTAAGACATCTGTAACCGCCATGTTCCACAAATTGCTTCCTTGAGAACAATGTATCCGAAAATCCAAAAGCTCTTAAGTTGGAAAATAACAAATAATGATCTATCTGATCGAAGGCTTTTTGGATGTTCGTGTATATGACATCCACTTGCCCCCCTGAATCCAAGCTGTCACATATGAATTGGGAAATACAAGCCAGATTTGTTACTGTGGATCTTTGTGCCATGAATCCATGTTGCATGGGTGATATGAACGATTTTATTGTGCTACTCAAATCGATATGCCGTCTGCCTGTCTGTCAGTCAGTCAGCCAGCCTGTCTCTCTGCCTGACATGTTTCTCTCGAGTATGGCTCAACGTGGAAATCTAATATTATAGAGATAAGATTTGGGAGGTCCAAGATAGAATCATATTGAATATCGATGAAATGGGTACTCTAGGCAGAGCTAAAAAACTATTTTTCTAAAAATGTTTCAAATAAAAAGCGTTTAGAATGAATACCTGTCTTGAAAAGGTTTTTACTTTCTTAAAACAGTCGGTAAAAGTCCAGGGAGGGTCCAGACACAATTTGTCGTCGAATCAAAAATTGTTTAGTATTAGAACACTGGTTGGAAAATTGCATTGAAAAAGTATTTTTCAAATTTTTTATTGGAGTGTCAAAGGTGGTTCCGGGAAGCCAATTCTTTGCCAAATAAAAATTGATCAGAAATAAAAATTGTACCAAAAACATCGTATTAATCTTTCGTCAGAGTACCAGGGACGGCGCCAGAGAGGGCGAATATTCTCCCCGTAAGAAACGTAATTTAAAAATATTTCAAACAAAATTTTATATACAAGAAACTGTATCGAGAAATGTTATTTTTATAAAATGGTAAACATTATTCGAAGAGAAAAATTCATAAAAATCACAACAACTTTAAAAAATTCCTCGGAGAGGATTGTTTTTTTCAAATATCGCAATAATAAGAGGTTCAGCAAAAAATGAAACTCAAACCATAATTTAAAGCATACTTATCTGGACCAATTGAAGAAGTTTTCAGGACAAAAATTGAAATTACAATTTAAGAAAGGGTTACACGTTAAATTTTCACAAACTTGGGCGTAAAATACTTGTTAAACATTTTCTAGGAATAAGGAGGAAAATAAATAAGTCGAAAAATTATAAAAGTATATTTTCATTTTTTATAAATAACACGTTTCAGAAATGTTGCAGTTTAAATACAGCCTCAAATGAAAAAGATCTCTACTCTTCGAAAGAGAAGAGGTTCGGCAAAATTTGTGCTTGGGGGTAGACCGTGTACAGGCGTCGGTAATAGACCTCGGTAGAGGAGATAGGCAGACGTTAAACAAATGTATAAAAACCTTACATTATGGCTAAAATTGTAACCCAAGAGACAATATTTAAATTATCAAGTTTGTATATGTTAAAAATAGTTCAGTTTCATTCCATAGTCTCAAAATGAAAGTAAAACAATCGATGTTGGAGCAATACAGTTCAGAAATTGATGTGTTAATTGGTTCTAAATAAGAAAATTCATTAAAACAAACAAACATGCATTATTTATTTTGTATGTGCTATAAAAAGCATAATTAAAATATAGTAGTGTCATTATCAATCACGATCAACTTTTGCTTTGATTTATTTATTTTATATCACATCAGCTTTTCCGAAAGTTCGTTAAATTTAACAATCTATAATATTCAAATAGGATACTTACGATAAATTCTTAGCAGTATATGAATGGTCGGAAAATGTAGTTAATGGTGTAAATAATTAAGGAAAAATCGTCCAGGCTGAATAAAAGTTCGGGAAGGGGGGTTAGGGTGGTAATATATACGTTTTTAGGGGTTGGTACTCGTTTTTTGCGATTTGCGACTAAATTATGCATCCTATCGAAAAATGTTGACTGTAAAAGTTGTAGATAATGAAAAAATCTAAAACTTTCTCATTATTGACCATAACCTCAAAATTATCGAGAAAAATGCAAAAAACCGTTATTTCGGTTTTTAATTTATAACTATCAAAATATAATATAATATATATATATATATATATATATATATAATAACAGTATATGGGTTAAGTCCACCAAGGGCTAAAGGTCACCGCTCTCGGTACTTGCAAAATAGCAAGTCGCTATACACCATGGAGACATCTATGATGTCTGGTGTATAGTAGCATTTGACCACATGAGGGTATTCACTTACCTCTCACCGGTACACCATTTACTTAAGTTTGTATAAAACTAACAGGTTGGCCACTGTCATTTGTCTGTTCCATGACCTATGGCATACTGATGAGAACTAATAAGTTCGAAACCGGTCTATGTCTGGTCGGGGAATTGACAAATGACATTGGCTACCAATCTTTCATGATTTGTAAGGTATAATTCAATGCAGGTCGGGGTATTTGCCCGCTGAGTAGTTGTTTCCTGCAAATCATGTATAATAACAGTATATGGGTTAAGTCCACCAAGGGCTAAAGGTCACCGCTCTCGGTACTTGCAAAATAGCAAGTCGCTATACACCATGGAGACATCTATGATGTCTGGTGTATAGTAGCATTTGACCACATGAGGGTATTCACTTACCTCTCACCGGTACACCATTTACTTAAGTTTGTATAAAACTAACAGGTTGGCCACTGTCATTTGTCTGTTCCATGACCTATGGCATACTGATGAGAACTAATAAGTTCGAAACCGGTCTATGTCTGGTCGGGGAATTGACAAATGACATTGGCTACCAATCTTTCATGATTTGTAAGGTATAATTCAATGCAGGTCGGGGTATTTGCCCGCTGAGTAGTTGTTTCCTGCAAATCATGTATAATAACAGTATATGGGTTAAGTCCACCAAGGGCTAAAGGTCACCGCTCTCGGTACTTGCAAAATAGCAAGTCGCTATACACCATGGAGACATCTATGATGTCTGGTGTATAGTAGCATTTGACCACATGAGGGTATTCACTTACCTCTCACCGGTACACCATTTACTTAAGTTTGTATAAAACTAACAGGTTGGCCACTGTCATTTGTCTGTTCCATGACCTATGGCATACTGATGAGAACTAATAAGTTCGAAACCGGTCTATGTCTGGTCGGGGAATTGACAAATGACATTGGCTACCAATCTTTCATGATTTGTAAGGTATAATTCAAAGCAGGTCGGGGTATTTGCCCGCTGAGTAGTTGTTTCCTGCAAATCATGTATAATAACAATATATATATATATATATATATATATATATATATATATATATATATAATATATATATATATAATATAAAATATAACAAAAATGTTTATATTTGCATGAAAATTGGTGAAAATGTTCTTTTTTGTGTTTCAAACTAGCCCAAATTTTTTCAAAGCGAAATATTTAATTTACGATGTTTTATGAAGAAAATAAAAAAAGAAGACCTAATTTTCAATCGAAAAATTTGGTTAGCAAATTTTCGATTAATGAACTTTACTAGTGCTCATTTTTTTCGTTGAAATCTCAACTTTAATATAGAATTAAAATATAATATTGTTTATATACAAAAATATCGTTAAAAAAGCGAAAAACCGAAAAAACTACTTTTTAAAAATCGAGTTTTCGGTGAAAATCATGAATTCTCATACAATACTATGTTATACAAGTAATGTACATGTACCTAACTGAGGTGAGACTGTTACAATTCATCCATTACTATTATTTCAGAGAATTTCGCGAAATATCAGTAGCACAGATGATATGAAAAATTATTTACAGTACGAGCTTGCTCCATTTCCTGTGTCGTTGTTTACAGAGAATGGCTTTAGAAAAAATGTTAAGTCATATTTATATACAGAATTTGCGAGCATCGATTCGTTACCAACTTCGAGCAATATTGTACACGTTGTTGATGGCGGGTTTCTCTTACACAAAGTAATCTGGTAAAAAAACGATACAATTAATGAAATAACACAAAAATATTTACATTAAATGTACAAAACAACTACGCAAAAATAGTTATATGAAGAAGATGCAGATGCCCTAATTATCAATACATCCCTTGAAGTAGCAAAAAACTCCGATAAAATAGTGGTAGTTGTTGGTCAAGACATAGATCTTTTAGTTCTTTTAAATCAATTCAGTTCAACTTTTATTCAGTCTGGACAATTTTTCCTTAATTATTTACACCATTAACTACATTTTCCGACCATTCGTATACTGCTAAGAATTTTTATTGCCTTAAACAGGATTGGCCCTGGTCTATATTACATATTGGTCAATAAGACCTATAATGGCTTTAAATACAATAAAAAAATCAAAACATATTTTGCGAAATTTTAAGCGCTTACAAACCAATACAATGGGTATTATCAAGGTTTACATAAATAAGTTAAATTAATACTTTAATGAATTTAGCATTTGCAAGAGTTATCTACTACGAAAAGGATCATTGGATTTGAGCCATCAAAGCCAAACACAGGAACTTGACAGCTGTGATCCGGTAATGCTCATCCCTTTACGTTAATTTAATAATAAAATCAGAATGTTCGAAACTCAATCTGTTATCAAATTAACACATATTAATAGGGACCGACAGGCGATGGAATGATCGCTTAATAGGACCTTTCGTCTCTCGCCTTTTTCGCTCCAATTAAAACTGAAACGTGAATGTCGTTAACGTTACTAAAATATTTGATTGACCAGCAGGAAATGAAATCGTTCATTATTTGGCTTGTTCGAAAAATAAGATTACTATTATCACATGGTGCCCAAAATATTCAGTAACGTGAACAATCCAAGAAAAGACTTATTTTTAGCTTCATACTAAAATACTAAATAGAGAAAAATGTCTTTAGCCAGATTTGGTACAGTAAAATTCAATTTTTTAACTTGATAATGTTAATTAAATTTTCTTTATAAAGAACTTGATGAAGGTAAACATGACATGTTATTAATGTTCGATGTGTCTCGTGCTTTTGACACTGTAAATATTGAAACTTTATGTAATAAGTTACCTTCTACAGACATAAGAGAGAATCTGTTGAGGTGCATATGGTCATATCGGGAAAATAGGATAATGGTAGTTAAATACAGCGATGTCAAATTTTCTATAAAAATATAGAGCTTGGAGTACCGCAGGGTTCAATGTTGAGACGACCCCTCCTATTCATGGTATACATAAACGATCTTCCATAGCATTTATCTACAGGTCAAGTTACTATGTTAGCAGATGATAACGCGACAGCTGTATCAGCATCAACACCACAAGAACTTTCTTTAAAGGCAAATCGCGAGTTTGATGATCTTAATGCATGATCACAACGAAATAGACTGATTTTGAATAATACTAAGACGGTGTATCTAAATTTTTACATTTAAGAACAACTACACCCATATTTTGAAATGGTAAATAAAATAATATCTTCTGAAGCTATTAGATTCCTAACTACCCAGTTAGACTGTCAATTAACGTGGGACAAGCATATCGATTTTGTTTGTGCCAAACTAAATTAGGCTTTCAATGCGATATATCAAATGAAATCCAGCCTTTATAACGAAGGACTAATAAATATATATTACTATTTAGCTTACAGCTATATATCAAACAATATTGCTCCTGGGGAGTTGGCAATGCCATAAATAGAGTAAAGTGTTGTAGAAAAGATTAGTGAGGTTAATTTTTTATCTATAACCTACGACTAGTTGTAAAGACTATTTCAATAGTAAAATTATATTAACGATACTTTCTACCTTTCTTTATATATGTGTGCTGACTGTTTTTAGTAATAAAGGTAACTTCCAGGAAGTTGGTCAATGCCATAGTTATAGAACAAGATACGGTAGTAAATTATTGTTACCAGCCCATAAAACAAGCACATATGAAAAATTCCCTGCTTACAATTTTAAACAAATATCAATTCACTACCCCAAAATTTGAAAGATGTTCAAAACTACTCCAATTTTAAAATGCGAACGAAATTATTTTTCGTGGAAAGAGTGTTTTATTCTGTACAAGAGTTTATATCTTGAGAAGTATAGGTATGTGGCATTATAAAGAAAATTTAGATGTGTTACCTTTTTTCCTTTCTCTGCTTACATGCCTTTATTTCTACATTTTTAATAAACGTTGACTGTGCGGCAGTGTTTTATTTATTTATTTATATATATATATATATATGTTGTTTTTTAGTTTTCGCGGCTGTTAAATGAAGTGTTGTCGTACTTCCGGGTGCTTTCCCGCGTCGATGATCGACTCCTCCAGGAGTTACGGTTGTCTAAACGACGTTTCGGCAGAATCTCATCTGCCATCCTCAGGTTCTCACTGAAAGCTGCCTACTGCTGCTTCTCGTTGCGTAGTTCAGTTCGAGCAATGAGAGCAATGACACCTTCATATATATATGAAGTGTTGCTGTACTTCCGGGCGAGCAACGAGGAGCAGCAGTAGGCAGCTTTCAGCGAGAACCTGAAGATGGCAGATGAGATTCTGCCGAAACGCCGTTTAGACAACCGTGACTCCTGGAGGAGTCGACCATCGACGCGGGAGAGTACCCGGAAGTACAACAACACTTCATATATATATATATATATATATATATATATATGTGTGTGTGTGTGTGTTTCTTTTTAGGTTTTTGTGGGTGTTAAGTGAAGTGTTCTTGTACTTCCGGGTGCCCTCTAGCGTCGATGGTCGACTCCTCCAGGAGTCACAGTTGTCAGCAGCAGTGGGCAGCTTTCAGTGAGAACCTGAAGATGGCAGATGAGGAGTCGACCATCGACGCGGGAGAGCACCCGGAACGTCATTGGCATTGTCGGAGGAAATGGTTGTACGTCCGCGTTTTTTCAATGTGTAACCCTCTTCCGCACAAGCCTCTGGCTTCTGGAATTGGGGGTTGTCTAATTTCTGTGGCGTTTATTTATTTATTTTTTATATATGTTTCAATTGTCCTTTTTTTATGTATTATGACACCATATACATAATTTAGAATTGCTCTATTATGTCGTAGAAATGACATAAAAAATTATTTCTCCGTGAATATCTTGTAGACCGCGCCACTTAGAAAAAAAATTATTCAATCATAAATTGTAACAAAGCCCCCCCAATAGTTAGGTTCTGGAATAGTAAAGTTTTATACATTTTCTATTTTGAATGTACGTTTGCGAATTGATACTGGCATGTGCCGCCCTCTAACGAAGAGGTTGAATCAGTCCCAAGTAGAAGGGTGAAAGAAGGACTGCCTAGTGGCTACCGGTAAAGCGGCGCCATCCTTGGGCTAACTGACGAATTACTGCAACTACTAACTAACTGTGAGATGTACCAGACGAACTAAACAGATCTCGTCATGAACTTTAAAGACCGAGAATAAAGCGCTGCAGATATATAAGCAGTGGATCCCGCGCACGGAGCACAGTTTTATATTAAACCAACAAGTGAACAGATGGATAAGAACAAGTAATACGTTATGAATTGTATTAATGTCTATAGTTGTACTTTGTACTTAGTGTGTTATAATAACGATTAGTTATTGCCACTAAGTATTAAATAAATTAGTGGATAGTGAAAATAATTGTTGCAACTATTTAAACCTAAGCTTGGAAGTAGATTGTAAACATTTAACAATACATTGAATGAACTTCAGCGCACAACTGGTAATTTGAATGAAAATGAGTATAAAATAATCAGTTGTAAGACAACATTAATTTGAAAAAGTGGAAAAGTTCTATGCCCCGACATCTCCACCGCATAACAACAACGTCATTGAAACGTAGTCGACTAACTTCATTTACAAATTTCGTTTATTTGGTGAATTTTTACAATTTTTACTGCATTATAAAGCGAATCCATAGCGAAAAACGTATAAGAAATCTCTAACCTAGCTTACTGTTACTATTCACCTACGAGCACTAAATGTATGTCGAAACGAAAGCTTCTCCGCCTAAGTGAAATCTGAATAGACAGGAAAACAGGGTCGTTAGTTCCTATATTCCAGCACGACTATATGCCTGGTTACGCAAATGAAAGTGCATACATTCCCATACGACTTTCCACATCTAAATTATGGAATAGAAATACCACTCAGAAAATCCACAATTTTCAAGTTGCATGTTAGTTTTCTTTTATCGTGAATTAAATTTATGCTATATTCTTGAAATTAATATATGTAGTTAAGTTGTTTTAAATTATTAATAAAATTATAATTAATATTTGCATATTCGTTTTTGAAGTGTTTCACTATAATTTAATGCATGTATTTAGTCTCGGGTTAAGTTAACGCCAAGTATGAATTCGTGCAGGGATATCAGGAATTTCATCTCCTGGAACACACTCAATTTCAAGAAAATTAAAGTACCTAACTTGAATGAAATAAAATTGGAACAATTCATACAAATATACGTATCAATTAAAGATGCAAATATTGATTTTTAATACGTATATGAAACTTGACAGAACGTGTAATTAAATTCTAAAGTAATCATAATTATAATAGCTTTATTAACCTTTGTTGCTGTAATGCGATGTACAAAGTAAGCCATACAATGTGTGGTATGTTATAAAACACAGTACTAATAGTAGAGTGACTCTCTATGGTTTAAGTTGTTGGTTTGTGGGTCCCAAAATGCTAAGAGCCCTACATGTGGCCAAACGAAAGTAGTTCAAATTCAAATTTGTCCAAAAAATGTTCTGTGCGAAAGAAATATTCAAAACTTACCAGTTATTAACGTTGTTACATAGCCTATGTCCATTTAACAATTTTATATAATAACTGGTATTTTATTTATATTTAGCACGATGTGTATAGCATTTTGATTCAATTTTTGTAAGTGAGACTGTTTTCAACTATCAGATTTTTCCTTGTATAACTACTAAATCATTTCACATTGTTTTATGTACATACTTTTATATCTTAGGAACTCAGTCATGTTTTTGTTTAACATTAACTTATGTATCTCCGTTATATTACAGCACCTCAGGAAACAATTATCGATTTCAAGTCTATAAAACATTTATTTACATTCATATACCTATATTTCAATTTCTATATTTTGTTTACTGTGAGTACATGTGGTTATGTTTCTTACCTTTAACTTTCTAATTAACCTGTTATATAGTATATCCTATAAGATGTAATATATTTGCTGAATTCTCACAAAACGGTTTGTATACGTTTTACTATTTATTACGACAGTTCGTTAGTAGATTAAAATTTGCAATAAATGTCATTATTTACCCATCGCTTATATAGAATTATAGATCCCCTTTATCGATTCTGTAATTTTCTTGAGTAAGGAAATCTGCCTAAATAAAAGAAGTGCGCTTAAGACGCCCATTAACAGATGGCAGCACGTGTACCATTTCTACATTTTACAGTTTTCCATTTAATTAGTAAAAGTAGACTTTTCAAGATTGTGTATTGTTATTATTTTGCAGAAAGTGGGATAAATACAGTTTACCTTATTAGTAAAATTCATCAAGAAATCATTTTGCCTGCAGCTTTTGTACTGATTCAGACCTATACCAACTTAACTGTGTGACATCAGTAATTAATATATAACCAGTTAATCTCAAATAATTTCACAACCACTTCACCTAGAATAACGAGAATTACTTCAAAAGACCTTTTCTATATAATTATCATTTTCAAAAACCTTGTTTTCACCACGAAAAACGCGCCCTCGCCGTAGTGACTGGACGGGGCACGGCAAACGCAAGGTTAAACGTTTGGGTGAGACTATATTTGACAATGTTGACTATTTTAATACCATAATAATACTATAAGAAAAATTATTTACATAATGATACAAAATATTGTACATAATTACGTACAATATTTCGTTTCATTTTGTAAATATTTTTTCCGACCATATAAAGAAAGATGTTATAAGAACGTATGTAGATGAGTGCAATAATGCATTATATACCCCATGTAACAATATCATGGTCCACACCCCCTTTTTCTTTTAGTATTAAATGTAAACGATTGAAATTAGTATTTTATTTCCAGTTCTGGTTTTACCGCAAGTGACACTAACTTTTAATTTTCAAACGGAACACCCTGTAAAATATTATTGCATTTTAGTTATAAATATAACTAAATATGATCATAATAATTTTATATATAATGCATTATTGCAGTCACCTACATAAGTTATTATTAACATCTTTTTTATATAGTCGGAAATGTTACGAATAACTAACATATTAATAACCATTCCAGGAATGACAAGATATGACGGACGTAATTTTAATGAGATATTTGTGATGGTACTATTTCAATTAGATAGATATGTCATAACACGTATTGTAACATACTGTTATATATATAATATAATATATATATATATATATATATACTTTATACTTTATTTTAATAAGTGTTCAAAGTGTCCACCCTGAACTTCCAAACATTTTTCGCACCTCTTGATTAATTTGTCATGGGTGCGCAGCTCTAATAATAATAATAATAATAATAATAATGTTTATTTACCTCCGATATAATATACAATAATAAGCACAATTTTAACATTAACAGTATGATATAGTAAATATAATACATACAATTATATAAAACAAACAAAAACAATACGTATATGAAAGAGATGTAAATAAACGAGAGAATTTCAGGGCGCTATGTCTCTGAAAATGTTCCATTTAGATTCATTTAAGAATCTGTCTATGGGCCATTTATTATAACGCATAAAACAGAAGTTGACATTTAATACTTTTACATATTATATTTAATATTTTACATTTAAATAGTAAGACAAACAATATATAGGTAAGTATAAATTAAGATTTGTTTAATCAATTATTGAATGAACTTGATTACTAACATCAGTAAGTATCCATTTTTTAACTTTTTTTTAAAACATATTTATTGAGTTTATCGTTTTCAGGTACGCTGGCATTATCATCTGGAATCTTGGGCCTATGTGAACAAAATACCTTTGCCCAATTGATTTGCGGGCTCTAGGTAAAAAAACATTTGAAGTTGATCTTCCACGGGTGTCATACTTATGGGTTACTGTAGTTAGATATTGTCCGTTCACGCGTAAAAAGGTCAGAACTACTTTACAGTAAAGTTGTCTTATGTCCATGATTTCAGCTTCATTGTACAATAGGCGACTAGGGTATCTTAACGGCTTGTTATATATAATTTTTATGAATCTCTTTTGTAGAGTTTCAAGAGGCATTAAGTGAGTTTTTCTTATTCCCCCCCATCCGATTAGACCATGTTGTATTATAGATTCTATCAAGGCATAATACAGAATTTTTAATTGCGAAATAGATAAAAATTTACGCAAACTGTAAAGCTTGTGTATAATCCCACGGAGTCTGTTAACAATGGATTTAACATGGATATCCCATTTGAGAAACGAATCAAGATACACACCTAGATATTTAACTGAGGTAACGAAGTCAAATTGCATATTATCTAGTTTCAAGTTAACGCAGTCAGGTAAGTGGTTTTCATATGAGGCGAAGGGTATTATTTTAGTCTTTGTTTCGTTTACCGTTAATATATTGCTTTTGAAGAAATCAAATATTTGTTTCAGTTCTTTTCTAGCTACCTCCATTACTTCATCCCAGGAGTTACCTACATAGACTATCGCCGTATCATCAGCAAAGGACAATATGGTTCCGGAGGAGGACATGGTAAGTAACTCATTCATATAGATAATGAACAGAATGGGTCCCACTACAGTTCCTTGGGGTACCCCATATGTTACAATTTCTTCATTGCTTAGGACGCCATTTAGTTCTACTTTTTGTTGTCTATTTTCCAAATAGCTTTTGAAGAGATTTAAAGCATTGCCTCGCACGCCCAGGTGTTCCAGTTTCTCCAGCAGAAGCGCATGACTAACAGTGTCAAACGCCTTTGCTAGATCCACAAAAACACCTAACTGATATATATATATATATATATATATATATATATATATATATATATGAACTGAGTTCAGTTCGAGCAACGAGAAGCGGCGGTAGGCAGCTTTCAGTGAGAACCTGAAGATGGCAAATGAGATTCTGCCGAAACGTCATTTAGACAACCGTGACTCCTGGAGGAGTCGATCATCAACACGGGAGAGCACCCGGAAGTACAACAACACACTTCATATATATATATATATATATATATATATATATATAAATGGTGTAGTGGTGAGAGGTAAGTGAATCCTCTCATGTGGTCTAATGCTACTATACACCAGACATCACAGATGTCTCCATGGTGTATAGCGACTTGCCATTTTGCAAGTACCGAGAGCGGCGACCTTCAGCCCTTGGTGGACTTAACCTATATACTGTTATTATACATGATTTGCAGGAAACAACTACTCAGCGGGCAAATACCCCGACCTGCATTGAATTACACCTTACAAATCATGAAAAATTGGTAGCCATGTCAATTTTTCATGATTTGTAAGGTGTAATTCAATGCAGGTCGGGGTATTTGCCCGCTGAGTAGTTATTTCCTGCAAATCATGTATAATAACAGTATATAGGTTAAGTCCACCAAGGGCTGAAGGTCGCCGCTCTCGGTACTTGCAAAATGGCAAGTCGCTATACACCATGGAGACATCTGTGATGTCTGGTGTATAGTAGCATTAGACCACATGAGAGGATTCACTTACCTCTCACCACTACACCATTTACATTAGTCTGTATAAGACTAGCAGGTTGGCCACTGTCATTTGTCTGCTCCATGACCTATGGCATACTGAGGAGAACTAATAAGTTCGAAACCGGTCTATGTCTGGTCAGGGAGTTGACAAATGACATTGGCTACCAATTTTTCATGATTTGTAAGGTGTAATTCAATGCAGGTCGGGGTATTTGCCCGCTGAGTAGTTGTTTCCTGCAAATCATGTATAATAACAATATATATATATATATATATATATATATATATATATATATATATGTTCCGAGAAGCTTCCGCGGTCGTTGGTATGAAAAATACTAGGTTCTCGGGTTGAACCGCGTCTGAGATTGTTAATGTCTCTAACATTAACAATCTCAGACGCGGTTCAACCCGAGAACCTAGTATTTTTCATATATATATATATATATATATGTTTGATATTATTGACTATAATTAATAATTATTATATATTTTGTTAAGCCAGGTCGAAAATGATTCCAAATTATTAACATGATAAAGACTGTTCCAAAAATGACTTTAACATAACTTAGGTAAGTTTGTACAACATTTTATGATGCATTAATTATGCATCCTACATGTGTTATTTTTACTTATTTTTATGTAGCTTTAATAGTTCTATATACACGTACATTATGTTTAAATATGTTTCAACAATGCAAGATATAATTACATATTTCGTACTATATTATTGATGATAGCATATCATTCTGATGTTTGAACGAATTTCATCCATTTTCTAGTTTCTATAGGAAACTTTTATCGAACAAACCTACAACGTAAAAAGAGATTTGTTGCACTATTCTCTTTGAACTGTACACTTCATACTCCATTTGCTTCAAGACCAAAGAGGCGTCATTTTAAAAGTGTTCTGCCACTTGAACTCACTGACATTTTTAATATAAACGATTCCTCAGACCACATAAACACTTCTAGCAAATATCGGTTTGGCCCCAATTTGATCTGAACGTGCATTTACTGGAATAATACTATACTACTTGATATCGATTTTCTCATGTATGTTTCAAGATTAAAATTAGTTTTTTTTATGAGACTATTTACCTCCAATTATACAGAGCACTCGTTAATAAATGCCCAGAAATCGGAGGCCCCTCTACAATAAATAATATTTTTAATTGGACAGGGTTTGAAAATGTTCTTAAAGGAGCTACTCCCTTCCGAAGATCATTGCCAAAAATAAGTTTATCATTAATTGTAATTCCCTCTAAAAGTAGATGTACGAAAGGAGTGTGATTGTTCATTTCTTGAGTGTTTTATGGGAATTAGATTTAATTTTAAAGAAAACTGTTTTTAAAGCCGACCGGCGTTTCGATAATTTATTGCATTTTTTTCGGGACACTAAAAGAATTTTATGTAAATCTTCTAAGTAACACAATATAAAACGTTTATTCAGAAAAATAAGCAGTAAAGAAATCTAAAACATGTTACATGTACATACATAAAATAACTCCATAGGTAACGGATAAATTCAATAGCTACGTAATTAACAATGTATGCGTAACATTCTAAAATACGTTAATTTTAAATTCTAAAATGACATTTTTTGAACATAATATTATACCCCCCTTCAACCCCCTTGGAGTGACATTACCCCTTTAAAATTTTTAAATGGAACGAGGTGCCTGTGATAGCTCATTTGAAATGGTTTTTAATTATCTATCTAGAAATATAAGGTTTTTTGAATTTCGTATATTCTTCATCAAGGAAAGTAAATTTGATGCCCTCATAACTGCATCTAAATTTGCATATATTAAGTTTAGTTGAACAAACTATCATTATTTACCAAATTCTGAGTTTTACTGTTTGTATGTGAACGCCTAATTTTCCAAATTGACCCACTGGGGTACCGTTTCTCCACTTGAATTGCTTAGCCTCGCATATCTCGCTTGTGGGTAGTGCGTCCTAACACTTAAACTATTACTGGCTCCCGAACTAAAACCGAAAACCCGTTTCTGGAGCTCGAGTGTCAAAGACTAGGCCTTTTTCACTTAGTCACCAGCTGGGGTGGAGAAAAACGCGTCACATCTTTTACTCAATTTAATATTTTAATATTTATTTATCAAATATTAAAATCTTGTCTTTAAAGTCTTAAAAATGTTTTTCTAGCTTAACTTAATGTATAATACAAATAATTGTCAACAGCACCTATGTGCGAGGCAAATTATTTCTGAATCCACCCCTGTTTAATAATTTTACGATCTTCAAATACAATAAACCAAGCAGCTACTTTTGATGCAACTTTGTTTACATTGGAAGTCATTTGGCCAATTTTTTATGAGATTAGTTATCTTTCGTATAGCTATATTTGTTCACTATCTATAGCAAATGTAGGAATTGTTTTCGCAAAGTTATTATCGGTCCATTATCGCGAAGTGACGCATTGAATGGTCTAAGAACTGACCTTTTTTGTTAAATCCGGACGTCGATAATTAGCAACAAATCCCTTTCTGTACAATTTCTTTCTTAATCGTACTATTTACATTAACGTTCGGCGGAGTTTAGCATTAGTTATTCCACTACTCAATTAAAAAAAGCCCTAATCCTCACATGCAAGAATGCATTTGTTTTGAAAATAAAAGGACGGTAAATAATGACGTATATAATGAGATTCAATTTTGTTGTTTACATTGTGTTGTATTTGACTGGATTTTGTGAAAACTACATTAGAAAACTTACCTAAAATAGATTTTTATATGATTCATGAGCTTTATGTAAGCAATTTGAAGTATTTGAAATTTGAACTATTTAAGTGCTGAATCCCGGGGTGTTAAAAATTTGGGGTTAAAATTTCTTACTCACGTCGATACTAACAGTAAACCATAAAAGTCTATACAGTAAACGAATGACGCCCGTCGATTATTCCTTTATCTGTTAACTGCGCATGCTCTCACATCTGACGTCACCATAGGCGCCAATTCAAAATTTCTTAACTTAAATAATTTCACTAATAAAATGAGTTTAGAATGTAAAATGAAAAATACGGGTCAAATAAAATTTAATAAAGTACTTGAATATATATTTTTTTAAAATGATCAATGGCCCTATTATACGACGATCATTCCAGGGCCGTATTTACGCGCAGGTTATCTAGGCTGCAGCCTATGGGTCCGCGCCACAAAGAGGCCTGTACTACAAAAAAAATCTTTTAATTTATTTTTATTTTTAATGGAATAAAATTTAAAAAAGCCTTTGTTTTAATACTGTGGTGTGGACCCTAATGACCTTTAAAAAAGTCAACGCAGATATTTTGCGCTCTCTAAATTTCGTGGAATGAACAACGCTTCTGCGCCTATTGTAAACAGAAACCAATCGAGCGTTATTGTTTTTATTACCGCATTTTAAATTTTAAAGAACTTATAAATGTTTGAGGCTAGGCTAGTTGTTCAAAACAATGGTAACAAATCGTTTTGCAGGTTAATTTCCAAAAAATCCCCCCACCCCGTTAGGGCCCACACCACAGGTTCAGCCTTGGGGTCTACAAATCCTAAATACGGCTCTGAACCATTCCCTATCATTGTCATCTACTGCAGCTGAGACTCGAACTCAGGAGTAGTATACTGACTGACCGTGTTGCCTATCACACAACTCCGTTCTATCCACATTCGGAATGTTTCTTATTTCAAATTATGTCGGCCGATAGCCGCGTTGGTTAAGGCGCGAGGTGGCAATCGCGATTAATTACAAGGGTATCACGCCACCGGATCCGAATCCCGGCTCCGGCACTGTCGGAGGAAATGGTTGTATGTCCACGTTTTTCGATGTGTAATCCCCTTCCGCACAAGCTTCTGGCTTCTGAAATTGGGGGTTGTCTAATTTCTGTGGTCTTTATTTAATTATTATTTAAAGTTTTTTAAAAAATTCACCCAAATTCAACCTGCTTCTGAGAATTCTGAAGTTTCGACGATTTTTGGGCTTCATTGATTCGACTGCATTAAATCTGTTAATTTTCAGTAAAAAGAATTCAAAGAGGAAACTCCCACATACAAGTTTTGTTCGAACATTAGTCGGCTGCAATTATCATAGAATCAAAGTTATGAAAGCTCCGACTCAATGTCGCATCCACTTTGTATATTTCTTAGTAAAGTTAAATGGCAGAGCAATTTTTAACTAACCTTCGCCTCGTGAAAAAGGTTTTTTCTCTGAATAAAAGCTACTTTTATTTATTAAATTGGACGAATTTTGTTAAAACCCCGCTGGAAAAGAGTTTTTTGCATGCAAATGATACAAAATGATTTTAAAATCGTGTTTATAATAATCTCCATCACGGTTGTGGATTTTGTATAGAAATATGAGGTTGCACGGATTTCATACCAGAATATCTGATTTGGGTCTTTTAACAGACTATTAGACAATTTACCAAAAGTGTGAAAATTTCGTCTCAGAACACTTCAACTACAAGCATGTGCAAATTATTTCGGCTTGGAATGAATCTAGTCATTTGACAAGATTCTTGAACATTGCAGACTCCTGCATCAACCGAACCCGGAACAGGAAACGAACAAAGCCAACTGCATTTTAATTGCACAGCAATTATTCTCTCTTACATAGGAACAAATGCAGGCTAGAGGAGAGCACAGGGAAGACTGATTATCTTAAATGTCCACTCTTTTTACTTTCGTTCCACGAAGGGTCGTCGTTTTAATGCGGCAGACGCTTTATTTTATTATTGACGCAGAATTTTTGCTACAAAATGTACGGCAGCAATTAAATTGATGAATATTGTACATTGAAAATGGCGTCAAATTCGCAATGTAAAAGTAAAAAATACGGATAAGTCATTTATTACCTAGATATATAAATAAGCAGAGACAAATAACGAATACAAAATTTCTTTGTTAAATATCTCAAAACCCCTGCACTCTATCAACAAAATCAAAAGGATAAAAAAATTCGTAATTAAAGTTTCTACCAATTTGCCTAGGAAAATTTTTGATTTTCTCGATCGCTTTTCCGCAATAAATGAAAAACGAATATACGTGAATACAAAAAATGTATAAAAACCGCTTGTATAAAAAAAACTATGCATTGTTTCGAAAAATGACAGAATAAAAATGCTCACTCAGATCGACATTTTCAATAAGAGAAAGAAAAAAATTCGTCATTTTTCCGCAATCACGAGAAAACGCGTATTACATAAATTAAAAACTGATAATACGTCGAAAAAAATTCACTTTGTCTTCCGCGTTTCCGGGAAAGCGCATAAAATTTTTATAAATCTGGTTGTAACATGAAAATTATGCATTTTTTTTTAAAAACGACAAGCAACAAAGAGTATTTAGATTGACGTTTTCTACAAGAAGCAACGGAAAATCCTGACAGTTTTCACACGCTGTTCCGCGATTCCACAAAAGCGCATAAAATTGTCTAATCTAATTATAATACGAAAAATATGCACTTTATCAAAAAGAAAAAAGTGCTTAGATCAACGCTCTCTACAAGAGAAGAAAAAAAAACTCATACATTTTCCACCCGCTTTACCGCGGTTCCGGAAAAGTGCGTGGAAAATATTTTTACTTTTTTTCTTGTAGAAAACGTCGATCTAAACACTTCTATTTCTGTTATTTTTCGAAAAATGCATATTTCAGTGTCGGTCTAACCGAAAACCGCGTTGGTTAAGGCACGAGGTGACAATCGCCATTACTAGTACTGTCGGAGGATATGGTTGTATGTCCGCATTTTTCAATGTGTAACCTCCTTCCCCACAAGCCTCTGGCTTCTGGAATTGGGGGGTTGTCTAATTTCTGTGGTGTATATTTATTTCTTTATTTTGCAATTGGAGTTTCGTAGTTTTTAGACCGTATTATCAAGAACAATGAATATTGTCATGTTAGTGGCTAACATATTGGGGGCTAAGTGAATACTTGGTAATTAAAACACAGTGATAAAAAACAACAAGGTATGGGTTTATTCAACTACATAATTAAAAATAAAACAATTAAATTACTTACATTGTAACTCTCTGGGAGTCACCCCTAGCAGAGGGGAGTGGAGCCACGCACCAGACACCACAAGAAATGATCTTTTCTTTACATTACAAAAACTCAACTTTTCTATTCCATTTCAAGGACTCAACTAAATTATTTTTTCAAAGTTCTGCCAGCTGTTACTTTATTCTTGCGAGTCAGCAATTCCATCCAGTGGCCTAATTACTGGATGGTATAGTTAAACGCACCAGAGCTGACTTGCCATTCTACTTGAACATTCTGAAATATTATATTACGATTTATAGATATTAATTTCTACGCAAGAATAAAGTAACATACTGGATATTTCAAATGAATAATAAAATAAATAACAATTACTGCGTGACAATATACAAATGAAATGTTCAGATATCAATATATCTCAAAGGGATTAATAGATTATTCTATACAGGTAGGGATAACCAAACAATGCAAGTGGACAATTATTATTATATTAAAGCGGCAAACAAAGTGGGTTGGCTTTATCTAAGTGGTCATTAAGAAGGTTAGAATTTGAGTTATTTATTACCTTTGTATATTTCAATTACCTCTCATTCGTTTTATTTTCTAGATTTCGTTGAGCAATGTAAAACCACCAGCTTATCTATCGACGAAAAAATATGGATAGGTTAGAAATGATTTGCAAACTTGAATAATATTTACAATATTGAAATGATTTTAAATATTGACCAATATAACAGCTATTGCATCACAAGATAGCTTATAAACTGATATTTTTTATTTTTGTGTTTTTGATTTGCATTGTAAAAAATATTAAAGGATAGATAAGGAAATACAGAGAATTAAAATTTAATTTTTATTTCCCTTTGTAATTTAACGAGTTTTGAAATTTTCTTCTGAAAATTGTACGGGGATGGTTATTATTCGTGAGAAGTTGAGAAATTCCCATTTATCAAAAGAAAACCACTTCCAACACAAATATAAAATAAATGTGAGGTGTGCTATCATTAAACTGTTACATGGCCTATGTCCATTTAACAACTTTATATAAATAACTGGTATTTGCTTGTGTTTAGTACGACCTACTACTACCTACTTTAGTACGAGACTACTCCAAACTAGCAGAACTGTTTTTGTATCACTGCTGAATATCTTCACATTTTATATACAGTTATTTTTGTATCTTAGCAACTAATTTATTTACAGCATTTTAGGTTCCGTAATTTTCTATACAATACCTACAATACATTTACATTCATTTAAAATTTCATTTTCTTACTTTGTTTACTTTGTACATGTAGTTATTTTTCTTACCTCATTTCATTCACACCTGTTAGGTATATATTGTGTATCATATATAATGTAATGTACTTACTGAATCTTCACAATGCAGTTTGAAAACAATTTACTTCATTAATTTAACTATCTGTTTCCGTGGTATGCAATTTAATGTCAAACTATTATTGTTTAAAGATTCCTTTTATCGATTCTATACCTGTCAGTAATTTAATTGTGAATAGAAAAGTAACTGGAAAAGGAATCCGGTTGTGTTCTTAAGTCGTCCATCAACAGATGGCGACACTCGTAAAATATTGCAGCTTTAATTTTATTTAGAAAAATAAACTTTTTTAAAGATTGTATGTTGGTACCGCATTTTAAATTGTAATATAAAAAAGTTTACCTTATTAATTAAAATCCCGAAGTAGCCATTTGCCTTCCAAATCTGATCTGATTGACGCCACGAACTTTCGATTGTAAGATCCTTGAGTAATTTCTATTACATTCATATCCACATTTCTTGGTGTTTGAACACCATCAGGTAAATTTTGTTTATTAATTATTTCAGTTTCAATAATTTTCAAATATTTTATTAAATTTTAATTTTTTTAGATAAATTAAATTCAATTTCTTCAATTCAATAACTAACTAAAATTCTACATGGTAAAAAATATTTTTCTTCTGTCTCTTTTGGCAATTTAGTTTACAGTCAGCAAAATTATTACTTTTAGGGCTTATTCTAAGAAACAACTTTACAGCTAGATGTATTAATTAAAATTGATTTAACAATTAGCAACTTGATTTGTTTATTTAACAACTTTTGTTAATTGTCAAGCTTGCATTCAATTTGATTTCAAGTTTATCGTACGCAAGCTCTATCTCCAAAATAATATTGAATATATTATTTAAAATTATATTTAAATAAACTTATATATATTTCTTTTAAGATTTACTGTTAAATTTCAATTTTACAAAATACTTTTTAAAGTCATGTAAAATTTAATTATTTATATAATATATTTTGTTATTCATCTTATTAATTGTTTCTTTTCCTTACCATAAATTTCAGTCTTGTCTATAGGAGGCTGGTTTTAGGGGAAAAAGATACTAATCAACTAATTATTCACTATAGATGGTGCCTAATTAACATCAATTTTTCATTGTCTCTTTTCCCCAAATAAAACAACATTCGTCTTATGTGTTACATACAACAAAAGGGTAAGTTTCACATATCTTGAAAGTTATCAGAACCCACGACTCTGCTTCCGCTTAAATCAGCTAGTCGTACGCATACGTTGCTTCGTTTATTTACCAAAATAACCAAAAGGGGAATAGACAAGTAACAGGATCTTGCGTACTAGAACCGCTTAAGTTACCACGAAATGTAAATGTTGGATCCTATCTGGATTTTTTAGAGAACATGTTCTGATAAATTCAAGAAACAATATACGGTACATGCAGAGCAGAGTGAGTTCTAGCACATTATACGTAATTATTTAATTACGCACTATCCTCAAGATTATTAGATATAGCAAGTGATTTTCCTTGATCACCTCGTAGTCCGGAGCTAAATCATTTAGATTTTTACTATTGGGGCTACTGTATGTAATATTTAAAAATATGAGGCTATGGAAACTATATTTCAAAAACCGTTCACACTTTCAAACTGGTTAACAGATTTCGTTGATCCACTGATTTCTCTCATATTTTCCATTTGACATAATATTAATTTAAATACAAAATTCAATATCGAAATCATATTAAAACGTGTATTTCAAAACTCTGGTAGCGTCCATGCCATTAACTTAACTAAAAAAAGCATTGCTTTCCAGTTAGAGCATATATTCGCTATAGCCCCAAATATTATTCCAACAAAAAGCGAAGATAAATTGCTAGCCCCGCCTACAAAAAAAACCATTTATAAAGGGAATATTTCATTTGAAAAAGCTGCCGTTTAAAGGCACAGAAACTAACTCGAATGCTCTTTTAATTCCAAAGAATAATTGTGAAAGTTGTAGCTTTATCCGAAATAAATTTAAACTCATCACGACCCTCACTTATTTTTTACCCGCGAGGATTATTTATTACATATAAATTTGTATGAACTTCCCGAGCTACTTTCTAATACTCCAGCTGTCATTCTGGGGATCTCACATAAGTCTCACGGAAGTTTCTTCATTATGGAAATGTTACCATTTTCCCGATCATCAATCTTACTTCAAATTATTCAATGTTTACAAGTAGAAGTTTGTCACTCATCTAATATTGCGTTGTTTGGAATCTACTCACTTATAAATTAGCACGGTCTACAATTTTAGTTGATTAAGATGAATGTTTAATTACAGTGAAAATGATATATTAAAGCAAGCGATCATGACCTTGCTAATATAATCGCGTCTATGATTTTCTGTATACGGGTGTTCTGTAATAACGTGCAAAGAATTTAACTGTAGATTTCCAGATTCCAATTAACCCTTTCCTGTCCAGCTACACCCCTTGAAGGGGTGTGCCAAAAAACGGCTTTAATTTCTATATCAAAATAACGTATTCGGAAAAAGACGAAATTTGGCACATCTCGGTTACTCATCAAAATGCATCTAACGAAATTATTTCATCCACCTAGCGTATACACAAAGGGATGAAATTAACTACCTACCCTTCTTGTAATTTTGTAAATATCTTCCTGTCTGCTATTTTTTTTTAATTTGAAGAAATAACTAAACTTTATGATTCATTTAGAAACTTTTTTCCCTTGAAAAAATTTCGTAAAATCGACCATTTTTGGGAAAAAAATTCAATCAAAAGCAATGAGCATAATTATATTAGTGCAAAATACTAAAATTAGGCTGGCGTCAAATTATAATGTGACAATGTTATGTATATGATCATTCGGTGCCTATAAATTGCACGAGACATTACAAATTAAAGACGAAAGTATTTAAAAAAAAATTGTTAGTAAATAAAAAAAACTAACACAAAATACACAAAAGATGAATTTAAACAGTAAAAAAATTTAAACATGAAGACAAGGTAATACTAAAGGTGAACGGAAACCTCGAATTTTTGCGTGATTTTTTCAGGATACCCTATTTTGGGGTCGTAGAACACGAATTCAAAATTATTTTTGCGTACATACGAACCGTTTCTCCAAAAAAAATTTTTGAACATTTTTCTTATGACACGCACTTTTTCATGCACTAATTTATACACCAACAGCACTTGTATGTCGTCTCTTTCCTGATTAAGATCACACTATGGCCTTTATAGAACAATAAACCCTTCACTTATGGCAGAAAACTCACTTTCTTTTGCATAAAAATAAAAAGATAGTTTGTAAAACATCACAAAACAGCTACTCAAAACTATACAACTGTCAACCCGATGCGCATGCATTTACAAAGTTGTGTCTAAAGTACCGACACCGACACGATGGTTATAAATAATGCTTTAACGCCATCTGCCCCAGATTTAATAAGGTGCTAAGTACTATTATATATCCCTTGCCCTTCAACACACGTTCGTGCCCGTCGACGCTTCGAAAGTGTCTTGAAGGGCAAGGGATATATAATAGTACTTAGCATCTTATTAAATCTGGGGTAGACGGCAGTAGAGGAAGTTAGCCGTAGGTCGGTCTCCCCCCACCACTGACCTTGACCTTGACCGTGCACCTGTGGTCCGTTCCTTCAAGGCCACGGTGGCATCGTAGGTTCGCATAGCATATACCGTGACCTTGACCTTGGACGGCCGCAGTGCGTTTCGACTTCAAGGGCGCAGTGTTGCTGTTACCCAGAACGATCACTTGCGGTGACCTTGGCCTTGGCTAACACTATTAGAGAATGCAAGGACGGAGCTTCCTCCTTGCCACGCAACTTGACCTCTAAAATTACATTAGTTCAATACGTACACAGTAAAATGTGGTGGGGTTCTATATTTTGTGACGTAGTATACTTTTTCTATAAAAAAAGCACGGACTATTAGAACAAAATCATATTTAGTCTGGTTCACCTACAGTTAATAAGTGAGCATAGTGTTGTGATCTGAAATATTTTAAGTAAGCAAAGTTCTGTAATATTTCTTGGTTAGTAATTCTTTCACTGTACTCAACTACTTAAATATGACTACCAATATCGATTTATTAGCCCTTAATGAACTTATTATTAAAGATACTGAAGTTTTAGACCAAAAACCTATTTCATCGTTAATTTTAAATAAGGTTTACGCCATTAAAAAAATGTTAATGCTTAATACACGTTTTGGAAAATCGATATTAGTACATTTATTTGATGAAAGTACAAGTACTACCTTTAAATCATTTTTGCCTAAACGTATTGCTGAACTATTAAATATAACTTTTATAGAAGAAATAAATTCGTCTAGTGGTAAATATGCGTTGATTTATTTAGGAGAGAATTCACCCATTTATACCGGTGCTAAATCAAGGTCACTAATAAAATTCGAAATTATTGCGTGATTTAAACTATTTAAAATATTTGTATACTTTAAATTATCAGACCAATAAATAAGGTATAGTGAAAGTATAACTTAGACTGAAATATTATAAATACACTACAATAGTAGTAGAGATGTAAGTAGTTTTATCATATATTTGATAACTTGTTCTAATTTTATTTATGTAATTTCTAGCCTCACTATAACTGGCAAGAATGTGGATGCAATATTCAGCAGAACGTTGGGTAAGGGCAGAAGACATTAATTCGGCAATTGAAAGACTATCTTCTGTACTAGGCGACTTAAGTATGGATAGACTCCATGCAATAAATTATGATCTGAATTACTGCTTCGATGCTGAAAAAGTTAAACAGCTTAATGAGGATTCTGAGAGGTATTACAGAGGTGCACAACTATGTGGTAAATTCTCTCGTGGTATTGTGAATTTAGAAGAATTCTGTGAGCAACTAGTGGAAATAAATTTAAAACATTTCCTATGTGACATAGAAAAATACTTACCTAAGAAAATTATTGAAAAGTATCAACTCGACCAATCTGATGAAGAACAGGATGAAGACAACTCAATTAGTAGTTAATCACTTATTGTAATTCTTCTGTTAATAATATTAATATGTAAATGGTGTAATAAAATTATTATTATGGAAATATAGTTGTTTTTATTTTTAAAATTAAAATTGAAATAAATGAAACACATTATTAGATTATACATTAATTTATTTATAATTATTTTTGGTGACATACATTAAAAAATATTAATTATTAATCCTAAATATAAACATATTTAAAGATATTTATTTTAACTCTATATTTAAATCTATAATACATTTGTTAAGAAAGTGAACGTTTGCAAGAGAGCAGTGACTATATTTTGGTTGGGTGTGTTCCATACATCTTGGTACCTTTAACGATTTTAGATTGGGTATGCAGGGTGAGAAGTCATCTAGATCTATAACTCTATTCCATTTTAGATGATGCTGTAGAACATTTTTCTTTAATTTGCCTTTGCATACAATTATAACATCCTCTGACAATACGTTGCGTCGAAAATTATTAACAGCGTTTTGACAAAGTCGATGAAGTATTAGTGGGAATTCTGACAGTTGAATATATCCATCACTCCATTTTATGCCCCCATGGTAGTTGTTTTCTAACCATCGGTAGTGAGTCTGTTCGCCTTGGGTTAGTGATGAGAAAGGATTTGGTGGTTTGAAGAAATAGTGTGCTTGCTGATTAGTGTTACAACATAGAACAGCTAATTCTTTAACGGTAAAATCATTTGTTTTATATTGAAACCCCTGCAAGTCAACTATCAAAGTAGGAAATTGGCTACCTAATGACGTCATGGTAATAGGTATTCGTTACTTAGCACCAGCAATGCCACACTGAACTGAACCATCTAATGCGCTATAACTTAAATACGCATCGTGAAGTATAAGTGCATATACTCGAGTTTGTTCGGGAAACTTCGTCTTCCGTGTCTCAAATTCAATTTTTATATCGACGGTGGATGATTTCATTGCATCTGGTTGGTGTGAGCAATCAATAACAAACAATGGATTTTTTCTGAATTCGCCAAGGTCCATCATAGGTTCACTCATATCTTTATCGTAATAACTACGTTGGAAATTTTCATAGGCGTAGTAGGCTGCAGAGTCGAGTTTCTTATCGAAATTTAAATTCCAACGTTCATATGGAAATACTTCGGCATTTAAATATAGCCGAATATTATTTATATCTGCATGTATAAAACTTGCGGCGTCCTTGGTTCTGTCACTAGAGTTGCCATTGTTTTGAAATCCGATAATGATGTATCGAGGTCTCTCAAGACTGTTAGTGGTTTTAACAGCCCATATATCAGAAGCAGTATCACGTAGAGTGGGTAGCTCATAGAGATCCCACATACGGTAAGCCATTTTAACTTTAGCATTATTACTGCTCGTATCAATTTTCTTTAATAGTTTAACCTTTTGTCTAACTTCAGGCACAATATGTCTTATCTTCCATTCGATTTTGTTAATTTCTAACTGTGCATCAACTTCTCCAATGTAAGAGTCTTTAAAGGAACGTGCTATAATTAAAATTAATTCCTGTTTTGTATTTAAAATACCTTTGGTATAATCTTCTGCAAAACCCATGAGGTACTTAAGAGGGAGTTTACCGCTGAAAATGTGGCTGGTAGTATCTAAAATATCCTGTTTTTTCTCGGTGAGACCCCAACCTATAGTTAGTAGCGATGGGAGGGATGTTTGTCCATATGACACCCTAGTTTTCATTGTAGTAGTGATGCCAGGCTTCCTAACGACAGCGACCTGTTCACCACCCATTTCATATCTTATTTCTTCGAAGAGAAAAGCTAGCGCATTGTTAGATAGATAACACTTCTTGGTAACATCACTAGGGGTAAATTTTCCTTCTATATAAATGTAACTCTCTGTAATGTCAAGTATTAAGTCCTGAAAATTGACAGGAATGCGTACTTCATCAGAGTTTCTATAATATGGTGAACCGTGTGGTTTATATGTATGCTCATGTAAGCTAACGAGTGACTGATCGAATACAGGTTCCTCGAACACCTCAAGTTTTTCACTAGATGTAAAAGTCACCATTATTAACTATTTTTCTCTCAGTTTCAATCCGATGGATCGAAGAAATGCACGATCTTTAGCTGGCAGGTTATGTCTTAACCGTTTAAGCTCTACACGTTGAATGAGTCGATTTCCGCAGTCATTAGTCTTTTTATCGTCAATCACATTGAAACGATTGTGTGCTAATCGTTGTTGATTATATCGGAAACCCATTGTGTTTGCGATTTTAAAACTGTTTCAATTCTAGCTTTACGATAATCTTCTCACCACGAAAATTGATTAAATCTCCATTATCATCCAATATGCGTAGTGTAATGTTGTCGATAAACTGACGTCCTTCAGGTCTAACAGGCAAATATATGATGTTCGCTGGCTCTCTGGTAAGTTTGTAACCTGGTTCAACGTCTATGTCGAACTCGAAAAGGGTATGGGATTTAAGGGTATTCAGATATGCTCCAGAGATAATGTTGCAATCTACACGTATCATCCTTACTTTCATAATATCAACAGGTAATGTTGATTCATGATTAGTGTTTGGATGCAAATAAGTCGATTCAAATCCCAATAAATTACCAATAGAGTTTGCTTGTGTAAAGTCAATTCCATATTTTGACCAAATCTCACACTTTAGCGTATTGTTGTTCGCTCGCAGTCGAAATAGTTTTTCTTTTTCCTCTTTCTTATCACCGGGCATAGCTTTCAGTATTGCACGATATATCTCTTCAATTTCATAGGCTCCGCAAGGTATGTGGATAAGTGTGGGGGCTACTTTTGGTCCAATTCGATAGCAAAAACGATTGTTGGTTTCGTCCACATTGAATATAGAATTGTAAGAATAGAAGCCTGTTAATCCTAACCCATATCGACTATTAGTATCTAATTCAATGGGAGGATAAAACTCAGCACTGAGCACACTAGATCGGTTTGATAGAGTGAACGTATACGACATGACTGATGATATTTAGTGTTCTCTCATGAATTTATTGTGAACTACAGCAATAATCGTGGTGTAATTTTCGTTTTTTGCTGGATGACGGAGACGTTTGTATCTCATTATTTGATGCAACATTGACATCGCGCACTTTACAGTAGCAGCAAAATATTCTTCGAGGCGGCGGCCCATCATTAACATCAACACTGCTACCACCGCCATCATCATCATCATCATGATAATGTTCCTGACAGTATTGATATTTTAAAATATCAATATCATTCTGGAGATGCTGGGGTAGTTTGTCCCATACTAATGCAATTTCATGTGCAGCACATCCAATCATTACTTCTTTAGGCATATTTGCCAGTTGTTGTTTGCTCATCTTCAATAGACTGCGTAAACGGGAGAATGCGATTAGTGATTGACCCATCTGCTTGATGCTTTCCCGATCCATTTCAAGGTCTGCAGATGTTATTTCACAAGCGTTTGTAGTTATTTTGTAGTGAGAAACTTCAAACACAAATGACCACACCACACTGTGTTAAAATTTTGTTGGCGTTCATAGTTATAGTAAATTTTGTCGGTCGACTTTGAACCTCTGCGCAGATATAAAACTAATTCTGTCGGTGGGGGTAAATCACCAAAACTATCGAAATATGTGACTAAACTACCACGTTTTTTAAATGCAACCCAGTGTGTTCCAGGGCCATTTATACTGTCTAGATTTATGATGGCCGACTCATTATGACGTGGTCCAGAATATGGTAGAGTGTCCCGCATAAATATCCCCCGAAAATAGGGCACTTTCACCTTCTCTGCATAATATTTAAGATCGATATTAGTGAGAGGTTTTCGGGGTAGAGCATCTAGAAGTTTTTTGAACTTTGTGGTTTTAGATAAAGTCCTAGTCCTTTGCGATATGGTTTTAAATATAGCCCTTTACCACTTTTTCCTATAGAAATCGCCTCCATCTGCCTATTATGGCGATTTTTTTCAGCTAATTCCTCTCTACTCGTTTTAACATCATTTACAGCTTTAGCTATACCAGCAGCAGTGCCAGCTAAACTACCCAAAGCTGATAATCCAGCAAAAATGGGTATTAATGGTAGAATTCCACCCACTTTCGGTATTGGTATTATCCTAGGTGTACGAATATTACGTTTTCCACCAGCTGCTCTCATGTGTCGTCGTGCTGCTTGAAGCGCAATTTGCGTAACTTTTTTTGTGTCCTTAGCGATTTTTCGTTTACCACCGGCTTTACGTATGTCATCACGTACTTTACGTACTATTCCAGCACCAAAAGCTATATTTCTAGTTTTTTTCTTGTTTTTCTTTTTAATTATACGTTTCTTTGTAGTACGGGGTGTTGTTGACGTACAACCCATACCAAGACGTTGCTTTCCCTTCATTATAGTTGTAACTAACCACGCGGCGGCCTTTTCTTTGAAACTTACGTCTTTTGATTTAACTCGTTTCCAGGCAGCTTGTTCAAGTTGATAGTCTGCTTTGTGTCGGGCTGCTAAATTACTGGTGTTTTGATCGTATGCAATATCGTGCTGCTTGCATGCAGCATCGAGTTTGTTTATGCCTGGATCACCTCGGGCTAATCTTTTTTGTAATTTGGTGCCTGGACCACAATACTGGTAACCTCCCGGTAAGTGTAGTTCAAATGGGAGCTTATTTATTAGAGAATTGACTACCCCCTTACCAATCTTTAAACCACGACGATTTTCACGTGTGTGCTTCTCGGTTGACACCATTTAAATAACAATCACAATACGTACATCTATTTATATAGTATCCATCCGTGCTACGATGCGCATTGTGAAGCAGAAACAGAAACTTGCTGTAGATAATTTAGATGAAAAAGTAGGGTGTGGACTACAAGTCGAATCACGCCATGGCCCGCTACTTCCCTCAACTATTCGCGGACTCTTAATAGGTCCAAGTGGTTGTGGCAAAACAAATTTACTAATAACTTTGCTTACTCATCCACTTGGGCTACGTTTTTCAAACATTTACTTATATTCAAAGTCCTTACATCAACCCAAGTATGAATATTTACGCGATATATTAGCACCGATTACGGGGCTAGGATATTACACCTTCAGTAACAACGCGGAAATAGTGCAACCATCCGACGCTGAGCCTGAGTCTATATTTATATTTGATGATGTTATATGTGAAAAGCAAGATGTTATTCGAGCATACTTCTCAATGGGGCGTCATAAACATGTAGATTGTTTCTATTTGGCACAAACGTATTCCCGCGTCCCTAAACAGTTGGTAAGGGATAATAGTAATTTCATAGCAATTTTTAAGCAGGATGATATGAATTTACACCACATTTTCTCAGACCATGTCTCACCGGATGTGACTTATAAAGAATTTCAAGAAATGTGTGCAGAGTGCTGGAAAGACAAATATGGGTTTCTTGTAATTGACAAGGATAGAGAAGTAAATGAAGGGAGATATCGCAAAGAACTTGATAGTTTCATATATCCATGAAGTATTGTAATTAAAATTTTAATTGGTCTACAGATAGCATCGGGATAACTTCAGCAGTGAGGCTGCATTTGTTAGACATGAATGACAATGGTGAGAATAAACTCAGTAGTGCTATAGGTAGAAACATGAGAGAAGAAATAAGACTGAAACGTGAATTGATTGAGGCCACCGATTCAGTGCGCAAAAAATTCAACTCTGTGAAGAGAAGAAACGTTGAGAATCAGTTAACACTCGAAAAAATTTATGAACCCATAACAAAACCATTAAAGGTTATATCATCTGCTTCACATAACCAATCGCTAACACAACCTCAGAAACCAACACAACCGATAGAAAGTGCAAGAGCTAGTACTAGTACATTTAAAGCAACACCTGAAACTAGTGATGAAGATGGTGACAAAAATGCAAGTCAACAATATTTTTTGGAAACACCACCGGGATCGTCGTTAATGAGCACTCCATGTTCAGAAAGTTCTATTAGTGGCGCAGAAGGAAAATGTGATATAGTGCAAACACATTTAGAAAATCTGAAATTCGACAATGCTAGGTATGATACTATATACGGTGTACGTTTAGACCCCCATACAGAAAAACTACAAATGGGTAATGCTGAAATACGCTTTTCTAATGGAAATATCACATTGTGGCGTGGAACTAAGAAGGTGGGGACGTATTCTGGCAGTCCTAAGTTATATGATATGATATTTATGAAACAACCACAAATTTCGCGTAGTAATGAGGCTATTATTGGCGACAAAGAGTGTCAATTATATGGGGGAATTTTAAAACAGACAAAAGCACCATATAAAAATTATGATATGAAACAGGGTTTGAATAAAGCTAAATGGAAGAAATTCACTAATATTATAGAACCATTGGTATCTTCTACAGTTGTGACGAGATCTAAAACTGGCTTAGGTGTTCCTATTAATAAATTATACAATAATAGAGGTGTTGACTATGTATATTGGAATAAACCGAAAGAACTGGTGGACCGCCTACGCCTGCTCTATAGCTCAAAAATGGTTGGTAACAATGGTGTCAATAACGAAATAGTCAGTTTATTGGAAGAAATGAGGGAAGAAAGGATAATCTATTAGTGAAGTTAAAATTCATTTCACACTTATTTAATTAGTATAAAATATTGTGAAATGCTTAAACGGGGTCAGACGTAAACAGAAATGGCTGTTGTAAACAACACAATTGACAAGTTCGGTAGACGAAGAAGTAATAATAATAAATCGATTATCGTACATGGACCTCCAGGTATTGGTTTTAAACTTACCGCAGATAATCAATTTGATATGCAAAATAAGCGTTTACTGAACATTGGTGAACCAATAAATCAAAAAGATGGTGTAACTCGTAACTATGTAGACGAAAATATCGATAAATGTATGAAAGACATTAAAAAGTCACACATTGCTTTTATGGAGAATCAGTGGACTGAATATAGTAAGTTTGTACACAGCAAAATTACCGAGATGATTAATGACGCTCTGCAACACATTAATAAAGAAATTTCTGGAGTTAAGAAATTAACCGAGGACAATTATACTATTTTATATGATGCAATAAGCAAAGTGCACCACATTCTCGATGAATCCCGTCTGAAAGGTATGACAGTGCGACAGAAATCACTTGGAAATATTGTGGCACAAGCTGGGAGGAACGATCGTAATCAACAAGTGATAGATGAAATAGTGGCTGAAGTCACGGACAACGCTGCTACATTAGGAAAAAAGTGAAAAAACAGACCTAAATTATCTATATAAACGCCTGACTTAAACTTCAATTATGGTGATTAGTAATGAGAAATTACAAGTTGTTAACGAATTGCATAAAGCTTGTAGGAGAAATTTCCGTAGAAGAAGAACAATAATCAAAGGTTATGGTGATTTATGGCAAATGGATTTAGCTGAAATGCAACCATACGCTGATGAAAACAATGGTTATCGATACATTCTCGTAGTGATCGACTGTTACTCAAAATATTTGTGGACTAAACCTCTAAAAAATAAAACTGGTGTTGAAATTACTAAGGCTATGAGAAGTATTTTACAAGAATCAAATTATTCTCCTAAAAATCTACAAAGCGATCAGGGTACGGAATTTTACAACAAAAACTTTTCTGCTTTAATGAAACAGTACATCATTAATCATTACTCCACGTATAGTACGAAAAAAGCAGCAATTGCAGAAAGAGTAATACGAACATTAAAAACCTGGTTATATAAAGAATTCTCAGCTAGAGGTAAATACAAATGGGTTGACATTCTATCCGACATTACAAAATTGTACAATAATAAAATACATCGTACGACTGGTATGAAACCTGCTGATGTTAAACCAACTACACGTTTAAATGCTTATAATCACATTAAAATTGCTTTGAAACCTAAATTTCGTATTGGCGATATAGTTCGAATCAGTAAATATAAAGGTATATTTGAAAAGGGGTTCACACCAAATTTTTCAACTGAACTTTTCAAGATCGTTAAAATAAATGTAACAAATCCCACAACATATACACTCCAGGACATTCATGGCCAACCAATAAAGGGGTGCTTTTATGAAATGGAGCTACAAAAAGCTAAATACCCTGATGTCTACTTGGTGGAAAAGGTTTTAAGAAGGAGAGGGAACAAGGTTTTTGTGAAGTGGCTCGGATTCTCTAATGACCACAACTCTTGGATTAACGAAGCAGCTCTTATTTAATATTGTCACATTCTTTATATAAAATGTGTATATTTATAACAACTAATATTTTACTTATGTTTAGAAATTTCATAATAAAATGTGTGTATTCCATTAATATTTGTTTTATTTATTTTCCCCATATAAGACTCCAAAGCCTTAGTAATTATATACACATTAACGAAAAAATATATACAAATGCAAATTTGTTAAAATTTTTGAATTAATTTTTACTCCTAAAAATTATTAGATGAAATCAAGAAAATCATTTTAATAAATTTTATTGAGAAGAAAATATTTACAACGAATTATAGATTAAATATATTTATTTAAAACGTATATAATACAGAAAAAATACAAATACATATTTATGGAATTAATCAGATGAAATCCCCCCGTCTCGACAGTAACGTTTCCTGACAGAAACATTCTCTGTTGTGTTTCATCACACCTCCATAAATATGTCCAACATATTCACAAAGTAAAACACTGTATGTCTTCTCGTCTCTGCATTTGCTGCAAATATTGTTCCAACAATCACCAGTGTACTTGTTGCAAACCAGACACCGCTGCCTCAATGGGTGCTCCACCTTGCATGTCTCACAAACATCTCGGATAATTCCAAAATTTGTACGAGTCGTGGGTTGTAGACACTTGTAGCACTCTTGCTCCAGACGCTCACGTGATGCTGCTTTTCGGACGGTATTCACTGGCACTGGATTTTCTTTTATACAATTTGAACATAGTCCAGTACATGGATTAATTTGCTGCTTTGCCCAGAATTGGGAACAATTATAGCACAGAATTGCACCATCCATACTATATGGATATACGGCGATTGTTGGTTTCGATTGCCACTCTCTTGGACAAGACATTGCTGTTTTAAAAACAAGTGTACGGTATGACAGCTGAATAATAACTGAGTTCCTCCTCATGGTCTTGTTTGTTTAAGTAGTCGCTGGAATTGCCGATATTAGAGCCATGGTATGTCGTTAGAGATGATGTGACGTCACCAGCAACATGTTTAAAAGAGGAGGTGTAACTCCACGTTAGATCAGTTGCTTTGCAAACTTCAACGTTGATCATTCCGTCTACTGTCTTATATATTCTTTTCCAAGTATTAATATGGCTGCTGTACCTGCTGGTTGGGCTAACCTCAGATTCCTGGACTGGTTAGCATCCCTAGATGTCCTCAACAATATATGGTACCTTGAAGAGGTAGAGGACGACTTGGCTGCTCCCGAAGACGACGAGGTAGAAGTTGAAGACGATGAGGAAGGCGATGAGGAAAGCGACGAGGAAGACGATGAGGAATTTTTTGACGCTGAAGAGGGTGCAGACGATTCGAGTGATGATGAGGGTATCGTCGTAGATGTTCCCCACCAAAGAGGGCAGCGGTGGATAACATCAGAATATTTAGCAAGGGTGAACCCAATGGATGGCATCTTCTGCACCACCATGACCTTTGTTGCGGTCCAAGTAGTGGGTGGTATGGAATACAATCTTTGCCACGGATGTTTTCTGGGATACCAGTCTAGGGTGGATCCTGGGAGACATCGTCATGTGGACTACCATGCCACTACAAGGATAATGAGAGGCAGGCGGGGATATTGCAAATCTTGCAGAGATCCACTATATCAGATTAGGCGAGTGGAAATCTGCAATATTTGCAATATGGACAGATAATTTGTAGTTTTTTTTTGTAAATATGTATATATCTCTTAGTTTATTGTAAATAATTATGTAATTAGTTTTAGTGATAAATAAATGTATATATTTAATTTTTAGTTTATTGTAAATATTATATAACTAGTTTAAGTGTTAAATAAACGTTAAATTGAATCTTATTTTTTGTTTTATTTACTAAATATTTAAATGTAAGTAACACAATGTTACTAGAGAAATCTGTGTTTCACTTCGATTATTGCTTATGTTGACAGTGCTATTGATATTGATGGTGTTAAAAATATGAGTATTAGGACACTTTCTACTCTTATTTGTGTGAGTAGTGAGGTGGGGAGTGATGAGGTGGGGGTGGTGGTAGGGGCTATATATACATAAGAAAGCCCTCACCATCCTCAGTTTACTTTCTACGCTCCAACATGTCTGAAGTACAAGACAATACTGTATCTTCCACTTCAACCATGTTCGTTTTGTGCGAAAGGTATCGTGCCTACCTGCAGCGCGTTAGAGAGGCGACAAGGGGTGGTGTAGCAGATAGCACCACCTCACCAGAAGAATACCAACCATTGGAGAGGTCTCCGTCCACATGGTCGATGGACACTGTGCCCAATGATGATTCCGAAGACGAGATGGATGGAGTAATTCTGGAGGAATCATCGACGGACACAGCGGAATCGTCTGACTCGGAAGATGATGCAGCCATTCTGGTGGAGGAATCTACCGATGAAGATGAGGATGCAGCCATTCTGGTGGAGGAATCTGCCGATGAAGATGAGGATGCAGTCATTCTGGTGGAGCATGATTCGGACGGATAATTCTGTTTTATTTTATGTATATATATTTTTGTTATTTATAAATAAATGTATTAAGAGTTATTCTTTTTTTATTTCATTTCATATACAATAAATAACAGTAGTAAAGTAAAGAATAAAAAATTGCTTTAATATAAGAAATAACGGGGTACTTATTTAAGTAAATTGGTTATTTGTATTTGGACTGTCGGTCAAAAGTGTTGCAAAAGGTGTATCGAGGTCACAGTTGTCCTCCAGTACCGTTTCTACTCACTTCCGACCTTTAGTTTTGCCGCAGCAGACTTTTTCCCGGAACGGCTAGTCGTATCGCTCCGAAAGTGGTTGCAATCGCTTCCCAGTGATCGATTTAGTCGAAAACGATACCTCGCGTGTCCTCGGGCGTCTTCGGGTGGCTTCGGGAAACTTCGGGAGTGTTCGGCATGAGTTCGGCTTTTCGCTTAAAATTGCAGCCTTTGCATGTGTGAACTCCCCTGAAACGTGTTTTGATTTTTTTATTCCCCCAATCCTTGACAAAACAGTGAATAACGCGTTCGGTAGTGTTCGGATCGATTCGGAAATTATCGGAATCGATTCCCAGTGGTCAGTTTAGTCGAAAATGACCCCTTACGCGTGTCTGAGTGTACTTTGGAAGTTTTTCAGTTGTTTATATATATATATATATATTTTTTTTTTTGTCCAATATTTGTGTATAAATAAATGTATTAAAATTTATTTTTTATTTCATCTACGATGAATACAACAGTTCTAATCTAATTATATACTTAAATACACAATTTACCAAAAATTCCATGAAATATATATATAAACTCGCGTTATAGGTAAGTATAAGAGTAAAGTATAAGAGTTTCCTAGGACCAAGGTAGCCCAGTGGTAACGTGGCTTGCTTTGTAAACTTTGTGAACGAAGGTTTGGTAGTTCAATCCCTAGCACTTGCAGGGATTTTTTTCAACACGTAAATTATAAAATTATAAAATTATAGAATTATAAAATTATAGAATTATAAAATTATAATTATAAAATTATAGAGTTATAAAATTATAATTATAAAATTAAATAACAATTTTCCGCTATACCACTGCGCTACCTTGGTCCCCCCCCCCGGGTGGGTGGGTGGGCGCGGGGGGTTTTGGCAGAGGCGGGGGCGACGCTTGCAGCCTTCGGTCGCTTCGCCCGCTTCGACACGAGAAACGGGCACGAAACACAAAACACAGAACACAAAGAATGCTAGGAATAGAGCAGACAGCACTATTTTGCACACTTCTTTACAACTCGAGAGCTGGAGACGGAAAGAATCTTTGTAGCATCTCTGAAGCCCATAACGCTGAACTAACCCCTCCACTCCCTACCACTCTTGTTCCTATTGGTTCAAATTATTTCCCTACACACTCTAACTAACCCCCTACTTCCCACCCCACTCTTCCTATCGTCTCTCTCTATCTTATTGCCTACGGTACTCATACAATAAAAATACCATTTAGTAATTTAAATCTTTATTTATAAATTAACATTTTATTTCATACAAATATCTCTTACTTCGACTTACACATAACATGAAATATCACAATGAATTTTTCAATTGAATATTATAATTGTCGACCTTTGCGTTAACAAGTAGAAACATTATTAACAATTAATCACTCAACTCATTCATTGCTTTGAGTAACACATCTAGTTTATCATCATCCTTTAAAACATTTCGTTCAACGACACTATTTAAGGCTGATATTAACCACTTTAAATTCTGCTCTGGTTCACTCTGAAAAAATGTTATGTCTGAGTGACCCCAGGGTAGAGTTTTAGTGGTATTGGGAATCACAAAACGTTTATCGTCATAATAAGAAAGAGCAACTTTATTCCGCATCTCTGTATAGATATCATGCAAGTGACTTCTGAAAGTATTCATTTTACGAAATATTAACCCGCCCTGCTCAACAATTTTTCTGTAGTCATCTATTGTAAGTTGTTTTTCAATCACAGATTTCTTTACTCCCTTGGCTTTTTTCAACTCATTACCGACCGATTGCACGTAGTACGCTTTCGCTCCAGTACCATAAAAGCTGATAATAGGATCTTCGGGGAATTCGTCTTTCATATTCCCAAGCACAGACGAGCCTTTTGGAATATTAAATTTATTTCCCTCCCTGTAATTAGAAGTATCAAATTTTTCTGGATTTTGTACAATAAAGTCATAGAAGTTATCTGTATAAACTTTCATAATTAAGGAATCGGTGTCGGTGTACAACAAAGAAGCATTAGCACCGAATTGACGTTTAATAACACCATAAAAAAAATTATACAGTACCGTCTTCGATAATTCAAGAATACAAAATCCTACGTAAATTGGTTTGTTATAGACTACTTGCAATTTGCTCATTTCAATCGCTACAAAATCCTCAGAAAAAATTGTGCAAGATTTGAAATTTGGACGAGCGATTAATGCGTTTGCACCTATAGTTCTTCTAACATTTTCCCAATGAGTAATCAACTTTATATCTCTTCTATTATCAACATTTTCCATGGTTTTACCAAATACTGCATTATTCATTAATTTATATTGGTCTTTTTCAAATTTATTGGTCGCTGAATTTCTCATTTGCGTATTTAAATCGATGTATTTTTTTAACCAGGGCGACTGCTTGAACTTAAGTACTCTATGGGTTTTTAACACCATTAAACCATTTTCAATGGCTTGTTTCAAGTTTCTATAATGCACAACATATCGTCTCTTATCATTCAAATTTGGGATTAATTTTGGTGATTTTGATTTTGATTGGGGGGGTATAATATTTTCTACTAAGAAAGGGAGATCTGAATGTAAATCGTGTAACTCTTGCGGATAATGTATGTCTACTTCAAAAACATACCCGTGTGGACTCTCGTCTGAAATATTAGTAACATCTAAGTCGATAATTTTTCTTTCGGACAGCCACTCAAATCCCCCTGTTGGTAATGCTTGGGACATACTATGACCGTATAAGTTCGTAGCATCAAGATATGTGATAAATGACGACGGTTCTGAGGGATCATAATTGGGTACAAACTTATTATTTGCGATATGCTTCCTTTCTGTACACTGGCTGACACCACCGCGTATAGCTTTTTTTAAAAAAATGTATCATATCGATATCTGTTAACAATTCAAGTTCTACCGCTGTTAGTTTCAACATAGCGTCCCAAGATAAACCTGGAGCTGTGTAATATTGAGCTGGATCCAATTTATATTTATTCACGCAAATTTTACGAAAATTTTCAAATACGTCACACAAAAGAAGGACATCTGATTTTAAATACAGGTCTGAATAGTCACCCAAACTCTGGCACTCAAACAATTCCCACACATTTTTAGCCCTTTCATAATCGTCATCTGATATATGTGTTTCATTTAGGCTGTCATAGAATTCCTGCTTGGTGGGTAGAACACGATTATTTAATTTCTCTAAGTTATCTACGAAACTATATGGAAATACACCCTTCCGTCGCATTAAAATAAATTTTGCATTATCGGTAAAAAAGTTCTTCATTGTAACCATTTGACCTTCATTTAAATTTTCCCCTAAATTTTGTAGTGATGCTGACATAAATTTAAAACTATCGATGAAACGTAACCGCAAATATTTATTTTTTGTTTCCCCCTTGTCAGTAACGTAATCATGCATGTAAAGATGTTTTGTAAAAGATATATATTTTTCTTTGTTTTGTGGTATTACGTCAACTTTATCTTTATGAGCGCATAACTCTTTTACAAATAAGTGAATATCGTATCCACTCATGTTGTGAAATATGATAGGTACAAAATTTGGTAGTTTATAATTTAAATTACAGATCGAGTGCGCGGCACCGAATCGTATCTTACCAGTTAAGTGGCAATGATCTTTCACCTTTATATCACCTTCTGCAAAAGGCTTCTCACATATACCACAGATGGTTGCATTGTCAAAATTTTCTCTTTCTATCGCTGTAAGCGGGGACATGGGGATTACATCTTTCATATATCTATTATAAATTTCCCTTAAATCAGCCTCTATACATGATACAAATACTTTTGCTGCATCAGATCCGCGATATAGTTCAAATTTAGAAATGCTATTATCAAAGGAACATTTTATGTAATACGCGAAAGAGTAAGGTTCGTGAATAAACGTTTTGTTGGTATAAGAGCGTTCAGGATTTGGCTCGCAAGTATTTATCGGTTTCAAAATGGATTCAAAGTCTGCATATACTACAAATGGTACTTGCATTTGTCTGTCAAAATTCTCAAATTTTAATATATTTTCCGGTACACGTTTCCCATATTTATCAATCCGAAATTGTGTCGATGGTGTTGTAGTGTAAATATGATTACAATCATTTGTTTGGTGAGACATTAGCTGACGTTCGTTACAGAAATACAGCAAACACCCATCACAAAAATATTTTCTATGTCCGTGAGCGGATATTTGATTTGATACTAATCCAGATAAATTTTTTATCCAACAATAGTGAGTTTTAGCACAATCCGATTTACAATGATGATTCTGATCACATTCCGCGGAAATTAATAATAAGTTAACATGAATACGTAGTTTCTTCTGAGAATAACGCAAAGGTCCGACAACATCATATTTTACTTTATTATTCTCGAATTTCTTTTCTAACCCATACACATTAATAGATATATTATTCAATTCCTCAAATTTTGAAATGTCTCTCAATTTCATTGGAAAATTCATACCTGTCAAATTTAGAACTCTTGAATAATGTGGATAAGATGACATTTGAGATGTACCACCATTTGCAGGATACAATGCTGAAGTGACTGCCCAAGCAAAACAGTATTGGTCCTGGTTTTCTATATTCACTACGGCCTTCTTATTTGCGATGAACTTTGGTAACTTGATATATGATGAACCACCCATTGGACTGTACTTGTTTATATTAATTTCAACAAATTTTATTTGTTCGAGGGCCCACCCTAAAAATAAAAAAAAAAATGTCAATTGTTATTCCACATACCAGAAGATATTTACATACCAGAATCACGCTCTTGGAACTCAGTAGTTTGCGCAACCATCATGTCTATAAAAGTGTCGAGTGCAATGTTTAAATCCACACCTTGATCCAATATTTTATTACACGTATTAAACGATTTAATTTCAGCTATTTCTTGTGCTTGTAATATATAGCTGGCAAATGTCTCCATGTTTACTTTCACAGTTTTATGAAGTAATAAGATTTCTTCTAGTAAATTCAATATTTTATGTCGAATTTCGTTGAAAAATATTATATAGTCCAGTTTCTCATTATCACTATGCACTCGGTATGTTATGATTCTATATTTGAAAGCACTGCGAACAATTTCTGTACCATCCATCAAACGTACACATGAATTTGTTCTGTGTTGTAGTGTTCTTTTATGAGACTTCATTTGGTTAGTTGTTAAAGTCACATTACAGCTATAACACGTCTGCATATGTTACATGGCCTATGTCCATTTAACAGTTTTATTTAAAAACTAGTGTTTTGTGGATAGTTAGCACGACCTGTATATTTTTCGGATTCAGTTTTTGCAGGTAAAACTGTTTTCAACTAACAGAATTTTACATGTATAACTGCTAAACCATGTCACACTGTTTTATGTACTTAATTTTATATCTTAGGAACTTAGTCCTGTTTTTCTACTAACACTATTATGTATCTCATATCCGTTGTAATACAGCATTATTATCCCAGGAAACAATTTGTCTACAAAATTTAGTTACATCAGATATCTATTTTTCAATTTTTATATTTTTGTTTACTATGGAGTACATATGGTTATTTTCCTTACCTTCTCTCATTCTATATATAGTAAATCCTATAACATGTAATATGTTACTGATTTATCAATAATATCAATACGTTTTACTACTTATTTATATCTGTTAATATTTGTTTTTATGTATAAAATAGAAATTGCAAAGGCAAATCAGCTGGCATGGAAAATAAACTATTATTATAGATTCCTTTTATCGATTATATGCCACTACTTTAGTTGAGTATGGGAATCTACAAGGCAAGTTGGTGCGCTTAAATCAACCACTGACAGATGGCCATACTGGTACTATTTTTATATTTTATAGCTTTCAATTTCAATAGGGAATTAGATTTCTCACATTTTTTTGGTAGCGTTGTTTTCCAGTAAACAGGACAAAAAGTTTACCTTATCAGTAAAACTCACCAGGAAGTCATTGGCTTGCAGCCTTTGTACTGATTCAAACATTATAATTTTTAACTGTGGACTTCAGTAATTGATATTACAATTTTTATATCCCAGTTACAAAGTGTTGAACATACAGTCTAAGAAATCAGCTTACTCGTGCATAGCTAATAATTACTCGTGCATAGCTAATAATTACACGTGCATAGCTAATAATAACTCGTGCATAGCTAATAATTACTATTGCATAGCTAAAATTACTTTTGTACTGCTAATCAGATTACTTTTGTATAGCTTAAATTAATTTCCTGCAGTTTTGTATAGCTAGCTTAATGTTTCGTGCAGCTAATTCAAATATATTTTGTACAGCTAACTAGCTTATATTTGCATAGCTAACATTGCTTAAATTTTGCATAAATAACTTGCATAAATTTTGTATGTGCTTATATTTGGTTAAATTTCCTACAATTTTCACCCCATTCATTGAGAGACGTAAATTGCCAAGAAAAATTTAGAATTCTTGCAATAAGAGACAATTGTGGGCCTGGATTGCTGTCCCAGAACCAGCCACCTGACCCATAAACCACCTAGGATACTGGTATCAATTTGTTTTTTATATATATATATTTTTTACATTTCAATTTGTCTCAAACCGATTTGTCTAATTTTTTGTAATATATTTTGTCATTCATTTTAAACTATCTTTTTATTTCTCTTACCAACAATTTCAGTCCGATCTATAGCAGACTGGTTATTCGAGAAAAAGAGACTATTTTGCTTATTTCACTATAGATGGTGCCCAATTTAACATCAATTTTTCTTTGTCTCCTTTTCTCGAAATAAACAGAAATCTGTCGCTTATGCTGTACATGTCAGAAAGGGTAAGTTTCTCCACTCTTACGAATGCTCTGGACCCACGGCTCTCTGCTCCGGCTTAAACTAGCTAGTCGTCCGCACATGTTGCCTCAATTCTTTCTCAAAAATAAATAATAAGAGAAAGGAGGTAACATAATTGGCGACCAACGTGTGGGGCCCGAAACAATATAATTGACGACAAATGTGTAGGGCTCAATTCAATAAACATATTTATATAGTAAGAGTAGTAAGAGAGGTGAAACCCCAATTTTTGAATGTATTGCATGTGAGACAAATTTTTAAATTTTTGGTAAGAAAATAATTTTTTCTTAAGTCGAGTCATATTTTTGCTTATATTTCATTTTGTCTAAAAATTTTTATTATATATTTTTGCATATATCTTTGCTTACAACAATTGAATTCTATAGTATACAGAAAATTTGCGTCCTTAAATATCAAATATTTTACAAGTCCAAATATTTTCTTAAAATATTCTTTATTAGTGAAAGTGAAGTTGTGGAATTATACCTACCTGAAATATTATTTTGCTGCTTAAAGTGTTTAATTTGATTTATTTCTGGAAAGTTAAAATTGAAACAACAGTTTTTTTATTTGATAGATAAAATTGTTTGTGTTTTTTTTTATCTCTTGACAACAGATAAGACTACATTCATTTGCTATTTTAAACATACAATTTATTGCCAGTTGGGTTATTAATAAAAACTTTTAATTTATTTCTTTAAATTTCTTGTTAACATGGAACTTCCATTTTGTGTAAGATATTTAACGGAATCTGAGGTAGATTATGAACTACGTATTCGAAATGTTAAGGCATCTAATAAAACTTTAGATACAAAACGGATGATATTAGACAATTTATTAAAAAAGCAAAAACGCGAATTTCAATCATTAAAAGATCCTAGCTTCGATGTTGAAACAGAAAAAACTGAAATCACCAACACTATCGCTGAACTACTTGCTTTAGTTCACGATTTTTCAGCATGCAAAGAGGACACATCCTATTTAATAATTTCAAATCGTTTAATATGCCTAACAAATCGAGTGCATAGATTCGTGGTTCCGGAAGAACCAACAGAGTTAAATATTAACCTGCAGGAATTTAAAGATGACTCAGTCGCATCTTGCGAGGAAATTGATGCAAGGTTAGAAATTAAAATTATTCCTAAATTAGAAAATATTTCACCTATTAATTACCCAATTGACAAGAAATATGTCCCAGTTTATAAATGGGGAATTCAGTTTGACGGAAAGTCAAATTTAAAAGCTTTTCTCGAACGAGTCAAGGAACTTGCTGCCGCTAGGAATGTATCGGAACAACAATTATTTGAGTCTAGTATTGATTTATTTACTGACAAGGCCTTAATTGTTTATCGGTCAATCAGATCTATTGTATCCAATTGGCAAGAGCTTGAAGAACAGCTTAAAATCGCTTTTTTTAGTATGCGATTATGATGAAAAATTGTTAGATGAGATAAAATCTCGTAGACAGGGACAGTCAGAGTCCATAAATATTTTTGTTGCTACAATGCAAAATTTATTTAATCGTTTAGATACTGTTTTAAGTGAAGAGGAGAAGTTAAAAATAATTAGACGTAACATTTTGCCTAAATATATTCATGCATTAGCTTTAACAGATATTAAAAATACAGCCGAACTATTAACTTTATGCAAGAAAATAGATTTGGCCACACAAATGAAAAATAATTATTATTCTCCAACTCCTAAAGCATGTGTCCTCGAAACTGACTTGGCATATGTAGAAAATCCTCCATCACCTAAAAATAAAAATAATTTCAATTCTAAAAGCAAAAGTAACAAAAATATTAGTCTAAATAATAATTTGAATCAAGAAAATGCTGTTCCGGGTACATCAAATAATAATAAATTTTCTATTTCTTGTTGGAATTGTCAAAGGAAAGGTCATAGCTTTCACGAGTGTAGACAAGCTCGAAATAGGTTTTGTTTCCGATGTGGAAAACCTAATTTTACTTCTAAGACTTGCCCAGTGTGCAATCCAAAAAACTAGAAAGGTTTTCTGCTGTTTTATCAGGCCCACAGCAGAAAAATAACCCTAGAGGCCGAGTAATTTTTAATTCTAAGTATAAAAAGCATTCCAGAAATGACTCAAATAGACATATTTTCTCAAATTTCAAAGTTGAAACCATACTTTGGTTCAAACTCTAGTATTTCAGTGATAACAGAATAAGGAAATGAATGTTTTTCTTAAAATCGGATCATCAAAACTAGATAAATATAACGATTCACTTAAATAGCTATTTTATGTCTCTTGATTTTTTTGAGTGTCTATTTTTGGCAAATTTCCTTAAATTATACAATAAGTATAATAATTTTTTTGGTGCAAAGCCACCAAAAACATTTTTTTGGTATACCAGTAAGCAAAGCTTACGCAATTTCTTTTTGGTACTAGTACGTACCATCGCGTGTCGATATTTTTTTTCTTCGTAAATCTCTAACGAAGGGATGTATTGGATTAACTTTCAAGGTTAACTATATCTGTAGACATGGCATGCTACCATTTCTACATACTTCATTTTTTTGAGTGAATTGTTTCACTCATCCGGAAATTAAAAAAATTTCCTCCCGCTCCTCTTTCGAGGATGATTCTCTTGTAAATTTTGTATATAAAATGGCCATTATTTCTTTAAGTCCTTTAAGCATTATTAAGTTAAGTCCCCTATCCATTACTCTTTAAGTCCTTGATGCATTATTCATTTAGTCCTTCGTGCATTTTATTCACTAATAATTCATGCACTCCTTAATTTAAGTATCACTGAATTATATCATATATCACATATGTTTATCATTCATTGCTTAAGTACTGTACATATTATTGTAAATATTAGTTTAATTAAGTTGTAAATTAGTAAAAATATTTAGCTATATTTTTCTGGAAATATTTTCTAAAAATATTTCTTCCATTAACAATTTTTTGAGATCTGTTTATCAAAAAGATTTCTTTTTCATATCTTACCTATAAGTTATCTTACTTGTGAGATACACTGCTCTAAATTGTTATTATGTAAATATTTCTTTAACGTTGAGAAAATTTTCTCAAATACTAACCTTTAATAAGTACGTTTCTTCACCATCGCTTGCTAGCCAGACTTTTTCTCCAATGAGAATACGCGTCAATCTTTTGCATAGCGTACAGTGTTCATTATTATCGTACAGCGGTAACTTTAGTAAAATGTTATTTGTTTTTTATGTATTTTCCGGCTGGATCTATAACTTTCTATTTCTACTTTCTTCAGATCCACGAAGGTTCAGGGGTGGGAACAAAATAACATCCGGTAGCTTACGTTACCAGATGATGAGAACCTACAAATGTAAAAATATTATAATTATTTCTTTTTCCTTTGTTCAACTTTCTGAACAGGAGTACTTACCTCTACTTATAATTTTACTTGTGGATTCTCATAACGATAGACAACAACACCGTCTCTTCTCTTCTTTTGTGTTTGTATTTTTCTTCTTTCTTTTTGTGCTTTCTGTGAATCCCTATACGATTCTTTACTTCAATTTGGTTTAATCTTTTCCTACCACCTTGGATAAGAAGCCATAACCTCAAAACTTTGACAACTAAAAGTTTAAAACCATAAGTTTTATATTTTTACTAGATTATTTTAATCACCTTTCTGAAAACCAGCCTTATGGGTATTCAGTACTTTCCTCTTTCTTTTCTTTCTTGTTTATGTTTCTTCTATTTACCGTAATTAATAAAATTCTCCTACATAGGTAAATTTAATTTTTTTCTAGCTTCTCTACTTTGCATCACGATTTTAACTTTGATTTTTGAGAACAATTTTTCTCATTTAACTATAGTACATCTTACATGTACTATCTGATTTGTTTTGAACTATCAGTTTTAGCACTCAACGGCTATACACTTGAATTATAGGTTAACAATACCACAAGTTTTCACTTCTTGCTAACCTATATTGGCATATAATATTACATTATATGTATCGTGGTATTAGTTTTATAAAACTCTACCAATTTTAGTACTGGCAACAACTACAGAGTTGCTCAGGCGTTATAATGTCTGTAGGATTTCGACATTAAGTCGTCTTCCTTAAAATTAATTTTATCCATTTTTTTGTCAATTTTTAAATTTCACAACACAACTTTTCACATTTTTTTTTCATTACTTAGTTCCGAAGATTTCTCCAGTTTAGGTCAAACACTTGCTCCCTGTACGTAGAACTTCTGGTAGAGAATGTATTTTGTCACTCATCCTTCGCTCGCTTTCTCAATTTTGTATTTTATGTTTCCTACGAGGAATTAATAATATTAAAGTATTGTTTACTTTCATAATATGTTTACGAGTAAAGCAAAGCAAAAATTTTTATACGTACCTTAAAAAAATTTTTTTTCGCCAGAAGGGAGGCATTCTGTTACATGGCCTATGTCCATTTAACAGTTTTATTTAAAAACTAGTGTTTTGTGGATAGTTAGCACGACCTGTATATTTTTCGGATTCAGTTTTTGCAGGTAAAACTGTTTTCAACTAACAGAATTTTACATGTATAACTGCTAAACCATGTCACACTGTTTTATGTACTTAATTTTATATCTTAGGAACTTAGTCCTGTTTTTCTACTAACACTATTATGTATCTCATATCCGTTGTAATACAGCATTATTATCCCAGGAAACAATTTGTCTACAAAATTTAGTTACATCAGATATCTATTTTTCAATTTTTATATTTTTGTTTACTATGGAGTACATATGGTTATTTTCCTTACCTTCTCTCATTCTATATATAGTAAATCCTATAACATGTAATATGTTACTGATTTATCAATAATATCAATACGTTTTACTACTTATTTATATCTGTTAATATTTGTTTTTATGTATAAAATAGAAATTGCAAAGGCAAATCAGCTGGCATGGAAAATAAACTATTATTATAGATTCCTTTTATCGATTATATGCCACTACTTTAGTTGAGTATGGGAATCTACAAGGCAAGTTGGTGCGCTTAAATCAACCACTGACAGATGGCCATACTGGTACTATTTTTATATTTTATAGCTTTCAATTTCAATAGGGAATTAGATTTCTCACATTTTTTTGGTAGCGTTGTTTTCCAGTAAACAGGACAAAAAGTTTACCTTATCAGTAAAACTCACCAGGAAGTCATTGGCTTGCAGCCTTTGTACTGATTCAAACATTATAATTTTTAACTGTGGACTTCAGTAATTGATATTACAATTTTTATATCCCAGTTACAAAGTGTTGAACATACAGTCTAAGAAATCAGCTTACTCGTGCATAGCTAATAATTACTCGTGCATAGCTAATAATTACACGTGCATAGCTAATAATAACTCGTGCATAGCTAATAATTACTATTGCATAGCTAAAATTACTTTTGTACTGCTAATCAGATTACTTTTGTATAGCTTAAATTAATTTCCTGCAGTTTTGTATAGCTAGCTTAATGTTTCGTGCAGCTAATTCAAATATATTTTGTACAGCTAACTAGCTTATATTTGCATAGCTAACATTGCTTAAATTTTGCATAAATAACTTGCATAAATTTTGTATGTGCTTATATTTGGTTAAATTTCCTACAATTTTCACCCCATTCATTGAGAGACGTAAATTGCCAAGAAAAATTTAGAATTCTTGCAATAAGAGACAATTGTGGGCCTGGATTGCTGTCCCAGAACCAGCCACCTGACCCATAAACCACCTAGGATACTGGTATCAATTTGTTTTTTATATATATATATTTTTTACATTTCAATTTGTCTCAAACCGATTTGTCTAATTTTTTGTAATATATTTTGTCATTCATTTTAAACTATCTTTTTATTTCTCTTACCAACAATTTCAGTCCGATCTATAGCAGACTGGTTATTCGAGAAAAAGAGACTATTTTGCTTATTTCACTATAGATGGTGCCCAATTTAACATCAATTTTTCTTTGTCTCCTTTTCTCGAAATAAACAGAAATCTGTCGCTTATGCTGTACATGTCAGAAAGGGTAAGTTTCTCCACTCTTACGAATGCTCTGGACCCACGGCTCTCTGCTCCGGCTTAAACTAGCTAGTCGTCCGCACATGTTGCCTCAATTCTTTCTCAAAAATAAATAATAAGAGAAAGGAGGTAACACATAATTACCGATGTTGATGGATTCGAATCCAATTTCACTTTCTTTGCTGGCGGTCCATTACCATTTAAACTGTTACACGCCTCCCTCTGATGACGTCGCATATTGTCACTGCGAGTGAAGCTTGCACCACAAAAACTGCACGAATACATATTTGCTTCTTTACTCTAGGAAATTGACGTTAAGAATGATCCCATATTAACTCCTTTCACTCTTTTATAGAAAAGATATACTACGTCACAAAATATCAAACCACGGCACATTACGAGTTGCGTGGCAAGGAGGAAGCTCCGTCCTTGCATTCTCTAATAGTGTTAGCCAAGGCCAAGGTCACCGCAAGTGATCGTTCTGGGTAACAGCAACACTGCGCCCTTGAAGTCGAAACGCACTGCGGCCGTCCAAGGTCAAGGTCACGGTATATGCTATGCGAACCTACGATGTCACCGTGGCCTTGAAGGAACGGACCACAGGTGCACGGTCAAGGTCAAGGTCAGTGGTGGGGGGAGACCGACCTACGGCTAACTTCCTCTACTGACGGCGTTAAGTATTATTTATAAACATATATATCCCTTGCCCTTCAAGGCGAGAATGTGTGTACTTAACGCCGTCTGCCCTAGATTTAATAAGGTGCCAAGTACTATTATATATCCCTTGCCCTTCAAGACACTTTCGAAGCGACGACGGGCGCGAACGTGTCTTGAAGGGCAAGGGATATGTATGTTTATAAATAATACTCAGCGCCGTCTGCCCCAGATTTAATAAGGTACTAAGTAATATTATATATCCCTTGCACTTCAACACACGTTCGCGCCCGTCGACGCTTCGAAAGTGTCTTGAAGGGCAAGGGATATGTATGTTTATAAATAATGCTTTAACGTCATCTGCCCCAGATTTAATAAGGTGCTAAGTACTATTATATATCCCTTTTGCCCTTCAAGACACGTTTGCGCCCGCCGACGCTTCGAAAGTGTCTTGAAGGGCAAGGGATATATAATAGTACTTAGCATCTTATTAAATCTGGGGCAGACGGCGTTAAGTATTATTTATTAACATACAAATCCCTTGCCCTTCAAGGCGAGAATGTGTGTACTTAACGCCGTCTGCCCCAGATTTAATAAGGGGTCAAGTACTATTATATATCCCTTGCCCTTCAAGACACTTTCGAAGCGTCGACGGGCGCGAATGTGTCTTGAAGGGCAAGGGATATGTATGTTTATAAACAATACTTAGCGCCGTCTGCCCCAGATTTAATAAGGTGCTAAGTGCTATTATATATCCCTTGCCCTTCAAGACACGTTCGCGTGCGTCGACGCTTCGAAAGTGTCTACTAACTTTTAACTTAACTTTATTAATTTTTTCATTAATTTATGGTTCATCCGCATTTTTTTTTCTTTAACGTGTTGTACTGTTCATATTCTTTCCAAATCTTATTAGAAAATTGTTAAAATCAGAGGTACTTGAACTTTACCAGACACGTCGTGCCTTTAGACACCAAACCGTACACATGCGCAAACAACGCATGCAAATATATGTAATCAAATGACAGATGGAGGTTCATCTAATACAGTTTCTGTGAATAAAATTCTGATTTTTATACAAAAGAAAGTGAGTTTTCTACCATAAGTGAAGGGTTTATTGTTCTGTAAAGGACATAATGTGATCTTAATAAGGAAAAAGACGATATACAAGTGCTGTTGGTGTATAAATTAGTGCATGAAAAAGTGCGTCATGAGAAAAATTTTCAAAAATTTTTTTTGGAGAAACGGTTCGTATGCATGCAAAACTAAATTCAGATTCGTGTTCTACGACCCCAAAATAGGGTATCCTGAAAAAATCACGCAAAAATTCGAGGTTTCCGTTCTCCTTTATTATTACCGAAGACAACGGTTGTTGTTTTCGGATATTAAAGCATTTGTTCAAAATGGCTGCCTCCAATTTGAGTACACCAAAGATGAGATAGATGAATTTTGATGAATAACCGAGATGTGCCAAATTTCGTCTTTCTCGATTACGTTATCTTGAGATAGAAATTAAAAACCGTTTTTTGGCACAATCCTTCAAGGGAGTGTAGCCGGACAGAAAAGGGCTATTTTGAAAAATTTTATACGAAGAACCCGTCTTAGTTTTTGATACGGAATCTACAGTTATATTTTTTGCACGTTATTACGGGACACCCTGTATATTATAAAAAATAAATCTTCTAATTACTTAAGTTAATTACGTTAGACAGATTAATGTCTTTCAGATTTTTTAAATTTAATATGAAATGATAGGCAAGTTCATATATTAATTAAGTAAAGGCAATGTAAAACAGTACTTTGTGACATACATTAAGGAATCAATAAAAGCAACTACTTTTCTAGCTAATACTAGAAATATTGAATAACAAAATTTCAAAGACTAAGTTATTCACAACAAATAAATCTCGCACTTAATTTTCAAACGATATTAACCCTAAAAAATTCTTTCAAACCCCTTAGTTATGATCAGTAGAGTAATTTTGTACATTACCTCTTGATGGAGTTGTTGAAATAGGTATGATGTGGAACAGCCAAATGGAACAAATTCAGTATCGCAATTGTTGCCGAGATAGGAAAATGTGAAGTACTGGTCGTAAGAGATCGAATATTTTTGAGGATGGACTCAGGGTTTTTTGAAAATTTATCCATATACGTTTGAACAAGGAGAGGCACAATAAGCCCATTTAATCATATTTTGATGATACCATAATGTTATAATTTTACTTAGGTAGTGTTTTATGAGCCCATAAATAATATTTCCTTGTAAAGTGTCTCATTCTTTTCCTTTCTGTGCGTTTCTCTTTTGGAAATGACGACTTTAAGGTGGATTTACAAGTTTTATGTTAATATCATGTTCAATAAAATTATCAAACATAATAACATAACGTTACGTAGCAACCTATTCAATAAATTAGTCTTTCGTATTATTGCTCCCGTTGTTTACAACAGACGAATATTTTAAATACTGCACTAAATACAAAAAAAGCAGCCATACGGTAAAGTCGTCCGCCATCTTGAAGTCGCCATCCTGAACTAAATTTTTGACTAGAAATTCGTAATCGGCGGACCCGAAAACTCCCAGATATCGATTTTGAGATATGGACCATATAACAAAAGTCATCCGCCATATTGGCGCCGTCATTTTGAAGTTCTAAATCTTGACCGAGAATTCATAATTGGCGATTTCGAAACCCCCCAGACATCGATTTTGAGTCGAATCGAATCATAAATGGTAAAGTCGTCCGCCATCTTGTTTTTTTCTTATATCTTATCTTATTTCTTATATGTATTGTCACCTTTTTGCCAGCTTTTAAAAATTGGATATACAATATAATAAACAGGAAAGAGAATTGAACAATCGAATAACAGTCATAAAATTACTTTGTTAAATAACACCACATTTTTGACTTATCTTTGACTTGACTTTTTTTGACTGCAGTTTCATTAGTATTAGACCACATTATCAAGCATAGTAAATATACATACAAATTAAATTTTCGAGTACTAATACGTCCCAAAGAGATTCATGGGTTATGCTAAATTGGTAGGGATAACCAAACAACGCAGGTGGAGACCATTATTATATCAAAGCCGCAAACAAAATGGGTTTCTTATATGTAATTGGCATTTAGAAGGGTGACATTTTCATGTAACTAATAATACCTATCAAACTCCACACCCTTCCATACTCATGTTACTACAGGAATTCAGGAAATTCCACCCTTAACGAGACATTCAAAATCCACAACACTGCCACAAAAAAAAACATTAAAAATTACTCTAAATTCAAAATCACGCGATTTTTTTTGAAAATAAATTTGTACAATGATTTACAGACTTATTTATTTTTTAATCGACTTAATTATATGAAAGTCAAGGCGGAGTTTTACCATTAATTATATCATCATTCAACCAGGACGCACATATACATATGACTACACAACAATCATTTCCTAGGACATCGCCACTTGCCGCAGCTGAGACTCGAATTCAGAAATGGTAGAGCGACCAACCGTGTTGCGTTCCACACAGCCTGGCCCAGTTCACTGCTACCAACTCAGTAACATGTAAAACACGCCACTAAGCATCCATACCTTGCCATGATTTGAACCCGGAATTTCACGGGTAACACATAAGCAATTAGACACGGAGCTGCCATTTCTCTAACTAGTATTTAATATAAACTAATTTATCGTACGATTCTATTTTTATCTATTTTTCTATTTTATTTTCGTATTTCTATATTTATTTTGATTTGGCATACAACTCTTATAAAAATATAAAGCATTGTGCTTATGAATTTTATATCGAAATTTAAATTTCGATCGATAAAAACTTCGGAAGCTCGCTAGACGCTATTGATATCTATAAATCTAAAATGTCAACTCATCCATTTTATGATAGGAGGATTTATGGAATACAAATATTTGTTAGAAAAAGTGCATTAAAAGTTTTCTGTGACTTTATGCGAAGTATTTATGAATGTTTACAAGTGTTTCATTCAGTGATGACAGGTACATTTTTAACACTTTTTGATAGTTTGATTTATATGCAAGTGTACTTTTCATTAATTATAGACTGATGTCTCCCTTTCTTCTCCTCAATGATTTAAGTTTTATGGGCTAGTCATTGGCTAATGGAAACAATTAATACTGAAAAGTATATTTAGTAGAATAATGTAAAATGTATAATTGAAAAATAACTCCGCTTAAAAATTATCAACAATGAAAGATCCATTTTAGTAACGTTTTCCTAGATTCAATGAAACAGGAAGAACAGCAAAAATTACATTGCCTAAACTATTTTACCAAATGAAATAATCGTGCCAATCTAATTTTTCTCTCTCCGGCAACATTTTTTATTTTATTGATGGGCTTATTAACTACAGATTTAATTATTCGGGAACAAAAAATGATCCTATAGAAACTATATTGATTAAAGTATCCCAGGATGTTATAAAGTACTTCTGACTAACGCCTGTTTAACTTCTAACTAAGTTAATCTAAACTTTTGCGTTGTACACCATGATAGTTAATCAATACTATTCTGCAACTTAAATTTTCCGTCATTAATCAACTCTAAACTATATTCCAAACGAAATTTAATTATAAAACTAATGTAGACATAATATTCAAGAGGAAATTATAAATACGGCTATTCATGAGATTTTAAATAATCGTAGTCGTGAATGCTGTTACGAATACACAATGAATTTAGTTTTTAATTCAGTTATCTTTATGTTATACAAACAGTAATTAATAAATGATTTTATAGTTATGTCGAATTAAAACCAAAACAGGCTGTCTCACAAAAATACTTGCATAGCTACCAATTCAATTCAAATTCAAAACACATTTAGTTTTAATTAAAATTACAAGTATGGCCTCACCAGCGCACGTCCCGGGACCAGTTGATCAATTGCGACGCGGCGGGCGAAAGACTGGACGGGAAAAAGAATTTAAAAGTTACCTCCTTTCTCCACACAGGTCGAACTAAAATAACTAATCTAAATTAAAATACTTGTAGAGGAAATTGAAAACATTAGAACACTAACACTGGTTGGAAAAAAACACTTAGAAATTTGGGTGGTTGAAACAGGAATAAGGGGCTAAGCAAAGAAACCTGCTTCAGACCTAACGCAGGGCATACCGATCTCCAGTACATGATTTAAAAAGTGAAGGTTCAAGTAATTTTGAGTTTGTTATTATATTCTGGAAGGGATGATGTAGAAGAATTTAGAAACAAAAACAAACAAACATAAACGAAACGGGGGACAGAAAATGGTTAAAAATTTAATTTTTGTAGAATATAAAAGTCGAATAAAAGAAGTTATGGTAGAGGAAAGGTTGGCTACAGAGGTTGCCGGAAAATAGGCAGCGCTTGGTATGATAATTTGTGTTTGATCCGAAGGGGCCATTATGTTCTCTAACTCGCGTAATATTGCAAGTTAGCGGACTATCGCCCAGTTTGAGAGCATAGAATATTTGGAATATTTCCTCTGCGTAGTCCACTATTGGGGTTATGTCGTTATGATCGTAGAGGTCTCTGAGGGAGGTGTATCTGCTGAAATTAGAAATGAGGCGTATAAATTTGTGTCCCAACACCTTTAATTTTTAAATGTAGTGACCTATGTGCTGCGTATGTAATAGCCGGCCTGACCACCATGATATATATTAATTTTTTATTATGTTTATTGAGTCCGCTGCCCCTGACTAGAAGCAGATACAGACGCCTAGAGATGGAGTCGACTGTCCATACAGTTTCTTTAATGTGTGTATTAAACGTCAGTCTTTTATTTAGTCTGACTCCTAAATGCTTCACGCACATTTTAATTGGGATTTGGTTCCCCTCTAACAAAAGCGTAGGACTTTGTTTTCAGTAAAACGGCGCGTGAATACGATTGCCTCCGACTTTCGTTTACCCGAATCTTTTACCGGTCGTAATATACTGTAGTAAGGGACATGTGTGCTTTTAATAACATGTTTACTGCTTGAGCGTTATGCGAGTGAGCATACACGGCCGTGCTGTCGGCGTACTTGGCCAGCTTAGTGTTCGGGAACTTCGGAAGATGGAAGACATACAAAGTATATAGTTTAGGTGACAGGCACGACCCCTGAGGACTATTCCGCCGTATTGACAGTTTATTGTTCACTCAAACTTGTAAATCATAGCTCTGGGCATACACATCTAAAAGTTCTTGAAGCTCTTCCGGCGTAGAGGCTAAAAGTGCACAGTCATCCGCATACTGGAGATCACAAATGAATCGTGTGCGTGTCTTCGTGAAAGCTCTAAAGCGCCCTATGTTAAAGAGACCGCCATCAGAACGGTATCTGAGACCTATTCCTCTGACTGTCAGTTTGTTGTCAACAATAATTGTTAGAGCAGTGGTAAACAAATTAAAAAGTAGGGGTGCCAGGACACATCCCTGCCTAACTCCAGTGAGGGTTTGGAAAAGTTCGGTTGCCTCATTATTATACATAACCTGGGCGTTGTTGTTTGTATGTAGACTGCGACATTTCCATAGCAGGTGTTAGCCTATTTGCCATCGCTTTAGTGAGTACCTTCCCTCCAACAGCCAGGAGAGCTATGCCCCTGTAATTTCCACAGTCCGCAGCGCTCCCTTTGTTTTTGAAGAGGTTGATTAAAAGTGTATCACGAAACTCCTGCGGAGCTTGACCACTTTCCCACACGACATCAAACAGTTTTTTGAGGTAGGGTATGAGCTCTGACGACACAGCTTTAAAGATCTCAGCTGGGAGTGAGTCGGCGGCTGGAGATTTGTTATTTTTTAGCTGCCCAATGGCGGTTAAGATCTCTTCCGTTGTTAGTGGTTTATCTAAGTCTTCGAAGGTGTCATATTGAGGGATAAGATTTATAATATCGTGATCGGCTTGACTTTGCTGGTTAAGAATGTTACAGTAGTGTTCTTTCCATCGGGCTCTTATTTCCTGATCTTCTTTGAGGAGATTAGTTTAAAAGTACTTGTATACTCAAAAACACGTTACATTGGTGGTATATTTGGCTTAACATTTATACCTTTTGAGGCATATATAGCTACTCCATCACCGTTTTGTTCGATTACACAATGTAAAATAATAATGGCAAAAAGTTTGAATTGTGATGTTCCACGAGAATAAATTACTTGAATTTATCTATTCTTATGACGTTAAGATGATGATCGCAGCTGGAAGTCAAGAGATGCTGACATCCATAACTCGGGAATATTTAATTTCATACCAATTTATAATGAATAAAAAAGCCGAGCAGGTATGAGGATTGGAATGCACGCCCTTTGGCTTGCAAGGCAAACGTCATATCGGTATTAGAGTTTTTGCAACCTACGTTCGATCCTTCAATAAAGTTTTCCTTTATTTGACATCTACGCATGCGAATTTAAGAAGTCCCCAAATATATTTCTTTAGTAAAAGAAAGGCCACCTTAATTTACATACAGGCAAATAATCTTTTTATTCAAGTGCCTTAATTTTGGCTTTATATAAAAATTCTAACCTATATTTTGTTAAAATATGTGGCGCATCTACATGTAAAAATAAAAGGCCGGCGAAATAAAGCATAAAGCAGGAGGATCGTCAAATAACACTCGTAAGAACTGAATAAAAATTTGTAATACAGGTTACTTTATTTGAAGATTTTTTTAATAAAATAGGATTTTTCACACTTTGCAATAGTATCTTCCACTTTAATTAATTTTTGGTCTTGTTTCTTGTTGTTGATGAGTGTCTAGACTTATGAATAATACTAAAAAAATTAAGACCAAAATTACGAATTTTGTTCATGTCTAGATAATGCCAACATAGTTGGCGAAATAGAGTTCAAATATAGTATTCTAGTGTTGTGTCCATGGAAGCTACAATATATCAAAGACATCAGGCCTCTACTAAAATAAAGGTGCAAGGTATTACAGGCTTTGAGTAGGATTCATTCTGTACAGTAAAACCCCTTTGTAAATTGTTATGGTAATGCGTAAGATATTGCCAGGTTCATTGCTCAATATATTCCAGGTGAAATCTAGATCCCACTTTTATCAATAAGAGCCTCCCTAAATTATAAAAGATTTCATCGTCCCGAAATACGGCCCGGATTACAAACGATTAAATCGAAATTATTAACGTTTTATCAGAACAACGCTTTTATTACTAACATTGTAATAGCGATGCAGGGCTTAAAATTTAATACCAAAATTTATAGGGCTTCTACCTATACCAGAGCAGATATTTTATTATTTTTAAATTTAATCTCCAATCCGATTTCGAATTTAAACCGCGTCTGTATATTTTTAGTTTTTACGACTACGGAGATTATAATTTATTGCTTGTTTGGTTTGGCTCTATTGTGAATTACTTGTTTTATTGCCAGTGCTGTAAGGGAGAAATATGACCTTTCTAAGTGCATCGGATCAACTGGAAATCATAAATACTGCAAGTTTAAAGCTACCAACCGTTTAATTTCATCTGTGGACTAGTCAGAATGGTTAAATGTTGGAGCACTTAGCAATATTTCAAACGCAAACTAGGATAAACAAATAAAATTCATTATATAGACGGTATCTTCACTCAATGTGGTGCTTATATGCCTCCCCACTGCTGGCACAGTATCCAAAGTAATATATATAAAAGTCGCTTTACCACATCATATATTACATCACTTCTAGACGTTACTCTGCGTTCAAGAATTATTATAATTATTTTACATAAGTCATCTAAAAAAATAAAATTCAAGATAATTAATATTATTTCAAATAAGCACTGCTTTGTATTAAAGGAATTTTGTACAAAGATTATTTTTTATGGATTTTTGAAAGATATATTTCAAAATGATAACTTTTCAACAGCGAAAGGTTTGTCTTAAGGAAGAAAATTAACTCGATTTGTAGATTTAAAAATTCACTTTTGGGCGAAGGTGCCGGTTAATAGTTTAAAATAGCCACTTATGATTAAGATGCACGAGGGCAGAAAGAGATTAGTTGTTTTTTACTACCAAGGAAGAACTCGAGATCGGTTGTAGAACGCGGATCGAAATTGACTCGCGCTCGATCTTTTATACCATCGCTGTTGTTGTGTTTTTCGTGTCGCATCTTTTCTAGTTGTTTTGTTGTCTGGGAAGGTCCCCGAAACGCGTGGGCGCGGTCTAAGTCTGGATAATTTCCCCGGCCAGTCAGTGCGTAATAATGAAATCGATTGAAATTTATATTGAAAATTATATGGTCATGTAGGACTTGCAATTAGAAATCCTTTGTTTTTTAAATGAAATAAATTGTCTGAATTTATTGTATTAATTCTCGACTCGTAACACTGTTCCTCGGGCGAGCGCTTATAAAGTGGCTGCGGTCATACTAAGTGCCGCGGTTGGCGCGATCTGAACGGAAATAGATTTTGATATGATATAAATTGTTGGTGCTGCGGAATGTAGATTTTATATAAAATATTTGTGCAGATGCATGAATGTTTGAAGAAGCGGAAGTAAATATTGAGACTGTCGTGTGGAAATATACATGATAGTTTATTATTTAAGACCCAATACCGAATAGACATTTAGATTGTACGAATAATGGACATGATAATATACCAAGTTATGTAATTAAAGGTTGTAAAGAGGCATTACTTAAGCCATTAGCATTAATATTTAATTTTAAATTTCTGGATAAATTGAAAATAGCAAGAATTACTTCCATTTTTAAAAGTGGAGATCGAAAGGAAATTATAAATTATCGTCCCATTGCTATATTGTCAAATGTATCTAAGGTATTTGAGACAATTATATATCATTACCTTTATGATCACGCTAAGAGTAAAATATCAAGCATTCAATATGGGTTCCAGAAAAAAAGATCAGTAAATGGAAATCTAGTGGATTTTGTGAACTCTGTGACGGATGCTTTGGATGTGATCTATACTGATTTTGCCAAAGCATTTGATAAAATTAATCACTGCATATTGTTAAATAAGCTTAGAAATTTCTCCATCTCTACTGATTTAATAACATTTATGTCTACCTACCCAATAAACCGGCAACAATAATGATAAATAATTTCGAGTCGGATTACTACACATCAGATTCAGGAGTTCCCCATGATTGAAATCTAGGCCCAGTTTCGTTTTCATTTTTTATATATGACATTGTAGATACTGAAGCACCCTGTATATACCCCATATATAAATTTAGTTTTTTCGTATTTATTTCCAAATTCAAGTAATTTCAGCATTTCATTTTTACATTTATTTAGTCTCATTTATTATTGAACACAATAAAGTTACAATCACTGTTTAACGTACTATTTATGAAGTGCCGTTTCAACGTCTCTATAATGCCCTACGTGGACGCTAAACACGTAGAACCTGGGGGAGAGCATTCACGGGCGATATAATGCTATACAGAGTGCACAGGAATTCAGTTGGCATAAATTTCTAAAGGTGCTTACTTTCTTATTTCGAGACTCTACTTTATTATTTGCAATTGCAATTCATATTCTGGTTACGGGGTGTTTAAAAAAAAGGTTTAAATGATGCATTTGTGGTATTAAAAGAATATTAGTTTTTTTATGAAATACTAGCTTTGATTTTTAACTATAAAAAATATTGTATTACCAGTTTTTCAGCTATGATTTCATTCAAAAATTTAATTAATAAAATTTCACTTTCTGAATATTTTACTAGGGAAATTTGCGTTTGCAAAATAACAAGTTTATATTCAAGAACTATATATTTTCTGCGTTTATGCAATGACAAGAAACTTTCACTTCCATTATTTTTCATTTGATGTACTTATTAAGACTACTGTGTGCCTAAATTTGGACATGTAAAATGTCATAGTAATGTTTACCTTTCAAATGATTATCTGAGATTTCTCACCAGCGATCTATTTGGTTTTCTATGATTGTTTAATAACGATCCATCCACTTAATTACCTTGCGCTCACAAACTGTACAGGCCATCGGTCAGTACTGCGTTAATTAGCCCGTAAACTTGTTCGTATTAAGAAGGGTTTACTTTTCGTCGAGTACTTAACCGGGACGTCTCATCTTTTTGATTTACAACTGCCCACCTTGTTTTACGTTGTTGGACAGTCATACAAAATCTGGTAGACTGCTTGTTTTAATTATAATCAAACTTTTTCCTCAGCATTCTATGATTTTTTACATGAGTATTTAATTCTCATTTATCACTTATATTCTATGATGCACAAACATGACATGATTCTTGTCCTTTGTTTTGCATTCGATTCATTATTTGGCTATTGCTAACAACTTTAATTTTAAATCATTATTACTTAGCGATTGCTGACAACTTTATTTAATTGTAAACCATTATTACCTAGCGATTGCTAACAGCTCTAATTATAATTTATCATTACTATTCCATTGCCACAACCCTAATTACTATTAAAATAACACAGCATACTTTTGTATAAGTTCTTGTTATTGCATCAAAACCACTCAGCATATCTATAGTATGGTCATTACTATAGCGACGCAAGTTTTCCTATTATCATATTTAGACAATTGTCTCAAATATTTGGATACTTTTGATTTCATGTTCGACTATTGTTGCATTAATTTATATAAAATAAAATGTTTTTTTTTAATATTTTTTCCCACCAATTATTGTCTTTTCTTTCATCTTTACCTTTTTCATAATACAGTTAACAAACTGAATAAATGGTTTAATTTCAAATCAAAATAGCAAACGAACTTTAACTATATAGGTACAGTGCAATCTTGAGTAATAAAATACTACATATATAAGATATATAATTAACTAGATCTCTCAATTAATAGACAGTGTGTTCATGTTTACCAGGTAATCAATTAACAGAGTGATTAATTTTCTAAGGTGTATAGTATCAGACAGAAACAAGTAATATTAAACTTTATATAAAAGAACCTGGGGTAATTAGAAAAGGGTTACTACATGCACACACAACGAAAGTTGGGTCTTACACTAACAAAAATAGACGATCACGCAAATGGCCAATTTTATTTGTTTATCCTTCAGATAAATAAATAATAATTAGTTTACGGGTGACATAAATTACCAGGGTTTCATTTGTAATTAATTGGGGTGGGCTTAAGCTATTTCAATACCGTAAAATATTCATCAATTAGCCTATTTGCCGATGATATGAAAATATGTAAGCAAATAGAAAATTATCAAGACTGCTTGCAATTACAAGATGACATCAAAGAAATATTTAATTGCCCTTTAATATCGATAAATGCAAGGTAATGACTTTCACGTTGCGTAAAGATATGATTGATTATAAATATGAAATCGAAAACAAACATTTAGAGAGAGTTTATACAAAAACAGATTTGTATGTGGCATTCAACTCCAAATTACCATTTAACGATCATGTAATCAGTATTTCAAATAAGTCCTATAAAAATTTAGGGTTCATTCTACGTAACTGTAAATCATCTAAATGTGAGAAAACTATTTTAATGTTATAATTCTCTGTTGTAAAATCCAAACTAAATTACTGTTCCGTGGTTTGGAGTCCTTTCTATACCAAATATATACAAATGTTGGAAAATGTGCAATAAAAAATTGTAAAGCATATTAACTTCATATTACAAATGAGGTATACTAGTAACTCCTCTCACTCATCTCCTCATCCCCCTCATCTTTCTACGTATAATTAAATGACATTAAATAACAGAAGAACTTACTTTGACATTGTTTATTTGTATAAACTTATATACAATCTTTCGTATGATGTAACTACTTAAGTAAAATAATAGTCAATGTTCCAGACGAAAGAATACGTTTTCATAGAACTTTTTCTTGTATTACACCAACAAGAAACTATGAACTAAAGTCATCTCGTGTTAGAATAGCAAAAAGTTATAATTCATTACAACGGTATCTAGATATATTCGGAGATACACATGTCATGTTTACAAAAGAATTAAAAAATAAATAATAGAAATTTTGTAAGCAACTGTCTAGCATTTAACATTTTTATAAACTATTTTTTCGTAATATAAGTACCCTTATTTCCGCTCCCCCTCCCCCCTCTCACTCTCTCTTATCTCTGAATACTTTAATTTAGTTCAAGTTTAGTTTAGTTTAAGTGAGGTTAAGTATACACAGTATGTAATTGGCTTATGAAAGCTGTAGACTTGTACCATAAATAAATAAACATTTTATTTACTAAACTAAATTTTGATATGCGATATGGGATATGCGAAGAGTCTAATGAGTGATTTGGTAATATACGAGGACTAGAATTTTAAAGTTATTATTTCGAGAAGTTTGAGCTGTAAAATGAGCATAATGCATACTTTAAATGTTTCGACGATAGTTTAGGCATCTTTGGGAATTATCGGGTGGTAGTACATTTTTTCGGAAATTATTTTGAAAAATTGTAGTTTTTTGATAATCTAAATTATACGGACCCTTTTTTATAGTTTGACACAGCGCGCTGAAAGGTTGATTTATTTGTCAAATTTTGATATTTTTTCGACTTAATTTTTCAAAGGTTCGAAGTACTTAAGCAGGGTCTATGACATCGAGTATATAATTACCAAAGACACTATAGAAAATAAATTGTATGCTACAGGAGTTAATACTGCCTATTACCTATTAGAAAATAACGCACATACTGTAGTCCTACTACTTGTTACATGTTTTTGGTTGAAAGCAAACAATTAAGTTTTTGAAAGTTTTTAGATTTTTTTATTACATACAACTTTTGTGAAGGACATTTTCCGATAGGAGGTCACATTTTCAATCTCTAAACAGCAACCCTATTACGCAATTGCACTTTATCTCGTGTTTAGTTTTTGTTTTATCTCTTAGTTATAACCTTAACTAAATTTTCCGACTGGTTCTTGCCTGTTAATAATTTTTTTTTTTCAAAAAGCCATTGGCACCAGCCTAGTATCTCTGAATAATATTTTGTTTAAGTATAACTATTATACTGTTCAAAAGGACAAGAATCTTAATCTAACTTCAGAATTGTAGACCTTTATAGAGATTTACTAATTATCAGGCCCTCTGTTTTCCCAATTTAATGTCTGCGCGGCGACTTTCTTGTTCTAAAAATAAAATATATCAAAAGTTTTATTCTCTTCCTTGTTCTATCACATTCTAAAGCAACTTATGGCGCATTACTCATTACGGGCAGCTAATAAACAAGATCGCCTCCAAAAAAGCCAAACATGTTTTTCCAGAAAATATTTAATACGCCTTTCCAAACTTTTGCACAGTTCTATATTTATTCTTGGGTGGTTACAGAAAATAGAAATACTTTTCAATTTAACTTTAAGTTATCGTCAAACAATATTTCTAAAAATGGGAAGATTTGCGACCAGCATACCGTAAACAGCGAAAACAAATGCACCAAGTTCAGGACAACGTCCTTCGAGACTGACGTATGGAACTTGGGACCGTTACGAAATAAAAAACGTTAAAGTTATATTATAGTTGGCAAGTTGCGTACAACGAAAATCTCCACAAGAAGAATGTCCAACCTATAAACATTCAGTTAAACTAAATAGTTTAAAACATTTATCGAGAAATTTATAATCCGGAAAGTAGCGTCGAAAGTAGAGCCATAAATTCGCTGTGCAACCACAGTAAAACAGACAAGAACCACCGAAACGTGTTTTGTATCGCCGCTTTTATATTTCCAGTGCATTAGAATCTTGCGAACCGTTATAATTAATCATAATCAATCATCAGGAATTGTAAAGACTCAGTCAATAATAATACATTAAAATTACTTTATACGGGGTGTCCCAACCAAAAGTGGCAACCCTGCATAACTTGGAGGCGAGACACGTCGGCTGTGTTTGCGAAGGAGGCGAATTTTACAGTAATATTTATATATACAGGATGGGACAATAGCGCGTCGGATCTCGATATCTCGAGTTTTAAGATAGCTAGAAATGTTTTAAAAAATTGCAAGTAAACTAGATAAAAAAGTATATAAATGGAAATTATTTTAGAACATACAAGGCGAGCCAAGACGAAGTTACAGGACCAAGTACCTTTTTTTTAAATGGAATGCTGTGTATATCAGTAAATTTTTTGAAGCCTCTTTCTAGGCACTATTCATTCCTATATTAGCATTGAATATCTCCCAACCACTTGGATGTAATCAAAATCACCACAGTCACCATTATGAATTTTAAGAAAAACTCATGTGAATACCAGTTACGATACATCTAATTAATGTTATTGAATCATTTTCATTTTCTAAAAATGTACAGGGTGGCCAAAAATTATTTTTCAATTAAGAACATTTTATATTGAATTTTCTCAATTTTTTCAAATCGAACACCATGTATAACGATGTGATGTAGAAATGAAAAACGAGCATTTTTTATAAGAAATTCCCTAGGGCTAATTGCAACCAATTTTGTTTTATTGAGCAATAATCAGAAAATTCAAAAATAAACTTAAAAAAAGTGAAATATACTGGAATTTATCATGACAGACGTCTTTACACCAATCGCGAGCATTTAATTTCTCAATTGTCTACTTATATTTTCCTATGGCAAACGCAAATGTGAGAGGATAATAATATGCAGAAGTATCGTCAATCGTCGATTTTCGCTTTCATTAGGGATCGTGGGAACAAGATTTTTCGTGTTGAAATCATGGAGATCATATCTACTTATAACATTCCGTATACAGAATGTCGACAATATGTGATTCTAACAGAACCTCTTGCTTAGTCTTTCGAAAAATTGAAGACAAAAAGAAGTTCCCGAATTGATTTATCTACACGACACGATGTAAGTAGAATTATAATCCTGCTATTTACTAAATCTTTGGCACGAAGCAGGTCTTCAAATCCGTTAAACATTTTTATATATCCCACACAAGTAATGCACGTCTCCATGTATGTTATCAGTTGAAATAGATCCGGAAATTCACGTATGGAATACCTAATAACCACCCTAAAGCTATACTGACGTAGAAGATTGAAATAGATTCAAATGCAAGATGAAGTGGTGGAAAAATATTTATATTTGAGTCGATTACTTCATTTTAAAAATATATGTAAAGGTGGAAGACATATCGCATTCTTACACGTTTCGAAATATTATAATTTAATTAGAATTTCAATTTCAGCGGTGTTATTAATAGAACATGTTTGTAATTCTTTTAATATTAATTGTTTTCTTGTTTCTCAAAAATGGTCATCGAACAGCAATTTTGTTTTTTGCCTTAACAAATACAGGAGAAAAATTAAAGCAAAATTAATCATCGCTTCAGATAAAAAACAATTTATTCTGCAAAATTCGATTCGTCCGCTGTTTTGTATAAATATCTGGATGTATTACTCGTATCGTATCAAATTCTTTTTTAACTGATTCGCAATACAACTCCAAGGAAAACTGGTATATATAAAAAAATATAAATTTAAAATCTTTAACTATGAGTTTTTAATTTTTAAAACATTACTTTTTCAAAAAAAAATTAGAAAACAATAAAAAATTCTATACATCTTTTAATTAAAAAAACAAAAATTAAAGTTCGTTGAATAGAGACAAGTAAAAAGGCTGTTTATTATTATTTTGGACTATTTTTACAATACTATTAACTCTTTGGTGCAATTTTTAACTATTTCTTATTCTATTCTTTCCTATTATTTGGGTTTTCTACCACATGTACTATTATCCTCTTCAAAACAAATCACCGAATCTACAAAATAATAGAATTATTGGAAAAAGCCTCTGCGCCCGTGACGTTTACGCCAAAGGAAGTCTCCTCGGTAAATTCTCAGTTTGTACTTAAATTCCGTAATATGTTTAGCAAATAAATAAATAAACAAATTCCAACCTTTGATTTATTTCTTAGTGCAAGTCATCTGCAATGTTATTTTACTATTTATCGTTATCGAGTATTGCGAGTTTTAATATGAAATTGTTGAACTGGAAAATGTCACAAATAAGTCGTAATAAAAAAATATACGTCGTATTATTTTATCAAATACTTTAAATCGCCTAAATCTCTGTATATGTAAACGCACAATAAATAATAAGTCAAACAAAAATCAACTGTTGCTGCTATTATCTATTTTAGAAGCATGTAACGATCTAATGGACGATCTTGCTTGACATGACATTTAACCAGGTTAATGCTATAAATAACCCTATTAGTTTTGTCTCGTTGAAGACGAAGTCAGGCATACATGTTTTGCTAGTAAACATGCGAGATTGATAATGATAGTAAAGTAAATGATCAACTTTCTGTCACTACGTATAATGTACACAGTAATTTTCAGGGAAATGCATTTTACTTGTCAACGGCTAAACTAAACTATTTTCTGCAAAAAATATCATATTCATACAGACTGTAACTAAACATTATAATCATAATATACAGCAAATCTGTATATTTACTCATTCATTACATTAATGGAAAGGTTTATGATTTTGAGCATTTTCTCTAAAATTTTATTATTTGGATACTTATTTGTTAAATGTTGAAACGTACCCTGTCACCTTCTTTTTATTTTTCAGCTCTCGTTTACTGAAAAAGGCAAAAACAAAATTGACCTTTTACTTGATCGCCTGATTTGATTATAATCTACTTAACCAAATTTTCTCATAAAGTTTGATATTATTATTTTCTTATCTGTTATGATTTTATTTATCTTAATTTGGAAAATGTACCACTTGACACTTGGTAGTTCTGAATAGGCTCCGGAAAATTTTATTATGAAAATATGGTAAAAATAGCTGCCTCAAAATTGTATATGATTGTTAAACTAGCTGGCGTAAATTTCGTTGTATTCGTAGGACAACCCAAACAGCGCTCAAGTTGGCAGATTAATTAAGAAACCTGAAGATTTAGTTCCCTCGCTGAGTTTAGTAAACCATTCGTAAATATTAGTTTGGTGTGTGAAGTGACAATCAATAAAAATCTTCTGTGTTGTTATTTGGCAATATCCGAAAAGTAACTGGTGTTTAAAAAGGCACTGTCAATTTCTAACGCATATTAAATAATAAAATATGGTGGTCACAGACGGCAGGAATTTCTAGGCCAACTAAATAAGGCTAGGTGTCTACTAATCTAAAAAAATATTAACAGTGTGACCTAATTTTGTATTATTACCTGATCATTCTACATCACATTGAAACAAAATTCAAATTCATAATCAGAGCCTCTCTTTAATAATGTCAAAAGCAAAATTGACGTTACAATATTCTACTTACTGATATGTGATCACATTAGCCCAATTTAACATAACCATGTCATATAAGTAGAGTTATATAATTTTGAGTAAAAGCTTAGTTATTTTCGTACTGAAGACATCTGCAGATTCATACGCATGTAATGAGAAGTTTGCTTCGTTACCATTGCCATTTTATTTTATTTAAGGATTGATATATGGCAAGATAACCAGCCTACTCTCTCCTGACTTCTTGGATTGCGTCGAGGACCATCTCCATCAGGGACCTGGTGTCGGGATGAATAGATTGCAACCCTCCGGTACTGTTCAATATTCAACAGTTACCTGTCTATTAAAGGGTATGATGTCACTTTTCGCTTGTAAGTAGTTGACGGAAATAACTGAACTGAATTCATCCCGTGTAGTCAGCCAGCCATAGAGAATCATCGGCAGCAGACGTGTCCACTCCGAGATCCGAACCGAGGTGTCATATATTTTGGCCAAGTCCGTACTACGTCATCGACCAACATCTGACGTCTACTCCCACTCTGATAGTAAGTTGTTGCATTCTCAGAAAAGGATCTGAGGAGCCGTGCAGTTTTATTTCATTCCGATCGCTCTACCGCAGCAGACGTACCCGACCGTAACCACAGGAAGTAAGTAAGTCCACGGAGGAGTAACTAAACTGATGTACAGGCTAAGTACTGTATATAACTTTGCCCTGTGTCATAGCTTATTTTGTGCTAACGCTTTACCGCGTATTTTGTGTTACTATTTTGCAGCCTGCTATCCCTGTCATTTGAGTCATCTGGTACTACCCTTTTCATTGCGTCGCTTGCCCTCATCCCGGATTTAGAACCATTTCAATTCAATTCAAAACTTCTTGATTTAACAGTATCCTAACCCGGATCCGACCGTGCAACCACTGCGTTATTCGCTGTGGCGGATTGCAGGAGCGAGCGGACTATGCCTGATTCGGTTTTAAAACAATTAACTTATACCTAGGCTCCTTCTGCAGAATGCAGATAAAAAAGGTGATAAAATTTACAAATATCTAAAATAACAGAGCTACTCAGCCTCGCGTATTCGGCTTATGGGTAGTGTGTTATATCACTTAAACTAGGATTGGCGCCCGAGCTTAAACCGATAACTCGTTTCCGGGGTTCGTGTGTCAAAGAGTCTCTCCTTGTTATCGGCTGAGGTGGAGAAAAACTCGTCACAACAGTAAGTGGCCAGGGTAAACGTCGTGCGTAACCATTAATTTGGTAAGTGGGATTGCGTTATCTTTACGCTCAAATCTATTTTAATTAACAAAGGAAATTATTTATAGCTTCAAAGGTATGACTTAATAGTTTAAGAATACTTACATCTGATTTTTACATAAAGTTTGGACTTCATAACTGAAATCTCGTTTATAAAGTAACATTTTTTTTTAATACGCACAGATCATATTTTTACATTTTGGCAGCGCATCAAGTTTCTCGCACATCAAGACATTTATGGAAGTGCATTTACTGACACATTCTATTTTTACCCCGTGGAGCCTGGAACATCTGCAATATTCTTAACTTTCTGGGAGTAGTTTATCATGGCGAATTCAACAATAGAACCTGTAGCTTATTGAGCTACTACATAATGCTTATTTAAGTCAGTTTAAACTCACTTTGAATTATGTAATAGCTCTATAAGTAGACGTCAAGTGAATGATAGCAATAAATAAAACTGAAGTTCTAGAACCTTACCTAATTTGCAATTTATTAATTTGCATTGGTAAACGAAACAATAAGTAAAAAGTCCATGCCAATATAATTGTTTCGTCTAAGTTTTTATGGTTCTGAACGTTATTTGCATCGAAATATATCGGGTGCTGAAAAACTTCCTTTCTCAAATGTGTGTTTCGGGAAGAGTAAATTAAACAGAAAATTATGTAATACTAGAGGGAAAGAGAACCAAATCAATAATCAGAGACTCGTCAGAGACCAATATTGAAATCTTTTCCTTATAGCGTAACTCAAGTTTGGTGTTCCTCAGAGGTCAACCTTAGGACCACGTTGGTATATTGGTTATATTAATGAGATTGCATTATTTTGACAATAATAACCGTAAATATCACTTTAAGTAGCAAATTAACATAGAAAAGAAATATTTTCTGCTTATTTATATTCAATGGGCTAAAGTCTTATTAAAGGAATAAGAATTATATACATGATTTTAAAGAAAGTGCATTAAATTCTACTACAGATTGAGGGATCAAAATCATATCAAATAAACCTCCTGTACTTTGATATTTTTTATGACACGAAAATATAACGCGATACTATTTCAGATAGTCTAATAAACAGTGATCATTTTATAAATACTAGTAGCTTCAATAATTAGTGGAGTGTGTGAGTTGGAAAAAGAGGCGCAAATTGTAAATATTTTCGTATGCAATGAGAGTACCTCCCTGCCCCGTTTTCGAGGATGTTGAACACAATGGCGCTGGTTGAATATCTCTTTCAAAAGGGGTTAAATGCTTATCACATCTTTTCTATCGGTAAAACTTAGCGTACCCCCGCTTTCGAGAATCCTGAACACGGTGGTGATACTGAATGTTTCTTTCAACCCCCTCCAACCTCTCTCCCGGCTAATAAACACCCCCGAAATGAGTGAAAATCATCGGTAAAATGAAACGCCCGTTTTCGAGGATGCTGAGTACAGTAGTGATGGTCAACATTTCTTTCGACCTCCCCCAACCTCTTCAACTTGTTGAAAGCAAAAACCGAGCGCTATCCCAGTGACATTTTGATAACCGAAATATCTGAAGAGATTAGTCTTCAATCGCTCTTGGAACATACGATAAAAGATTAGTGATTGCACAGATGGAAGTATTAGAATCGCGAATTGAAGAATTTGAACCTACTCTCGTATGTTTATATGGATATGGGCGTTTCCGGTCAAAGTCACTACAAGTAAGGTTTTGAAACAGCAAAAATGACGATTCATTTTTATTACCGCCTTCATAAAAAAAGTGAAAAGCGTAATATCGAAAATTATCGACCTATTACCATAATTTGAAGCTCCGCTAAAGTTTTTGAATTTGCATTACATGAGATATTATACACTCATATTGAGGGGCAGATTATGATGTATCAGCATGGTTTTGTACATGGTAAATTTACATTAACCAATCTGTTAGAAGTAACACAATTTATTTCGGAGATGTTAACATACAAGTTCGTGTGATTTACACCGACTTTTCCAAAACTTTCGACACAACTGACCACGGAATTTTATTTCACAAACTTCATATGTTAGGTCCGCTTGTTATTAAAATAACAATTTTACTTAAGCGATAGAACACAATTCGTAGAATATCGTGCTATTAAATCTATCAAAATTCAGGCTAGTTCTGGGGTACCTCAGAACTCTATTCTGGGACCACTCTTGTTTCTTTTATTCATTAATGCTACAGTGGATGATTTGGATGTTAACAGATTATATGCTCATAATGAAAAAATGTTTGCCTCAATACAATAGACACTAACTGAATAATCTACTAACAATAAAAAAATAGTATGATGCAACTAGCCTTCCCCTCAATATAGAGTATAGGTGTAGGGTAATGCCCCACTCATTAATATAATTTAGAAAATATTGCGCTAACCTATCTCGAATTTATCAACGGCCTCGGTGTCGCTTTCAATGACATACTGACTTTAACAAGCATATTTTGATCAAATCGCTTAATCGTCATATAGAAACTTTGGTTCAGTTTTTAGAAACTCCAAAAGTTTTACAGACATTAACGTAGTTTTATTGCTTTCTAACGCTTTCGTAAGGTCGAAATTGGAATATGCATCGCTAATTTGGAATCCCAGTTATACAACGATTTGCTGGAAAATATTTTAAGATAGTTTCTAAAATTCCATCATATATAATTTATGGAGTTTTTCCTGCAATAGGGTTTCCACAACAGAGCCTACTAAAAAGATTTATCTTGAAGTCGATAGAAGCAGAGAAGCTCTGGTATTTCTGTTTAAATTAATTCAAGATATGTTAAGTTATCCCTCCTCTTAGAAAAATTGCATAATTTTATCTTGGTACGGCTCGGATAAATCTTCTAAAATTATCTCTTCATTTCACAACCACCTGCAGGACAGATTTGATATTTTGCATACTAATATAATGCAATAAAAAACTTAAAATTGTAAAAACCTATATGAAAATATTTTATGCTGTGATTTATTTTCAGTACTACTTAAATATTCTGTTATTAGTTAGTGGTACCTACTTGTACTGTTAGATGTGTATTTATAAAATAGAAGTAAAATAAAAAATAAAATACACTGTATAAAAACATATTTTTAAAGAATTAAAGTAACAACAAGGTATTAGAGATCTTCTTGAGAAAATATTCGTGAATCAAATTTAGACATTTGAGCTACTTTAACGTTGAAAACAAGGGGGCGAAAGCATAACGACGACAATGATGTGAAATACATTAATAATAACCCTGTACTTTGTTAAATATAAATCACAAGCTATTAAGTACAACACAATTTTATGTCTGAGTTTTCTATTGATCTTATGAAAAATGATACGTTTCATAGGACATTTGTTCCTCATTAATTTTGGTATTGTTACCGCTAAAAATCGATAAACCATATAAAATCATTCCCACATTGAGGCAACGTGTCATGACTATTAAATTAATTAATGTAAAAATGTTAATTTATAAAAAAATTAGAAAATAATCCGGATGTTTCAGCTACAGTACACAGAAAGTACCTCTGCGGCTGGCTATAGGATGCGCAGTAGCAACTACAATTTAAACTCATCCTATACTTCTCAGTTGCTATGCGGCTCCTATATTTAATTTATTGTAATTCTTGGGATGTAAAAAATCATGCATGGAAAAATAAAAGGTGCTAATTTAACTTACGCTTACCGCGATTCTTGGCACCTCTTTCACTTCTAATAAGCACTTCGTGATCATCTTCTTCCCAAACTTCCCCATCGGCTACCGCCAAACTAATCACTACGAGAGCCAACACACATAATGCTAACCACTTCATCTGGAAAACAAAAACATATTATTACTTTATTTAATAGTTGTTTGATTTACTTAAAAATAAGTAATATTATATCCTAGGTATTCATATTTAATTTGTCAATCGCAGAAAAAAGTTTCGATTTCCCTCGAAGCACTAACTTCTTGATCGCTGGCCCAATTTCGAATTCCAACAACATTATTGTAAATTAAACATTATTTGTATAGGAGTATTCTGACCGCCATTTATTTAATTTGTGATTGGAGATTAAAAATCGTACAAAAGTTGTATGGCTGTATATACAGAGTAAGTCCAATAAGATCGCAGCGCCCACTAGTTTTACCACGTTGCATGGAATATAGACGATTTTCTTATTTTGTGCATTAACAACTTCCTGGTGAATTTCTAGGACCTACCATGATTCGATATGTAATACCAAAAATGATGAAGACATATTAGACTTTTTTTTTGAAAAATTTTATAAGAAAAATTTATTCAGAATGAGAAAATTTAAATTTCCATGTAAATAAAATTAATTAAAAATAGAAAATTGGAAAACCGGTTTATTACTATTCAAGTTCATTAACATTCAACTTAATTACACCTTTTTCAACCAAATACATTTTTCAATCCGTCTCCTAAAAGTGGAATCACCTCTTTGTAGGTCTCTCTTATTCGCTCACACAACTCTTCCCTGTTTGTTGGTCTTGTTTTGTAGACTTTTTTTTAAGTGTTCCCCAGAAAAATAAATCTAAGGGTGTAATGTCCGGAGATCTCAGAGCCCACTCGATGAGGGGGCTATTGCGACCTATCCATCTTTTGTAAAAATCATCGCTAATCCACTCCCGTACAATAAGAGCGTTATGAATTGGAGCTCCATCTGATAATGAATAACACTTGACGATATTTTCAAAATACCACAGTTAAAAATGAGGAAAATGTCACCTGGGATTTTTCTTTATTGACAAATACGATGCAAATTACCAAAAAATGGCCTTACGATTACAAATTACAGGACCAAGTGCCTTTTTTTAAATGGAATGCTATGTATATCAGTACATCTTTTGAAGCCTCCTTCTAGGCTCTATGTATCCCTATATTAGTATTGAATATCTCCCAACCACTTGGATGTAATGAATTTTTTTGTTGAAATAATGCAATCTGCAGATGGATATTAAAAAAATCACCACAGTCACAATTATGGATTTTAAGAAAAACTTATGTGAATACCAGTTACGAGATATCTAATTAATATGTTTTTGAATCATTTTCATTTCCTAACATATACAGGGTAGTCAAAAATCATTTTTGAATTAAGAACATTTTAAATTGAATTTTCTCAATTTTTTCAAATGGAACACCCTGTATATTATTCGACGATGTGATGTAGAAATGAAAAACGAACATTTTTTGTAAGTACTTCCCTATGGCTAATTGCTACCATTTTGAACCAAGTTCAAGAATAAACTTTAAAAAAGAGGTTCCCTCAAATAATTCATTAGAAAAATTTATAATAGGTGTTCGACGTGTTGCCCATTTTGATTGACACACGTCTTTATGTAATTTTGAAATGAGGCCATTTAGTGGGGCCATTTCTTCCAATCCATTGAAATGAGTAAATAGTACTTAACCGGTCCTCTACTGTAATGTTTTTCTGTACATTTTTTTGCTGTTTTCATTATTCGACAAGCAATAAAACCTCAGTTTGGTATAAATTGTCGTGTACAAAAGAGCATTTAACACACTTATCGGTCGTTACAATATGTATTGAATTTCAAATATTTGGAATTTTACTATATGAATTTTAATAAAGCGGAACTTGTAGACATGACTTTTGTTTTGGGCAAATCAGATAGAAATTGTTCACTTGCCAATAGATTTTATCACCAACGTTATCCTGAAAGAAGGATTCTTGATGTTAGCAGCTTCCAAAGTCTTCTCTATAGATTTCTGGAAACTGGAAATGTCGAATATAAAAAAAGTGAAAGAATAAAACGTGTTGTGAACGAAAAAAATGAGTTTTCTGTGGTGCTGGCAACGGTTGAGAATCCCCATGTTAGTCAAAGAGAAGTGAGCTCATTAGTAAGAATACGTAAACGGTCTGTGGGTCGAATCTTAAGAACAAATAAGTTGCATGCGTATCATATTCAAATGCACCAGGAATTATCTGATGACGATTTTCAAAAGCGCCTACAATTTTGTAATTGGGTCAGAGATAAAATGCAAAATGATGTCAACTTCTTCAATATTGTTTTATTCAGTGATGAGGCAACTTTTCATAAAAATGGATTTGTTAATAGGCACAATTTTCATTATTATGCTTCGAAAAATCCTCATTTTTTTTATGCAAGTTGATAACCAGTGGTCTATAAACGTTTGGAAAGGAATTATTGGAGAACATGTAATAGGGCCACATTTCTTTGATGGTACATTGACTGGAGCTACTATTTATCTTCATTTTTTGGAAAACTATAGACCCAATATATTCCGTTCTAAAATTTCCACTCGACAAAGGAAATCTTAGAAAATTTAGAAAATATCTGCAGTTAGAAATATTATTTGATATGAGTCCTGAAGTAAATTAACTAATGTCAAAATAAATTTTAAAGGCCCTTGGTTCTAGGACACACACTAAATCCCAATTTAATGTTTTACTCCCTTTAATAATAGAGTGGGGGTGGCAATGAGGGTGGTAGAGGAGGTGGCTGATGCCAAAGAAATTTAAGAGTCCCTTGGTTCTCGTATACACACTAAATCCCTATTTAATTTTTTACTCCCTTTATTAATTATTATTATTATTAGCCGTTACTCGAGTCCGAGCATAAAAATGTTACAGTCGATAAATTGTGTACAATAAAAAACAAGTAAAAGGTGTAGTCTATTGTAATTCCCATTCATCTACGGTGCACACGACAATGGCTATGGAGGCCAATTCGGGAGAGCACATGCCGACCGCAGTCAGGACAAACATAGACCTGGTTAGGTCTTGGATTCGGCCTTCTTGCAGCAACATTTCCTTGATAGCTGGCCACAACCCCTCGCCATTCGGTTCTGTCCGCTGCAAGTTGTTCCCATTGCTCGTCATCTTTATTAATGGGGTGAGAGTGACAATGGGGTGGTAGAGCTAAAGCCAGAAATTTTTTTTGAGACGTTTCGTTCTTGTAAACACATTAAATCAAACTTTAATTTTTTTACTCCCTTTCATAATAGTGTGGGCGTGGCATTGGGGGTGACAGTGGGATGGGGGGTGGCTGATGCCAAAAAAAAATTTGAGACCTTGACTCTTCGTACATGCCCTAAATTGCAATTTTATGGACTCTTACCTGCTTGCTTTGCCTTTTTATCCTTATTTACCCCCGAACCCTTCAACGGAATTAGATCAAAATATAATCTAGTTCTAGATCTCGTTACAATACATAAGTGTACCAAATTTCAAGTCAATATCATAAACGGTTCCAGAGTAAACGTGCGCACAAAAAAGTAACAGACAGACAGACAGACCGACAGACAGACAGGATTTTTTTTTTTGCTCAAATTTAAAATCTCGACATTTCCTGATATTTTAAGCCTATTTCAACAAAAAAAAAATTACTTTTTTTTGCGTTATTATACTTCCACTGGACGTGGAAGAAAAAAGACGTATAATTTTAAAATTATACGATTTGATGGGAGTTATGTGGAGTTTATTTATTGTTTTTTTTAGTTGTTATTACTTTTTACATGTAATATAATTATTTAACCCTGTATATTTTCCTTATTTCCTTCAGAAAACACTATCTGGTATAAATAGATACTGAACTACTAGGTTTGATTCAGAATTAATTACCTTGAATTACCAAAAATTATAGCCAGCCCTGTCTCTCTTTCTCTATCTCTACATGACTAAACGGACTGCGACATTTTGAGTGATTTTTTGCACCGACTAAATTTGAGAGGTAAACTGTAGTTCAGTGTATAACAATTCTAAAAGTAAAGGTGGTTTATTATAATATCTAAAAGCTCCGTATGTCCTTGCGATAATACATCTAATGGAATCGATAAATAACAACTTTTCAGCAGAAATAATTCCCTCAAAGTAAGCATTAGGTCTCTAAAACATATTATTAGAATAAAATAATGAAAATATGTTGAAGATTTTTCGGCGATGTACGATAAAATATTTTTTTATATTAGTCTTTATATATTATATGGCAATAGCTACAGTCATTTTATGGAAACACATGTAATATATCTAAACTGCAAATTATTTGTAAGGTAGCCACCATAAATCATTGAAATATATAGAAAACTAGCGCCTAACAACTATACTTTGGCTGAACGTACGACTCCATTTTTCTCAGATTTCTCACGTTTCGTACCAAACTTGCCGCGATAAAAATAGTTTGAAAGGAGATAAAGTAAACAAACTCCAGCAACTTCGCCCAGGGGACCAAGTTAGAACGTCAAATATTATAGATGTGAGTTGCCCCCATCGGGTCTCACAACAATATTATCTTTATGTCAACCAATCTTAGTATTTCGGTCTGCATGCCGCCGGTTTATTGTAATAACCTGCGGCTTGTCTGGTAGAAACTCTCGGATTTGCTCAATCAGCCTTACGTTTGGATAATCTATAGGGCTTTAGGTCGCATGTTCCTTAAATCCAAACGTTAATCAGTCGAATGGAATCCTAATTCCGAAGAGCTAACCCATTTATTCTAAGATATTTCGGAAGTACATACAGTGAAAATTAACAGCTTAAGGAAAATAACGTATATCAACGCGAGTTTCATTCCACCTAAAATTTGAAAAACTTTACAGTCCTCTATCAGTTAAAATTAACTTCCTTATGATTAGAGTATACACTCATCAATATAATTCAGCAAAATGCAGGTAGAAAGAATAGAATCTGCTGTCGAGCGTGTTTGATTAACATTTCGTATAATTCATGTTACATGATGCCATTAAGCTAAAGTAGAGCCACAACCTTTTTTATTTCTATTGGATAAAGAACCATTCGTGGTCAACAATGGTCCACTACAACATTAGTGTTGTAAAAACCTTAGGATTCTGGATTCCTTAATTCCCGACAGAATTCTGGAGAGAATTGAAACCTTTGGTGTGACACTAAAACTGACTTAGTTTCTACAAAGAACACCAAAATATTTGAAAACTGTTAGCTTCGAGGCGTATTAGTAATTTATACCACTATGCAGCGCCTAGTACGTTCTGGCCACTGGTATAATGTACACGCATAATTGCTTATTTAACGCATGGAGAATATACCGCAACACAGTACCAAAAGTACTACTTTTGGGCCTCAGGCGAAATATTACGATAAAAACGTCATTTGATGATACAAGCAAGTCACTTGGTACAGGTGTTAAGGACAATATTTTAATCGATTTGGCCCGAGACTCGAGATTCCGTCAATTTTTCAAAATAGGCATGATAATACTCTTTTCCATATAATTCGGGTGTGACGAACTGAAAAAAACATGTCAAGGTCATATGACTTTGACCTTGAAATAACTTTAAAACGAAAAAAATGGAATATTGCATCATTTTCTTTCAAAAATATTCTTAAATAGCAATGTGCTCCCGCAAACGTCCCCACTGCTTCACAGAGACAGAAGAGACGGCGTCGGCTCCTCGTCATGTCGAGACCAGTCATCCTAGCAAGCTTGTGGCAAAAATATAGCGATTTAAAATAGTGAATTATTGGATATACTTTTGTGTGTCTTAAATGGGAGTTTAATTTCTTTTTTGTTTCCGTAATTATAAGAAGAGTAGATTTTCATTAGAAGTTTTCTTTTGTATGTTTCAAAATTCTAAAAAACATGCCTAAGAAAAGTTGAAAATAGCTAAAAAATGCAACCTCGGAGGTTCGATTATTAATTAGGACAGATGTTGTTTATGTCAGATCAACGTGGGCTCTTTGAAAAATCCTTCTAATTACCCAATTCAATCAGGGGTGATTCAAGGATGTTCAAAAATAGCAGAAAGTTTGGACCGACTGATCGCGTTCAATTAGTACTTCCTCTCTGTGCACTCTCGATGAGAGCTCTGGGATAGTTACTACATTCATGAATCTAAAAGCGGTATGACATAAAGACTTACTAACCTTTCACAAACAAACCTTCATTTGAGCCACTATTGCAAAACTTTATCAGGAGAAAGGAAAATAAAAATCAAGACATACCAGACTGTGAAGCTTCTACTTCAAAAAATGAAGAGGCGAGAACTAGATCTTTAAAAATATCAGCTCATTTAAATCAAAAGAATTTCATGTGTCGAACTCCAGGAGAGTGGAATAATGTGCTACTGATGAAGTATAGAAGAATGTTAAACAATGTGCTGAAAACTTAAAAGATTCTGATATATTGGCTTACCTATCTGGAGGAGACATGATTGCACAGAACGCTCAATATTATCCAAAATGCTTGACAAGACTATACAATAAATCCAAACGCACCACAATCAATACTTATCCAGATCAAAATCTAGCCATCTGCGAAAGTATAAGTATTTCGTATATCTGCACATATTGTAGTTGGTAAATAAGATTAAAAAGTGAATACAATGGTGTTTTGTAGATACAATCTTTAAGAATGAAATTAGGAACATTATAGACAACGGAAGTTAGTTTTTCTTTATCACTTAAAAACGTGATTATTTTTAGCACTACGTACTGTAACTCGATAATTTATCCTACATTATTTAACCGATCCAAAAAATGTTTTGATAAGCTTTTAGAGAAATCTCGACAGATTAGTACTGGACTATTTTTTCTTGTGTAAAAAACAAAATAGAAGGTACTGGACTTTTCTTTTTCTGAAAGATAAATTTTTTTTATCCGGTTTTCAATAGTTCAATACCTTTCTAGCGAATGTTCCCTAAACGCCTACCAAAACTGTTTTTGAATCGATTCAGGGATGTAGAGGAAATCATCTTTTTAAATATTGCACCGCCACCCTTAATGGTTTAAATTCAATATAATTTTTTAAACTCTGCGCCTCTATAAATTCTATTCAGTTTTCTTTGTCGTCACCATATGGAAAAATACTTATCGATACTTTATAATTTATGCGCAATAAAAAAAATGCTAAAATAATTAGGTTTAGGAAAAATCTAATGTTTTGTTGCAAAATGTTGTATTTGATGACTATTATCGGTTAAAATAACGAAATAACTGAAATTCAATGACATTATATCTTACCGAGTCAATGTTTAGCCATTTACTATCAACAAACTTAAAAAATATAAATAATATCAGTACCAAATTGTAATCATAAATTACAAAATGCTTTGATCAATAAAAGATTTTTTTTAACTTGCTTTCCTGTAAAAAGTCGTAATAAAAAGTATATAAGTATATGTATCATCTTTATGTACACATGACATGGCATGAAGGCAATATGTGTACAACGATTCCACCCCTTTCAAACAATCATGCATACAATCATACAAAGTACGCACGGCTTACTTTTCTTGGAATGTTAATTATTTTTTACTATTTAGTATGACTTTTTACACAAAGCAATTTTTTTTTTAAATCTTTCTTGTCTGCTTTCTAGTGATACTTTAATTATTTATAATATATAGAACCAATTTACATAAATTCATTCATTGGAGCTGGGTTCGGAGGTATAAACCTAACGGCATTTCATTATGTCACCGGAACTAACACCGGTATCATTTGTACGGGAAAAAACTGTCTCTGATCAGACGAAAACCCTTTTGTATTCTACGTTTTGCCGGAGGTGCCGGTTGGATAGTATATTTAATCAATTTTCACGCCCGCGCCTCCTACGTGGGGATATTTGCAAAACTAACGCTGGAATAGAATAGAACAGAACAGAATAGAGGAGAATAGAATAGAATAGAACAGAACAGAATAGAATAGAACAGATTAGAATAGCATTTATTCACCATACATTATGTTACATGAACATTTTCTGTTTTCTCATGGCAATGTATAAAATAAAAAAGCTACAGAAAACGTATCGTGAAGTAAAATATAAAAAATAAAAGAACTATTATATATGCACTATAAAGAAGTGTATGGAGTGTATAAAACAAAAAAATTTTCAAGAAATATACAAACTATCAAATACATTTACATATTAAAGTGTCGAGAAGTACATACAAAACATAAAAACAGAAGAACTAGCATTATACATATATAACAAGAAAGTGTATAGCGTAAAAAACAAACAAAAGTACACATAATATCCATAAAAAACTGGGCGAGCATAGATGCGTCTTTCCTATGTACATACTTCGATATGCGATGTAAAGCTACGTTACGAGCGGTTAGTACTTGGATGGGTGACCGTTTCAAAGAAGACCGTGTCTTCGCCTCACATATATTCCAGCGCCTTGTATATCAGTATATGCGCGGAAGCTATGCAACCTTAGGCGAGGGTTATGTAGGTAATATACCTTCCTTCGGAGGGGATGTCGGTCCCTTGTCTATTAAATGTTAGGCAAGTAAAAGATCCCTACTCTTCTTAAGGGAAGAGGTTCGGCAAAATTCCTGGTTGGGGGTTGCTCGTCTACAGGCGTCGGTGATAGGCCTCAGTAGCGAAAATAGACCGACGTTAAATAAATGTTTAAAAGAATCCATAAAAAACTAAGAAAACTAACATAAAAAATTACTTCGAGAGATTAAAAAATTCGGTCGTATGATAGAAACAATGTTCCATTAATAACGTTTTCAATTTGCTTCTAAACAACCTAAAAGAATTTTGTGACTTTATTTCTGAAGGAAGATTATTATATATAGGCTGTCCATTTTATCAGGGCCCTCGAGAATATCTCACTTAATATCGGTCGTACAAAAAAAAATATTTTTACGAAAATTGTGCCGACTTATATATCCTACAAAATGGTTTAAAGACATTTGAAATCCATGGCCTTCTTTAACAGTTATGGCGGAATATATCGAAAATCCGGAAAACGTCTAGGCCAAATATCCTCCGTTATTTGAAGAGATACAAGAAAAATTCTAAGGCGAAAATTTTTTGCAATACAGAGTGTTTCAATGAGGTTTTATCTAATTTTTTTCAAAACCACCGTATTTTGAGATTTACTCTTCAGGGTGTTAAAAAAATTATTTTGAAGCGAGCGGGAAATGGCGCCATTAAATAGAGCACTTTATTCCCTTTTCAACGATATATCACATGGCATATTTATTCATTGGTACTACGTTAGTAATTATAAAAACATTTTAAAAACCAGTAAATTTTTTTTAACAAGCATTAATACTTGCTGTGGAGAAGTATGATTAAATAAAACGATAAAATAATTCAATAAGTTGTTCAAATGTTTTAAAATGTTTCCTTAACCGCCTCTCAAGTCACCGAAGTAACCCCCTGTAAGATCTCAAGGATCTTGTGCTAGGCAAAGAGAGACGAGGCCCTACAGTTTAATGTGGACTCCGAACCACTCTTGGGGCAATTTTTTTAATGAAAAATTGTTTCACCTTGCGGGAATCGAACCCACTTCGCTAGACAACTCAGTTTGCTAGCCAGTCGCTTTAACACACTGAGCTACCATTCCCAATCTTTACTATAATAAAACATTAACACAATTAAGAAGAATAAAGTAAATTCAGATAACAAAAACAAATTAATAATAAAAAGAATATATGACACAGAACATTAATATTTATCTAATCCTCAAAATAATTTTTAAGATATCATATTAAGTGTTCAAAGTGTCCACCGCGATTTCTTATGCACAATCGAGCGCGGCGAGGTACTGCATTTAAAACATTACTCAGCATTTCGGGGGTAACTGTAATACATGCCTGTTGAATTCGAGCTTTTAGGTGCTCTACATTTTGCGGCGTCGTCGAAAACATCTTATCTTTAATATACCACCATAGAAAAAATCCAATGGGGTTATATCTGAAGATCGAGGGGGCCATCGAATAAGTCCATTGGTACCTATCCAATGTTGAGGCAAAATTTCGTCTAAATAATCTAGGCAAATTTGGGAATTGTGGGGAGGAGCTCCATCTTGTTGAAAATATTGAAAGTTGTGTCGATTCTCTAAAGGTAGGTCATCTAAGAATTCATTAAATTTATTTCTCAAAAAGTTTAGATACCTTTGACCACTGAGGTGACCATCATAAAAATAAGGACCTATTAAATTCGTGCCTAAAATACCTATCCACATATTTATATATAACTACTAATACTGTATTGTCATCCGATCTTTGTAACTGTACAAAATTTTATCAATTGATATGTCAGGAAGTGTGTTAAATAAAGGATGCAAGATTTGAAGACAAATATTGTGTATGAAAACTGAAAAAGAAACATTGTAAGTTAAAAAAAAGTAAGTAAAAATGTTTTTTTAAAGATTTTATTTGCATCTAGTGAAGAAATAATCACACGAAAAAAAATGTTAAAATTTGTTAAACTTTATATCTAAGCCACAATAGGCCTCATTTAAATGAAGTTAAACGTTAAATTTTTGTTGTCAAAAAACCACGTTTTAACAAAAAATACTTCATTTTGATATGCAGCGACTCAAATTAGTACCATTTAAGAATATCTCGATAAAAAATTAGGTCCAAATCCATAACTCACAAATTATTGTTTATGATTCCTCTCGCGACTGGCCTATAACAACAACAAAGCCATATATAATAACTTGCTCACCAGCTTCGCAATGTAAGCGTCCTAAGCAGAGCCGTAATTTAATTCCGTCAGACCACTAAAGCAATTGTTATGCAATCCACTAGTTTCCAGCTTTGCCTCCGTAATTCGTTAATAACCGTATCGTGTGTGGATTCCACACATCGAGTTGCGAGCTGATGCCGACGTTGAGCCTATTCCTACGCCTCCAGATCGTCTGTATCTGAGATCAATACACCTGGTTACTCTACCGCTTCTGTAATTCCTTAATTATAGACTGAGACTCGCCGTTAATCTGACTTTGAGAGACAACCTGCAACCATCCACGATACAAATTAACGTCGCCGGTTTATAAATCTTCAGTCTGGCTGAGGGAAATCAGATAAAAATGGGGACTTATCCCGTCTAAACTTTACGTTTCGTGCTGAAAGTAATTAAAATTATATTGGAATAGGGTGAATGCGAAAATTACTGACGCCGGAAGTGATGGAGTTGATGGCGTTATTAAGGACTTTTACAAGATGTCCTGCTATTTATTTTCTTTGCAGAATATTATGCTTTATAGCATCTTCTTAGAGAGGTGTATCACTTAAGTTAGTTTCTTGGCGATACTATTTTCCTGTCAGTTATTATAAACGGTAAATGGGACTCGGATTCTTAAATCCCGCTTACGAATATTAAGGGACTTTGTAATAGTCGGGGAGCTACCGACGTTAACAAATATTTATTTTAAATAATATCAACATTGTCGAGCGATACTGAATTGAGTGTCTCGTTGTTTCAAATATATATAATAATATATAATCCATAATATGATTTTAACAGGGGCGAGTAGAGAGAAAAAAGGGACTATGCACAATGTTCAGTGTCTTATAGTAGTGCAACAAGAGTGGATATGATAGCCATACCGCACGAGAAAGAAAATTGAGCACGACGCCGTAGGCTACAAATAATAGTTTTAATCAAATTTTAATATACAAACTTAGCTACTGCTTAATCTTATGCTCTAGGTAAAAACGTTTTAGAAAAGCGGCAGTAGCCTATTGGTTATATCTACGCTTCGAAAAGCAAGAGATCATAGGTTCAATCCCCCAGTGAGACTGGACAAAAGACTGACGTTTAATACGCACATAAATGAAACCATACGGACTGTCTACTCCCTGTCCAGGAGTCTGTATCTGCTCATGGTCAGGGGTAGCAGACTAAACAGACAAAATAAGAAATTGCTGTACACGACGATGATCAGGCCGTCTATCACGTACGCGGCGCCGGTGTGGTGCAGCACGTCGGCCAAGACAATGAATAAACTGAAAGTACTGGAACATAAGTACATGCGCCTCATTTCAAATTCTGGAAGGTACACCTCCCTCAGAGACCTCTACGAACGCTGCAACGACATAACCCCGATAGCCGACTACGTCCAGCACATCTCTCAAAACTTCTACTCGTTCAAGCTGGGCGATAGTCTACTAACAAGACACATTACACAAATTAGACAGCATAATGACCCATTTCGGATTAAACACCCTTTACCTTACCAGACGTTGCCAATCTTCCGGCAGCCACTCTAACCAAACTTTCACCTACTATACCTTCTCTAATACTATCCACTTTTCACTCATATTTCATACCTTTCATCGACTTTAATTCTTTCCTGTCCCCCTCTTCTTTTGCTTTTGTGTATTTTTGTGTCGTGTTTGTTGTTCCTTCGTTTCTGTTTGTACATTTTAGTCTGTAAATTCATTCTTCCGTCACTAATATTGTAACAGAATCCAAATTTTATCTTAGAACAATTAAAATTTTTAGAACCACAGTTTAGGCCTGCCTTGCGCAAACCCGTATTTGAAGCAATTCGCGTATGCACTTCGTGCAAGTTATGGTGTCAGCGTCAGTGCCAAAATTAAAAACAGTGAAAGTGCGCATAAACGGCGAAAACCAAAGTGTTCGTAGTTCCATTTTTAATGTTAAGCTTTCTTTTTTAAGTAATGTTTTGTCAGATTACCTATTTTTATTTTAGTTTTGTTAAAAAAGGAGTTTAGGTGTTTTTTAGTTCGTTCTAATTTTTATACAATTATTGCTAACGCCAAACCGGTCCCGTCTCGGCCCGGCCTTGCGACGCACCGCTGCGTTAACGCGGCGGTCGCAGGGTCGGTCCCAGGATGGGTGCCGGAGAGGCAGCTTATACATTTTTACATGTTTACCCCTTTAATTTGAATAAATTTGTTTTGAATTGGTTCAATCCCCCATATAGCTACTTTTTTTTGTCATAATATACCTCTAAAATTTTGTCTGTATATAATAATTTCAATAAAATTTTAGGTGGTATACCATTTATCGATTCTTCACTGGAATCACTCATTTTAAATTATTTTCTAGCCCAAACTGCACGAATATACACACTGACAACTACTGACAATTACTTTGACAGCTTACGCACCAACTTGAATTCTTTAAAACGAATAGTTGCCTATGTACTTAATACACGAACTGTGATTGGTCGATTTCATATCCATCCTAGAACGTACATGAAATATATCCGTTCAGTTAACTGGAATGGCCCACTTATCCATTCTACAGACTGTACGGAAAACAGCAAATTTACATAAGGAAGTAGAAAATATTTATTTTGCTTTAACAAATTAGCTCTCGGTCTGCCAAGCTGGAAGGTAATGTTATTACGATCCTCGGTTCTTGGTACAAGAAATCGCATTTGTTCTAATACCTGCGGACAGTCTATTTTATTATCTAGTATTTTATACAGAAATAATAATGACTCTAATTCTACGATCTTTCAGTCTAAGTAATGAGAATCTAGCAAGTAGAAGGTTTTGTGGTATTCCAATTGGCAAATATAAACCATCTTCCTTAACAGATAAATACTTAAAAATTCATCTTTGCACTGCCTCTAAGCTGTCGATATAGGTTAAATAACTGGAATTCCATATTAGTGAAGCATATTCAAGTTTTGATCTGATCAAAGAATCAAAAAACAGTGTTAATGTGTTCACGTCAGTAAAGCCGGTTGAATTTCTTATTATAAAGCCCAAATTTTTTAAAGAAAATTGCACTACGTTTCTGACATGTATATTAGAAGTTAATTCACTGTCACCCCAGGATATCTCATATGCTTAGGGCAGTGTAATGTGTTGTCAAACACTCCGTATTTAGGGCATATATAAATTTAAATTTTTCTTTTTTATTTTCCCAAATTCAAATAATTATAAAATAATGAACATGTTAAAGTTGCCAGAAAGTAATTTAAATTTACATTCTTTTAAAGCAACATAAACGATACATCGATAAAAATTGGAACAAGCAATAGGGTTTGTGTACAATCGGTGTGATAAATTTCTAGTTGCAACACATAGGGTGAAATCGCCTACCTTTTTCTATCTTAAGCATACAAAGGACAGAAATATAAAAGTTTTGAGTCTAGAAAAGCTGCCAACTCTCAGAGAGCTACATCGCAGAACTTGCATGTTCGCCGGGCTCCTGAAGATTGCATTTGAAGCGCACCTGAGTTATGTCGCAGAACTTGACTATTCGCTGAGCTCACTGCATTATTTTGTGTTTCACTTCGCTAAGTTACTTGCCTAACTACGCACCTAATGATATTTTGATCTACCTATTTTTTCAACTATTTCATCCCAGTCGCAAACATCACCTGTTTTAACGACTTCTTGATGAAGTTCAATTTTTAAGGACTCTACTATGCCCTAGGAAGAAGCTAACCATGAGGAAGCTGGGGGAGAGACGCTCGGCGACCTAACGCTATACAGAGCGCCACATAATGTGCCGTTGCATTATGTATGTCCTCACAATTCTCCGTTCTTTAATTTTTCTTTTAATCCATGTAAGGTAGACTAATAAATTCCATACTGGTCAGAGATGGCTAACGTCGGTGTGAGTCACGGGAATGTGGTACTAATAGAACATTACATTTTTTTATGAAATATTAGCTTTGATTTTTAACAAGACAACATGATACGATTATATTACAATTTACTTAGTTATTATTTCAATATGAGTTTAAGTGAAACGTTGCCTATCTTGACATACATCGATCCATCCACTTAATTACCTTGCACACTACAAACTGTACAATGCACAGGACTTCGGTCAGTACTGGGTCAATTGGTCCGTAGGGTTTCTCTAATTCTGAGTGGTTTACTTTTTCGTCGAGTACTGAACCGGGACGCCTCATCTGTTTGAATTACATCTACCCCCGTGTTACATTATGGAACATACATAATATACAATTTGGTAGTTACCGTTTGTATGACGAATTAAAGGATATTTCCTCAACATTCTCTGATATTGTATACGAGTATTTAATTCTCATTCATCACTTATATTCTATGATGCACAAACATGACATGATTCTTGTCCTCTGTTTTGCATTAAGTTTTGCTTTCATCATAGCGTTTGCTAACTCCATAATTTCAATCACATTTTAATCGGCCTATATGCAGCATCTTTAATTACAACTACAAAATAACACGGCATACGACTGTATTACCTGGTTCTTGTTATTGCTTAGCAACCTTGAAACATGTATAGTATGGTAATTACTATAGCGACGTAAATTTTCCTATTGTAATATTTAGACAATATTTGGATTGTTTTTGACTTCATGTCCGGCTATTTGTGTTTTGTAATTTTTCGCAATCTGCCTCAGAGATAATATTGCAAGATAACTCCATGTCATCCACATAAAGTATATAGCATACATCTAAATTATCTAAAATATCATTAATACATAGTATGAAAAGGAAAGGCCCCAGAACAGAGCCCTGGGGAACGCCTGCTGTAACTGATGATATTTCGAATGAGATAAGATTTAAATAAATTTAACAGTAGTAAAGAAAACCCAGCGAGATCTAGCTTATATAATAATAAATTGTGCTTAATCATCTGTTTCACTGTGGAATAGTGAACTGTCAGGCAAATTTGCCCATTCACTCGTTTCAATTGAAGAGTGATACAACGCAATCAATCTCCGCGAAACCACACTTTGTACTGTTGAGCCATACAAAATTTTTTCGTTAACGTATTGTTTTCAAACTTTCAAACTCTCACTTACAGCTTAAAATAAATATTTCGGTACCAATAACATTATTCCTGTACTGCTATTTTCATGATGATTATATTGACGATGATTGTCGCAACGTTATTTTAAATAGATAGATGCATTGGATCCAAATACAGACTTTTTGTGTTATATCTTGATAGACAAACATCAAACGTTGTCTACACAGAAAATTTCGTTTATGTTGTTTGACAAATTTCTTACTATCCAATGACTTATAAATGGATAACAAGTATCATTATAAAATTTTCAAAGATGTCCTAATGTGACTGAAACTTCTGTAACCTTTGTTATATTCGTGAAAAACTGTACAGTATTTTAAATTACTCTGTTTATTCTCTTCACCATAGCAATTATTAGACCAATGATGAATGGAAATTTAAATTCAAAAAAGCTTAAATACGGTCTATGTACAGAAAAACAAATAATAAGTTATTTTGTTCGTTAATTAAGTGATACAAGCTGACATGACAGACATTGTCCTCTCACAAAACACTGTGTTCAGTTTTTCCAGAATTTTCCTATTTTGCGGGCAAATTTTTCAATTTTTATTTCCATGAAAACCTTCTGACATTCTTTTACACACAACTAGGTATTGTCTTTTTAATTATTTACCAACATTTTCTAATAAATAATTTACAGAGTATTTTCAGTTTCATTTGAAAATAGTTACTCAAACGAAAAAAGAACAAGATAAAAAAGTTGTACAATTAAATTTTATATAAAATAAAATATACCAAAAATTCATAAGCGTACCCGTTAAAAAAGGGGGCAGAAGGGAAGGATTGTTTACCTTCAAATCAGCCTTTTAAAAAAATCTAATTTTAAAAAGTTTTTACCTTGAACTATTACCATTTAACATACATTTCAGTGTACCAGAATTTAAAAAATATCTACGGCCATTTACAAAATATCAAAAAAATAAATATTTTAAATTCCAAATTTAGAGAGCTGTATCTTCATAGGAGTGCGATTCAAGTAACTGACATACTTTTTAAAAACACCTTGTATTTGTGGATACATTATGTTTCCAAGAGAAATAATCACTTGTATTCTGGTAGTCTAAATTAAAAACTGAAATAACGTTAATAAGTCAAAAAATGTTGTGATTTATATGTATGACAATTTCTAATGATCCCTTTATTTATTATGTTTCTCTTAAAACACTCTAAATGTAACTCATAACAGAGGCATTATACTAATTTATTCTTTTTTCAAACGACTTGCAAATTTGAGAAAGGGGAAATTAAAGACGCCGGGTTACAAAACTAAATCCAGATAAGTACCTGTAAACAGTAAGTAACAGGACAGCTCATAAATCTTGTTGCTTCGAGGCAAGTTAAATGAGCCATATAAAATACACACCTTCAGCGAATAGATGCAGCACTATATGCAACTAACATTATTTGAATAGTGTTCGTTTTCAATTACACTGGCCAAAGTATAACTACAGTTATATTAAAAGTGGTAATACATATTTCTTCCTTTTTAATCATTTGTATGTGTATATGTAAATGTGTCTAAAAATAGAGAACATTCCAAATAAAATTACTGTACACTCTACTTACATATAGATGTGCTGAAAATAGGTTAATATACAAGAAATATACTGGAATAGAATAACAATTCAATCATAAAGGTATACATAATTGTCTTAGAAGTTCTGTTGGGTATGTCGCGTGCCAACATTTGTTATATGGATAAAGAAGAATACTATTTATAGCCCTATAGCTAAGAATGCAAAATTCAGATGATTGAAAATGAAGAAATAGATCTGAACATTCTGTCGGTTTATACAAGGAAACAGTTCAAACAGACCTTGATGAGTGGGTTCATAGAACAGAAGGGCCTCCAGAAGTCAAGCTTGGAAATATACAACAAAACCGCTGCCCAAGAAATCACTTCCACATTCAGATTTTGTATTCAAGCCTTATGCACAATAAATCCCAATGCAATATTTTATTCCTTTAAACAATAGGGTGGGGGTGGTAGAGGGGGTAGCTAGCGTCAAAAATTTTTTTTAGACGTTTCGTTCTTGTATACACACTAAATCATATTTTAATTTTTTTACTCCCTTTCATAATAGTGTGGGGGTGGTATTAGGAGTGATAGTGGGGACATTACGGACTCTTACTTGCTTGTTTTGCCTATTTACCCTCATTTACTCCATTTACCTCGAACCCTTCAACGGAATTGGATCAAAATATATAATCTAGTTCCAGATCTTGTTACAATACACAAGTGTATCAAATTTCAAGTCAATATCATAAACGGTTCCAGAGTAAACGTGCGCACAAAAAAGTTATAGACAGGCCGACAGACAGGAAATTTTTGTTTCGCTTAAATTTAAAATCTCGACGTTTCGTGACATTTTAAGCCTATTAAAAAAAAATTGCGTTACTATATAATAATTAATTATTAATATAATTAAATAAATCAGTCGGTCTCGTCACTATATCGGTACAGGTAAGAAGGTATCGTTCTTCAGGATTGAGAAAGATGCCCCAGACAAGATGCGTGAGTTTAAATAAGAAAGATACATTAAACTGTAAGTTCCTGATGTTACTATATATGTTAGATAGTGGATTCTTGAAATAGCTTTTTAAAAACTTTATTCACTTATTGGAGTCAAGCTTGACTCTTTGTACAATAATAATATTCGACCAAATGTGAGTATAAGACTGAAGGTACAAATGTCTGTTGGTTATATTTATAACATTAGAGAACAAAGAGTATTGAATTGGCAATTCAGCATGATAAGAGATTACCAAGAAAGAAACATTAAGCTCAGCCAACGTGAGCGGTTATTAGAGAAGAGCTGTTATGCAATCTGTAACATGATATGTTTGAGAAGGTTAAGCCTGTCTCAGTGATATTATATATCATAGTATATTTCTAATATAACATATATGCCAGCTCTAGTACCTTTTCAATTCTTGATCCGTGAGTAAGTATATCAGATAATTGTTCCATGCCCACTGGTGTAGTCAATCTCTTTCCATTTACATCCTTATCTCAAAGTTCAAGTTGAAAGGCTGCTTCACTTAGCTATTGATTTGATTGTGCTCCAGTTCTGCATAACTCTTTGTTTATTTATTATTATTTACGTGCTTATTTAGACACATTCCTTTTTCTTCACTCCCCAATATACAAACTCACTAATATTATCCATTTTATCACCTTTTGTACTATGTATATTTACTTTTAAAATACCAATGTCCCCCAATTTTGCAGGATTTGAATAACTCGTCCTTCGTTTCATACAATTTGTATTTACACATTTCATTCACAGCCCGACGTGGACGTAATTTTCAGTTTTATTTATAAACTTTTCCTTTTAAACTCAGTTCACCTGCATTCTTACGATTGTACTAATTCTTGTATTAAATCATGTATTAATAAAACCGCTGATAATATTTCAAATGAATTTTCCAGTATTCATTATCACATCTAGTTTTTACTCTTGACACTCGTTAGAATATAACAAAGAAACAATCTTCCACGATATTTTTAATAAGATTTCTGCTTTAATAAATGTTACATGAAACCACAGAGATACATAGAAAAGCAATGCTTATCTGTAATAATTTAATATTATATTATGCACGAATATGACTTTTACGTGGTGCTAACAAATACAGCGGTTATTTTTTTTTTTTTTTTAGGTAGATTTCTCATCTACCTATTGCAGAGTACAGCATGTCACGACTTCGGGAGAATTTCACTATAGTTTCTTCGATTATGATCCCCAGACCCCAAAAATGTCCCCCGTTCAAAAATTTATATATATATATATATATATATATATATATATATATATATATATAAATATATATGACAAATAAAAGTCAACTAGAGGAATGATAGATGTTAAAATGCACAAAGTCACGTTTCGTCATATTCCTCTTGAAACCTAATATTTTTATTAGGATGTGCGCTCTGAATGGTATTTTAGTTAGTAATGAAAATATTAGGTTTTAAGAGGAATATGACGAAACGTGCCTTTGTGCATTTTAACATCTATCATTCCTCTAGTTGACTTTATTTGTCACATTTGCCTTAGTCGAGGCTTCTTAAAGTATTTGTGGAAGATGCCGTTGGAGGAACCTATTTGTACTATTTGTAAGTCGCCGATATGGTGTTACTTGCAATGTATATAACATCAGGAGACCTACTGTTATAATATATGATTTGCAGGAAACAACTACTCAGCGGGCAAATACCCCGACCTGCATTGAATTACACCTTACAAATCATGAAAGAATGGTAACCAATATCACATCTATGGTGTATAGTAGCAATTGACCATTTGAGAGGTTTCACTTACCTCTCACCACTACTCAATTTACTATAGTTTGTATAAAACTAGCAGGTTGGCCACTATCATTTGTCTGTTCCATGACCTATGGCATACTGATGAGAACTGATAAGTTCGAAACCGATCTATGTCTGGTCAGGGAATTGACAAATGATATTGGTTACCATTCTTTCATGATTTGTAAGGAGTAATTCAATGCAGGTCGGGGTATTTGCCCGCTGAGTAGTTTCCTGCAAATCATATATTATAATATATATATATATATATATATGAAGTGTTGTTGTACTTCCGGGTGCTCTCCCGCGTCGATGATCGACTCCTCCAGGAGTCACGGTTGTCTAAACGACGTTTCGGCAGAATCTCATCTGCCATCTTCGGGTTCTCACTGAAAGCTGCCTACTGCTGCTTCTCGTTGCACGAACTGAACTCAGTTCACATAGAATATTTTATAAGATAAATGTTCACTAATACAACAATTAGTGACTCAAATATCTCAGTTATCCTTGTCAGATTTATGATAATTTGCAGCAAATTAAAATTTGAAATAACAGACAAAAAGTTCCTAGTGTCTAATGTATGTTCATTCAATAAGTTTATATTTATATCAACTATGAAAATAACCGATTGAGTTTCTAAATACACCTGCTCCAGAGAATCATGACCTGGCCGAAATTTGCTAACTCGACATTTCGAAAATACCCTGTGTATAACATATGTACAATTAGCTTCAGTTGAGAAACCGCTATTGGCATGTTTTTTTACAGTAACTATACATTTATGATAACTACGCCTACTATAAAAATTAATTAATACCGTAAAATATGGAATATATTTTTAAAATTAAAATTTAGAATATACATAGCATATCAAAGGTATCTATAAGTTATTAATAATTCTGATAATAATTATGCAATGCCATGACGAAGCAAAATGTTAGATGTCTTACAAATAAATTAATATTTCATCAAAATATCCCGGATTCGGCTCCGACTCAAAACTTTGTTCTATAGAACTTAGGACAAGCACCACATTCTACATTTGCGTGTTATCTTCCGTGATAATGAAATTCTCCGCGCTAATGGAAGATGATTAGATGGACTGATTTAAATTTTAAATGCACTCTGGTGAGGTGAATGGATTATCACTTTAATTAATCATTCAATATTGATATTGTTATGGAGACAATTTTCACAAACATCAAAAAGCGTAAGAATTGAGGCAGATGTCTCCAACTAAAGTGACATCAGAAAATTATAAAACTGCCGTCGCCAACTTGGTTGACGAAATTCGCATGAATATGTTGGTGTATTGTGGAAACTGTTTTAGAATCAGTGCCACTTCCTACCCTCTTGAGGATTGATACTACATTAAAAAGGTTTGGCAAGATATTATAGCTCGTTTGCATATTTTAAAATAAGACAGCTGATATGGTTTGGAAAAGAACTGTTAGCAATAAACATAGAATAGAAATTTTACTATATTTATTTATGTAGTCATTTTCCTAACGGATAAATACCGGTTATATGATGATATAAAAATTCAAAATAATGGAACAATATTATGGAGCAGAAAAAAAATGAGTCATTTTTATATGTGGATTTCCTGGACTTAAAAAATAAATATATGTCCCATAATATCTTGATAGGTACGTTGACTATCTTTTTATAAACCCACTATAAATAGTAGTGATCTTGAAAATAACTTCTAATATGTACAGCACGAAAAGCTGTCAAGTCTAACCGATACAAATATTGAGGTAGTCCAAGGTTCAGTATTGGGTCCGATAAAATTCTTCATATGGACGATTTAACAAAACGTACATCTGTATCTAATTTTATTTTTTGTTCGGTGACGATATAATAGTAATTTAAAATAATCATGATTAAGTAATGAGTAATTCTTTATTGTTTAATGTTATTGGTAACGAAAAAATAATTAATGATTCATGGAATTTATTTATAAAAAAACAAAGTCAATGAGTCTAAGGTATCGTGCATGGGACAATGATTTGCTCAATAACATAAAGTCTGATTAGAACACAATTTGACCAGAGAAAATCATATGACCTATGTCTGTATAATTTGAGAAGGACTCAAGAAGTGGAGATGTAGGAGTATATCTAAAGGTGAATTTACAGTATGAAATTTTAAATAATAAATTCCATGAAACAGTTGAGCAGCTATGGATAAAAGTAAATTTGTTTAACAAACTGTATATCTGATATTTTATATTCATTTACAATGATATCAGGGAACATAAAACTGGTAGTTCTTACGTCAAACCACAAAAAGCATTCTTACCTTTTTAAGTGCCATTTTAATTTTAAATGATGCGAACAGCTACACATTTGGCACAAATGAAGTGCAAAATATATCAGATCATTCACCTATATCTTCCCGTTTAAAAATTTGTTCACCGAGAAACATTCAGCAAACTTTTAGAACCAAGAGCTTGAAGCGCATTTGCCAAGATCTTTACCAAGAATTTTTATGTTTTTGAAAACGTAATAAACATAAAACATTAATGATCATATTGAACTTTTTGGTTTAATATAAATAATGTTAAATATCTTTGACATCTTTGTTCTGTTAAAGATATTGTAATAAAAAACATAAACCAGTTTGGATAACCGATAATATTTTTAAAAATATGCTGTTAACGAATTTAAACAGATTTAAAAAATGCTCAACATAGGAATTATTACGAAAATTTACGAAATTTAACGAATATTAATATCTAATTAATAGCTAATGAAAGGAAAAGTTGTTTTAAATTTTTGTTTAAAGAATGAAGATATGCTAAAATTCTCTGGAAAAAATTACTTACTCTTTATAACAGACGCGCACAGAACACACTTTCTGAAATATTAAATAAACCTGATGGATACAACTTAACTTTTTGCAATGTTCTACAAATTTATCTCGTCCGGACAATGAACTAATTTGTAATCGCAATTTAAAAACAAATTTTAATGATTTATTTTCATTTACACCCATATCAGAGGCAATTATTTATGAATAGTAAAAATAAAACCCATATCTACAGGACTCGATGATATCAATATTGACATGTTACTTTCATGTTGTCCATTTGCCTTTTATCATCAATACTACAAACACAGGCCTTTTAGAGGATATCTTTCCATACTCTTGCAAAATATATACATTTTTAACTTTAGTGAATTTCGAACAATTTCCAGTGTTGTCCAGGGTGCTGGAAAATATGGATTTTTAAATTCGAAAACTCATTAACGAACATTCAATTCATTCTACCCATAATCGATCTCATTTCGGCACAGCTCACAGCTGTGCTACGTCATTTACCCCAGTCGCTATCTACATTGAATAAGATTGACATTTTGTATGATTATGTTGCAAAGACTAATATGCTTATATTCACTAGATAATTTATATAAATATAAGAATCCGATATGCTCTCATAATTTGAGTAATAAATTCCCGCAAAATTTACAATTAGTACGGGGGCCATGAACCTTCCCGTGGCCCTTTGAAGTCGCGACGAGTAAATAGGTGTTTTCGACGTATTTTTTCATGCTGAATCCAAATATGCAACTCAATTTTACGGAATCATGCAAGAAAAATTGTTATTGACATTTTAATTGTTTATAAGGCTATAACTTCAAAGTTAACAATGGAAGGAAGAGTTTTCAAATTGTTTATGATTTCTGATACAAAAACAAAGAAAACACTTTTTGTAAAATTAAAATCGACTGATTAGAATCGGAGATATTGGTCATTTATTATTAACAAATTGCATAATTACGATTTTTCCGCACTATTTCACTCATAACTCGGCTGCTAGTCAACGTAGAAAGTTCTACCAGGTCTCATTTTAAAGCTAAAGCTTCAAGCTTTAAAATCTTTTATAGTTAAATATCCCACCATGCTTTTGAAATATTTTACAAATGAGGAGCCTGAAATTTTTGCGGAAAAAAGATAAGTAATTTGTTTATACGCATTTTGAGGAAAGTTAACCTATAAATATCAGCAATTGAGTTATACATTATTATTGTACATCTCAAAACGAACATTTTTTGACTTGCTGAATGTATTTTGATTGATTTTTCGCCGAGTAATATTAATTTGTAGTTGGAGCGCTTTCGCGCGCAATGCGCACACTGAGTACGCGTTACATATAGTGACTACCGTTTTATTCCTGGCTTTACTTAATAAATAATTTTTGAAATATTTACATTAATATATAATTTGTAAATAATAATAAACAAATACATAATTTTTTCTAAAGTGTAATAATGAAAAAAAGTTAATTCATTCTCTCATACTATGACTTTCTAGACACTTTCTTTTCTATATAGAGCAAACTTCATTAATGTAAAAAATTACAGCAAATGAAACTCAACGGATAATTGACCTTGTACGAGAACGAAATTATCCGATTTCTTCTCTTCTTAAATATGAGCTGACTGAACAAAATATTTTATTTGATAATGATGGTTTTTCAATACAGCAGATAAAAGCTCGCTCGTACGAGAAATGGAAAGTAGTGAATTGAAAAGCTCTTATGGTAAATTTTCTAAAACCGAAGTTCCTACTGTATTGTTGGTCGATGTAATGCTTATTGAACGTAAATTTGAGCTAGGATCATCTAAAAATTTCAATGATTTGGCTAAAAATTTTTTCAGTTATGTGAAACACAAAGATTCACTGCAAAATACTACGAGAGTTGATCTCGTTTTTGATTCATACTCTAGTTCTTCTATAAAATCGTCTGAACATTTAAGAAGAAAAAAAACGGAAAGTCTGTCAATGTACAAAATTATAAATGGAGAAAATCCAGTTCCAAAGCAAACTGATAAATTTTGGAATTCTGATAGGAATAAAATTTTGCTTCAAGAATTTTTACGTAATTTTGCCTTCGATAAATCTGATATTTTCAATAACATTCAATTGGTGTGCAGTACTATCAACGAATTACCTTGCATTAGCAACAAAGATACTGACTTGGAATATTTACAACGACCAGATGTTGAGGAAGCAGATCTCAAATTAATGATCCACATAATGCACGCTGTAAAGAACGGATATAAAAATGTGTATCTCATCTCATCGGATACTGATGTATTTGTTTTGTCGTTATACTTTTTCAAGCAATTTGACAACAGTGGATTACAGGTAGGAAAATAAGTGCTTTTTTCAAGAAGTATTATTCTGCGAAGATTTTTAACAATATATTTTTATGGCTTTTTCAGACGCTTTGGATTCAAACAGGAGTTAAAAATTCAAAACGAGATATTCCTATGCACACTATTCATAACTATTGTGGTGAAACATTTTGCTCCGTCCTGCCAGCTTTGCACCATATGACGGGAGCAGATTATTCTAGTAAAGTGGGTACAAAACCAGCAGCTTTACAAGCAGATCCTACAAAATATTTAATTAATTTCGGGCGAGATAATTGTTTTTTATTATTATTAATTTTTGTAATATAATACATCACTTGCATCAATACTTGCTAGTAAAGATTGCGTGAATTTTTCAATATCGCCCTATCAATTTTCAGCATTTTTGAATACATCAAAACATTTTTTAGATGTAATAATAATTACACTTCACTATTTAGTTCTTTCAGATGAAACAATTCACATTGATTTGAGAAGAGGAGAGGAATATTTAGTGGAAGTTATGAAAAAAATGCAGGCTGTAAAACATTTGATGAACTAAGATTTAAAATATATTCCCATTCCCGTAAACACCTCATCGAGCAGTTACCACCCACATCTGCTACCATTAAATTACATATTTTAAGATGTTTATATATAAATTTTGTACAGACTAACATTTTATCGGTTAATATTAGCCTTGTAAATCCAGAAAAATTTGGATGGATCAAGGAACAAGATTTACTTTTGCCCCAAAAAATGCATGATTTGTTGCCCCCGATGAGTGAACTTGTACCAAATTGTACATGTAAGATGTGCACAACTAAATGGTGTCGCTGTAAAAAAGTTAATTTATCCTGCTGCATGTTTTGCGCATGCAAAAAAGACAATACATGCAAAAACAATCAATAAACAGTTAGTATTAGTAGAAAATGAATTAACTTTTTTTTCATTATTACACTTTGGAAAAAATTATGTATTTGTTTATTATTATTTACAAATTATTTATTAATGTGAATATTTCAAAAATTATTTATTAAGTAAAGACAGGAATAAGACGGTAGTCGCTACATGTAACGCGTACTCAGTGCGCGCATTGCGCGCGAAAGCGCTTCAACTACAAATTAATATTACTCGGCGAAAAATCACTCAAAATACATCCAGCAAGTCAAAAAATGTTCGTTTTGAGATGTACAATAATAATTATAACTCAATTGCTGATATTTATAGATTAACTTTCCTCAAAATGCGTATAAACAAATTACTTATCTTTTTTCCGCAAATATTTCAGGCTTTCATCACTTGTAAAATTTTTCAAGAGCGTGGTGGGATATTTCACTACAAAAGATTTTGAAGCTTGAAGCTTTAGCTTTAAAATGAGACCTGGTAGAACCTTCTACGTTGGATAGGAGCCGAGTTATGAGTGAAATAGTGCGGAAAAATCGTAATTATGCAATTTGTTAATAATAAATGTGCAATATCTCCGGTTCTAATCAGCCGATTTTAATTTTTCAAAAAGAGTTTTCTTTATTTTTGTATCAGAAATCATAAAAAATTTGAAAATTCTCCCGTCCATTGTTAACTTTGAAGTTATAGCCTTATAAACAATTAAAATGTTAATAACAATTTTTCTTGCATGGTTCCGTAAAATTGAGTTGCATATTTGGATTCAGCATGAAAAGATACGTCGAAAACAGCGATTTACTCGTCGCGACCTCAAAGGGCCACGGGAAGGTTCATGGCCCCCGTACTAAATACGAGGAAAATCGGGTGTAAGTTTTGCAGTTACATAAATGAAGATTGTATTGCAAAGTATGAAAACCACAATTCCAAACACGCTGTTCGCATAGAGGCTTGGGGATATGCTTGTATTTTAAACTTCTGCAATGATTTATTACTCAAAATACAAGAGCACGCCGGATTCTTAGAAATCATGATTTTGACTGACAAGGCAAAGTTTTGTCAGCAAGGATTTTACAATGGACGAAACAAACATTTTTGGCTTCTGAAAATCCACATATGATGTTGAAAATCAAGTGAAATTTAGAATTTTTGTTTGATAATGAACCAAGAGGTACGCTATTTTATGTATGATGGAAATTTGAATGGTAAAAGATACATGGAAATTCTTCAAAACCTGGCATAAACATTTTTTGAAAATTTGCCACTGGCTAGAACTGAATAATAGTGGTAACATATGGATGGGGTACCTCCCACAATACAATAACTGGGGATATCAAATTGACATCCTTGTTCAATGGCCGCTGGTGGGGAAATGGGTGACCATTTCTGTAGCCTACAAGATCCCCAGATTCTACACCTTTAGACATTTATATTTGGGTCGGACAAAAGATTTGGTTTATTCTTCACCAAATTATTTGACAGTCTCGATCCCAATGGAATCAGAAGTGCTAATCATCTGTTGAAAGTAGAATAACAGAATGTTTGAACAAAAATGGTGATCTCTTGAGACCAACACTTACGTTAGAATTCCGCCAACATTGTTCTCGTTCGTTAATAATAATTTATTGCTGTGGTGCGTAATTAAATAGGAATCCATTAAATTAAATTGTTATGACTGTCTTTTGTTTCCATGACATACTTGAAAACCAAGGAACCTCTCGGCAAGACAAGATATTTCTTGATTTGTATTCAATTATTCAATTTTCTTTCTAATGGTGTCAAAAAACCACTAGGTGCCATTTGAAAAACTTTAAACTATACTTTTTGACAGTTTTTTGATTGCGACATTCGCCCATATGACAAAAATGGGGCCTCCGGTGGGAGATCAGGTTTAATCAATCTAACTGCTTCATAAAGGACCCCGCAGAGAAACATAGGATTTGGGATCCCGGTGAAAATTAAGAGTTCAAATGGGACCAAAGCTCGAGAATCTTTTATTTTGGAGTTACAGCAAGAGTAAACGTCGAAAATTCGTTAATTCGTGAAAAATCTTCAAAATAAAAGGTTCTCGAACCTTCGTCCCTTTTGAACTTTTCATCAGGAAGGTCTGTACTACAGCATATCTCAATTTCGATCATTGTCCCCCGAGTAACTCCAAAATAACAGGTCCTCGAGCTTTGGTCCCATTTGAAGTTTTGATCAGGAAGATCTAAACTACAACACTCAATGTCGACCATTTTCTCCGGGGTCCCAAATCCCTTGTATTCAAATTTTCGATCTTGGCTCTCGCTGTAACTCCAAAATAAAAGGTCCTCTAGCCTTGGTCTCAACTGAAGTTTTGATCAGGAAGATCTAAACTACAACACTCAATTTCGACCATTTTCACCGGGATCCTAAATCCCATATTTCTGTGCGGAGTTCTTTTTTTTATACATTTATATAACGTCGGCCTATTTCCGCTACTGAGGCCTAACACCGACGCTTGTAGACGAGCTACCCCCAACCAGGAATTTTGCCGAACCTCTTCCCTTAAGAAGAGTAGGGATCTTTTACTTGCCTAACATTTAATAGACAAGGGACCGACGGCTTTACATCCCCTTCGAAGGATGGTATATCTCCTATACAACCCTCGCCTAAGGTTGTATAGCTTCCGCGCATACACTGATATACAAGCGAAGCGAGGACGCGGTTTCCGTTGGAATGGTCACCCATCCAACTAATAACTGCGCCTGACGTTGCTTTACATCGCATACCGAAGTATGTACATAGTAAAGACGCACCTACGCTAGCCCCGCGGAGTTCTTTGGTTTCATATATTTAACCAGTTTGCGAGATTTGTTAGTAAACTTTTATAATGACAATTTTTTCCCAAAGGAAAAAAAAGATGATATGTCAAGAATTATGAGATAAACGCCAGTGGAACCACGTAAAAAAAATTGTAGGCTTCTATTTAAAATAAGAAAATTAGTTCTGACTTTTGGCACACCCTGTGTAGCTGGAGGACTGAAAATATTTTAAGTAGAGGAGCATGACCGATTACGGATGCATACCAAGTTTCATGTTTCTAATCCAGCTGCAAGTTGAAGAACTGCTCGGCCTAAGCAAATTATCTTTTATACTGTTATGTGCCGCCCTCTTTCCTACCTAATTAGCTACCAGTAAAACGGTAGTTCGAGAGTTACCCAGAGATGGCGCCAACTATCAGAAATTTCGAGACTACAGTTTTGTTCCAGAATCATTGACCAGAATATGAGGGGGCTGGTGGCTCAATGGGTTAGCGTGTCTAGCTTTCCCTCTGGCATACCTAGCGAGGTCGATCGAGTCCCACCTAGGTACTGCGAAATAATTTTTAAATATAAATTATCCCCAAGATGTGGTTCGGATCCCACTATAAACTCTAGGCTCCAGCTCCTTTACTCAGACAAATCTAGATCTCCTAAACTTAAGAGAATCACTCAGGTGACCTGGAAGGCAGTTAATAAACATAAACATTTAAATAAAAGGGAGAATTTTAAAATAAGGGTCACGGTTTATAAAAGAAGCATAACCAACGCGCTGAGTGCAGTTATATTTTAGATAAACCAGGTGATCAAATAAGATAGAGAACAGTGAATAAACTATTACAGTGACAATAAGTAGTGAACTTATAGTAGTTAAGAGTTATAGTTAGTGTGTAATTATAAGGGTTAATTATTGTAAATTTAGTGTTGATAAATCAGTGGTTAATGACAATTCGTGTTGCAATTATTGAACCTACGTTCGGGGTGTTTACTGGAGGGTGTAAACACGTAACAATACGATACTTTTCACAGAATTTGCTTATTTATGTATATTCTTTCAGATACATGACAATTGTTTCGTCAACATAGTGGCTTCTTCGGATGTGGGTAATAGACGGGCTCAAAATGGATAATTTCTCATATTGACAAACAGATACATGTTCAGCTGCTGTTGTACTGTACTAATTTCAGGTGGTTCAATTTGCAATAAGCAGGTTTATATTAAAGGAATATAAAAACAAGTTTAGTTGCAACTTAATGTGTCAGAGATAAAAACATCTTCACTAACCCAGTTTTCCTGCACTTTAAAGTATATATTGAGTTTCTTAAAAAATTAAATAATAAAACCGGACCTCTTGCACTGCCTGTTTATTTGCGATAACAACAAACTTTTCTTCAGAGAGTTGCAAAAGTTCGATCATGACTCTTGGCTCTGCAATAAATTGGTTAACTTTTAACCTCAGATACGATTCCGCATTAACTTTATTTTTAATAGCGAAATCAGCTAAATATAAATAATATTACAGCGTGTTTCCAATAGATAACTAGCTCTGGAGAATTATAATAGAAACATGAAAATCATTCTAAGCTGTAATTTCATTAAAATCGACATTCCTTAATAATTTTCGTTATCGGTACAACAACTGGGTATCTAGTTTTGTGTTAATTACATTTAAAACGTGCCCATAATCCTAGCCTTTAGTATAGGAAATTTTGCTAGTATGGCGTCAATTTAATTGGCAAAGTTAAACACAGTTACACCACGAATTTAATACCGGAATGGCCTGATCTCAGCTGCCAATATTCAGAGATAATAGAAAAAAAAGCGGTAGCTAACTTATTGTTAAATCGGAATTAATTCAGTTATACACTGTGTCCCAAATTGGGGGTACGGACATTGCTATCTCTGTTATTATTCGAGATAGAGAAACGGTTAACTGGGGACACTTTTGAAGAATTTTGTGACCGTTTCGATGCCGTTTTTAAATTTGGCCTAGCTAACTTCGTTTCCGGAATATTTTCTCGTATCTGCCTAATCTGATGACTGGTGAAATTTCTATCGACATTTGTTTCTCAGTTAATGCCACTAACTTTGTTTTTTCTTATGGACGCCATATTGGATTTTTTGTATGTTCAATAGTGCTCAAAATTCCCCTTTCAATGATGTATCACAATGTCAGGAAAAAATTTTTTACTGGTGTAAAATATGAAAAAATTAAGTTTTCTAAGTAGGCTATGAAGAAAATTTATTAATAATTCGATTTTATTAACTTCAACTTAAAATTAAAACAAACGTAACCGGCCAATGAGGGCTGTGCAAAAAAATGCTTTACTTAGAGTGTTAGTTCAGGGTTTGGTGGTCCCCCCTGTATAGTCATCGGCCACAAAATTTTATTATAGTGTGCCTGCTATGAGCCCTGAGAGTTTACGTGGAGACAGGCACACTGGCTAGCTGTTCCTGCGGGGGTCGTGGTTCGTTTTGAGGGTGATTTAGGGTAGTGGGTGGTAATAAGAAAATCTACGAAGTAAAATACAAATAGCCAAATTTATTACACTGTAAAATATCCAAAAATGGGTATACAAATACATATATATAGGACGCAAGAGTAAAAACAGTTAACCAATATTGTACAAAAAAAATCACTGATGGTTGACGCTAAAAATAAGGTTTGCCGCCGGTCATGATCACGTCTGGCGTGCCATATCATTCTGGGCACTTATACGTATTATAGCGTAAATAATGACTTTGTTAAACACTTAGAATTATAAAAAATCTCCAAAACTATACAAAACGAAGAAATGCAAGGGCTAAAATCGGTTGCGTAACCCAAATAGTGATAGCTAATATTTTAAACCTCCACTGTTACAAATTAGCAAAAACAATAGGCAAAAATATTAGGTTATTAAAAACAATTCTGTACAAGGAAAAGAGTTCGTCCGCAGATGGCGGAAGTGAATAGAATCAACTAATATATAAAATATTCGACACTGACAACTACTTGTATAAGATGAAAATATTAAAAATGTTTCTCCAACTACGGAGTTCAGTATGAAAATATTAATTGTAGAACGATACGCTTACAGTTGGCCGCTGGTTGGCGATATCCTAGGCGTGCTCCATCAATCTGGACTCCGCTCTCACTGCAAAACGAGCCCTACTTCTTAGCTGCCCCTCGTACATAGCCACAGCAACATTGGTTGGCAATAAAGCTGATGACAGGGGTTGATTGTAAGAACTGATGACAAGAATCAATGCCAAAGCTGGTTTTAAAAAGCCCTACAAAGAAGATCAAGTCTTAGGCACTATTTCTGGCCCGCAAAAAAAATGGATGATTTCAGGAAAGAAAAATAATCTGAATATTAGAAGATAAACTTACCTGGGGTTGTTTATCGGCTTAAAGTAGCCTTCTCGTCCTAAGAGAGAGAGGTATATAAATAACGTCGCAAAAACTTCAGCTGGAGACGGCTCGGGGCGACCGAAAGTAAGGAAGAAAAATCCAGCAAAACTGCTCCCGTGGCAAGAACAATAAAACAAACACACCAAAGAAGATCAGGTTCGTTGCCACTTTTAAAAAACCTTTCCACCATAAATCCCCAAATTGGGTAAGCACAAAATGGCTGCAGAGGCAAAGATCTTTTCCTTCTAGTTACGAATCGCCCAAACTGCGTACCCCTCTATCAGAAAAACGGGACTCCAACAAAAACCCGGACTCAACGTATTTCTATAGCCGTCGCTTCTCTGTAAATATCCACTTGTTAAAATTAGATTATGTTTATGTTGCGAGGCCATAAAATGGACCGTAACACAAATTAATTAATAACTCAAAGAAATTGTTCAATATGCCATTCTTGTTCATTAATGCACTTTTGACATCGCTTTAATATTGAACTACACGCTCTCCTTAAAGTATTTCTGTTAACAGCAGCCAAAGTATTTCTTACACGTTCTTCTAAATTTTGAAGAGTTTCTGGTGGTTCAAATGAATAAACTTCGTTTTTTGTATGCTCCCAAAGAAAATAGTCCAACGGAGTGAGATCAGGAAACCTGGCTGGCCATAGAACGTTGCAATTATTTTATTATCAAAAGTTGTTCCTATGAATAATTATGTTACTATGCCGCTATTATGTGGTAGACAACCATCGTGATGAAACCAAATCTGGTTAATATCTTCTACAGCAAGTCTAAGAGCTGGTATTATTTGTTCTTGCAACATTCGCAAACAATTTGGCACCGTTCAAATTAACATGATAAATAAATGGTTCAATAATGTGATTACCTGGAAAGTATTTTTTTTATATATATAATGAATTATTATCAATGAATGATTTTAATAAGTTTACCTATGATGCCACACCAGACTGTGAATCCAAATTAGGTATGAATTTGGCTAATTATGTGAGGGTTCTGGATACTCCAGTAGTGTGCGTTATGTCTATCGAAAACACCATATTTAGTGAATCTAGTCTCGTCTGTCCATAATACTTGAACGAAAGTCTGGGTTCTGCAGACATTTTTGTACAAACCAATCACAGTATCATAGTCATTTTCTTGTAAACCTTGAACGATAGTTGGTTTTATGGGTCATAATGATTTTTCTTTAAAATGTTATACATAGTTGTTTAGGAAACATTTACTTGATTTAAAATGCTGTAGCATTGTCTTCTACGTATTCTAATACAGCGTTTTTTCGCTCTTCGTTATCTATCTCATAAGTATCATTTCCTTTTCCTTTAAACCGTCCATAATTTAATAAATTAATAGCAAGAGTCCTAAAATACCTTTGATTCGGTTGCACACGTTCTGGAAAGTTATCCTCATAAATTTTTGATGCCTCATCAGTATTTGTATTTGATTTAAAATAAATCTTTAGCCGAGAGCGTTCAATAAAAGTTCGTCTCTTAACGATTTGTTTTGATTTCTCGCTCCTTTGTTTCGCAGATTTTTCAATTGTCACCCTTGCGCCCCTTACATGCGGATATTTGCAAAAGTAACGATAGAACACTGTATTGTCATCCGATCTTAGTAACTGTGCAATATTTCATCAATTGATTATGTCAGGAAGTGTGTTAAATAAAGGATGCAAAATTTGTAGACAACCATTCTGAATAAAAGAAATAAATACTACATTCTTAGTTAAAGAAAAGCAAGTAATTATCAAATTTAACTACTGAGTGCAGATGGAGATTGGGCTACTATTTTAGCAGCCAACTAGGCCTCAGACTGGTCCATTGTGTCTAGGGATTTACAGTTTAGTGTGGATGATTCCACACTTAATGACCAGCCACTTTTGTGCGTACCTCCGCCTGCGAGGAGGGTTCTTGGCCTAAATGCTGCATGTTGAACGGACCAGGAGTTATAAGTTCACTCCTCAAGGTCGTGTGACAACAACCAATATGTCGGACAGACCAGGGGTTGGGAATTCACCCACACAGCCTCAAGATGACAATGTCAAGATTGTTTCAGTCAACAATCCCAACTCAGCATTACCACCCCCTAGATCATCAAGGGATGATTTTTTGAATCAATTCTTTTTCAAGAGTTTGTCGTAAGGGGCCAAGGAATTTGTCGTGCCAAAAAAAAAAAATTGTCGCGAAAATCTATTACGCAGAAACAGAAGAATTAATGCACATCCCTCTGTCTCAGCACTACCACCCCCGTAAATCATCAAGGGGTGGTTTTCGGTATATTATTTGCTCACAACCAATTCACGACAAATCACTATGATATTCAGAGCCCTTAATGTGTTAATACTAACTTGACTATCAAGTTGGCATTTACCATGTTGGTTTTTAAATAAAGCGCAACAACTTTTTTCTTTTCACGACAAGTTTACGACACAAAAGCAACAATTAATCTATCTGACATTGCAAAATTTTGATATGGTAATGCTAACTTGATGGACGGCAATAAGATACGAAGTAAACCGGTAAGGCAAGATGTCACAGGAATGACAGTTTAAGTTCAAAAGACTTGTCATAAAAATCATGTTTTTTTAAGTTTGAATAAAAAGAGATTTTTTAACCATGTAAACAATGATGAAAAACTCAGAATATTTAGGGGCCACGCAACAAAATAAAACAAAAGAATTAAATCCAAATAGCATTTCTTAAATTATATTTGACTTCGCTCAAGGACTGGTTATTCAGTTCAGCAAAAATGTGTAAGAAAAACTTTGTATCCCAGATTCCAGAGCCCCCAGACCTACGTCATTTTAGCAAGGCTAAGACTTTCACATAAATGCGTAATATGTAGGTAAAAACGTATTGCGTATTTGCTAGCTTGAAAGCGGGGTCATTTTACAGTAATAGGTACTGAAGGTAAATAAAAAATCTTACTCTTACGTTCATATAGCAAAAAGTATGTAAGTTAATTAACAGCCGGGTGTAGGTGGTTTGTACACATAATACTCAATAAAGACATTTTAATTGGTAATTGGTTGGGTTGCCGATTTTCACGTGTGAGGTTGAGGGTTCGAATCAACTCTTTACATTTTTTTCTACATTTTGTACGAGATGTGTTTCGGCTCGATTAACAACAATAAATGTGTAATATGGAGCTAAAAACGCATGCGTAAGTACTTGCTACCTTAACAGTCGACGTTTCATCGTGTCTGAGGGGATGTTAGACCCTTCGTATTGGTCTGGCCGCTTACAAAAGGTCTTAAAATACTACTTACTATACTAATTTTTCTCCAACTGTACAGCGTCTGGTGGAAATTAGAGCTCATGGAAAGCATCTGGCAATAATAAATGTTGGTTCTTAATAGTATTGTGTAAAACATATATTAAAAACTATCTATGCTACTTTAACGTAAAAAAGTAATTAAGATTTTTATTCACCTTCAGTACCTGTAGAAGAAAAATGTAAAGAGTTGATTTGAACCCTTCTACCTCACACGTGATGTTGCGGACCTCTAGCGTATACGACCCACCACACGCCTTAGCGTTTTGTGGGTCGCATAATAACAACCGCTACGTCCGTAGCAGAGTTTCGCTATTGTCCACGGGAGGCGCGATATACTTCCAGCTGGTGAAAAGGCGAGAGACATTTTTTAATGGCGGTATATGGTTGATAATCCCACAAAACTCGGTTTATCCAAGGCATCCTGGTGGATTTTGGGATTGTCAACACATGAACATTTTCTCCATCTGTTGTTGTTCCGTTTAGCGGAATATTTTGTTGTTGTGAGTAAATTTTAACTGCGGAAGCAGGATATTTAAGTATACAAGGTAAGTTAACCTCTTCGCCATCTTACCTGTTCTCTACCCACGTGCGTCAGAAATTTACAGGCTTTCCTTTGGAAGTATCGTGTCGACTTGAAAGACGGACTCGACCCCATTCATCCAACTGTGGCTTTCTAGAAACATTGGTGGATTGTTCCCTCATCAGTGAGGTAAAGTATATTTCTTTTTTGGGTTATGTCAGATTTAAATTGCTCTCATTAGGCATGCTTCACGTGCATTTCCGCCCATGCAAATTAAATCGAAATATTTTTAGGGTTCCACGGACGGGCCTTCCACACACATTAGAAAGTTCCAGGGCTGGAGAGGCTATAATCAACCCCCATCCTCGGGTCAATTTCTTTCGTCCCGAAGACACCACCGTAGGGCTACTGTTTCTTCAACGTCGAAGTCGGTATCGTACCACCCTAGATAAGTGTGTTGTTTTTATTTACCGGGGACCGCCTTCAGTGGTTCTGCGCGGTTGTATTCCATTCATACTTACTTTTGTATTGTAACTTGTACATATTTAAAGATTTTATGCATTGATATTTATTTAAGGAGGTTCTCTAAATCAGACCCATTGTGGCCGAATTTATTACCATTTATCTTTACGTTGTAAACCGATGTGTAGCTACACGAGGCATTTTATTAATGTTGTAACTTATTAATCAAGAAATTTGCAACATCTTTTGAACATCGCCAGGTTACATGCTAGAGAATCAATATTTGTAAGTTCTGTAATATAGTGCATTTCATGTTTAAAGAAAGTGTTATTATTTCGTCTGCGACCACTACATATGGAGCCTTCAGTGATTTGTGTAAGTAAGTAAACTAATAATTTGTCATAGTTTATGTAAACTTGGGCTTAACGCCCTGAGATAGTCTGAGCTAGTGAAATTTTATCGTGGGCACGTAGCATCACTTATCCGGGGTAAGTTGTGTCTGCGATATCTGCTACGCTACAGTAGCCCAAGTGAGTTTCTTTATGTAATATCTTATAACCATTACTATCCAACGTACTTATTTATTTATGTATGTGTAAATCGTAGCAGTGAGAATCGGGCAATTCAGTACCTATTACCTTTCAAGCTCGCAAGTACGCAATACATTTTTACCTATATATTACACATTTATTGTGAAAATTTTAGCTTTGCTAAAATGACGTAGGTCTGGGAGCTCTGGTATCTTACTCTATTTCCATAATAACCGATATTCAACTGAGGAGACATACTATAGCAAAATGATACTAACTAATATAGATATGAGAAAAATATGGAACAAGATAGACACGGAAACAGAACTTTACGAAAATCTTATTTCTCAAACATCGACTGGGCACGAATGATGGCGCCTTGAATCTGTTTAAACAAAGGCATCCGATACCAAAGAGAACCGGACGTGGACAAAGCTCGTTTATTTGTTCCAATTCACTGCACACAATGCACATTACTTGTTTACCAATAGTCAAATAGGAAGGCATATCAGGGCTCTAATACCTCTCATAATACCCTATTTACTGTGCCGAATATCTCAAGCAGATAGGGGATATGAAACGATCGAAGTTGAACTCGAATTCGTGATAGACCACTTGAATATGTTAAATTAATATGAAGAGTACAGATTTAATACTATAAGTATAGTATGAGAGTTCCATTCATATAGTTCTCATACAATGAAAATTTATCATGAAGAGGTAACAAGTATTGAATCATTAACTTGCAACTAATTCTGAATAAGTTATGTGGAATTCCGATATGTTGCTTTCCTACATTTTTTGGCTTGATACAAAAGGGAAACAAATAGAGATTTAATGAAACTGCCTGTTAATTCTTATTTACTCCTTCAGAAAATAAATAAATTAAAGCTGGTAACACATCTTTGTTTTCTTGTACAATGTGGAAGTTAGAGGCTTTCAAATTTGCAATAAAAATTTGTTCATAGTAAAAAAAATGCCCAACATTAAGCGCCGAAAAAATTATTTTATACGTGAAGGAAACATAATAAACTATACTTGAGAAGTTGAGAGTATTTAATACTTAAAGTTACCTTTCAGTTCTTTTTATCGAATTTTTGCGTGAGAAGTTATAAAAAATTAAATACGTCTTTGCACACGTGTTGTATAGTGTGTCCGACCAGAATTAAAACCGTATAAAAACTAAGAGCCGGCAAAACAGTCTGCATCTCTTTATTGTTTTCCTTATAACAAGAATTTCTATTTACCTCCGCAAGCGATGCCGCCTATTTTTGCCGGTTTTTAGTTTTTATACGGTTTCAATTCTGGTCGTATACACTATAGTATATTTCTGTGGTCGAATCAAAATGCCATGTTTACACGTATGTGTTGGCTTCGGAAAAGTATAGGATCCCGTGACCTCAGGATTAAGAACTACAGTCCCTAGGACTATCAATGATAATGATAAAATATATTGTTTTACTTACAATTCAAAGAATGAAACTCTGGTCTTCATCATCTATTTTTCCAGCAAAATGTTAATCAAATATTTATTCACAGTCGGCTCCGTCCGACTACGACCACTTGTACTTTTACAACCCTTATGTAAAATAATCTTTTACTGCTAAGATAACGTTTGATGTATAGACAAGTAAGGTTACTTAAGAGTCTACATCTGTTATGAATAGAGTGGAGAACATGTTAATTCCGAAAGGAGGTATTTATTTAGTAAGGAAACATAATCTACAATGAGCTAACTTTCAAGGAAGGACAGTCTTAAAGACTACAAAGACAATTGCGTTAGATGTCCTAAAGATATAGTACCCTTTCTGAGAGCCTTTTGAGGTTGTTTACTGATGAGTAGAAGTTTGCAAATGGCGACTTGATAAGACATATATACAGGGTTATGTGGAAAAAAAAATGAAATAAAATAATGTTAGATTCTACTTGCAATAGTTTTGAAATCGTTTACGAGAGTCGAGAACAGGATTCGTCAAATGCTAAATCTGTTGTAAATAATCTAACGTATTTAAAGCTGTCAAAAAATTAAAATTAAAATGACGACGGGGCCAGATGGTGTTCCGGCATTTCTTATTGGGGACTGCGTTCATATATTTACATAAATTCTTTAACAAATATTGTCATTGATAGTAGTATGGTAATCTCATATGCTGACGACACGACGGTTATTTTTAAAGGAAAACATGGAAGGAAGTAAGACCACTCAATCAGTATAGGAATTGCAAAAATAAAAACTTGGTTAGACTCATTTAAGTTAACACTAAATGTTGATAAAACGAATTATATAGCATTCTCGTTGACTGCAGCTATAGTCTAGTATACTTTAACTTGGCGTGTGTATGTATGAGTTAATATTTCCGTACGATTTCATTTTCTCTTGTACACAAAGATCCAGAAATATTGTCCACGTAGACAATGCTTCTGGACTATTGCTTTAACTTTGTGTACAATATGGGAAAAAATAAAATCGTACGGAAATATGAATTCATACATACACACGCCAAGTTAAAGTATACTAGACTATAACCGTCCAGATTTTAATAGTATCCATATTAAATCTATGGACAAAGATATAAAAGAGGTACTTGGGTGTTATTATCGATGAAAATCTCAAATGGGATCAACACACTATAAAACTGACCAATAATATTCGAAAGTTAATCAGTAAATTTTATATCATAAGGGAGATATTAGGAAAAAACTTCTAATTTGTGTTTATAAAGCATTAGTCGAATTCTTATTAAGGTACGGAATAGTATCTACAAAAAGGTTGTGCAGAACTATATTTTAAAAATTCACACTCTATTGTACACAAAAATATAAAATTAACCACTTTATGAAACCAGGAACAAAACAAATAAACTCCTGAAAATTCCCAATAGTAACCTTAATGTTACTTAAAATTTCTGAATTACATGGCTCCTAAAATTTTTAGTATTCTTCCGATCTAAATTAGATCAATAAAAAACCTAAAAAAAATTAACCACATCTGCAGGTCATTCATATCACAGAATTTACAGAAGTTTATGACCCTTTTCTAGTATATCAATTAAATTTAATTGGATTGAAACCGCGGTAGGTTCTTGATGAAACATATTTAATAGAATAATTAATTATAAACATTCAAAAGAATAGTTACAATACAGGTCAGTTTTTAAAACTCTTTGATAATGGTCGCAAGGCCAAAACATATGTCAGAGAAATATGAACAAAACTAATGAAACAATAAACCATGTACGTATTGTAACTATTCTTTTGAATATTTATAATTAATTATTCTATATCTATTAAATCATTATTAAGTGTTACTAACATTCATAGATTTAAGAAAAAAATTATACTGTAATTTCATTACTAGTATGTAAGTCTATGTTTATATAACATTTAAAATTATCGATACGGCATTAATCTTTGCACATACAGGATGTTTAATCATCTAGGTGCAATTATAAAATCACTAGGACTATATAAGTAATTTATACAGATTATGAATATGAATGTAACTAATGACAAAAGGATTAATAAATCGAATTGAATTGAATTGAATTGAATTGAACTGAACCGATCTGAACTGAACTGAATTGAATTGAACTGAATTGAATTAGAGTCTCTAAAATTATGACCAACAAGATGTAATGAATTCAAGAAGGATGACTGTTATTAAAATCCAATATCATAGTCAAAAATGTTTTGACTGCTGAATTTTTTTGACAAGTGCTTCTTCCGTGGATATATCGCATCCACGCCTGCCTTACAGTGTCTTATTGAATGCACTGGACAACTTCGTAACCTAATCTTTGTAAATTTAGTAGTTCGGTCTGCTTAAATTTTCTGTAAATCCGTTTTTTTTCTCTCGTGGTTGGAACATACCGGCATCGGCATCTAAAGTATTTATTCGGCTCTAATACAATACGCAATTGAAGGAGAAATGAGTTTCTAGTGTTTCCAAATGAATATACTTAATTGTATTCAAGTTGTCGAGGATCATTTGCCTAAATAAATTGTATTTAATTTTAATTAAATACGCAATTAAGGAAGAAGTGGGTTCTCATCGTGTTTAATACCAATTACGTTTAAATTGTTATTCACATAAGAATCTTCAAGAAAATATAATTAAATCATGGTGGTTAAACATTATTTCTCGATATTTTTGTGGCTGATAGTGTATTCAAAAATAGAAGTACTCTTTTGTACAGAATTCTTTTCGAAGATGGATAATCTGAAACCAACTATTCAGGCGTGCCATCACTGCTGACTAGTCCAAACGGTAAAATATTTTAACGAATAAATCAAGAGACACATTCTAAATCTTTTTAATCGCTTCCATAGCATAGCTATAATTGTCAACAATTCTTTTGTCAGTGTGTTCTTTATGACTTTTCAATTGAGTTTAGATAAAATATACCAATAAACTGGAAATTACCTGAATTTGTATTGTTTTACAAATTCATTTTAAAAAAATTTAACGTGCATAACTATAAATTGATCATTGTCTAAACGTTAATTGTAGTGTTCTGTTCACATTCATTTCAAGAAATGTAAATTAATCACTTTCCACAATGTAGGTATATACATGGAAGGAAATTAAAAATTGTGTTGAAAATACCGAATATACAGTACAACCATACAGTATTTGACAAAAATTATATGTTATATGAGAGCATATGAAAATGCTGAAAATGCAGTACTAATAGCAACTAAATTAAAGAGAACTACGGCATTCTGCGGTACCGATTGGACACGAGGATGCCCGACCACCAGCCAGAAATCACGTGGAGCGTGACGTTTCAGCGAGGCCACTTGTCGGGTTGGCTCAGGCGTCCGCTATGCCTACCGCAGGTGGTGAGGGACCGGTACCACGTAGCCAAACGCGCATGCGCGCCCTAGACTGCAGCATATATAAGGAGCCGCTCAACGCGGGGAACGTCAGTTCAGTTCTAGCAACGAGGAGCAGCAGTAGGCAGCTTTCAGTGAGAGCCTGAAGATGGCAGATGAGATTCTGCCGAAACGTCGTTTAGACAACCGTGACTGCTGGAGGAGTCGGCCATCGACGGGGAAGAGCACCCGGAAGTACAATAACACTTCAAACAATTATTTATTGCAACAATTACCGAGACAATTAAAAAATCTTGCAGATCACAAAATAATTGGTGTCGAATTGAAGGTACCCAAAAAAAATTTAACCCCTACATTTAGACGGGTATAACATCTAAGTAAAGAAAATATAGGAAACTCAAAAGCAATCTATTGGGAAAGTCATGGAACTATACATCAGTGGATCCGAACATTCTCTACAAAGACTTTATCAATAATATTACAGCCTCTTTAAATAAAACTGCACCCACAACAAAAATGCATGTAAATAATATCCCTTAGAAAGAGACAGAGCCAATAAAAGAATTGTACTTTCTAAATCACCGACTGATTGGAGTGAGAGAAATAAAGTTGGATATACGATAAAACAAGGAAAGAAAAGGTTTTACGACTTAGCAATAGTAATTATTAACCAATACAGTACAGGACAGCACGAAAATGGAGACAGTAATTTTTGTAAATGATAAGGATAGATTAGAAGGCAATTTTAATACACTTTATGCAGAGAGTTTAAAAGACATAGCAGACAGTATCGAAAGTGGCGCAGATGGTAAAATGAATGATATTATTCAGGTGCAAAATGATACAGAGTTGCTAGGAATTAAAGCAATTTCCTTGAACGAACTTCGTAAATTTATCATGGGTTTTAAAAGTAAGTCAACCTCTAATGAAGATGTAACAATACAATTACTGAAAGACAACTATGGAAGTAATTCCTGCAGAACTAAAAACAAGTGTGATATCCAAAGTTGGATCTCCACCTCAACCAGCTGATTATATACCAATTAATTTACTCCCAGCTGTAGACAAAATTGTGGTTACTGAATAAATCCATGAATACTGCGAAAATAATCAGCTGATTTACAATGGCCGGTTAGGATTTCGGGAGAAACGCTCGTGGGAATCTAAACTGCAATTTATGTATGCCAAGTGGAGGAACGATATAAATGACGGAAAGGTGATATTAACTGTTTTTAATGACCTTCAGCGTTTTCTTGGGACGATTTATCGTCAAAGACTTTTGGCAAATCTTAACTTATAAGGGATTAAAGTTACGACACTGAATGGATAAACGACTACTTAAGTAACAGGTATTATAGGGCTAAATTGAGCGCGGATAAATCCGAAAAAATTAAGAGCGATATTGGGGTTCCACAGGGTAGTGTCCTTGTGCCCTTGCTGTTTATAATGGCCTAAGCAAAATGTTAAATGAGCATATTTTTATAAATTTACTCCCTGATGACACCTTATTATCGGTCACAGAACTGATCATGTAGAAATAATCTATGTGATGAAGATCCAGCTTAACATGTGTAATTGATTATATATGAATAAATTAAAGCTAAATGCACATAAAACTAAATGCATTTTTCTAGGTTCAAAACAAAATTGCCATAAATACTATACTCTTTAACCATTACATTTATATTAAAGATACGAAAGATTCACTGAAATATTTAGGAGTAATATTAGATCGACAATTAACTCTCTGCAAACATGTTGATTTTGTGTGCAAAAAAATTTAAAAAATGGGATTTTTTTAATCGAATATGAAATTACCTGTCTCACTGGTGTAAGTTATTAGTATATAATACCACAATTCATCCTCATATTGCTTATTGTGCCTCGCTTATAATTTCTTGCAATAACAACACAATATATCAAAAGCAATTTTTGAATAAATCTATGAGACTAACTCTTGTATGCAGTAAATATGCACCAATAGATTGTATAAGGGCTGAATTACAATGGCTATCAATAGAAGATGATGTTATTAACGTTTCATATTTAGTTTTTCTCTTTCTTGATGTCTTTTTTTTTATGGTCTTTATAATTATAAAGCTACTCATCATACTACTATGAATATGAAAAATACAATTCTCAATATTCTATGCTTTCATTTGGTATTTACTAAGGCTTTGTTTTTATTGTTCCGAAGGTCCCTCGAGGGATTTGACCTCAACCACCTCTACCCCATGTTTCCACATCTGTAGATGGTTAGAATAATGATATCTTTCTTTTGTGAGAAATATATTGATATTTTCCTTTGAATAAAGTGGTAGGTGACCTGGGTTGTTTTCACCCTTAAAAGGGATTTTTTTCCATCTAAAACTGAAACGGTATGGAAGGTTGGACGCGTGCATCATTTGATCCCTTCTGTCGTGCTCATGAGACGAAAACTGCGCCTCTGTATCTCAGAGAGGTATACTAGATGGACTGCTACTTTAGACCATTTGCCTTTCTTTGAACAGATGAGACAAGTCGGTTCATCTCCAACTTCCTCCATGATTGCAAATTTATACTGTCAAAATCGCGGGACAGATGATCATGTTTATTATGCAAATGTTTCCCTATATGAAGAGCGTTATATTATCAAACGTATTGAAGAAATCGAAACTTGTTAATTTTATGGAAACGAATGTTAGAAAAAGCATGCAAAAATACCGTAGCCGTACTCACGATTTGCACATATTCGAAGTTTTAATCTTGGAAAAATAATATGACAGGCTAATCAAATTACATCACTTGGCAATAAACTCTTGGGATTGATTCAATTATAGATTGAAAAAAATGTCCAATCCCGTGAAGGGTGAAATCAATCCCCGGGGTCGATTACACAATCCTGATCACCTACCACCTTCCTCAAAGAGAAAAGAAAGTGAAAAGAACCCCCGGGGGAGGTTACACAATCCTTTTCACCTACCACCTTATTCAAAAAAACACCTACTCCTGTAAAATATCTATTATTTTTCTCACAAAAAATATATCAATTGGCGTAGAATGGCTGAGGTCAAATCCCTCGAGGGACCTTCCGTTCTACTCGAGGGAACAACTATTAGTCGAAAAAAGGGAAAATAAACGAGTTCACGGAAAAATGACTTTGGGGGTCGCTTTTGGTCAATTTGAGGGGGTTGCCGAGGTGGGAAAATAGATTCAGCACCCTCGCAAACGGAGGGGGGACATTGTCTAGTCCCAGGCGCAAACATTCGGTAGTTCAGCCAATTCCTTCAATGGACTATTTACCGGTGTAATTACAACCAACCAGGGACATCTTTCTGTTACATTCAGGGATGATCTAATAAACGCCTTATTATCTGAGAAACTAATGTTCTTTTCCAAAAAATTCTTACAGAGTACACTTTGGTTCAATATTACGGCACTGTACTTTTAATAATAAAGTCATTCCTCGCGGGAGTTATAATCATAGATTATGCTGGCGTCATATAAATGTCTTCAGTTGCTTGCGACATTTACTGTATTTGTGACCAATAAAGTTTTTAAAACCTTGTTTCTTATTTTGACGAATCTAACTCGGGATCATATATTACCTGTGCATAAAGTGAGGGCGTCTGGAAATATTTTTCTTACCATGAGAGCTTATACATTTCATAAATTGTATTGATACTGTTAGAGATATGTTTTCAAAACTACTCTGTGTTCAATTAAAACAGATTTTACGATGTGTTAAAGTACTATCTCAGTATAAAATATAAGCTTCTTGAGCAATTTTCTAAAACTATATTACTACAAAAAGCTTCAATAAATCTTCCATTTCATTAAGGTGATACGTTTGTGAACTATAACAATATTACGGCTCTGTATCAGGGTTGTAATTTGAAAACCTCGAGTAAAATTATAAAATGGCATAATAGAATTCTTTACCGTATCACATAAACTTTTATGACATACACATATAACAAAATAAAGTTTATTTTTGAGTTGGCGAAAATGACGTTACTTTAAATCACGTTTATGTTTTCCTTAACATAAATACATACTAAGGAAGACCGTAAGTCTTATGAATAATTCATTGGTTTTGAATTGATTTTAAAGTCATTTTTCATTATTCCACGTCGCGTCGGTGAGAGGACAATAAACTACATCAATATTAAATTTTGTAAAAAACTAAAGCTCTGGGGAAGTCCGTGCTATTATTTTTGTGGAAACACGATATCCGGTCATAAATTTAAAAGGAAATCATTCGAATTCATTTAGATGTACTCTGGGCCATAAGTTTACCTCTCATTGTGCGATTTAATTGGAAACCCTGAAGTTTGCAAAAATAATAATTAAAATTGAATATTTCAATTTGAGAGACAGCAAATTTATTTTTAATCATCATTGAATAAGCAATTTTATAGCAGAAGGAAATTTTATAAAAATGTAAAATATAGGAATTATAATATTCCAACATATCTGCAAGTGTCTTATATAAATAAGGACTCAACAAATTAAACCAAAACAGCTATTCCCCCTTATGAGCGCTGAAATTTGCGTATTTTGTCTAAACACAGTTATAGTGTATACGACCCGAATTGAAACCGTATAAAAACTAAAAGTCGGCAAAAACAGCCGGTATCTCTGGCGGAGGTGAACAGAAATGCTTGTCATAAGAAAAACAATAAAGAGATGCCGACTGTTTTTGTCGGCTTTTAGTTTTTATACGGTTTCAATTCTGGGCGTATACACTATGGCACTAAAATACTTGAAATGCTCGAATACTACGAGGAAGATGCGAGGCCTCCTTCATCTCAGGATGTCACTAACTGTACACCGGTTTCGATCTAGTTTTAGGTCTCATCAGTGCAGTACTGTTTTGGTTTAATTTATTGAGTCCTTATTTATATACGGCACTTGCAGATAGTTTGGAATATTATAATTTCTATATTTTATATTTTTAGAAAATTTCCTTTTGCTATAAAATTGCTTATTTAAAGATGATTATCAATTTTATTTTCGATTTGGATTGTTTCGAGACAGTGTCTATGAGATGCGAACCCCAAGTATCACTTGCACTAAATTGATGAGATCTAAAACTAGGCCGAAACCGGTCTGCAGTTAATGACATCCTGAGATGAAAGAGGCCTCGCATCTTCCTCGTTGTATTCGAGCATTCCAAATCATTGTATTTTAGTGCTAACTGTGTTTAGATAAAATACGCAAAATTTTACCATATAATTCAGCGCTCGTAGGGGGGATAGTGTTTTGGTTTAATTTGTTGAGTTCTTATTTATATAAGACACTTGCAGATACGTTTCAATATTATAATTCCTATATTTTATATTTTTATAATTTATTTTTATATTTATGGCTTATTGAAACGAGTTTGTAATAATTATAACTTCAACTTTAATACGAGATGCTATAAATGTGAGTAATAAAAGTTATAGAAGTTTCTGTTACTCCATTTAAATAAACAAAAAATATGAAAAGGAACATTTGAACAATTTGATAACACATAAAATATATACTTTTTAAATTAAATCTTGTCCTAAGATATAAAGTAGTTCAAATTAACCCACATTGAAAGTGAGCTGTATCTATCATTCAGGGTAGCCCCCATATGAGATAAATTGTCATGATTTATATAAACTATGCCTTATTTCTTATAACATAAAATTACTGTTGCCCCCTTATTATCCATCTGTTAAAATAGCCAATAAATAAACCAACAAATGCGAATGGTTAGCTGGTTTAAGTCGGAGCATTTGAACGTAGGTTCAGAGAACTTTCAAGAGGGGTGAAACTTACCCTTTTGTGTGTAGAATACATAAAACAAATATGTTTTGTTCGGGGAAAGAGACAATAAAATATTTGATGTTAGGAGGGCACCATCTACAGCAAAAATGAGTAGAATTGTATCTTTTTCTTTTAAAACCAATTTTTTATAGATAGAACTGAAATTTGTTAGTGAAAAAAAAATGATTATTGAAACGAATGATAAGATATATTTAGAATAATAAAAGTTTACAAAAAAAAATTTAGAAACTAATTTTGAATAAGTGGAATTTAAAAGAAAATCTTAAGAAATATAAAACTATTAAAATATAATTTTGACGTATATGAAAATGGTAAATCAACAAAAAAAAAGTCAGTCCGCGACAATTCGGACAAACTTTATCATTTAGGAGTAGACCGAACAAATAACATGGTCCCAGCATCGAATTTTTTCATCGTCAAATCTCTATTTCTTCTCAACCAATCTTGTTGAAATTTAAAACATTTAGTTTTATCTCCTTGTCACCCCCTTGCGACCTGCCTCCCTGCATGTTCTAGGAACATCTGGTCATGTCATTTCATACCGGTATTAGGGGAATGTCCATGTACCAAATTTAATTAAATTCGTTAGAACCGTATTAGAGGAAAAAATTATTTAATTCCTTGCCCTCCCGCAACCTCCCTCCCTGCATTTCTTAGATACAACCGGTCATGTTACCTTATGCTACTATAAAATCAGTATTCATGTGTTAGATTTGATTAAAATTGTTAGATCCGTTTGAGACAAAAAAATTATGAAATTATTTAACCCCCCCCCACAGCTTCCCTTCCGGTATTTTCTAAGAGCAACTGGTCATGTCATTTCATATCGGTATCGGGGGAGCGCCCACATACAAAATTTCAAAATCGTTAGAATCGTTTTAGAGAAAAAAAATATTTTCTGTTTTTACTTGTTTATAGGGGTTTACTCCCCCCACATTTGAGCTAGGAACGATTTTGCGATTTTGTCTCGAGGTGCGGCCGTCTTGAATACACTTGTAAAATTTGATCAAAATCGATTCAGTAGTTTGGGCTCTAGGTGCGATCACAGACGGCAGGCAGATGTTTTTTAAAAACAACTTTTTTTTGTTGGGGGGACTTGAAAACGTGTAAATCCATCAAAAACTCAAAATCGAGTGTTTGCACTATCGCCATATGGGAAAGTAAAAATGTACAGAGAGGAATTTAATGCAAAAAAATAGTAATGGAATATGTAATTTACAAAATTTACAAAATGCAACATTACAAACCGGATGTGTGCGAAGCTGGACTCGTTCTGGTACAGTAACTCGGACTCCAATTGTCTCGCAGCAAATCTAAACTTTGTAGGCAATTTAGTTCTATCGTTACGCCGGCTCCACATATGCGTTATTCGTATAAAAATGTTTACTATTTGTAGAAATGTACGCAAGTGTGGATGGAATGTTCGTGTTAGAAAGCATACGATTCCAAATGATGGGCTCTTGTGGATTTGAAGAATTGTTAGAAAAATTTCAAAATCTAATTCTATTCTAATAGATTCTTGGTTATTTCAATAACCAAATATTAATTAATAATAATTAGAACAAACTAAAGGCATAATCATATTAGTACAAGATAAAAAAAACAGATAAGTTATCAATCCTAACGATTTAATTAAATAATATATTTAATATTATTAGATACGTAGATAAGTAAATAAATAGAACGCTAGCTAATAAGTTGATTGCGAATTAAATGTCCAAAAGAAATAGAAAAAAATATATATATTGTATTACCATGTGGTCACATGTAGAATTTTAGTTACATAAAATTTAAAAAATTGAATCGAATTTTATTTGAATACTGAAAGTACATTAATAAAATTGACAAAAATTAATAAATAGAATGTGTCTGTATGGTGTTCTAACACAGAAAGAAATGTGGATATAGAATGTAATAAGTATTACTCAAAGATCTCACAATAGAATAGTTTGTAGATGTCAATAAGTTCAAGTTTGGAAGGCAAATAGCAACTTCAAACCTTTAATTAATAAGGTAAACCTTTTTCTATCACAATTTTAATTGTGGTACCAATGTACAAACTTAAAAGTACTGATATCTTTTTCCTAAAAATAATCAATACTGTAAACATTAGCATGGTCTGGTCATTTGTTAATGAGTGGCTTAATTATATCGATTAGAAGTGAACTCTAACCGGATTTCTTTTCTAGTTAGATTTCTATTTACAATTAAATTATTGAACTGGTATAAAATCGATAAAGTAATCTCTAATATTAAATAACAAATATTTGTGACGTCGGTAAATTGCAAACATAACCAAATAGCTATGAACTATTGAAATAATGTAAATCCAGTAAATACATTATATAGCGGGTATGCCTGGAAGACGTTTTAGAGATAAGAAAAATGACTACATGTACAGAGTAAACAAATTAAAAAAATGAAAATTTAAAGAATGTAAATGTTTTCCAGGTATCGTAAGAGACAATTGGCCACCTAGTGCTCTAACAGAAGTACATAATTTAGTGTAAAAAAATATGACTGGGTTCCTAAGCTATAAAAATAAATCAATGGAAAATATAAAGAGATTTAGGAGTGACACAAAGAAAATTCTATCAGTTTGCAGAAGTCTCACTCTCACAAAAATTAAATAAAAATGCTATACAGATCATGCTACGTATAAATAAATATCAGTTATTTCTATAAAATTGTTAAATGGACACAGTCCATGTAACATTACAAATATTTTGTATTAAGCACGCAAAAATACAGAGTCACACTCTTCTCTATAAATACTTATTTTCATAAAGAACGTCGAAACTGTAACCAACAGCTATTCCCCGGGCTATGTCCCACGCCGAGCACTGAATTACGAATTTCAAGTGGACACATAATTGCTTCGACTGCAACAAACACTGGCCGAAAGACTAATTCCTACATAAAAGAGCCCTCGTACCAGTCGTTTCACCTTACTTGTAGATTGCAGTTTCGAGTTGTTGGCTCTCATCAGTGCAAGGTAGGTCTGTAAGTCTGTAACGACCGACGCGAGGACCCTCCCGACTATCATTCATCTCTAAATTCTTAAGATTTCAAAATGTAACATCGTCGATAGGCGCTGCATAGCGGTAATTATTTAAGTTTTTTACCAGTCACATGTTAGGGTTGAATTAATTAACTAGGGGATTGAAAGAGAACCGGATTGATTTTGACAATTACGGACTATTGGGCACTGTAATAGAATAATTGTGGGAGGGATTTTGATCAAGTAAAGTTTGATTAAATTAACCGTGTCTTTTCACCTCAGAATATAAATGATAACAACAAAAGAAAAATTTAAAATATAAGCAGAAAATAACCTTACACAACGTTATAAAACGAGTTCCAGTCTAAAAGAGTGTAAAACACATTTACATAATGATGGAAATTCATATGAATAATTCATTACATTTATGTTAAAGACAATAAACTACATCGAAATTAAATGTTACAAAATCTTCCTCGTTGAGAGCCACACGTTTTTATTTAAATGAAAATCATTCGCTTTAATTTTGTTGAATTTTGAGGAATAACTTTACCTTTCATTGTGAGATTTAATTGGGAACCGCATAGCCTGCAAAAATAATTAAAATTTAACATTTTAATTTGAAATATGGCAAATTCATTTTTAATATTCATAATTTTATTGTTTTGGTTTGTAATTTTACAAGAGCAGCTCGAGTCGCTTCACTGTACACATCTGCTCGCCTCGATGATACGCTCAAATTACATGAAAACAAAGTGATGGTGAGTATAATAACGATATAAAATAACATTTTTTATCGTTTGATGCATTCTCAATTTACGTGCTTAAATAAAGTTAATAAAATCTAACATTTTTTCAAATAAATTAATTTCATGTTAAAAATTCAAATAAACAAATTGAAAAGTAACAAGTCTGATATTAAATTAAACAAAAAAAATCTACAGGGAAACAATCGGTTCAGAAATACAAAGATACCAAACAATTTTAAAAATTTACTTATTATATTTCATACATATTTTTCTTGAAATATTTCGATATAATTTTAACCCGTAAATACTTTGAATAAATTTTGGATTGTTACATATACTGTGTGTTTTATTTTGGCTATGATAAATATCACAACTATAACAAAAGTGATACATACCACTACAGCTGTCCATTATCAGGGTGCCAGTATTAGAAATGGGTTCGGAAGAAAACACAAATACACTTTCACGTAGCCGTATATTCTTTATGAAAATAACGTATTTACTTTAAAAGAGATAATAGTTGAATGAATATTCTAGGCACAAAATATTACGTGACAAAATAATGATTACTTCATCAGTTTTAACATTACAGTACATAGCTTACAATTATGAAACAAAACATTGATTCATTTTTGCTTTGCTTATAGTTAGATAACTCAACAGCCAGAACATTTTGACCTGCAAATTGCCATCTTCACTATAGCTACTCCGTGCCCTTGTCATACTGCCAACAAGGATAAATGGCGTTTTTACGCGAGACAAAACCTGCCTGCACTAGACTGGGCAAACTTAGAGGACTTATTTGTAGACAATATTTTTCGATGGTTGACAAAAAATTCTACTTGGATCTAACGTAAGACGGAACTACATAAAAAATTTTATGGACGAAAATTTATATCAAAATGTCTATTATGCGCTACTATGGGTGATACGTATATCTTTATACATATCTATCATATATAACAAAAAATCGCCTACATCGTACACAACAAATTCAAAGAGAAATGGAAAAATATATACGAGTAACTAGGCAGAAATAAAATTATAAATAAAAAAATTGTTTTAAATTACAATAATAATGAAACAACAGATTCAAAGGAAATTGCTGAGTTATTTGTAGCAGAAAAAAACTTGCAAATCATTTTGATAATGTTGAAAATTCAATTTTTTTTTACCTGTCAGAGTATCTGAAATTAAAAATATTGTAAACTTCTTAAAAAATACAAAATCTAGTGGAATATATGACTTAACCAATCAACCACTACAACACATCACTGATAATATAATACAACAACTAGTGTATATATTAATTTATCATTAGAAGTAGGTCAATTTCCTGACATACTAAAAATGGCATCTATTGTACCTCTATATAAGAAAGATGACTCAAAGAACAGAAAATTACAAACAAACATCAAATCTCAGAACGAGTGGTATACAACAGAATTGAAAGCTTCTTAGATAAACATAAAATATTAACAGATTCACAACACGGTTTCAGAAAACGAAAATCTACAGAAACTGCATGTTTCCACTTAATGAAATTTGTATATTTCAATCTGGAAAAAGGCCAGTATGTTCTTTCTTTGTTCTTTGACTTATCTGCAGTATTTGATACTGTGAATCATTAGTTTCTTATTGACAAACTATACAATATAGGTATTAGAAATTCTCCTTTAAATTGGATTAAATCATATCTTAGTAGTAAGAAAATGATCGTAAAGTTGGAGGACATTACATCAGACATGAGTGACGTTAAATTAGGCGTTCCTCAGGGTACAGTTCTTGGCCCACTATTGTTTGGCATATATGTGAACGACCGTCCATGTAATATTACAAATGGAAGAGTTACAATGTTTGCAGATGATGTGACTATAACTGTACCAGCAAAAAACCCTGATATATATGTTATAGAAGAATTACATACTTGGTGTGATAGAAATACGCTAATATTAAACAATAAAAAACCATTCGCTTGAACTTTAACCTACAAAAACCCCTCCAAGAGAACTTGCTATCTATGATAAATATAAAGTTTTCAAATGAATTCAAATTTTTAGGTACTTAATTGGATGAAAGATTGACATGGAATATCAAAATTGAGCATGTTTGAGGGATTCTTTGCTACCCAATTGAAAAATTTGATGAATGAGCAAGCACTACTGGACGTCTATTACTCTCTTTGCTATTAATATATATCATATAATATTACTTCTTGGGGTAGTGCAAGTGAAGTAAATATAATTAAAAAAGAATAGTGAGACTTATATTTGAACTGAAATATAGAGAAGGTTGTAGAATGTAGAAACATGTTTAAATAGAAAATAATACTAACTCTCCCCACCATATTTATTTTGAAATGCATCACACTTTTTACTAAATTGAAAGAAAAATTTACTATGCTGTCTTCAAGACATAATTACAACACGAGACATGGTGATCTTATTTCTATTCCTAACCCCAGAACTAGAAAGCACTGTTTTTAGTATAACTGTACTTGCTACAACGCACTACCAAATGAAATTCGTAACATAAAAAATAGCCGTATCTTAGTCAAGAAAACAAATAAATTTCTCTCTGAAAATTGGTACCTACTATAGTGTACAGTATATATGTTCCATTTTAACTCCTTATGTGATTAGTGACAATTTTACTTAATTTTATTATAAGTATTATATATTCCATTATTTGTCTATTGACATATTTTCTGTTTTTTTTTATATATTTAGAAACATCATTGAATTGACTTGCCATATGTACAAAAATTGTATCTTCTTGTCGTAAATAAAATATTTATCTATCTATAATAATAATAACTTTATTTTTAACACAATTTTACAATATTATTTTTACAGTAGTTATTCCTTATATAAATTCACCTGATTTCACAAGGAAATCGTTTTATGTCTTAATCTTTCACTAAAATATTATTATTAACAATATGAATGTACATATTGTATTCGTTACTAACTAAAAACTAAAACTAACAAATAAAAGACTAATAATAAATTATTAATACTTATTAAAAATTATGGAGATTAAGTACAGTAATTGAAATAGAAGTTATGAGAATATTTGTTCAAATAAATGTAAATTATGCATAATAAATATTGACAACTTTTTAAGAATAATTTTTAATTATTTATTGCTTTTATGTATTCGGGAATAATATTATATATCTTTGGACCCGTGACGCCAATAGATTTTTTGTACAAATTAGAATTTGGTCTAGGTGTAAAAAGTGCATTGCGTTCATTTTCTTTGTATTGTGTATGTGGTTTGTTCGTACTCTTAGTTCCCTATTTCTGTAGATAAATTTTGCTACATTAAGAATATATAATCCATTTAAATTGAAGACATTACTATCTAGAAAAAGTTGTCCTGTAGAATATCTTCGATTTTTCCACAGCATTACTTTAAGTATCCATTTTTGAGTTATTTTTATATTTTTCAATTGGCTGTTATATGTCCCACCCCATATTATAATGCCGTAGGTAAGTATGGATTCTATCAACGATTTATACGTCATTTTTAAAATATTAATTGGAAGAATGTTACGAAGCTTATAGAATACATGGACAAGTTTTCTTAGTCTTGCATTAAGATATTCGGCATGGTCATTCCATCTCATTGTCTCATTTATTATAAGACCCAGATATTTAATGTTTGTAGTGTTCTCAATTTCATTCTCGCACGTGCAGTTTATTAAATCACATTTTTCGTGGAATTTTAAATAGTCAATTTTCGGTTGTTGTCTTGAACTATTGCTGAAAGTAATGAACTTTGTTTTTGCATGATTGAGACTTAACAAATTATGGTCCATCCAGAATTTAATTTTATACAGTCCCGTTTAACTTTTTTGGTGACCTCAGACCAGTCTGTACCGTGGAATGTTAGAGCAGTATCATCAGCATATGCGATGATATCCTCGCTTATATTTAATTTCAGCATGTCATTTATGTAAAAAAGGAATAATTGCAGACCTAAAACTGTTCCTTGTGGAACACCATATGTCACATTTTCTGGACTACTTAATGTCTTATTAATTTTTACTAAGGCTTTTCTATTTGATAAATAGCTTTTTAACCAATCTAATGCCGTATTTCTCCATTTTTCCAACAATAGTTCGTGTGATATATTATCGAAAGCTTTAGCTAGATCTAAAAATATGGCAATGGTTATTTCATTTTTGTTAAGATGTTCATATATTTTGTTTGTAAAATGAAATAAGTCGTTTTCCGTGGAGCAGTTTTGTCTAAATCCGAATTACTTTGGCGATATTATGTTGCGAGAAATTGAATGGCTATGAAGTCGAGAGACCATGCATTTTTCAAATATTTTGGCTATGTTACTAACTACCGATATTGGTCTATAGTTGTTTGTAATAAGTTTATCGCCACCTTTAAATATAGGTGTAATAATAGCTTGTTTTAGCGAATCTGGAAATTGTCCATTTTGGAATGAGAAGTTAATCAGATGTACTAGGATATTAAGAATATTAGATTTAATAGTTTTTAGTGTTTTTGTGGTTATTTGATCTATTCCGAGAGATGAGTTTAATTTCAAATTATCAATTATGGTTGCTATTTAATTCGTAGTGATTTTAGAAATATAGAGTTTTCAATATTTGCGATTTAGGAAGATATATTTGTTGTTTCTGACGGTGAACTTGATTTTATTTTGTTAGCTAAATTTTTATCAACATTAGAAAAGCATTTAATAAAAATTCCAGATACTAGTTTTGCGCTTGTTTCAACTTTATTATTTTGATCATATATTTGGTAATTACTATTGCTATTATTTTCTGTCACTGAATTTTTTATTATTTGCCAGACTTTCTTTTTGTTTTTGTTTGCTTCATTTAGTTTTTTTATGTAATAGTCTTTTCTAGACTTTTGTACTAATTTAGTTAATGTGTTTTTGTAGTTTTTGCACTGGTTCCATAACTGTTCATTATTTTTGTCTCTCAAACATTGTTTTTTCATTTTGTCCCTGTTTTTAATTGATGTTATTAGTGCATTTGTGGCTTAATTTTCTTGTGTATTTTAATATTTTTATATCGAGTACATTTGTTTATGTGGTATTTTAAGTATTTAATGAAGTTATTTTAAGAATAATAATAAATAATAAATAAACACCACAGAAATTAGATAACCCCCAATTCCAGAAGCCAGGGCTTGTGCGGAAGGGGGTTACACATCGAAAAAACGCGGACATACAACCATTTCCTCTGACAGTGCCGGAGCCAGGATTCGAACCCGGTGGTGCGATGTTCGTGTGATTAATCGCGATTGCGACTTCGCGCCTTAACCCACTCGGCTATCGACCAGACTACATCTATATTTTCTTCCGCATATATATTATGCCACGTTTCCCCTTGTAGAATGTTATTTAGTTTAATATAATCAATATTAGCAATTTGTACAAAATCTTCGGGTTTTTGGTTGTTTGTCTTTGTATTATGTTCACTTATATTAAGTATCATACTATAGTCATCGGTACTGGCAGTTTCTAAGTAATTGAGGTGAAATTTTATGCAATATATGGTCAGTTCTTTTTTTTAATAAATATGTGATCTAAGCAACTTTCAAAGTTATTTCTCACTCTGGTGTTTGAGTTTATATAAGATATATAACCTTGAGAGTTTAATGTGTTTAAATAGGAGTTTACTGTTACGTTAGGGTTTTTTATATTAATATTCATATCCCCTACCATGATATTAATGTGGGCTGTACTCTTAATATTTAAATAGCTGTCTAGTTCATTTATGAAGTGTAATGTGTTAGATGTTGGCGTCCTGTAGATAGCAAATATATTATAATTTACGTTTTTTAGGGAAAATTTTCATTTTGAAATTGTCACCTGTGTTAATTTTTTATGTGCTATTGTTGATTTAATTTCTTATTTAACGTATGCAACATCTATCTACATACATTAACTACAATCCGTTCCCAAAACGTGCATTAAATTTGTGTTAGGGTTTTGATAATACTTTAAGTCTGTATAATTTTCAAATAGATATAAAATAAAATATATAAAAAATTAAAAGATAACAGTTCCTCCCGTAAGGGATTATTATGATGTACAGCATACAGCAAGAAACATTTTATAAGAACACATCTCATCTAAATTGTACACATTCATTTCACTTGGTTCTCAGTAAAACTCTCTCCTAATATAAATAATAGGGCTCCGACCCCAGGACCGCACTCATGTTATCTAAGTCGTACATCCTATCAATACTAGATTATGGTAGTACCTTATATGGTTCAGCCTCCGACTCTAACCTAAAAACTATAGACAGAATCCAGTATAAGGCTTTACGTATATGTATCGGGGCTGTGCAATCTTCGCCATCCGAAGCTGTCTTGGCTGAATCACAAGAACCGCCTCTGCACTTACGAAGGCAATATCAGGCCAACAAATTCTTTGCCAAAATACAAATCTGTAACAGAAGGTTGTACAATAAAGTCTGTACTCTCGCTGTAGAGGTTTTAACGAATGGATTTTGGGCACATCGTAACAGCCCACCTTTAACCGAATCGTTTCTTGTGTATCATCGTTATACAAACCAAGTCATTCCACAAAATAACTACTCAATTTTTCAATATGAGTATGGTTTTGTACATCTAAAATCAACAGTATTATTCCCACAATACTCGAAAATTCTGAGTAATATCTTGAACAATAGTCCTACTTGCAAGATTTTCACCGACGGGTCCAAAACCGCAGACGGTACAGGTTGTGCCTTTTTCATTCCTAGTTTGAGCATATCCGCTACATTTAAATTATTTAAAGAATGTACTATATATAGCGCTGAAGCGTTCGCAATATACCAGGCCCTATCTTGGATCACAGACTTTTACATAAAGCTACCTAATCCTGATTTTAAAATTTTCACAGTACTAAGTGACTCTAAATCTGTTCTGTTATCGATAAGTAATTTTGGATATGAGCAATATAAGAACGACATAATTTGTAAAATTAAACGTCAAGAATCATTAGTTATCGCAGCAGGCTTTGAAGTTAAATATATTTGGGTTAAAGGTCGCTCAGATATCAGAGGAAATTGTATTGCTGATCGCCTTGCCAAACAATCAATTAAAGAACAAGGTATCACTCACCCATTCTTCCCGATGACAGATTTCTTTCATATTTATAAGCAAGAACTAAAACAGAAATGGCAAGCTAGTTGGGAGCAGTATGTGGCCAACTCAAAAAACCACTACACAAAAATTCATCCCATGCTACCAACTTCTTTACCCCATATAAGTAGCCATAAGGTTTCTAGATATTTTTCTACTACTGTCACTAGATTTAAATTAAACCACGGACGTTTCCCACAACACCTTAATCGAATTGGACTTCTCGATAGTCCTTTGTGTAACTGTGATAATGAATCTACCGCAGATATGAACCACATTATTTTTAATTGCAATCGAAACACTCAGGCTACAACCAAACTCATTAAAAATCTTTCACTACAGAACGTTCAACTTCCTACTAATATTACTACATTATTACACTACAATGACTTACAAATTTTCAACACAATTTTAACTTTCCTGAAAGAAATAAAATTAGACTTGTGATTCAATTTCAAAAGGCTAGCATCATTGTGATAGGTTTAATAGGTTTAGCTTTGTTCCACCTCTGTTTCTATCCCTATAATATTTTTCCTCTTTTCCCTCCAACCGTGGTCCATCTCTCTGTGGAAAAAAATGCCCTGATAGACCCCTGGGCGAGAATAGTGTCTCATACCTTTTCCAGTTCCTGATGTTTATTTCTATAGTTTTCGGGTTAGGTTAGAATTATCATTGTCTCTGCTGGGTTAATCCACGTTAAACAATTCTGCTACTTTTGATACTATCAACAGTTTGTGGTGTGTGAGCTTTCCATAAGCTCGAAGCCAAAAATTTTCAAAAAAAAAAAAATATATAAATAATTATTGGAATTATTTATTTCTGTTCTTCAGGGATTAGGTCGTTTCTTATAAAATAAAATCTCAAATAATTATTACTGTGCCATCTCAGCGATTAAGGCAGTACATAATTATCCAAAATAGCTTATAAACGATATGTATCTCAAGTGGGCTTTCAATACAACATTTAAAAAGTGATTGTAAGCGAAAGTCAGGAGATAAAAAGGCCCTTAAAACACCCCTCCGATTGTTTAAGTTTTTTCCAGAATGTTGCGAATCCTTTGTTCCATCCCTTAATGATGATCTAAATGTCTGTCGAGGTTTTTGTCTGTCTAAGGTATTAGTAAGCTACGACGGGAGAGTTTTGGGTAGGACAGTGACAAACATGTTGAACAAAGGGTCAAGATAATATACGATTGGGGTGAAGATAATTAATGAAAATTATATTTATCGTTTCTTTATCCTGCATCTAAAAAAGAATTTATTACACGGGTTGTACTGAGATAAGAGAAAATATTTTAACAATAAATTTCTTACTAATTATAGCATTATAAGAGACGTACAATTAAAAAATAATTAAAAACTACAATATTTGCAAAAGTTGCAGATATTTAAATAAATTACTACAATTTCTTATTATGACAAAACAATCAGAGAAAATCAACAAAAAAAAAAGAGACGTGGTTAAAAAAAATATTTATTTAAAAGAAAGGTGTTCCGTGGGGTCATTATTGGACAAATAATTTTCCCACAACTTCTACATGCTCAAACTATTCATCTTATTAATAAAATGACTTTTCCTTTCCATTTAATTAAAATGTTGGTTTTGTGGGAAGATCATCAATTTGAAGAAAATCAGTTTCTTAATTAGTCGACGTTTCGTGTTTATTTGAACACATCCTCAGGAGCCTGAAGACAACATAAATGACATTTTACACAATAAAATTAATATATAGATAAATATCGATAATTCTTTAAAAACATATACAACAACCATATACATCTAAAAACAAGTTAAACTAAATTACTTAAAGCTTATGATTTATCAATAATTATCCAACGTACTAGAGATACTCACATTTAATTATGGTTTTCCTTGTTAAACTTAAAAGGTAGTAGTTAAACATAAACTTATACAGTAGTGATAAATACGACACAATTTGGGAACTAAACAGTATTGACTATAATTATTTGAGCTATATATAGAAAACATATTTCAATGTAAAAACTCCTTATCAGATATATGTTTTTATATTGTTTATTATACTGAAATATGAGGTGTTTAGATTTTCTATATCTGATCTTTTATTGACACTATGTTAATATGTTTTCTAATTTCTATCATTTCATTCATCTATCTCTTTTTTAAAACTGCTTGTGCGCCTAAAATGGTTGTCTGATCAAAATTGAACGTATTTCTTTTGAGTGTACTGCCAGACTAGTGAAATTTTTTATATTTCTAATGGGATTGTGGATGTTTACGCAGTTACTTGTATATTCTGTTAATCTTGTTTTCAGATATATCCTTAGTTCAAATGTGCTTTTAGAGGGCGGAATATTAAACATAATATTTTTAGTCGCAAACTCCTCTGTAAATCCTTATTTTACTATAAGGAAAGTAACCAGACTGCAACCAAAGTTACAAATCTGGCGCGTTAAGTGTAATAATTACATATTACCATCAAAACGCTAATGCTTCGATTGCAACAAACACCAGCCGAAAGACTGATCCTACTTAAAGGAGCTCCCTTGCCAGTCGTCACACACCACTTGCAGACTGCAATTTCGAGCTGTTGGCTCTCGCCAGTGCAAGGTAGGTATGCGACGACCGACATGAGAATCCTTTGACTATAGTACATCCCGGTATTTTCACAATAGCGACATGTAAAACAGCCAGCAGGCGCCATCTAGCGGTCCAGTGTCTGTTGCAATCGAAAAATAAATAGCCTGACTTGGCTTAGCATAGTTCAAATGTGCTTTTAGAGGGCGGAATATTAAACATAATATTTTTAGTCGCAAACTCCCCTATAAATCCTTATTTTACTATAAGGAAAGTAACCAGACTGCAACCAAAGTTACAAATCTGGCGCGTTAAGTGTAATAATTGCATATTACCATCAAAACGCTAATGCTTCGATTGCAACAAATACCAGCCGAAAGACTGATCTATTTTCGTAGTTGCCAAAAATGCTAAAAAAATTCTACCCAGTTATAGGTGCCCTATACAGATTACTTGTTTTAAATCGTAAACAAAATTATTAACTTGACAGTAATGGCAGCTTAAGGCGTTGTAGTTTACTTGTGTCATTATTTGTTGTTTAAATAATTATTCAGTTTCTTATTTAAAATGGAATATCTTTCTGTTGCTGATAAAGTAGAATTAATTCGGATACTGGGTGAAAATAGAATTTCATATAGGAGAGCGACCAGAATTTTCAATGCAAGACATCCAGATCCAAGAAATCCCGTAGCAGCAAAAACAGTATGTAGTATTAATAGACTTTTTAATGAGACTGGTTGTATTAAGAAGCATAGACAAAAAAAATCAAATATTAAATAATAGATATGCTGACGATCTATGAATCATAGCGACATTCAGAAATGACCCAACATCTAGTATTCGCTCAGTTGCTCGCATTTTAAACGTTAGTAGAAATAAAGTTTGGCGTTGTCTGAAAAGAAACAAACTGAAAGCTTTCAAGCCGAAATTTTTACACACTCTAAAAGATAGTTATGAGGAAAGAAGGCTAGAATAATGTTTGTGGTGACAAGGGGAATATTGTGTGTTGTCACAGAACACTCGTTATTGGGCAGCTGAAAACCCGCATTGGGTAATAAATTGTAAAGACCAATACATAGCCAAAGTCAATGCCTGGTGTAGCATCAACCTCTTAAAAAATTATATGGATTTTAAATGGACCTTCCACTGTTGCAAATGGTAAATTTAATTTTCCAGTTCGATGGGGCGCAGCTCCTAATTCAATGGTTGTTAGAAATTGGCTAAACCTTAATTTTCATCAAATGTGGATTGGAAGGAACAGTTCGTTACATGAGTGGCCCCTACGGTCCCCAGATATCATGCCAAGGGACTTTTATTTTAGGGGAGTAATTAAAAATCGGATTTACAAACAGACAATAATTATGTGAGAAGATTACAGAAGCTTGTCGAGAGGTGACACCAGTAGAATTACGCAGAGTTTTAAATCATAAAAGAAAAAGAGTCGAAAAGTGTAAACATCATAAATATTTTAAAATATAATGGTATGGTGTAAAAGAACGTAAAATATTTTTAGTGATATTAACAAAGGTAGCCACTTTCCAAAAAGACATCTTAATTATTATCGCCACACTATTAGAAAAATAGCAAAGATAAGGAAATATACCTACCACATTTTGATACATTGCCCAATATCAGACGTCTGCGAGGGACACAGAAAGCGAAAAGACAATATTTGAGCAATCAACCAAAAAAACCTCCTCAGATACATTAGCATGAAGCATTGAAAACAATCATCGCCAAAGTATTTTAGTATATTAATCTAACTGTGTCAGCTGACTTCGTACGGAGTGCAGTTCTGTTTGTTCCATTTGTGGGTTGCCTTTGCTGTAATGGCTTTAAATCTAAACGTAACTGAGGTATTCCAAGCTCCTTCGAGTGTCTGTACCTATCCCGATGTATTTATACTAGGGTAGCCCTAACGTCTTATGTGGGTTTTCTCTAAGAGTATTTCTTGTATTAAAAATTGGGATAATATTTTCCTTATCGTGCACGTGCATGTTTATATATTATATCGACGTATTATCTACCAACATTTAAATCAATCTGTCGACTCATAACTGTTTGATTAAGTAACAAACTCACAAGCAACGTTTTACTCCATATTAGTATGGATTCTAGCTAAACTTAGTTTTAGTATTCAAGTCAACATTAGCATCCATTTAATATTACTTGCATAAATAGCCCTGCCTTCGGGATTCGTATTTGAGCCTCAGTCGCTGCAGGAGCAGTGAACTTCTTTAATAAAATATAAAAAATTCAGATACCTACATCCTGAGCTAAGCAATATCATCAGAATGGGGCTCAACATGCCCTATAAATTTATAAAAAAGAACAAATAGGGTTCAATAGGGTTTCAACTTATGTATCTGCCATTGGCTCAATCAATGTGGAATGGCGGTTATAAAATATAGAACAGTATATCTGCGCAAACTTACAACTACACCGAACAGATATTATTTTAACAAGAGCTCTTTCTTTTCATCGCAGATGTGAAGTACGTAGTTATAAATATTTCTTTCCACTCACTCAATAAATTCCGATGAAGGGTTTACTTTTAGAGAAAAGCGAGGGTAAATAGTAATAAATCAAACGCAATTTTAATAAAATAAATCTTCTTGACACTTGACCTAAAAAAATTACTGCTGAGTAAATATGGCGGCTACGGGTTAGTAAGGGGATGATAAACGTGACACGACTATTATGAATTATGCCCCTGTGATCGAGGGAATAAGACGTATAGGTTTTCCATCGCCTTGGATTTTTTCTCAGTAATTTACTCAATACAGATCTGTTTGGAATTATAATATAAATACGACATTCTTTAATTGCAAGTATATAATAAACAAAGTAAATAAAACGATCAGACTGGTGATAAAAAAATTAAGAGTAAAGGCAGCCAAGTAGTTCAACGCTAATATAGAAATTTAATGTTGAAATATAACTACTAGTGCAAGAGAATTAGGGGTTTAAAATCACGGTGATTTTCAAATTAATAACAATTGAAATTGGAAAAATGTCAAAAATATTCAAATATCAGTCATCGACAAGGAAAGTTTATTCGGATGGAATATTATTGTGCCATCTTGTTCAAAATGTGCTCCTTTATAGAAAGTACAGTGTACCAGATGGAATGTGGTCAGTTTTTTTAACAAATTAGAAAAATTGACTATTTTCGTACTTTTCACACCAAAGCAAACAAAAAATGTTCTTAGACATTTTTCACTAAAGTTGATAGATTCCAAATCAAAAATTCTTGAAATCCCAAAAAACTCGAAATTTGCGATTTCCATGGTTCAAAAACTATAAGAAAATTAATGTTTTTTAATGTAAGAAAAATTTGTATCTATTCTTTGAAGCTTATACCACAATACACTGTAGATATATTTTGTTATTCTTTAGCTTAAGTGCTTATTTTTAGTCAATTCTTCTAATTTGTTTAAAAAAACTTTGTTTAAACAATTCCGGACCACATTTTCATTTGGCAAACTGTATTTTCTATAAAGCAGCGCATTTTAAACAATATGACACAAAAATATTCCATCTGAAGAAATTTTCCCGGTCGATGACTAATTTCGCCCGGACTAAAGCTTCAACTTTAAACGCTGCCAAAATGACGCTAGATAGAGAAAAATCACTCAGACCTTTTCATAGTGCATTAAATTTTTCAAGAAAAAATCTGAGAAAGCAAGTTTTTCTCTACCTACTTTCGTTTTGACACTGTTTCAAGTCAGAAATCAGAACACATAATTTTTTTATTTATTTTTTTAAATTTAATTGATGATGTAATTCGAAAAAATCGCAAATTCAAAACCACAAATTGAATTTAATTGAATATATAAAACATAATCCACCGGACAGTGAAGGTTTTATTCTTCTTAAAATTATCGTGGAATTTTGACCTGTTTTGTTCAAATTTTCCGGGTGGATACATACCAAGCTATTTGCCGGTTTATAAATCATACCATTTTATAAATAATTTTATGTAAGTTAATAGACCTCCAATTGCAGTTATTAAACATTGAAATAAAATTAATTTTTTGTATCAGCGGTAATCTCTTCATTCAAATAAAATTTAATCAATAAAAACATTGGAGTGCACCAAGGTTCAATATTGAGTCTAATTCTATTACAAATATTTACTTCAATGATTTACCAAACTGTATATCTATCTATTTTTATCTTTCCGCCTATGAGACAACAATAATTTAGAATAGCCATAATAATAACAACTAACAAATAAATATAAACATTTAAAAGTGCAATTTAAAAGTGAACTTAATGACATTAAACGTATAATTAAAGGTAGGGCAGTAGTCACTGACATAAGACATAAACCTCAAGACAGTTAGAAGCTACGTTCCATCGAACATCTTGTGGATAATTAAAATTCTTGCCCCCCTTTTTCTGCGTGAAGAGTGTATTGTCAAAATATTTTACAATTTGAACTGCGTGAGATTTTACTTTTGTAACTTTCAAATCTTTGGAAAGCAAATTCAGTATATGGGCAGGTAGTGGAGTCAAAGTAGGTTTTCACTTCGGAAAAATTACTGTACATTCGTGAGTATGTTACGAGCAACATATAAAAAATTATCAACAAAAGAGTGCCTGCTTCTATTATTTATTTAACAAATTAGTTGCAAAATATTAGTTTTTTCAATAATCTCTTAAAATACAAATTTTTGTAAAAAACTATTATCGCCATTTGAAAGAACGGAAAATTTTATATAAGATATTATATGGAAAGTATTATTGTAAAATCAAAACTGTACGCTGTAATTTTTTTTTGAACGCAAGGTGGTACACAAGTGTACCGCGCGTTTATGTCGAATCATTTAGAGTAGGAAGTGATACTGTGTTTTTATGTTTCAAATTTCTCGTCAAGGTATCAACGGCAGTTCCGGAAATAGCCCAGGTGGTATTTGTTCTGGGTTGGATGAATCCGGTAGTATGGCAGATTTTCGGCTTAATCGCTCATAAAAATCATAAAAAACGAGATTTTCACTATGCGCTAGTTTGAAACGTGGGCTCAATTTTTATTACACAAAATGTGAAAAAATTCCTAAACATTCCGTTTTTTTTTCCTATTTTTTCATATATTTCAGTAACTATCGCTTTTAGAGAAAAGTAATAGAAGTGAAAAAGTTTTATACATGCGATACATCTTTGGACAGTGCTCATCTAGCTCTACAACTTTTGTCTAAAACATTTTTTGCTGAAGCGCATAGGAAAAATTTTAAAAAATGGTGGCGGTTCAAAGACTTCAAAAAATTTTCAAAATTTTATTTCGAATCAAAGACATACATGCGATATATCGTTAGATAGTACTCATCTAGCCCTACAACTTTTGTCTAAAACATTTTTTGTTGAAACGCATAAGAAACATTTTTAAAAAAGGCGGCTGTTCAAAGAGTTCAAAAAATTCTCAAAATTTTATTTCGAATCAAAGATATACATGTAATACATCGTTGGATAGTACTCATCTAGACCTACAACTTTTGTCTAAAACATTTTTTGCTAAAACACATTTTACACAGAAAAACACAGAACAAATATATTAGTGGCTTAAAGCAATACAAAACAATATAGGACGAAATAAATTGAGTTCAACTTTGGTATATCATAACACCGGTTCTAATAAGCGAATCATCGTGCTTTTTTTAAAAAAGAAGCGTCTTTCCGAGTACTTTCAAAATATATTTTAACAATATAATATAAAAATTCGTTAAAAATTTTCAAAAGTTTCATTTGTTTATAAGCAAAATATTTGCCAAATTTTTAAACAAATCCCTAGGCTCTCCTAATTAATGGATTTTAATATCTCAAAATGGATTTGAAAATTTGAGTGTCCTTTTATATGTCCAAAAATTTTCAACTTTCTAAATGCTTTAGTTTAGCCTCAGCAACATTTTGAAAATTTGCAAATTTTCAAAACGAAGTTTTAGATTGCAAAATTATTATGCAAAAACTAAAAGTCCTATCTTGATGAAATTTGGTGGGAAGATTTATTATATTAAAAAGTTTTCTTTAGCCAAGTATGAAGGTCCTACGTATAATATAAGTATTTGAAAAAAATCCACAAATAACTTGCTATTTCAACATTTTTTTTGCAATTTTTACTGTTTTTGCAGTAGTAAAAATAAATTTTTGGATTCGAACCAACTGCATCTTATTTAAAATTCAATTACAAAACTTTTTTACTTTTATAACTTTTCTCTAAAAGCGATAGTTACTGTGATATATGAAAAAATAGGGAGAAAAAAAACAGAATTATTTAGATTTTTTTCACATTTTATTTAATAAAAAATTAAACCCACGTTTTTTCAAACTAGCGCATAGTAACATTATCATTTATTATGATTTTTAGGAGCGGTTAAGCCAAAAATCTCTCTCTCTCTCTCTCTGTATATAAGTATTTATAGCTCTCTGTATATAAGTATTTATAGAAGGTCGACATTAATCTTTGTTTGCAGTGGTTCAGAAGCAGTAGCGGCTATATAATAATTATGACTGTAAAGAGGTGGGCAGAGAAATATTATCACCAAGTGAGGCGGGTACGCCACTGCGCGAAGTACAAAATATTCCGGTTAGTTTTTTAAGAGAGACTTTAATTAAAAAGGGAAGTAAAGTTGATAACCGGGAATTATGATATGTAAAGACACCGAATGCGGACGAATTTTTCTGTGAAATTAATTTTTAAGAAAAGGGCCATTCTTTAGAAGGTTTGTTTAAATTATTATCAATATCCTATTATAGATTGTTTGTAGATTGTTTTACGTTTACGTTACGTTACGTTTGGCTTCGAACAACCTTACTTCACTTCGACTTAAAAGATCTTTTGTGATTTATCCTACATCTAGTGGTTATCCCAGGATTCCCAGACTTTTTACAAAGCTTGTGATTTTCCTGGGGGCTAATTACCCTATGCCTTCCGGCGTTAATTCCGCCTGTTCTATAAACTTTAGCCTAGTGCGGACTAACATCTTGCATTCACAAAGTATGTATTCCGCAGTTTTAATTGCAGTATCGCAATATCTGCATTTGTTATCTAACGATGATATCTCAAGAGTCAGTGGCCAGTTAGAAGGCCTGTAATTAGCATTAATTCGGACATTTCAGGTTCGAGAAGCCTTGTGGCATTCTTTGCCAAATATGTATTCTTTGGCCAGGCCACAAAACGGTTCGTGTCCAATGAATGGTGCTTCAGCTCCTTTTTTTGCAGGGCTGTCAGCAAGTTCGTTTCCTTGTACTCCCTCATTCCCTAGCACAAGGTAACCTTGTTGTTGTTGGCCAGTTGCTTCAGGGATTGTCTACACTCCCAGGCAATTTTAAACTCAAAATTATAGAACCTTAGAGCCTTTAGTGCTGCATGGCTATCTGATATTATATAGATGATCTTTGCCCTTCGGATGCCCTTATATGCATTCCTGGGCACACAGATCTATAGTATAAATTTCTGTCTGGAAGATGTATGGGGCGTTATCGAGGGCTTTGGATACCCTACATTTATGTCCTGTTACGCCCACACCTACCCCTTCAGCCATCTTAGACTATCTGTATACCAGATGAGTGACCCTTGTTCGAATTTATTATTGATTGTTTAGTATGCTTTGTAAGTTTTCTTGCGAATTAGAGATATAAATGTATCTTTTTATTCTTTTAGATTTACCGGCCTTACTTACTTAATTAATGGCAAAATTTGTTACCGATACTGAGTGCCGTATTGTCCGTTTGCTCTGTAAAATCATACTGCTATTTCAATCATTGCTATTAGCGGTTGTATAAACCATCGTGTTTATTCCTTCTGTCTGTTTACCACATGCTCTGCTGTTACCATTTTACAAATTACGTCGATCTGGATCTTATGCATATATTATTTTTTGGCATGATTGATTTGAGATAGCCCAAAAGGGACAGAAGGTCAACATTGTAGTAAAATTATGGTCAGATAAATCCTTTTCACTGAGAGAATGATTTAATTGAAATAAATATATTTTGTTACTCCCAATTATATGATTTCTTCGTATTTGGCCGATTAAATATTTAGTTGGGGATACTAAAGCATTTATTTAAAAATGAAAACTAAATATTTAATATTGTCAAATAAATTCAAATATTCACGAGTAAAAAATATATAGTTCTGAGAAATAAAGATTTATTTCTCATAAACAAAGCTTCTTACAAAAGTTTCATTGATTTATTCGTAATTAATAAAGTTTGTTTCATATAAATGAATTTGATTTCAATTTATACGTAATAAAAAAATATTTCTTTCTTAACAAAAATCATTTTTACTGAGTACTCTCTAAATTTGTTGCTAGTAAATATGCTTACTTGTGGTTAATAAATGTATACTATTCGATTTAGTTGCAATATAGAAATATTTATTTTATGTTAATACGCAGTGTGTCCCCGGATTATCTGTCGGAGAGGAAAAATTGCGTTAATTTTAACAACTGAAAAAATAACTGGGGAAAAATGTTTTAATATTTACTGAAACAGAAACGAACGAACGAAGGTATAGTGTAATCTAGCTGGATATTTCTTAATTTTTTTTGGATATGTCAATTTTCAAACAAATGAGTAAATTAACATTAAATTCTGCTTTTCATTATGCCACTCTTTACCTTTCAATAAATAAAACCTTTTCTTCCATTGTCATTTTTTTCAAACATTAAAATAAAACAATCTTTCTCTTCGACGCACAAACCGGGAACACACTATGCGATAAACAAATATTGCTCCCTTAAAAATTAAGATTTTCATTTCTACATTCCTGATGTGTATAAAAGTTCATCTTGGAATATTTAAACCACTTTTTTTACAAATATATAAATCAATTGGAAGAAAATATGAATTTATTGACTTGAGTACATAACGTGTTTGATCTTAAAAAAGGTTTATACATTTTTTAATATATTCTTTATTTTTCATCTTCTCTATATGCTTCTAATGTTAATAAATGTAATACCTGCATTTTAATGCACTATACTCTATCAAAATGACTTTAACCGTTTATTTAAACCAATTAAATAGAGGATGACGTTAGAAAATGCAGTTAATATACAATAAGTACCGAGTTTTTTGAATTAATAATACTTGTAAAATAAAGGATTAAACAAACAAATAAAATAATATACTATATTACAATGTTTTATTGTAAAATATCTGCATTTAAAAAATTACAGAACAAGAAAATTTATAATCATATAAGTAGACTGAGGTTACCTAAAATGTACACGCACACATAGTACTTATTAACTTTTAACTTTTTTTAGTATACTCCATTGTGTCCCAAAACTGCGATAGAATTTACCAAAATAGGCCGATTTTCGTAAACGTACTTATCATCATAAATAAAATTATGCATATTCGCATTCTAGGACAATCAGATATGATATAATGTATATATAATACAGAAAATTTAATAATGCACGTGCATGATAACTTTACTTTTACTAATGGTAGAATGAATACAATGGCGACCTCACAAATAGTCGAGCTAGACTAATTCATACCTTTAAAGATTTGCTGGACACATCCAAGGCCCTAAGATTACATTAAATTCACTCAATTGAATCACTATTATCCATTCTCAAAATAGACACCGTCAACTGATAAAAACACCACGAATTGCGAAGAAAACTGGGATCAGTTAATGGCGTCTATAACGAAAACGATAAGGTACACAGTATAATTTTTTTAGTTTTCAGAAGTAAATTAATTAATGAGTAGTAAATATTACTATACAGACCTAAATATTTACTTCAAGTATTATGATTAACTCTTTGCTGATATATTAATTCTAGGAAATAAATGTAATATTGCAATAGATTTGGGAGAAGCAAATATCTTTCTCTCAACTAAATCTATCATTTTCGTACAGTAATTTACTTAGGAAGAACAAATAAGGCGGAAATAAATCATTTAGTTTTGCCAACTAATTGAATATTTGGTATATTCTTTTCGGAACAAATTTTTTTTAAATAATTATTTGTCTGTATTAAATATAAAAAGGGATAACAAATATTTACTACATTGAAAAAACTAAGGCTTCGTACTTATTTCAAGCCTCATATTTCCCTCAGTGTATATTTTTTAAGAAAATCGTTATATGAAATTCCGCATCCCAACATGCACATATCAAGTAGATATTCTACCTATGACGTTATTCTTTAGTTGATTATTGATAGATATCAGTTAAATATAAAATATTAACCAAAAGTAGCGCTACTTACGAGGTAACCTGTATTACTTATGTAATTTCGAATATTTGAATACAACAACCAATCTTGCCGTTGCGTTGTACAATTCACCTTATGTTTACTTGCATTTGCTCGTTTAAAATTGTAATTTGAATAAAGTAACATTCAGAATCTATTTGGCGCCCCTAATATCAAGTATAAATAGTTCTTGACAGAAGTAGAATCCTTACTCGTCCCCAGTGCATCCGACAAGAGAACTGCCACCAAGCACAAGGTATAACTTCCCCTGGAGGTTATATAGGACCCCCATGTTTAGAGTCCCACTACGAAATAGGTTATCAAATAAATCATCTAAACGTCTAGAATGGTAATATAACCTTGAAACATTGTCGTTTAATACAGTACTATGTCATGACCTAACATGATATGTTGTGCATTGTAAAGTAATTTACAGCAAATATTGAACGTAGAATTGTATGTTGGTGTAAATGGAATAATGTGAAATAGAGCCATTTCAAATATGCTAAAATTTAATGTTAATGCTTAAATATTTGGCAGATATTGTTTAATTTTCGAATCGGAAACTGGACAATAATCATAGATTAAAAGTAGAATGCAGTCGAAAATTTCAGGGGATGTTGCGGTGTCATATGCGGGTTAACAGATATGTTCCATGTTCAACGTGAATGTAAATAATTAAATATTGATTACTAACGAAATCAAATACACTGCCCCTCATGTCAGTGAATTAAAATGTTTCCAGTTAATTCTGTTGTGGATAAATAAATGACAAACGTGCTTTTAATCAGCAGTACCTGTTTATTGCAGAATTTTGCTATCAAAGCATATTTATTCGCTTGACTACAAAATCAACCAATTTATCATCCAAATCGTTTTATGAGCACTTACTTCCGACATTGTACCAAGATTCATCACATAAAATGCAGATACCCTTTAGACAGAATATTTAACAACACCGCAACAAAAACGCTCCCATATTCTCCTGCTACGCTATTTCACGCGATTTCTGCTCGCTACGCTGAATTTACTTCGCCTTGATACATTTTAAATTGTGTAAATCAACATTAAAATCCAATTTCATTGTAACTTTGTGATTCCGGAGTTCTTAAAAATGTTTAGGGTAATTTAAGTCCGACGTTAATGCACAACTTTTGATTTACATTGTTTTTGAATTGATACAAATTTACGTAGGACAAGTCGAGCGCGAACAGTTCTTTAATATACATTGTCGCCTTATTTCAAGCAGGAATAAAAGTGAAGTGAAGAGAGTTCATTAAAATATTATAGGATGTAGCCCGTATCACTGTGTGAAAAAGACAAACTTTCCCATAAGCAGTTTTCTAGTATATTAGCGTGGCCAGATTGAGATACCAATACACAGAAAGTAGGTAATTCCGTATTAAATAAGAGGGTTGTGATTTACGTAATGCATAAATAATGTTTTCTAATCTAAGCAAGTTGGCGCAACTTCAAGTGTTTGAGCACAAATGTATGCGCCTCATATCGAATTCTGGAAGGTACACCTCCCTCAGAGACTTATACGCACGTTGTAATGATATAACCCCGATAGCCGACTACGTCCAACATATCTCTCAAAATTTCTATTCGTTCAAGTTGGGCAATAGTCCGCTAACAAGACACATAACACAAATTAGACAGCATAATGCCCCATTTCGGATTAAACACCCCTTACCATACCAGACGTTACCGATTTTCCGGCAATCACTATAGTCAAGTTTCAACAACTATACCTATCTCTAATTCAATCCATCTTTCGCTAGTATTTCATATCTTTGCCTATCTTTAAATCTTTTCTCTCCCCCTCTTCCTTTCTGCTTGTATCCTTTTTGTCGCGTTTATTATTCTTGTTTCTTTTTGTGCATTTTTGTCTCCAAATTCACTTCTTGTCACGAATCTCTAGCAAATTAAAACATTATGAAATCAAAATTCTTAAAGCTAAAAGTTTAGGCCAGCCTTGCGCAGCCCGGCGTTCATGCGTTTCGCAGAAAGTATCTCGTTTAAATTGAGGTATCTGCGTCAATTAATTTTTTTTTTTAAGTGTTACAGTGAACAAGTTGTTTAAAGTATGTGTAATTTTAAGTTTTTTAAAATCTTTTATATTTGATGTTTTAAATGGTATTACCTATTTTTATTTGCTTTGCTAAAAGGTGTTTAGGTTAAGTCTTAAAATTTGTTTTTAACCAAGCCAGATCCGGTCCGCCCGGCCTAGCAATCGACCACTACGATCAGTGCGGTGGTTGCACGGCCGGTCCTCGGACGGGTTGTGGGGCGGTATTATTGTATTATAATTTTGAATAAATCTGTTTTGTTTGATTTGATTGTTTTGCCTTGTAATACTGAGATCGTGGGTTCGAAACCAGGAGGGGTGCAATTTTTTTTACTTTCTTTTTACATTATGAAATTGGAAAAAGTTTAAATATTAAATAAAGTAAAGACAACCATATGTTAAATTTGATCAAAATCGCGACAGTCATTTTAGATAAAAAAAATTATTAAATCTTTAAAGCTCACTCCCTGTAGCAATCCTCCCTGCATTTTCTGGGAGCAACTGATTATACCATCTTATGCTGGTACTAAGGGAGTATTTATGTCTCAAAGGACCACGCACTTTTCATATGGAAAAAGTGGTTTCCGTTAAATTGTGTGAATTTTTTATATGTTAGAGATTTGGCAAAATTCCTGGTTGGGGGTAGCTCGTCTACAGGCGTCGGTGTTAGGCCTCAGTAGCGGAAATAGGCCGACGTTAAATAAATGTATAAAAAAAAACTTGTGAAACATTTGTTGGTTTAACGGTGTTTTTATTGTGTCTTTAAAAATAGTTTAAACCGACCTTTATGCCCAACGATATTCTGATAGACAATGTCCATCAAAAAATTAATATATCCACTTTTTCATCTCTTGTATAAATTTGCGGAATTTTGAACACAATTAACAAGAATTTTAAACAATTTTTAAAGACACAATAAAAACACCGTTAAACCAACAAATGTTTCACAAGTGAAATATTTCATTGTTTTCAAAGCCATCTTAGTTACTTCTTAACATTTAATTAGAACAAAATTGTATTTTCTTATTTTCTTTTAGCTGTAATTTTGTTTGTATTTATCGCACATTTTAATACGACAATCAAAAGTTAGTGTCATTTCCGGCGAAACCGGAAGTAAAAAAAAAATCAATTATATGTCAAAAAGTTCCGCTTATTATGTATGCAGTATATCCTAAATTTCAATCAATTATCTTCAAAACTAAAGGGGAAAAGGGGGGTATACCATGATCCTGTTATACCCGGTATACTACGTATATGGGAAAGTAAAAAAAAAAAGTGATTTTTGCCTAGTTCTGTCGCTTTTGAAGGTTATGGTTGCGCTCCTACGACCTACACTAAACGTAGATTTGTAGGAAATTTAATTACAAAGATTTTGTTTTTTTTTTTGTCCTGATCGGACCTACATATCTCGAGTTGTTCATATTTTTAAGTTGAAAAACGGGGTTTAAAAAATTAAAATGTTAATAACAATTGAAGCACAGGGTTTTTGAAATATCAAAATGTTTTGGGTACTCCTTAGCACGTCCTCAACAGGAATCAACCTTAAAATTGCTTATGGAAAAAGTTCCATTTCAAATACTATTTTGACTGTATCAAGAACCTTATTTTTAATTATGTACAACTGATAGTACGGCCCAAGGTTATAGACGTCTATATCTTTGATTGACAAACGAATTTTGTGTGGTTTCAATAAAGTAGAATAATTTAATATTTGAAAAACAAAACTAGATTAAATCCTCAAAAGTCTTTTTTTTTTAATCATTTACGTTTGGTTCAGTACCAGGTGACCTATTTCTTTCTTACCAATTGAAGAGAGCATGCTTATCTATAATGCTCCGGTCTTCTTACGGGTAACCGCTGGATGAAATGGTGAAATTAAGGTGATGGTCGTAGATTGTGGGTGGATTTGCTCCGTTCCAAATAAATTGTTGAATATTTCCCTCTATAACCAGCTGTCAGGGTGAAAACCAGTCAATAATCTTCAGGAAAAGCAAATGAAATTCTCGAAAAGTTCCACAACAAGGTTTCCAAAGTATATATGTAACCCTATAGATAATATTTTTAACCATCAACATTTTCCAAATCACTTAATAGAAGAGAGTGGACATAAAAGAATATATTTATATACGGAAGGTACATAACTCTATCACAGAGGGTCTTCTTTTGCAAGTTTGCCGAATACTACTACAGTTTTCACGTGGCCAAGAAAATTTTTTCGGAGACGTGCCCAAAAAGGCACGACTTTACATAAAACTTACACAAAACAACACTAAACAGAAACTCGAGAAAGGAAAGCGAAATATATATGTGTGAAAAGCGACTAAAATCCCAAAAACGTAAGGAACATTTCCCACAAAAATTTATTCACAAACATGTTCTCACATCAGCATCACATATATCCATTCTTTTTTCTATTACCTAGTTTTATTTAAAAAAGTATAGGGAACAAACAGGTATTCCATACCGTAAATAAGACTTAACAGTTACTGTTGATGACCATCGATTGCTGGTGTCGAGATTTTTGGTAATGAAATTATCAGAACAGCGCGTGAAAATAGGAGCACATCAAATTGGAAAGTAATTTATGACAGAAATGTTATTAAGAAACAAAAGAACAGTTTATTCCCAAAAAGGGACATTCATGTATTTTATTCGGGAAGCAATGATATCGCGGTAATTTAATTTAGAAGCTGCAGGATTATGTAATTGTTAAATCCGTCTTAATTGTCTGCAAATTTTTATATATAGAGTTAGTTAATATTATCATATATTTACAATATAATAATATAAATACCTAATTTTTCAAACTATAATCCCGGAATTTCATTTTGCATTATCTTAATTTCCTAATATATGGTTTTAAAAAAGAAGTTGTTAAATTTTAATGAATCTTATTTTCGCTCACTTTTTATCCAATAGATTTTTCAGATCTACCCGCAAGGATCTGTTTGTGATCAAATAAGGTTAGTTATAAATCTTTATAATTTATCAAGGCTCGTGCTGTAACATAACATACTCGTAGGTACTATTCTGTGCCCGTTATACAATATGCAATTACCCATGTTGGTAGAAAAGATATTTATTTTCAGAAATTTCCACAGAAAATGATATATAATATTGAAAATATCTTACTTTTATGAAGTTAGTGTATTTCTGTCTCACAGTTGCAAGAAGCACAGGAACTTCGTATGTACCTGAAATAAAGTTTAAATTTTATACAATCAAGTACACCATATTGTTTAAGTAAAATATTGAACATGTACTGAACGAATATTGAATAAAAACAAAACATAAAACACACCACATATAGTAAGTAACCCTCAAATCCGAAACCTACGACTGTCCAGAAGGGGGTTAGATATTTGGAAAACGCAGACAATATCCATTACCTACCGACATTGCCAGTGTCAGTGCCGGTGATCGAACTCAGACCACAGAAGAGCAATTGCCAAAGCGAATTTGTCAGATAGCGCGCTTTAGCTGACTGAGCTATTGTGTTGGTTGAATGCGAGGGGTAAACCGCGAAGAAAGTTGGTGTACACGTCAGAGGAAGTCTGGGTGAAGTTCGGGGAAATCTATGGAAGTCGGAGGAAGTTAGGGGCAGTCTGAGGAAGTCTTGAGGAGGTCCGGAGAAGTCCAAGGAAGTCCGGGGATGTTCGAGGAAATCTACGCATGCGAATTACCTGCTGCAAGCAACTGCGTATTGCAGTTATTATTCTCAAGTTACGTAATCAGTCAACCTTCATTAACAATAATAACAACAATCTTTATTGAATTGATCCAATGAGTAAATTGCTAACTATAGGACAAGTCAAAAAATAAATATGTAATTACATAATATGATACATAATTATGCAGGTATATATGTGCAGATATACATATATAAGTAATTTGATTCGTAAAAAAATCTTGCAGTGTGTAACAACAACATGTTTTTATAACATGCTTCTTACGTGTAGGTAATGTTCCGATAGTTTTATACAATATTGGTAATGAGTTAAACAATCTTAACTCCAAATTATCCGGAACATTCATGGTAAGAGATAAGTGTCTAAATGGAATATAAATTTGTGATACAAGTTGTCATTTGTATTTTACGAAAATAGTATTTAACAATTATTATCAGCGCGTTTTCCTCTTCTCTAAAAGTATAAGTCCTTTTACTCAGAGTACATGTATTTCGTGAAATCCCCGAAATAGTAAAATGTGAATTCCCTAAATTCAAAGCTGTGCCTGACTGTCTTACTATAAATAATTCAGTATTACCGAAGTTCATACATGGTTGTGCCAGAGATTAATCTGGCAGCAAAAAAGCTTTTAACGTTGTACAAGCACATCGTTCAGTCTCTAATGGAATAAAATCAAAACCCATTGAAAAGTGCTGCTGAAACGCCAAAGACTCGGTGAATGTTAGTGGATTGGTCATGTCCATATTGAGCAGGTCTCACAGCACTCATTAAGAGGCATTAAAGGCGCAAAGACCAGTAGACATGTGCTATTATAAATCTCACGCACGTCTCAATAAATAACCTCATTTGAAGGGCCATAATTCTTGTTACTATAATTGGCAATCATGCTACCTTCCACCGACAGGTTGTAACAACATTACGTTGCACACCAGTATTACGCGTTGAATTATGGGTCCCAATTAAAATTCTCAACTTATCCTTGCCATTAGGTTTTTAGGTTCTAAAAATAACAGCCCGTAGAACTTGCGGAATTTTCGCATCGAGATACAGCAAACCTTCGTCTTAACGTCGCTAGTTTTTATCATTATGTTTCTATAAGAACATTCTTTCAATGTTCTTTCCTCTTTTTTGAAGTTTTCTATCATACAGTGTGTCCAGATAAGACGAAGACAGCCAGACATGGTTATTTTTAGTACTGGAAATTTTCAGCTTTGCACAGTCATAGAGCTAACTCCATGAGATGCTTGTTTTCAGATGTTTAAATCAAATGTCACTTGCAAACCCAGCCTATGGCGACCTCAAGGATAGAGCAAATTCTCGGTATTTTGCTTTGTGTACTAGATATGGGAAAAAATTATTTATAAAAAGTTGTTCGCTTTTTAATATAAACCCTACGTATCGAATTGCAAAAATCGCATTTTTAATTAGAATATAATAGAATACTTTATTCACCTTTGTTGCCATTTACAAAAACATGGATAAGGTAAGTCACAAAAATAGAAACATGTAACACGACGTAATATCAATAAAAGCAGCAAATGCTACATTAGACTAAATACAATTAATATATAGTAAAAAATTTATAATACATTAAAAGATATATGTTGTGTATTATGAATCCACGTACATAGAACATAATAAATCGCTACACACTAAAAAACAGTTCTATAATAAAAAAAATAAAGCAGTGCTTGTATTAAACTTTAATCCATATAAAAAAAGGGAAAAAAAATAAACCCAATCTTATTGCTGAGTGTACAAATGACCATACTCGGTAAATTCATTTAGGCTACAGAAACCATTTTGTACTAGCAATTGTTTTAGGATAGATTTAAATTTGGATATAGGCATGTCTTTCATATCAAATCGGAAGCATATTATAATAGGTTGATCCTGCAAGGTTGCCTGGCTGCCTGGTTCTATGATATGATGATGAACAAGAGATAAACAAGAGTATACGGTCGTGAGCAAAAAAAATAGGACAGGTCTATAACGGTATTTTGCTAAAATCTAGTTGTGTAGGTACATCTAACTTTAATTTTTGTGACATTGTCAGTTAGTTGTCATAATTTATTGCAAGTGTACAAAAAACTAATATGTCTCGTATAAGCGATTTAGTTAAATCTTGAGTTATTGCTAAAGCAGAAGATGGATGGTCAATGAGACAAATTGCACTGCGTTATAATATTGACAACAATTCGGTGTGTAACATTTTAAGAAAGTGGAGAATAAACGGTACGATTAGTAGAAACCCTGGATCAGGGCGACGAGGAATATCAACTCAACAACAAGATTTGCAATTGGTAAATGCTTTAGTAGAAAATCCATTTTATTCGGTTATTCAGGCTGCTGAAGAAACGAATCTTCCTGGATCGAGCAGTACTGGCCGCCGGCGAGTAAGAGAATCGGAGCATGCAGCAGCACAGAAATACTTACTTAAAGCTGAACATAAAGAAGCTCGAGTAGGATTTGCGCTTGAATTTTTAGCGCATGATGTAAATTTTTGGAACAATGTAATCTTTACAGACGGATAAACTTCCCAGTCAACACACAGCGGTCGTCGTATTCGTGTTTACCGTCCTCCGAATACTCGATACGATGAGAAATATATAGCTAACAATGATAAAAGTGGTAGATTTTCTGTCAATATATGGGCTTGGATATCGGCGCGTGGTCCTGGTGTTTTGTGGCATATTTAGGAACGATTTAATAGTGAAACATATATTAGGATTTTAGACAATATTATGCTCCCTTCTGTGTCACAATTATTTCCTAATAATGAGTTCATATTTCAACAAGACAATTGTTTCGTTCATACTGCTCATACCGTAACTAACTGGTTCAAGATAACAAAACATCAATGTTCTTAACTGGCCCAGTCATAGTCCAGATCTTAACCCTGTGGAAGAAGTATGGGGACTGCTCGAGAATCCAAAAACGAAATGTGAGACCACGGAAAGCCGACGAATTACTGGAAATAGTAATTAATGCATGGGAAAATATTATTACTAATGATTATTGTATAAGGTTATTTAATTCTATGCCAAACAGACTTATAGAAGTTGTAAATAGAAATGGTGCAATAACGAAATATTACTAGTTAGTTTCTTGTTAAGTAGGATATCCTTTGTCCTTTCATCCAGGATTTCTACTAATCGTACCGTTTATTCTCCACTTTCTTAAAATGTTACACACCAAATTTTTGTTAATGATATGTGCAATTTGTCTCATTAACCATCCATCATTTACTATAGCAATAACTACAGCATTAAAATAAATAAATTAAAAGTAATATCTGCTTTATTTCGGCTACTCATTACATATTCAAATAGAGACAGATTGACATTAGAAAAAAAAATTGTCCTATTTTTTTCTGCTCACGACATTTGAAGGATTCGATATTGACGGCCAAAGTGACATGGATCAACCTGGGCCTTCTCTAATGCCTCGACTATATCTGGTGTTTTAATTTCGGCAATAAACTCAATTTGGTTTCTTACATCTATGTCTGAAATAATGTTAGTTACAGTATTAATGCAAAAAAATATGAATGTATTCCTCATTTCCGTTGAATCAGATACTTCTTCGTCGTCAATTTTGATTTTTTTAAAATCATAACATTTTCGAACCACTAATAAAGCTTTAGTATACGCCACATTTTTTGCTCGTTTGTTGTTTGTACAACATTTACCTTATGGTTCTATATTTTCCTATTTAATTGCATTTTATTTCATTTGTAAATTTTATAATTGGAGTTCCTTTGTTCGGTTGTTCCTCGAATTTTTTTTCATTCCACCACTCCTGAAACCTAGTCCAATAACTAATTCTATTTTAGGTGCAACTTATTGTAACTTACTTTTATATATAGTTATATTATATATTATGCGGTTAACAATATTGGTCGTGTCAATTCCTAGCACCTTTTATAGGGCAAGTGAGAGACTGGAGGAATTTCCTGCCTGCCGTGACGGCTCTAGGGGAACATGACAGACCACATTTTCTGTCATACAGTGTATGTGAATGAAAATAAATTTGTATGCAGACAAAATTCTGCCGACAAATTTATAAATGGCTTCCGAAGTAAAATAAAATAGCCGTAATCCCAAGCAAATTTATTCAAATCCACATTGACCCAAATTGTCTGGGACTGCTTACTCAGAATATTTAAATTGCAGAGTGTATTAAGCACATGAGATAAAATATACTGGTAAATTTTTCCTCGGCTACTTAACGAACAGCTAAACAAAGAAATACCTAGCGTATCTGACAGCACATTTCTATTTTTCTAATAAAAATAAACATTCCCAACTTTTCCTTTCACAGGATACATTTATTACGAGTATATTCTGGACGAAATAGTAATAACATGAGATGTTTTAGCTTAGGGCGATATTTATGCAGCGGTTTTACATATTCATAAGCAAAGTATATTGTATCTTGATATTTTAATTAGGTCTATTAAAATAAATATACATGTTAGGTATGGGGTACATATTTTAAAACTTTACATCTACAATTATTTTGAAATAAATTATACAGTTTCTAGTTTGAATTGGTACGTTTCAAAATACACACATGTGCCTAAAAGTTATATTTTCGTTACTGGGTACACTTATTTCATTTAATGAGAACAATTTTTTAATTGTTATCATTGTAGAAAAAATATTAAATACTTAAATCAGTTTCATAGCACGTTCAAATCGAATATCAAAAAAATATCTGTGTCTGTATGTGTGTAGATGACAATTTGATTTTCAAGGCCCAGCATAAGCCAATTAAAGTTCTTAGATGTAACCTGTGTAATTCTAGTAATTTTTAGTTCTTGAGTGGCTTGGCACCCAGACCAGTGTCAGTTTGTTATTTCTATCCAATCGAGGCAAGTCTTTTAGCTAATCTTTTAACAATAGCTAATCTTTTAACAATAGCAAAAATATTGAAGCGTATATACCAATTATATTAAAAACCCGCATAACTGATCACTTTAGCACTATCGTTGTTTGTGATATTCTAGGAACTACTAAATCAGGAGAAGTTAATACGAAAAATCCATAATAAATTACAATTTATTTAATGAAAAAATATTCAGTGTTAACTTTGAAAATATTTATAGCGATTCTAACCGTGATTCAGCTATGGAAAGTTTTATAGAAATAATGCAAATTAAATTAAAGGAAAGTAGGACACTTGTAAAATCAAACAAAAAAAAAGTGATACGAATTAAAACCGCTGCCCAAGGAATTACTAGTTACACATCCAGATTTTGTATCCAAGTCTTATACACACTAAATCCCAATGTAATATTTTACTCCCTTTAATAATAGGGTGGGGGTGCCAATGGGGATGGTAGAGGAGGTGGCTAATGTAAAAAAAATTTTAGAAGCCCTTGGTTCTCGTATACAAACTAAATCCCAATTTAATTTTTTACCCCTTTTAATAATAGGGTGGTGGATGGCATTGGGGTTGTAGAGGGGGTAGCTGACGCTAAAAAAATTTTTTTGAGATGTTTCGTTGTTGTATACACACTAAATAACATTTTAATTCTTACTTCCTTTCATAATAGTGTGGGGGTGGTATTGGGGGCGATAGTGGAGGGGGGGGGAGGGGTGATTGATGCCAATAAAAAAATTTGAGACCTTGACTTTTCGTACATGCCCTAAATTGCAATTTTATAGACTCTTACCTGCTTATTTCACCTATTTACCCTTATTTACCCCATTTACCCCCGAACCCTTCAACGGAATTAAATCAAAATCTAATCTAGTTCCAGATCTCGTTATAATACATAAGTGTACAAAATTTCAAGTCAATATCGTAAACGGTTCCAGAGTAAATGTGTGCACAAGAAATGTTACAGACAGAGAGACCGACAAACAGGAATTTTTTTTCGCTCAAATTTAAAATCTCGACGTTTTATGACATTTTAAGCCTATTTCAACAAAAAAAATTTTTTTGCATTGCTATACTTCCACTGGACGTGGAAGTAATTAGAAGAAGGCAGGACACTTGCAAAATCAAACAAAAAAACTAGATTCTCTGTACAAAAAGTGGGAACGTGACAAAAAAATATAAATTTTCTAAATAAGTTGAAGAACTATAGGAATCAATTAAACCCACTAATTAAAATAGCCAAAACTAACTATAAAACTATAAAAACAGAATCTTGGAAAATAAAAATAATCCTAAACAAGTATGGGACATAATTAAGCAAATTAGTATGGAACAAAATATCAAATCAGAAATAAAAGAAATCAAACTGACAAATGGCTCTTTAATAAATCATCCTAAGCTAATGGCAGATACCCTGAACAATTATTATGTAAATGTGGGAAAAACTTAATCAATCAAATCAAATCAAAAGTAATAATAATAATATAGCGCATATAAATAATAGGCAAGTATTGAATTCAATATATTTGCTGATACTAACGAACAAGAAATAAAAGATGTAATTAATAACTTCAATTATGAAATAACAAAGTTCCAGATTATGATAGCATTATGGCTGAAGCTATAAAGACAGCTGCTTCCGTATTGATTCCACCATTAGTTTACATAATTAATTTAATATTAAAAACGCTAAAATTCCCAGCAGTCCTAAAACAAGCTGCTATAAAGCCTTTATACAAGGGTGGAGATAAAACCGAATGTGTTTATTATCGTCCAATATTGCTGATGTCCACTCTTTCTAAAATTGTGGAAACAGTAATAAAAAACAGACTTATTGCCTTTTTTAACAAACATGATATACTCTCAGACTTTCAGTTTGGGTTTAGAGAAGTTAGATTCACTCAGGATGCGATTAGCCTGCTTACAAAAATGTATATACAAATCTATAGACGATGGAAATCCTAGCATCTGCATTTTGTGGATCTAACCAAAGCGTTTGACACAGTAGAGCACAAAAAACTTTTAAACATTATGGAAGAAATTGGTGTCAGGGTGAACAGCTATCCATCAAGCAGACAACATTATGTAAATATAAATGGAACTTGCAGTGAATTTAATGTAATTGAATATGGCGTTCCACAGGGCACTGTATTAGGCCCTATTCTTTTCAATATTTATATCAATGATATGTTTTCTCTACCTTCACAAGGACAGTTTATTAGCTATGCAGACGATACAGAAATTTTACATACAGGATCTACATGGGAAGATGTTATTGAGACAGCACAACAAGATTTTAAAATGATAAAGCAGTGGCTCGATTCTAGAATGTTAACTTTAATAAAACCATGTACATACCATTTCTCACAAGTAATAGTAACTCCTATGACTTCAAATCACTGGAAATAGAATGTGATAATTGTTTATACCAGATTCCAATAAAATATAGTACTGAATATCTGGGAATTATTAATGATTCACAGCTTAAATCGGACGTTCATATTAATAATTAACACCAAAATTAAGAGGTCTCCTGGCGAAATTTAAATATCTCAAAAACATTTTAGACGTTAATCTACCCACTAGTTTATTATGCTTTAGTGGAATCGCAACTTCGTTATGGTATAATTGCTTGGGGAGGTGTATACAACTGTCATCTAGCAAAATTAGATAATGCAAAACTGGATCTTAAAAATCATGTATCTAAAGAAATTACCTTCCCAACCAATTTACTATTTGAGCAAGCAAATGTACTTGATATTAGACAATTATATTTTCATTCAATAATATGCCACCAAAAAGTTAACGTAGCCAATAAATAACTCTGGGTAGACTGCATCTACGTCAGTTAATGGACATAAAAACAATTATATTGTCAATCAGAGGTATTACTAAACCTCCTTTGTGAATTTTCCACGTTTCATATCTCAATAGCTATTATATAGTTGCATTTACATAGAACATAGCTATATATACATGTGTAATTACATACATAAGTACATATACACATTTTATGTTTAGTACATGTTATTGTAAAATTTCTTTTCCCTCTCTTTCATACCCTGCGTACAAATTTATTTTTGTAGGGCTTATTGCACCGTAAAGTAATATTAACTATAAACATTATATCAAAGTATTAAATGTATTTAAATTTTCATCTGCAATAAAATTATTATTATTATTTTACACTGTTCTAGAGTTATTAAAGTAACTTTAAGAATTGCTTGGCCCCTGAGAAGAATCTGATCCGTTTGTTCCAGCCTTCATACACACAGTTCAATGGCATAGATTTTAACCTATGGACCTGGAAGATGGCCGGCCGAACCTCCAGATCCAATACCATTAAACATATTTATTTGGACTCGTCATAAAGAAAAGGCGTAGAGAACTTCAGTCTGCTACCGTGTTACCGCGAAGACCTGGAAATTAGAGTTAGAACTGCCATAAATGAAATTACCAAATAACAATTACAAACTGTGTTTTAAAGCTACAGTTCGGAAAGCCAAGATTATGTCGGGAAAACAATGGGCAGTATTTTGAACATAGGAATAAAATATTTCCATTTGCTTCCGTTAAGCTGCTTATGTAAGATGTTTTTCTTCATTAGTTGCTTGTACAAGTAATTTAATTAATCAAAGTAATGCTTTATTTTGTAAAAAGTGGCAGTATTACCACCATCAATTATTAGTAATTCATATATTGATTTAGTGAGTAAAACTTTAGAGAAGCATTCAATATTGAAAATTTTACTATACCTACTTTTCGACCTAATCAAAACATCATACCTACTAGTCCCACACTATAACTAGGCGCAATTAGCTAGTTCCATCGTTTAACAGCCTTTTCATTAGAAAATATATTCATATGCGCCAGTTGCATATCTATGAATTTTGATTTGTCTGCTAGGGCCCATTAAGAAAATTCAATTTTCTCACTTCCCTACTACTGCCGATTCTGCAACAGACAATATTGAATAATTTAAAGATTCATACTGAGCGCAAATCCAATTTTATGCTCACTAAAATTACATTTTATTGAACCGGAATACGTCTCGCAAATTGTAGTGCCCCAGAAAGTTCATATTTTATAAATTCTGCAGATTTTAACTTATAATAAGACGGATGCTATGTTTGATCATACATTTAGGTCACTTTTTGTGTGTGTAGCCTGAAACATTTAAATTCAAAGTCTACGGTACAGTTTTAGTTGATGTTAAGATATAATAAAATAAATACGGTATGGTCCAGTCACAGCTACTAAAGAATAGAACTAAAGAAGCGACAGAAAACGTCGTAATAGGAGAGGAAACAAATTTAAAAGAGAACCTACGGGATGAAGTACTATAGGGATATGTCCAAAGAAGGGACACAACACATCTATTGAAGAAAGCGCTACTGCTGATCAGCAACAAACTAAAAGTAGCAAGGAAAAAGAAATTAATTCCGTAAAAAAATTGCAATGATACATGCATCAGCATTAGAAATGGTGGAAACAAAAACCTCAGAAAATAGCTCAGTAAAAACGATATAAAATTGTGTCAAAAAATAGGCATAACCAGATGAAACAAACCTTCGTGACATCATTACATAAGATAGGTCATTGGACATTCGAAAAGGCCATTCACGACTATGACACATTTTAATGAACTTCTTTTTAGTTTGAAAGCAGACACATAAGCGCAGGTGACATCCTGAAAATTATATAGCACTTTTTTTTATTAGAAAAAATAGAAGACAATCTGATAGTTTCGTTTATCTGGTAAGTGGTAATGACTTTTTCATGAATCGAAAAACTTACGGCCCGATGTAAGTTTTGTAAAAAATTTATATTTATATTCCACTATTATATTTGTAATGCCTTACTATAGGTACCTCCTGTCCTGTAATTGGGTAGTGACCTATTGGACAGTGTAAATAAATAAAGATAAAGACTCAATGAAAGAAGACTTTTAAATGTATACAGGGTGTCTCAAAAGCCAACGTCATCATGACCGACCAGAATGGCATAATATGACCTTAGTAAAAAGTTGTTAATTTTTGAGATATTGACACTTTTATGAATTTCGTGAAAATCGACACCTTAGATCAGTTTTTCGAGTGTCACATCTACAATATTCTATGTTTTAAGATTCTAATTCCCTTAATAGTCCTGCTATTGATCACAGTCCAAAATACGGGGCGAGCATGGGTGCGTCTTTACTATGTACATACTTCGATATGCGATGTAAAGCAACGTTAGGCGTGGTTAGTAGTTGGATTGGTGACCGTTCCAACGAAGACCACGTCCTCGCCTCACCCATCTTCCAGCGGCTTGTATATCAGTGTATGCGCGGAAGCTATACAACCTTAGGCGAGGGTTGTATAGGAGATATACCATCCTTCGGAGGGGATGTAAAGCCGTCGGTCCCTTGTCTATTAAATGTTAGGCAAGTAAAAGATCCCTACTCTTCTTAAGGGAAGAGGTTCGGCAAAATTCCTGGTTGGGGGTAGCTCGTCTACAGGCGTCGGTGTTAGGCCTCAGTAGCGGAAATAGGCCGACGTTAAATAAATGTATAAAAGAAAAGAAGAAGTCCAAAATAAAACAAATACTGTCATACCTTTGGAAAAAGAAACATTTTTGCCTGATCTGTTTCTTTTATTAGCTAACCCTAGACTTAATTTTGTCATTTATGGTTCAAATCGATCAAAATCGATGTCTGGGGGTTTTCGGGTTCGCCAGTTACGAATTTCTAGTTAAAAATTTAGTTCAGGATGGCGGCTTTAAAATGGTGGATGACTTTATCGTTTACGATCTGATTCGACTCAAAATCGATATTTTTTTGGTTTTCGAGACCGCCAATTATGAATTCTTGGTAAAAATTTAGAAATTCAAAATGGCGGCGCCAATATGGCGGCGCCAATATGGCGGCGACTTTTGTTATTTAGATCCACATCGATCAAAATCGATATCTGGGGGTTTTCGGGTTCCCCGATTACGAATTTCTAATAAAAAATTTAGATCAGGATGGCGACTTCAAGATGGCGGACGACTTTATCGTTTATGATCTGATTCGACTCAAAATCGATATCTGGGTGTTTTCGAGATCGTCAATTATGAATTCTTGGTCGAAATTCATAAATTCAAAATGACGGCGCCAATATGGCTGACGACTTTTGTCATTTAGATTCAAATCGATCAAAATCGATATCTGGGGGTTTTCGGGTTCGCCGATTACGAATTTCTAGTAAAAAATTTAGTTCAGGATGGCGGCTTCAATATGGCGGACGACTTTATCGTTTCTGATCCGATTCGACTTAAAATTGAAAGTTAGGGGTTTTCGAGATCGCCAATTATGAATTCTTGGTCAAAATCCAGAAATTTAAAATGGCGGCGCCAATATGGCTGACGCCATTTAGATCCAAATCGATCAGTTTTCGGGGTCGCGGATTACGAATTTCCAGTCAAAAATTTATTTCAAGATGGCGAACCACTTTACCACTTATGATCCGAGTCATCTCAAAATCGATATCTGGGGATTACAGCATATCAAAAGACTAAAAAGTAAAGCATAAAATTATATAAAAAAATATTTTAAAAAAGCTTTTATTTAAATGCTCTAAAAAGTAGAAAATAAACTTTGAAGTAAATCAAACCCATCATTACCTATATATATTTTTTTAAGATATAAAAGCTACTTTACACAGGAAAATCTCGCGAAAAGCTTTTATGTCATAAAAAAAATTATATAATGCAATAAAACGATGGATTTGATTTACTTCAAAGTTTATTTTCTACTTTTTAGAGCATTTAAATAAAAGCTTTTTTTAAATATTTTTTTATATAATTTTTACTTAATGTTAAAATTCTTCCCCAGATTACAGAGAGCCAAACTACCGCTAGTCTGACTCTGTAGGTATATAAAGAATTTTTAAATTAAATTTCTTGGCTATGACATTACAATTTATTCTGGCAGTTTAATCATCAACTAGAGTATTGGACATGTGTGTGTACAAAGCGAAAGATACGTTGAAAGAATATAAAATAATTCAATATTCATTCAAAGCTTCCCTTTACGCTGCTGTCACAATTTAAAAGAATTCATTTCGAGGTATATTTTTTGCCTTTAGAATAACAGAGGGCAATATGAACTCGCCGGAATGCTTTTAGTTCTACTGTGTATTTTTTGTCTTTTAGTTTACTCTGTAAAAGAATTACCTCTAGTGTACAGTCCGCACTGCATGCGGGACAATTTACGCCACATTAGCAAACATTGTAGGTAGTAACTTTTTAGTGTTTGAATAAACCAACACAAAGTTCAAGCTCGGGTTTCCGTTTCGACGTAATTTTCTCAGTACGATTTATACGTGGGTACCTACCTACATGTACTGAAATTTTGGCATTCAAGTATTTGATGAAGTTTTAGTAATAATAAAATGCTGACAAATAACAAGTCGGTTTGATAGATATTAATTTTGAAAGCGTCTCTTATTGTTTTTGTTTTAAACAAAGCCTACCTTGAAAAATCGGACTGATGCAACTCAGACAAACTTTGCCATAAGTAGTTGTCTAACTAGTATATTAGCGTGACTAAATTGAGATACCAATACACAGAAAGTAGATACTTCCGTGTTAAATAAAAGGGTTGTGATTTACTTAAATGGATAAATAAGTTTTCTAATCACTTTACCGCTTGAGGCTTTAAAGCACGTTGGCGCAGTGTTCAAAAGGAGCAAATTAAATAAGGATAACAAGTTAACTATTTACAAAGTAATTTTAAAACCTATCCTCACATATACATGTGCGTCTTGGAATACCATTTCAGACGCGCAATATAACAGACTACAGAGGACACAAAATAAAATCCTTAGATTACTGACAGAATCTAATAGATATACCCCTATAATGGACTTTCACAGACAATATGCTATACCATTAATGCGAGAATACATTGTGGAAATTTCAAACAAATTTTTTAAATTTAAAATCTTAAATTCCTCCCTGACAGAAAACATGACGAGTATGAGGAGCTTTAACGAAGTACCTCATACTCATAGATTCGTTTATGAATACTTACCGCTCTATAGACCAGGGCCAATCCTGTTTAAGGCAATAAAAATTCTTAGCAGTATACGAATGGTCGGAAAATGTAGCTAATGGTGTAAATAATTAAGGAAAAACCGTCCAGACTGAGTAAATGTTCTGGAAGGGGGGTTGGGGTGGTAATATATACGTTTTTAGGGGTTGGTACCAGTATTTTGCGATTTGCGGCTAAACTATGCATCCTATCGAAAAATGTTGAATGTAAAAGTTGTAGATAATAAAAAAATCTAAAACTTTCTTATTGGATAATATTGACCATAACCTCAAAATTATCGATAAAAATGCCAAAAACCGTTTTCTCAGTTTTTAATTTATAACTATCGCAAAAATTTTTATATTTTCATGAAAATCGGTAAAAATGTTCTTTTTTGTGTTTCAAACAAGCCCAAATTTTTTCAAAGCGAAATATTTAACTTTCGATGTTCTATGAACAACATAAGAAAAAAAGACCTAATTTTCAATCGAAAAATTTGGTTAGCAAATTTTCGATTAATGAACTTTACTAGTGCTCATTGTTTTCGTTGAAATCTCAACTTTAATATAGAATTAAAATATAATATTGTTTATATACAAAAATATCGTTAAAAAAGTGAAAAACCAAAAAAACTACTTTTTCGAGTTTTCGGTGAAAATCATGAATTTCTTTTTCTTTATTGTAAATAAACGTTTACATTCATAAAAAGCGTTAATTCTCATACAATACTATGTTATACAAGTAATGTACATGTACCTAACTATTCTCGGCTTTCAAAGTCCCGAAAACATTATTTAAACTGAAATTAAATATGTAAAAATTCAAAAAACACATGCTGTGAACTGAGAAAATTTGTTAATTATTTCTTGTGATTCGTAAGTATTTACAGATTATCACGTCAAAGTCTTATATTTGATTATAAAATACAAAAATTAAATGTAAAATAATTTTATTGAAATCTTTTTTTCTTTGTGGGCAATTCTTCATCTCCAGAATCGATCAAACTTTCGATTTCTTCACGTTCATTTTCTATATCTTCAATTTCTTGGAGTTCTTCTGGATTGTCCAGTTCAGCATCATTATTTTTATTATTATTTATTAGACAGTGGGTACTGTCTTCGTCTTCGATGTCCTCGAGATTACAATTTTTTTCGTACAACGATTTTTCGGCATTTGAACATTTATCAGAACCGTGACAATTTGAACACAAATTTGTACACTTTAAGCCATGCTTGCGATACCCACATTTGTTATTACATCATCCTGTTTCGCAGCTGCGGCAGATAATTTTCAATAAATTTTCGAAAATTAATTCTTGTTCTGTAAATATAGGTACAATGCCATTAACGTGATGTTTCCATCCCCAATCTGTAGCTGTTAATTGATTACCAAGCCACCCCTGTAACATTGTTGCTTAGCTGCCCCTTCAGTTGGAGGTAATTTTTTCAAATGAAATGAGGATTTAGCAGGTAGAGTTCAAATCTTAAATCGTGTAGAGATGTATATATATTTTTACTTTTGTAAATAGAAGCTATTATTTTTAATCCATTTTCGGTAATCGTTTGTTTGTCTGCAATTGTATTGTAAAAAATTTCTGCAAGATTAGGTAAATGTTTATCGGCCAATAATGATTTTATAATTGTTTTTTTCCTTTGCCAGTAAAACTGGAAGTTGTATCGCAGCCAAAAAAACAATGCAAAAATGCTACAATATGTTTATGTGATTTATGTTTAAAACTATTAGAGGTGTAATAAGTATCATTAATATTTCCTGCATCAGGTTTGTGGAAATAGATATTCAATTCATGTGAACTGAATTAATTTAAAAGAACTAAAAGATCTATGTCTTGACCAACAACTACCACTATTTTATCGTAGTTTTTTGGTACTTCAAGGGATGTATTGATAATTACGAAATCTGCATCTTCTTCGGCTTGTTTGCAGACAAAATTGTTTAACATTCCCATTGCAGTTTAAACAATGTTTTCGAGACTTTGAAAGCCGAGAATAGTTAGGTACATGTAAGTTACTTGTATAACATAGTACTGTATGAGAATTAACGCTTTTTATGAATGTAAACGTTTATTTACAATAAAGAAAAATAAATTCATGATTGTCACCGAAAACTCGATTTTTTAAAATTAGTTTTTTCGGTTTTTCGCTTTTTTAATGATATTTTTGTATATAAACAATATTATATTTTAATTGTATATTAAAGTTGAGATTTCAACGAAAAAAATGAGTACTAGTAAAGTTCATTAGTCGAAAATTTGCTAACCAAATTTTTCGATTGAAAATTGCGTCTTTTTTTATTTACTTCATAAAACATCGAAAATTAAATGTTTCGCTTTGAAAAATTTGCGCTTGTTTGAAACACAAAAAAGAACATTTTCACCAATTTTTATGAAAATATAAACATTTTTGCGATAGTTATCAATTAAAAACCGAAAAAATGGTTTTTTGCATTTTTATCGATAATTTTAAGGTTATGGTCAATAATGATCAATCACAAGGTTTTAAATTTTTTCATTATCTACAACTTTTATATTCAACATTTTTCGATAGGATGCATAGTTTAGCTGCAAATCGCAAAAAACGAGTACCAACCCCTAAAAACATATATATATATATATTACCACCCCAACCCCTCTTCCAGAACTTTTACTCAATCTGGACGATTTTTCCTTAATTATTTACGCCATTAACTACATTTTCCGACCATTCGTATACTGCTAAGAATTTATCGTCTATTACGATATTCTAAACGGTTTGGCCCTGGTCTACTATAACGAGAGATAACGATAATGTCTAAACTTAAATTTGAAAGGTCTTGTAACAGTTCGATCATCTGCAACACAAGAATCTAGCGAATGTATAAATATATATAAATAATATATCTTAAAACTTAAATCTTGTAAATACTAAAATATCTTTTTTCTACGACAACATCAAAATATGTTTATTTTAAGAGTGTAAACTCAATCATAAGTAACTGCATTTTGCACGGAATTTCATTTCGCATCGGTTGCCAGGCAAGTTGCTAAGTGACAAATACGAAAAAAAAATATTTCGTGTTAGATTTCACTCATTTTAACTGTTTTTGATGACAAAATTTTTAAGGCGGCTTAGAGAATATGACGTCCAACGACGGAGTAATGAAATGTCATTCTAGATTGTTTCTGTCAACATCTTTGTATATTTGGAGATAATTTCGGAGTTATTTCCAATAAATTTGATGATTAATATGGAAAGTGATAAAGAAAGGATCAAAACGCAAAATCGTTTTCCGAGGACTTTTAATGGTTTATTTTAGCGATTTGGCGAAGAAATTCAAAAGTTCTAATTTATGGACACAATACTCAATGCTGAGAACGACTCTTAGTATTCATGAAAATATAGATATCGCCAAATATTTGAAACTGAAAGCATTCCTCAAGCGACAATCCGAAGGCTACAGGCCCAAAAAGTCAAAGATCTTTACCTCAAATGACATCAAAAAATTTATAAATGAAGCGCCAGATGAAATATAGTTAGCGACAAAAGTAAGTTTAATTATAGCCATTATGTGATAACAATAAGTAATTTGGTTAACTATTTAGGTCGTATTAGTTTTGGGCGTAATGGGTGCATGCAGAAGACATGAGCTACATCAAATGAAAATTACTAATTTCAATGATTTGGGTTCAGCTCTTTTAGTAACAATACCAGACACTAAAATCAAAATTGTACGAAATTTTACTGTAACCGCTCCATACTATGAAATTTACAAAAAATATGCAAATCTGCGCCCTCCAAATGTTAATGGTTTATGGTTTTTCATTAACTATCAATAAGGAAAATGTACTGTTCAATGAATAGCCATGGGCAAAGACATTGCTAAGTATTTAAAATTGCCAAATCACGAATTATATACCGGGCACTGCTTTCGCCGATCTTCCGCAACTATCCTTGTTGATGCTGGTGGTGACATAACCACGTTAAAACGCCACGGTGGCTGGAAGTCCACGGCAGTCGCTGAAGGATACATCGATGAATCCAAGACAAGTAAGCTTGACACAGCTAATAAAATTGCAAATGCGATACAGGACATTTCATACATACCATCGACTTCAGGAATGGAAAATCGTGAAAGGCCGTCGACTTCAACAACGGAAAATTGCCAATATCAAGAAATTATTAGTATCAAGCATTCCACAAATTCTCCAAACATGATTTCCAATAATTACAAATTTATCTTTAAAAAATAAATAAAATAGGTAGGAAGTTATTTTATAGTTTATTTTTTCTCAACTAGTTGGGCATTGCCGTCCAGGCACTCTAACTTATGGTTTGTATTCAAAGCAATAAAGAAAATATCTCCATATTTTTTGTATCGATTATTATTTATTTAGTATATTACGCGTGAGCAGTGGGTTGTCGTAGAAAAAATATAGTATGCAACTCGCACAAAATAGTAATTTTACACTCGTTTTCATACTCGTGCAAAATATGCATCATTTTGTGCTCATTACATAATATACTATTATTTTTCTATAATGTATATAATCGGTGTGTTTTTAAATTGTACATATTTTGATTTTTAAAACAGGTTTTTTATATTTTCCTGTATAATTACTGTTAAGTTTATAAAAAACAAAATCTTTTTTTAATTTATCAGAACCGCAAGGATTAAATTAAATTTCGCTTAAACTCTCTAGGAGAGCAACCGCACCTCAAAAATTATAAAAGTTATTAAAGATCTCTTTGGCATGACAGCAGCCGCACTCGCCGTTACTTGTAACGCGCCGGGTGAAAAATATGATTGTTAAATGAATTAAATGAGATGCAATAAAATTAACACATTGACATGTATATAGATAAACAAAATAAAGAATTTTTAATGGTTAATGGCGCCTTGATCGTGGGTTCCAAACCGGGAGAGGTACATTTTTTTAAATTTCTTTGTACATTATGAAATTGAAAAAAGATTGCATAATAATAAAGTAAGGAAGTAACCAATGTTAAATTTGTTCAAAATCGTTACAGCCGTCTTAGATAAAAAAGTTATTAAATTCTTTAAATCTCATCCCCTGTAGCAACTCTCCCTGCATTTTCTGGGAGCAACTGGTTATGCCTTCGTATGCTGGCACTAAGAGAGTATTTATGTGTCAAATTTAATCAAAATCAATAGAGCCGTTTTAGAGAAAAAAATTATTTTCAATTTTTTTCCCTGTTTATAGGGCTTACTCCCTTCACATTTGAGCTAGGATCGATTTTGCGAATTTGAACAAAATCGATCCAATAGTTTGAGCTTTAGGTGCGACCACAGACAGCAGACAGACATTTTAAAAAAATCACTTTTTTGGGTTCAGCGGACCTGAAAACGTGTAAATCCTTCAAAAACGCAAACTCGAACTTTTGCACGATCACCATACTTTCCTTATATACTACGTATACCCTTACATAATTTACATTAGTTTGAATGCTTTAAAACCGAATATCTCGAAAACGGTTACTCGTAGCGACATTTAGAAGGTACCTATACCTTTTTACGTAAAAAAAAAACAGGAAAACAGGATTTTTTTATTCTTTTAAAAATTCACTAAAAATATATGACGTATAAACAGCACGCAAACTACCGTAGGTGGCGCCCTCTACATGTAACAGCAAAACTATGAATAGATTTTAATCCCTCGCCTCAAAAAATTTCCCATCACCAAATTTTGTTAAAATATTTCAATTTTTAAAGAAATTATTTTTAAAAACCAAAACAAAAATTTAACTTTGACACCCTGAATCTGTTGATATCAACTTTTGGACTAACCATTACTTATGGGACACCGCATGTATATAAAATATACCTATTGACATCTCATTTATAAGTTCTTTTGCGGCAAAATTGGCGTATTATAAAACTAATGATGCCTTGCAATGACTTTATACAGGGTGGGGCAATAGTGCGTCGGACCTCGATACCTCGAGTTCTACGATAGCTAGAAATTTTTTAAAAAATTGCAAGTAAACTAGATAAAAAAGTCTATGTACAGGGTGGCCAAAAATTATGTTTCAATTCAGGACATTTTAAATTGAATTTTCTCAATTTTTTCAAATGGAACACCCTGTATATTTTTCGACGATGTGATGTAGAAATGAAAAACGAGCATTATTTGTAAGTATTCTCGCTATGGCCAATTACGAGGCCAATTGCAGCCATTTTCGTTTTATAAATAAGTAAGTGTCAAATTCAAGAACAAACTTAAAAAAAGAGGTTCCCTCAAATAACTCATTAGAAAAATTTATAATAGGTGTTCGACATATTGCCCATTTTGATTGACACACGTCTTTATGCAATTTTGAAATGAGGCCATTTAGTGGGAACATTTGTTCCAATCCATTGAAATGAGTAAATAGTATTTAACCGGCCCTTCACTGTAATGTTTTTTTGTACATTTTTTTGCTATTTTCGTTATTCGACAAGCAATAAAACCTCAGTTTAGTATAAATTGTCGTGTACAAAGGAGCATTTATCACACTTATCGGTTGTTACAATTTGTATTGAATTTAAAATATTTGGAATTTTACAATATGAATTTTAATAAAGCGGAGCTTGTAGACATGACTTTTGTTTTGGGCAAGTCAGACAGAAATTGTTTACTTGCCAATAGAATTTATCACCAACGTTATCTTGAAAGAAGGATTCCTGATGTTAGCAGCTTCCAAAACTTTCTCGATAGATTTCTGGAAATTGGAAATGCCGAATATATAAAAAGTGAAACAATAAAACGTGTTGTGAACGAAGAAAATGAGTTTTCTGTGGTGCTGGCAACGGTTGAGAATCCCCATGTTAGTCAAAGAGAAGTGAGCTCATTAGTAGAAATAAGTAGACATGGGTCGAACCTTAAAAACAAATGCATGCATATCATATTCAAATGCACCAAGAATTATCTGACGACGATTTTCAAAAGCGCCTACAATTTTATAATTGGGTCAGAAGTAAAATGTAACATGATGTCAACTATTTCAATAGTGTTTTATTCAGTGATGAGGCAACTTTTCATAAAAATGGATTTGTTAATAGGCACAATTCCATTATTATGCTTCGAAAATCCTCACTTTCTTATGCAAGTTGATAACCAACACAGATGGTCTATAAACGATTTGGGGAGGAATTATTGGAGAACATGTAATAGCGCCACATTTCTTTGATGGTACATTGACTGGAGCTATTTATCTTTATTTTGTGGAAAACCATCTGCCACAATTATTGGTAAATCTCCCTGAACGATGTAGTTTCCAGCAAGATGGTGCTCCATCATATTCTTTAAATGCAGTTTGAGACCACTTAAATAATATCTACCCTTATCAATGGATTAGAAAAAAATTTATCCATTAAATGGTCTTCAAGATCCCCAGATCTTACAAAAATGGATTTCTTTTTATGGGGATACGTGAAGGAAATTGTTTATAGAGACATACCAAAAACAGTACAAAATATGAAGGAAAGAATAATAACTACCTTTACATCTATCACACCGGCAGTTTTAGGAACAGTAGGAACTTCATTTCAAAAGCGCATAAAGATGTGTGTCAATCAAAATGGGCAACATGTGGAACATTTATTATAATTTTATCTACTGAGTTATTTTTGAATTTTGTAATTATTGCTCAATAAAATGAAATTGGTTGCAATTAGTCCTAAGGAAGTACTTACAAAAAATGTTCGTTTTTCATTTCTACATCACATCGTTGAAAAATATACAGGATGTTCCATTTGAAAAAATTGAGAAAAATAATTTTTGGCCATCCTGTGCATTATTAGGAAATAAAAATGATTCAAAAACATTAATTAGTTGTCTCGTAACTGGTATTCACATAAGTTTTTCTTAAAACACATAATTGTGACTGTGGTGATTTTTTTAATATCCATCTGCAGATTGGATTATTTTAACAAAAACATTCATTACATTCAAGTGGTTGGGAGATATTTAATGCTAATATAGGAATGCATAGAGCCTAGAAAGAGGCTTCAAAAAATGTACTGATATACATAGCATTCCGTTTAAAAAAAGGCACTTGGTCATGTAATTTCGTCTTGGCTCTCCCTGTATGTTCGAAAATAATTTCCAGTTATAGACTTTCTTATCTAGTTTACTTGCAATTTTTTAAAAATTTTCTAGTTATCGTAGAACTCGACATTTCGAGGTCCGACGCACTATTGCCCCACTCTGTATATTTATAGAAAAAGAAAAATCATAAAACACTACTTGACTACAAAATACTCAATCTTTTATATATTTCCACCCTATTCGAAAGATACCTAAATTATTGTATTGTAATGCAATAAATTTCCTACAGCAATACGCTGTGTATATTATTAGAAATGCTCTTAGTTATTAATGCAGGGCTAACAACTCCATCAGTGGCGGCCCGTCAGGGATAGCAGGGTAGGCAGTGCCCACCCAATTACATAAGCGGTAGTTATAAAACTATATTTATATTTTTATATATTTTGTAGTTAAATTATTAAGTAAAATTTTGCGGTTAATTAATTGTAGTATTAAAATTAAAAAGTTAGTTTTATTTATAATATTATTTTTACTACACATTAATCTTCCTGATATAGGTACACTTATGAATCCGTTTAGAAATCGGGCGTAATACTGTCAAAAGTGTCATGCGCCAAGCCAAGGCGGGCAAGCATCGCTCAGAAATCGTGAATTCAATCATAATACCTCTATGTGCATGTTGGTTATTCATTTCGATCTTGCGCCTGTAATGCATATCAAAACGAGACGAACGTCGTGCATGCTTAGGCTATTTACAACCTTTGCTCCCTGAGCAAAACTTGTAATAAACAATATAAATATTGAATAGAGTATGTTCAAACAGGAAAAATAACTAATGTGTTAAAATTGATCAATCAATCCCTTACGAATATCAAATATGATAGCAATTTCTAATTTGATAAATAGGACAAAAAGAAGTTAAAATACATATCAGCGGTGCCATTATCCAAAAAGTAACTACTAAAATAATGTTTAATTTTATTTTAGCAGTTTTACACGTAAATGAAATAAATGTATAATATTCAAATATGGGACTTCGCGCTCGGTGGGATGTGGACACTGCCACCATCATCCATTCCCTTTTCTTTTACAGTGTCGGGATGTTTCGCCGAGAATCGTGTGGAGTCAAGTCAGTATTCGCGAATCTCAAACGTTGGGAATTGTTGGTGCTGTTTTAGAATTGGAAAATTTTGGTTAGGTTTGTGTAATGTTTTATTCTCTCAATTTTATGTTTCTTTTAATTTGTAATCTGTGATTTTTGTTGGTATTTAGTAAATAGTAAGTGTCAGTGTAGTGAATGGACAACTGACAAATTATTAATATTAACATTTTTGCCATGGCCGACGTAAGACAGACGACAAGGTAAGCGATAATTCTGATATTATACATTTTTTATTAAAAAACAGTTTTGCTTCCCTAATATACGACGAGAAAATTTTTGTAACTAAATTAGAGCGACTTTGCCCCACTATGGGAAATCTCATTAATGTAAATTCAAATTCGTCCAATAAAATTTTATGTCACAGGATATCACAAATGTTTCTGGAAGTGAAATAATAAATAAACTTTATAGCTAGCCTTGCATGTTATTCTGTAAAAATAGTAAAAGTCCGTGGAATTCAACAAGAATAGATAATTAAAAACCATTATACATGGCTTTTGAAATGGTCACAGGCATTATTGAATGTTTATTGCGTGATTTTTACACCCACTAAATTTCTGTGGAGAAGTGTCATTATTATTCGGTTCTATCCCCCATCCTGCCCACCCAGAACAAAAGCCACGGGCCGCCACTGAATTCCATGTACTTATATGAAGAAAATAAATATTAGAAACACTTACATCATTTTTACGGTTCCATCAGGACACTGAATTAGCTAATATTGTCTTATATATGCATCAGTAGGTAATAGTTACATGCCTAATGATAAAAGACAATTTATGGATTTTAAACTCAACATTTACACTACACAGAAGTTAACTAAGAAAAGTATTTTACTTCTATTTTCACTCACTTTAATTAAAAGTTATTGCCAATCTCCATTAATTCTCACTAAATAACACAGTAAACTTCTTCAAACACAAGACGTCTGCGGAACCACCATTGTTGTGATTCAGAGAATTACTATTGACAGAACAGTAGAAACGCAGAAACTGATGACAGCGATGCAAACGACATATTAACAAAAATCAAGTTAGCGGCCTCTGCATTTCGTTGTTTGTTTTGATTTGCTCGTATTTCTAGCTTCGGCGATTGACCTGAAGAGCGCCAAAATAAAAGTTTGTAGGCAAGCCTCTTGTCAATTATTATAACAAATCCGTGTTATCAGCAATACAGATATATACATTTTTATTCATCTTAAAAAAAATGGTTAGTAAATGATTTGTGTTGTGTGTATCTCGTGAAGTGTTTTAACTTGTGACGATCATAATCGGGATGTACATATTCGTTACAAAGTATGTAGTCTACTGATACCAGGAGGTAAAACTGAACAGGTGAGTACCTAGTAATTAATTTGATATTAATAATAATTATGGTAATTATTGATTGTTGATCATATTATTTTATCTTTTTACGAAATTTTAATACATAGAGAGATTTTCATATAATAATTAGGGAGCAAATGGTGATTATAATTAAAGTTTGCGTATAGGTATTTGTGGCGTTTGTGAATTTATAACTGAGGAAATTTGAACATGAAGGTACAAAACTCACAAACTTTGACTCCAAATGTGTAATTAAAACATGTTAGATACTTTCTAAATGAATATTATTGTATGTTGATAAATCAACAAAGCAAATAAAACAATTAATATTATACAGGGTGATTTACGTAGTTGTTCAACTTGCAGTTGGATTAGCAACTTGAAACTTGGTATGCAGCCATAATCGATCATTCCCGTCCTACCTAAAATATTTTTAGTCCTTCAGCTATACAGTGTGTGCCAAAAGTCGGTACCAACTTTCTTATTTTAAATAGAAACCTGAATTTTTTTTCACATGGTTCGATTGCCCATGTGAGTTTCGGCAACGCAAGTTATGTTAACTTACGTATCTATTACAGTTTTTGACATATGTTATTTTTTTTTTAATTGCCGCTGCAGTAGTTTACGAAGAAATTTGTATCTCGCAAACTGTACAAAATTAAGAAACCAGATTTGTGGAGCAGTTAGCTGGAAGTCCAGGCTAAACTCCTGATGTCCCATCGGTGGTCCCATTATGTACCAGATGGGCGCAATCGATTTTGAAATGTCGCAATAAAAATTGTCAAAAAATCATTTTTTCCAAATAGCACCTAGCTACTAGTTTTTTTACTCCATTCGAAAAAAAATTAAATTTTAGGGTTAGTTACTTAAGCATTCCCTATATTTAACTAATTCAATAAAAGTCAAGAAATGCCGAGATATTCCTTGCTCTTTCAAGTATGCCATAGAAACAAAGGACAATTAAAATTAAGATGGTGATGTTCTGTCAAAGTGAAAACGAGTTCGAGCTAATTCTCAAATAAAATTGATTCTAAAATGGAAAATTATCCAAACAAAGTTGTGTTTATAATCCATGGCATGTGTCAAAAAAAGCTTACCAAGTGGGGGCTTACACGGGGAAAGTTCTCACGATTGAGAAATAATTTTATAAATTTTGGAAAAGTGGTTAAAAACCCATTGCGAGAGTCAAACCAGTAACTGACAATGAAGAAAATCAAATTACCATTCTGGGATATTTTCAAGTATATCCTCAAACTTCAATACGAACGGAGTCTTTGGAATTGGAATTTTCATACTCTGCAAAACAAACCATTTTATACCGTCATAAGCTACATCCTTTTTCATTTATAAGACTGCAAAAATTACTCCAAGGTGACTTTCACCGTAGGGTAACCTTTTGCGAGGAATTATTACAAAATGCAGGAGCACGCCGGATTCTTAGAAAACATCATTTTCTCTGATGAGGCAAAGCTTTGTCAGCGGAGACTTTATAATAGGCACAGTCGATATTTTTGGGCTTCCAAAAATCCACATATATTGCTCGAAGTTGAAAATTAAGTACAATTTCAAATAAATGTGTTTTGTTTAGTAATGAACCAAGAGGTACGCTATTTTATGTACGATGGAAATTTTAATAGTGAAAGAATACTTATAATCTTAGAAATTCTTCAAAACACGGTAGAAACATTTCTTGAAAATTTGCCACTGGCTAGAGCTGCACATTCATGGTATCAGATGGATGGAGCACCACCGCACAGTACAATGACTGCGGATACTAAATTGACATCCTTTTTTGATGACCGTTGGTGGGGAAATCGAGGACTGCAAGGTCTCCAGATCTTACCCCTTTAGACTTTTATATTAGGGCAAAATTTGGTCTATTCTTCACCGGTTCGCGATATAGATGATTTGGGACTATGCAATCTGTTGGAAGAAGAATAATAAAATGTTTGAACAAAAATGGTGCTCATTTTGAACATTTACGTCAGAATTCTGTCAACGTTGTTCTTGTAAGTTAATAATAATTTGTTGTGTGTGCGTGTTTTAATAATTTTTTATTTTTTTTTATTTTAACATTTTTATTTTTATTGAATTTTTCTTTTATATTTCTATTTCCATATCCATATTTTTTATTAAATTATTATATCGCAGAGGCAAGATCTTGGGTTTTTGGGGCCCTAGGCTAGTTTTTTTTAAGCTTTTGATAATAATTAAGCTTAACAAAAAATTAGGTTGAGGTCAATAAGGTTCGTTATGTTTATGTAAAACCTGGTGTCTATTACAGGGCTCATACTTATTTATTTATTCTGAGGCCCTCTTATAGGCTTCAGCCTGCTCAGGTGAACAGATTTACAGCTGGTTTGGACGAATTTATTTTTCTTCATTCTACAAAGGGATTAATACGGATATTTTTTACTTACACTTATACACTTAAAACAGTCGCCGTATTGACATTAAAATTTGAAGCAAACGTCATAGTCCATTTAACGAGGTCCCGAAAATCAAAAGTTTGTCGAAACTATTGCAAAACGATGGTGATGATTTCGAGTTCTGAGACAAGCATGCCTGGCAATAACTGGTGCCATAAGCACCACACCGTCAGTTGCTCTGGGAATCCACCTAGACTTACCACCTCTCCATAACTACCTGGAGAGAGAGCATAAGTGTTCAACATAGACTCCAACAGTCGGCAATCAACATACCGTAGGCAGGAACGCAACGAATTCACTGATGACTTGAACAGTCACAGCATCCTGAGTATGCTTTCAGATGTGAAGCTTACCAGGACCAGCCATGAGATGCCTTTTAACATCCTATTTTCTGAAAAAGATGAGTGGGATCGGAATAAAACCGACCTACAGAAGGCAGACAGCTGTTGGTTTACAGACGGTTCCAAAACTCCTGCAGGAACAGGGTCCGGAGTTTATAGTCGCAACCCAAAGGTACTGTACTGAGGCTGGAACTGATGCACCCTGAGCAAGTTTAATAAACATTTTCTCAGATAGCCAAGCAGCCATTAAAGCTCTTGGATCTTATCGCTGTAATTCTAAAACAGTGTGGAACTGCCAAAAGACTAATCCAATTGGGTAGTAATAATAAACTAACTTTGGTGTGGGTATTTGGCTACTCTAGGCTGGAGGGCAACGAAATTGCTGATTGCTTAGCCAGAGAGGGCTCGGCATCAAAATTTATAGGACCAAACAAGTTCTTGGCATATCTGCAGGTACTCCCAAAACAAATATCCCAGACTGGGCCGAGAGCAAAACTCTCCATCACTAGCAGGATTAGCTCATTCGAAGGAATTCGTCACATATTCTTTTAAATCAAGGGCTAAAAAACTACTAGAGTTGAATAGGTTACACCTAAGGACTCTAATTGGCCCATGCACTGGGCACTGTAGATTGAATCATCACCTGCAGAGACTTGGACTGAGGCAAATTGTAGAATGCCGTCTGTGCCTGGAGAAGACGAAACGGCAAGGCATGCTCTGTGTACTTATCCCGCTGCATAAAGAACCCGGTTCTCTTTATTTGGCAAGGGACAGCTCTTGCCTGAGCCCCTGGACAATCTCTCACGCAACAAGGTTACCAGCTTTGTCAAAAAGCTGAATCTATTGGATGAAATATTAATTAGGAGTGAGCCACAATAGTGGAAGGTTTGATATAGACCTCACATTTCAACCTGACCTAACCCCTATCAAGGATAAACCACCCCATTTTTCCAGTTCCCGGGTTCTTTTAGGGAATAATAGTAAATTCATTTAATTTACACTAGAATATCCCGGACCGATTGGAGGTTGAAGCTGCCATCGCACCCGTAATAGCAATATCCCCAAATAATAAGAAAATACGGACTCGACAAGGTTCTTATGGGCTTTCGAGGCCAGGGATCAGTACGATGGTATTATTTTGCACCTTACAATCCCGCAACCACCCCCTCTTCCATGCTGTCGGTCCTAGGCATGCGAGGATTTATTTATGGGAATATCAGGGACACTAACCATTACTAAATTACAATTGATCTAAGAATCCCCGGAGGTTAAAACTACCCTGCTCGTGTGAACGATCCATCTTTTGGCGCCTGAAGGATTTCTACTATATTTTCCAAAAATGAATATTAACGTTCACAAAAAAGGGTTCAAAACGACTGTTTCAGACGGAGAATAATACAAAATCTATCTTTACTGTTCGTTTATGCTTAACTGCTTCACTGATGGTATCAATTGGATGTCGTAACACTATTAATCTAACATAGTAAGTACTATGTTTCTTTCTTAAAATTAAACCTGAAAGGGAATTTTGAAAACACAAGAAAAAGACAATATGAAGTTGAAAAATATATATTAACTATAGCCTGGCCCATGTACAACAAATGGTGAGGAACGGAACGACATATAATGTGCCAACTACCATCCAATATGCGGTTTTTGAGCTAACGATTACACAAAAAGATTGATGAAACGTTCAATGTTTATAAATTTTTGGTGGGCTTTTGCTTGCCTGTCTATTTACGTATTTACAGTTCAATATCAATTTTGATCGCTCGTCGGAGCTTAAAAATGCTTGAATCGCAACGACTTTGAATTATATTTTGCAATTACAATTTCACACGTTCAGGCAAGGCGGTCCCATGCACATTTGAGTACATGGTAACTATGCTTTTCTGACACCGAATCACTGAGGAACCGGTTTAGGGCAAATCGCGTTAAAACCCATCATTTTCCCGTCAAAATCGATTGCTAGAGAATGATAGGGAACCCTTGTCGCTAAAGGCTATTTTCGCTAAAACTCTCGATATACTTTGAATAGAAGCTGGATTAACTTGTCCTCATATTGAACACAACGCATGAGTTGCGGTGCTTAACAACGTGGATTCGTAAAAGGGTTTTTAATTTGTCAAATTTTGTTACTGTTTCTAAATTTTGGTCGTCGGGGCGACATTACGTCCCCGTGCATCGACATTTACTACACTTTTTAAAATTACACTCCTTGATGAGTTATTGAAATTTTTTCATAAAAAACGCTTCGTAGAGCGAAAATATGATTAAAAATATAAAAACCTCTTCCAACGATATTTTTACGTGAAGCACGCTTTTCATGCGAAATGTTTCGGATTGTCGGATTTTGTTACAGTTTCGAAAAGTTTATCTAGGGTTTTGGTGTGTTCTTTAACACTCGCAACACCGAAATCACGCGAAAAACGGGAAAATGGGCTTCTCAAGGGTTTTCAAGGCTAGTAATCACGATGGTGGTGTTATTTTCCCCCTACTTACCCCATAATTACCCTAAGTTGACCAGTATAGGTTCTAACATATGAGACATTCCAGCTTTTTTTGGTGAGAAAGACATATGCGTTATTTTTGTAATATTTAGTTTGAGGAGATCGTCTTCTAGCCAAATTTTCACTTTGCTAATTGCAACGGTAGCTTTTGTTTTGTAGATTGACATGTGTTCTCCTCACAAATTAGTACCATGTCATCTGCATATGGCATCCTTAGTTTCTCTCTTTTGTTCGACTCGAAGTTTGTATAGTGCCTGTTTGGTTTGCAACCGAAGAGGCTCTTCAGTACCAAAATGCTTCTGAAATACTACTACTATTTACGTATTTACAGTTCAATATCAATTTTGATCGCTCCTCGAAGCTTAAAAATGCTTGAATCGCAACGACTTTGAATTATATTTTGCAATTACAATTTCATATGTTCAGGCAAGGCGGTCCCATGCACATATGAGTACATGGTAACTATACTTTTCTGACACCGAATCACTGAGGAACCGGTTTAGGGCAAATCCCGTTAAAACCCATAATTTTCCCGTCAAAATCGATTGCTAGGAAATGATGGGGGTCCCATGTTGCTAAGGGCTATTTTCGCTAAAACTCTCGATATACTTTTAATAGAAGCTGGATTAACTTGTCCTCATATTTAACACAACGCATGAGTTGCGGTGCTTAACAACGTGGATCCGTAAAAGGGTTTTTAATTTGTCAAATTTTGTTACTGTTTCTAAATTTTGGTGGTCGGGGCAACATTACGTCCTCGTGCATCGACATTTACTACACTTTCTAAAATTACACTCCTTGATGAGTTATTGAAATTTTTCTATAAAAAGCGCTCCGTAGAGCGAAAATATGATTAAAAATATAAAAACCTCTTCCAACGATATTTTTACGTGAAGCACGCTTTTCATGCGAAATGTTTTGGATTGTCGGATTTTGTTACAGTTTCGAAAAGTTTATCGAGGGTTTTGGTGTGTTCTTTAACACTCGCAACACCGAAATCATTCGAAAAACGGGAAAATGGGCTTATAAAGGGTTTTCAAGGGTAGTAATCACGATGGTGGTGTTATTTTCCCCCTACTTACCCCATAATTACCCTAAGTTGACCAGTATAGGTTCTAACATATGAGACATTCCAACTTTTCTTGGTGAGAAAGACATATGCGTTATTTTTGTAATATTTAGTTTGAGGAGATCGTCTTCTAGCCAAATTTTCACCTTGCTAATTGCAACGGTAGCTTTTGTTTTGTAGATTGCCATGTGTTCTGCTCACAAATTAGTTCCATGTCATCTGCATATGGCATCCTTAGTTTCTCTCTTTTGTTCGACTCGAAGTTTGTATAGTGTCTGTTTGGTTTGCAACCGAAGAGGCTCTTCAGTACCAAAATGCTTCTGAAATACATATTGATTTTCTAGTAGATACGACCGAAGTTTATTATATAGACACTTCAAAAATTTTTGCAATGGTATTTATTAATGATATTGGACTATAATTCGCCATTACAGGTATTTATACTTTCGAGTTCTGCACACATTCAGCCTCTAAATTTCGCGATTTCTTAATTGATTTGGTCTTGGTGTATCGTTATAACTGATTTATGTGGAACATCAAACCACAGTGACTTCTACTACTATTTTCTTTGTTTCTTTGATAAGAATATACTGAGAAAACAAAAATATAAATAAATAAAAATATCTGCTACCACCTACGGAAAGAATATTGTATTATTTCCGCCAAATTTACTTTACGTTCGTATACTTTTACATATTTTCCGGGTTTCCTGCATGTTGTTCTGTTGCAATTTATCCGGCTTTATAAATATTACTGCCATATTCTTGCGTAGTGAGCATGCAAAATTTAATTGGCTGAGATTTTTCTGCTTGGCTCGCTTTGATATCCGTCCTACTGGGAAATTAATTTCATCTGCTTCTGGCCACATTATTCAGATGTCATGTGAAGATGACATTACGCGCAAGAAATGAAGCGCCATTTGTTACACATGAACAATGATGGTGCCGCTCGAAATACACTCGCAAAACAAACACTTACGCCAGCTGGAGAGATATGAGTCTGCTGCTCATTTGTGCACCGCACAAATTGCGAATGTGCATATTAATTTCTTTGTTGTTATTTTGTTTTTTTGGTCTTCTGCGAGATTTTTCGCCACAGACAGCGTTGTCTACTTCGTCTCGGCGAAACGTAATTATAGTCGTTAAAAATAGAAACACACTTACTGCATTTCATGAAAACAACTTGGATTTCGGATTATTTTATTCTATTTTTATTTATGCGTGGTAAACTACTCCGTAGGGGTTCAAGGACACATGCCACTAATTAATACATTAAATACAAACGATCGTGACAATTGTATTTGGAGAGAAAACATAATTTCAACAATGTAGTATCTTCAACTCGGTCCCATTTTTTTGTACCGATGTGTGTTAGTAATCATAGACCAATATCAATTATTCCAATTTTATCCAAATTACTTGAATTAGCTTATAATATAAAATTAATACAGTACTTGAAAAAATAAGAACTAATTAAATCCCTGTCATATGGTTACCGTAAAGACTCTTATACCACTAAAGCATTAACTAATATTATGGTGTTTATAACAGATGCACTTGAAGATGGACACATGGTAGCTGCCTCTTTCTTGGACCTGTCTAAAGCCTTCGATTGTGTGTCAGCTGACATATTATTAATACAATTAAATAGTCTTGGTATAAGGGGATTTGCGTTGTCTTTCATAAAAAGCTATATGACAGACAGATATCAGAGTGTTTGCAGTAATGGTGTAATCTCTTCCTTAAAATCTCTCAAGTTCAGTGTTCCTCAGGGATCAATATTAGGGCCAACTCTATTTATTGTCTATATCAATGACATATCAGATCACATCTCTAGTAAAATTATGGCATATGCTGATAACAGCACTCTACTTTCAGCTCATAATAATATGAATAATCTCACTAATATGTCAGCGGATGCACAGCATGAATGTAAAGCATACCGAACGCTTTAGACCGTTATTTAAAAGCTTAAGTATTCTCTCTTATACAAATCAATATATCTTAGAGTGTATTCTTTTTGCTAGAAACTATCTATCTCATTATCTAACTCAAATTGCTATAATACAAGAAATTAATCTAGAACCTATCGTAGTGTTATGTGCACTGCCTTATAGAAAATTCGGGAACGGCGACAGAAACTTCGCGAATGATACACCGGAACGATCTAGAATATGCGAGCACATTCGACGCGGAACCACTAGATGGCACCTGCTTACTATTTTACATGTCGCTATCGTAAAGATACCGAGATGTAACAAATAGTCCTCGTGTCGTTCGTCACATGCCTATCTTGCAGTGACGAGAGCCAACAGCTCGAAACTGTAGTCTGCAAATGGTATGGGACGACTGGCATGGGAGCTCCTTTAATTAGGATCAGTCTTTCAGCTGGTGTTTGTTGCAATCGAAGCATTAGCGGTTTGTTGGTAATATGCGATTATTACACTTAACGCGCCAAGCTTGTAACTTGTAATTCAGCGCTCGGCGGGGCACATAGCCCGGAGAGTAGCTGTTGGTTGCAGTCTAGTTATATTCCTTATAGTAAAATAAGGATTTTATTGAGGAGCTTGCGACTGAAATATTATGTTTCAATATTTCTGCCCTTTACAAGCACACTTCTTGAACTATGCTAAACCCAGTCAGGCTATTTATTTTTCGATTGCAACAGACACTTAACCGCTAGATGGCGCCTGCTTACTATTTTACATGTCGCTATCGTAAAGATACCGAGATGTACCAAATAGTCAAAGGACCCTCGTGTCGTTCGTCACATGCCTACCTTGCACTGACGAGAGCCAACAGCTCGAAACTGCAGTCTGCAAGTAGTATGGGACGACTGGCACGAGAGCTCCTTCAAGTAAGATCAGTCTTTTCTGCTGGTGTTTGTTGCAATCGAAGCATTAGCGTTTTGTTGGTAATATGCGATCATTACACTTAACGCGCCAGACTTGTAACTTGTGCGCTCGGCGGGGCACATAGCCCGGAGAGTAGCGCACTAGGGACAGTTTGATATTAGACAAGCAAGTGATAAGATGAAAGAAGAAACAGTATCCATTTGTGATTTAAAGTGGTGAATTTATGTTAGGTTAAAGTATAACTAGTTCTGTTAATTTTAAGGGTTAATTATTGTAAAATTAAGTGATTAATAAATCAGTGGTTTGTGAAGATTCTTGTTGCCAGTTATTTGAACCACATACAGGGTGTTTACTGGAGATTGTAAACATGTAACAATAGTTCCTTTTTTCGTCTGATAAGAAACATAAATTCACTTAGGTATGTGATTGTCTGTGAGGCTATGAATTAGTTTAAATTTGATCATTTAGTGAATATTCCAATTTTTTTAAGTTTACTTATTTCTAAAGATACTAACAAATATTAACCCTTTTTTTGTATGTAGAATTTTGAAGTCTTCGTTGAACGCGTTATCCTCCTTTATTAGATGGTTAGCATACGTAGAGTCTGTTTTATTATTGGTGTAACTTCTCTCATGCTCTAATATTCTTTCTTCGTAATTTCTACGAGTTTGTCCAATATATACCTTGGAACAAGTGTCGCAGCTTAACTCATAGACAGCCGATTTATTCTTCTTTGAAATGTTATCTTTTGCATTTTTTAAATATGTTTTCCTAAAGAGTTGTTGGTTTCAAAGGCTACACTATTATTTCGTTTTTTTTTTAAGAGGAAATTGATTCTGTCAAGGGGGCTGATGTATTTTATATCTTTGAAATCGGTATTTTTGCCTTTCTCATTTTGGTATACTCGTCGAAAGCTTTATTATTTCTGTGTTGTAACCATTATTGGATGCAATTTGTTTTATTATTTGTAGTTTTTTGTTGCAGTGTTCATCGAATAAAGGGATAGTGAAAGGTCTATGGATCCTACTATATAATATGCTCTCATTTTCTATTGGTGAGGATGAGCTGAGGTATTGTGAATCGCGGTATCTAAAAATGATGTTCATTTGTTAATCTTTTAATGGCTAAATCTAAAAAAATAATACTATTTTCAGTTTCTGTTTCGAGAGTGAATTTAATTTTTGGGTGAAGTGAGGTAGCAAAATTTAGAAAGTAGTTGAATTTTTGTTTTGTGCCTGTGAACCAAATTAAAATATCGTCTACATGTGTCTATACCAATACCAATGGAGAAAATTACCACTTTGCGGATTAGCATGTAATTGGCTTTCTAATGAATCTAAAAATAATTTTCTTTTAAGCAAATAGAAGATTTAAAATTGATCCTTTTTCAATAGTGTTTACATTCTTTTTTTCTAAAAGATTTTAGACTAAGGTAGAGTAAGAACTCTAATTGCATTTAAAGAAATAACGTTTCAACGCGTGAATAAACAAAACTGTATTAAATTTTACTATAATGGAAACAAGTCGATCCTTAACTCCATTTTTACAGCTTGAAAAATATGTTTCAATAACTTAACTACCCATTAGTAATCCATGAACAACGCTTATATCAAAGGTCATTACAGGATAAGCCATTGAAGAGTGCCCCTGCAACTCTAATAGTAAAACTACCCAAATGTTGTGAGATAGTTAAAAGGATCGAAATGACAATTTTACTTTTAAATTGTTCTAACTTCTTTATCATTCTCTAACGAATAGATTTGGAAAGAAATTTACAAAAACAACAGCGACTATTTGGACGTGCCGTAGGCTGTTTGGTGAGACTTAGAGTCTGAAGTCGAAAATGACACACTGCATCTACGTTTCAGTTGAAAGACCCATGGTGACCTACGCATCATCCGTATGGTGGCCAAAATTCGAAGAAAAATTAGCACAATGAAAGTAGCAGAAATTGCAGCGCCTCGTCTGCTTAGGGACTACAGGAGTAATGAGCTGTTCCACAGCAGCTATGGAAGCAATGCTCGACCTACTCCCTCTGAATTGTAAGGAGGAAGGCAGCACTTAGTACCCTAAGACTACATCAGGCACTTAAATTCAAACCAGGCGATCTGGTTGGTCACTTAAGGATTTTGGAGCTTATCCATTTTAAGTCCATGACTAAACCCACTGACTCAATGCGAATCAAGCGGGACTTTGACTGCCTCTTTGAAGTGCTGATGGAAACCCGTTAAACGAGCAGGATCGAAGCGCTGCGGTTGGAGAAAGGGTAACTCATCTGATACACAGATAGATCTAGTATGGCTGAAGGAGTAGATATTCCGGTAGAAATTTACGCTAAAGAATAGATTTGTGTGTCTAAACAAAGGCATTCGAAAGGTAAAAATCTATATATTTTCAATAGTCCAGCAGCATTAAAGGCTTTATGGTCCTATCCCTTCGAGTCTAAAATTGTCTGGGAATGTAAACAATCTCTGAAGCAACTGGCAAATAACAACAAGGTTACCTCGATGTGGGTGCCAGGCCATGCGGTAATAGAAGGAAATGAACTAGCCCGACGGAATTGCAAAAAGAGGAGCTGAAGCGCCATTTTTCGGACCCGAATTGTTTTGCGGTTTATCCCAGGGACACATAACAGGGAGATCTAAAAATAGGAAACGGAATAGAAGAAGTCCTACTGGAAGATTACTCCAGGCCAAAAACAAGCGAAAAAGTTTATAATTTATTCGGCAAAGAATGCCACAAGCAGGCTTGTCGAATTAGAGAAGTCCGAATTAAAGCTGATTACAGGCCTTCTAACAAAGTCACTGCCTGTTGAGATAACATCTCGAGAACATGGGCAAGGCAGTAGATGGCAAATTCAGATAATTTAATGCCGCAACTGAGACTGCGGAACACATACTTTGTGAATGCAATGCATTTAATCCGTACTGGGCTAAAGTATCTTAAACAGGCGGAATTAACTCTTAGAAACATAGGGAATCCTAGTTTGCAGGAAAATCACAAGCTTTGTAAAAAGTCTTGAAATTCTGAGCATCATATATTGGAAGGTAACTCACTCACTCAGGATCTTTTGTGTTGAAGTGAGGTAAGGCTAACTCTAAACTAAGCAAGCAACCCCCTAGACAATCTACAACGCATGTCTGTGAATTGGAGGGGCACTAAATATAATTCTGTTGTATTTGACAGACGACAGACCTTTCACATATAATTTGACTAACATTTGACAATCTGCCTCCTACAATCAAGTCGATGTCGTCAATTCCGCATTCACAAAGTTTCTTGCCAAAAATAAAATCCTCGCTTTTTTCTATTAGTGAGTTTAGGTACATTGTATCATTTTAATTAATTCGATTTATATTATTTTATAAAATATTTAATCTCCGTTCTTATATTATTTTGAATATAGATGATTACTTAAAGTGTAAAGTTTTTCTATGTGTCTACCTACATTCTACGTACATCTTAGTTGTATTTTTTCCATCGTGTGCTTATTGTATAATTTTTAAGTAGATGTCGATGAATTGTTAATACATGTTAATAACAGAGCTAGTTCCATGGAAGAGCAACAATATTGCCAACTATTTAGTGCATTACGGCAGCTGATAGTCGAGAGGTCTCATTTTCTCACCTTTCCAAAACGTCCAAAGTCTTCCACTTTCAATTGAACTGGACTGGTCAATATTTTTGTTTTGTTTTCAACAATAGTAAATGACGTAAACTTTATGTATGTAATGAAGAATTTTCCATTTTATTCGCTGGTAATGACAATTGCCGACCCTTATTAATAAAGTATTGATTTAGAAACGAGATTTCCGATATTTAATTGTACCTTTATTATGTAAGTGAGAAAAAATTATCATTTATAATATCTAAGATCAAATATGTTTTTAAAACTCATGAATAGACTAATATGTGAAGTTATAAATCGCAATATCGTAATTTCGGAGCCATGATCAAAGCTATTTTAATAGACTACATATATTGATTATTTAAATTTGAAATTATTCGGCAGGTTATGAAATTTTCAAATATATTTATCCCTAGAATATCCTGGGAACTACAATATTTACATATATTACACACTATATCTCTCCCTATATCTAGATTCACATATATTACCCGTAACTTTAATACGCGATGCATGCTTTTAGAGAAAGATCATTATTATTCATATATGCCAGAACATTTTGGTGCGAATTAGCTAAGTAGAGATGGGCTTGATTAATATTTCGTAATTTGAAATTTATGTTAGAAATTATTAGTACTCATTTCTTTGAATTAAAATCGTATAATTCTTTAGTAATATTTATTTATTAATCATATATTTCCTAAAGAAACTAAAATATAACTCAGGTAAGTAAAACATATACGCTTTGCTTATAAGCTTTGTTATCCAATAAGAATATAATTGTAAAATCTTATTTATTTTTTAAAATTGTTCATATCGATATCCAAGTCAAATACAAATTCATCTAAAACCTTATGAAGGATTTCTGATCGTATTACTTCAATTTCGTACCTAATTCTGACATGTCATTCTTCAATATTGTTGGATTTATTCAACTAGTCCTTAGATTTGATGTAACCCCACAACAATAATCTAGAGGGGTTAGATTAGGAGATCTAGCTGGCCGCTCTATTCGCCTCCGTCTTCCAACCCACCTGTTAGGGAAAACATTATGTTATACAAGTGTGAATGGGAGATGGATATTAGTCAGACCTTGGTTCTAAAATGTTTAAAGAGGAACATAGGTATCATTACAAAGTATAACTAGTTCACGAGCCAAATAACCGGCTCAGTGGCTCAATGTTTGAGCGTTAGGTTTGCAACCACGGAGTCCCGGGTTCGAATCCTGGCTAGAGAATAGAAAGTTTAGTGGTGTTTTTCGTGTGTTTCCGAATTGGTATCATTGGACTAGACGGGATTGTGTGAGAGACAACACGGCTAGTCGCTGTACCATTCCTGAGTTCGAGTCTCAGCTACGGTAGATGGCAATGCCGTAAGGAATGGTCGTTGTATAATTGTTTATGTGAATGTGTCCTGGTTGAATGGTGGAATAGCTAATGCTAAACTCCCCAGGACAACAATCTAAATAAGACGAAAAAATAATAATTAGAATGATTTTGAACACAGAATTTAATTTTGTCAAATCATGATTAACCGATGCAATAACGGTCAATAATTCTTGAGGCGTGTAGTATTCTTGGATGAGGTCATCAAAACTAAACGTAGATAATACAATTTTGTGTCCAATGTTTATTGAAGGGGTGCTACACAGCGAAAATTATTTGACATTTCTGGAAACTGCCCCGCCCGCAACATTACATCCAAATAATGGAACTCTCAACGTTCCGAAAAACCTTATGGTACACCATCACATTATTCGCCAACCGTTCGAGTTTATATCATGTTATCGCTGACATATGTATTGTAGATGGGGGCGAATAGAGTGGCCAGCTAGATCTCCTGATCTAACTCCTCTAGATTATTTTTTGCGTCTAAATACCGAAGAAATAAATTGATCGGAATTTGTGTAATTAACGACTACTCTGATCGGGATTTTACTATTATTTCGTACACAATCTGCGAAACATGAACGTTTCACCGATTACGAATATTGAGCTGTGTGAACTTTGCAGAATTAAAATATCCATAGTCCTATTATTGGACGCTAATTAATTGTGAAACTAACAATTTTGCCGATGTTAATTTTTTTAATATTTCGAGTGTTCTGCTAACCTCACATGGAAGTTAGCAGAACATCTACCAAAAAATTTCTTTAATTAAAAGTGGTAGCTCAGAATTTGCCATTTTTTAACAGTAAACAAATGGTGCAAATGAAATTAAAACAAATTAAGGCGATAAAACAAAAAAAAAAAATTTCTTAGAATCAGCAAAAACTTTGCAGAATTAAAAAACCCATAGGCCTATTATTTGCCGCCAATTACCCGCTAACTACTCGCGAAAGTAACAATTCTACCGTTGTTAATTTTCTGAAAAATTTCGAGTGTTCTGCTAACTTCACATGAAAGTTAGCAGAACATCTACCAAAACAAAAATTATTTATTAAAAGTAGGTAGCTCAGAATTTACCGTTTTTTAACCGTAAGGATTAAATTAACGATTGTTAAAGGAAGAACATTTGTGAGACAGGCGAAACGTCGTGAAATCAGAAACAAATAATTGAATGTAACAAAACTGAATAACATGCAGCGTAAAGACATTTTTGAGGCAAAACTTGAAAAACGAGAAATAATAAATGATTTTAGTACATACTTAGTAAAAAAAAGAATTGCTTAATTAATAAAAAAATTGGAAGATCATAACGGCAAGTTCTAAATCGTCACGATTGAGGCGACCGTGGGTGCGTCTTTACTATATACATACTTCGATATGCGATGTAAAGCAACGGGAGGTGCGGTTAGTAGTTGGATGGGTGACCGTTCCAACGAAGACCGTGTGTTCGCCTCACACATCTTCCAGCGACTTGTATATCAGTATATGCGCGGAAGCTATACAACCTTAGGCGAGGGTTGTATAGGGGATATACCATCCTTCGGAGGGGATGTAAAGACGTCGTTCCCTTGTCTATTAAATGTTAGGCAAGTAAAAGATCAATACTCTTCTTAAGGGAAGAGGTTCGGCAAAATTCCTGGTTGGGGGTAGCTCGTCTACAGGCGTCGGTGTTAGGCCTCAGTAGCGGAAATAGGCCGACGTTAAATAAATGTATAAAAAAAATCGTCACGATTAATTATAAGAATGGGAACGGTAAATGAACCTTTCAAGGACCACATAAGATATAATGAAATCACGTATCTTATATGTAAGGACCTTATAAGGATATTATAAGACCCTTATGAGGAAATCGCTTTTCTTATAAGGCACTTTACAGATAACTATAACTAGGATGAAGGAGAACTGACTCCCAAAAGCCATTTGCAAACGGGCTTAATGGCTTTTCTAATGAGCTTCGAGGAAAGAAAAATCAATTAATGTTTTTAAAAAAATCATCAAGGTGAATTTGAAAACGGCACGACTAATTACAAGAACGGGATCGGTAAATTCCTGAATGAAAACTGACTCCCAAAAGCCATTTTCGAAAGAACTTAATGACTGTTTTAGTGAGTTCCGAAGAATAAAATCAAAAGAACAACAACGGTAAAATTGTTACTGTCACGATTAATTAGCGGCGAATTAGCGGAAATTATCGGCATATGGGTTCTTAATTCTGCAAAATGTTTGCTGATTTCTAGAAAATAATTTTTTAGGTTTTATCGCCTTAATTTTTATATTTTTTAAATTTCATTTGCACCACTTATTCACGGTTAAGAAACAGCAAATTCTGAGCTACCTACTTTTAATTAAAAAAAAATCTTGGTAGATGTTCTGCTAAATTCCATGTGAAGTTAGCAGAACACTCGAATATTTTTAAAAAATTAACAACGATAAAATTATTACTTTCACGATTAATTAGCGGCAAATAATAGGCCTATGGTTTTTTAATTCTACAAAGTTGTTCTGCTAAGTTCAGACAAATCGAATATTTGCTTGCTTAATCCTAGGATATAAACAAAATTTCGGCATTTGAGAGAATTCGGCGATTGAGACAAATAGACAAAGAAACGTATTTAAACAATTATAGTTTAAAAAAACTAAAAAACATGCTTTAATAGCAATCCGAACTAAAAATATAATTTTTAAATATTAAGATCCCTTTTTGTATTGCAAAAAGCGTGGAGTATTTTTTTAGTTCGGTTTGCTATTAAAGCGTGATTTTAGTTTTTTTAAACTATAATTTTTTTTAGTCACCCTCTTGCCATTCATCCCTCGGCACGTTTCTCACCAATAATAAAATATATACTAATGACAACGGCTCCTCCGCCAAAATCTCGACAATAGATTAGTCTTTTTTTTTTTATTTTATTTTATCCTGATGATTCTGGTGAGGACATTAATTTTATTTGACGTTTTGAAGTGGGTGAGAATCACGTTCAAAGATTTTTTTACAAACAAATAAACAAACATACAGATGAAGCTAATAAAAGCGTGTTAAAAATCGACCTGTCTGAGTGATCTTCTGATACTCGCTTTGTAATAATTTTGTCGAGTTTGTTCCATCCCACAGCATTATATAAGATACAGTGTAGAATGCAGTCATTTCCACGTTTCATTCAAAATTCTTACCCTAATACGTGTATTTTGAGGTAATCCGTTTATTATGCGGCAGCCCGTTATTGGAAAATTTTCCACGGTGGAATGATTTTGCATAACATACTTTAAGTAAAGTGTTCAAAAGTTTACCTGTTACACCACTTACGACGAAAAGGAGTTGTCTTCTAAGTGGAAAACGGTGTAACTTTATTCAGACCGCCCCGAACGTGAACATATTACCCGGGTTTTTATTTAATTTCGTGTTTAAATATTCAGGTTACGTGCAAAAATGTAAACCTTAAGGATTTTGTATGAATACTTCGATAAATACAATTATTCCGCACAGCTTTGTCATTTGCACTTTTTTATTGTGACGAATATTATTTTATTTTAAGAGGATAAGGCGCTTTTGAATATATTCGATCTCAGCACATTATTTAATTCCGGGATTTTCGAGATTTAGACCACCTGCTTCTGTTATTGTATATTGTACAATTTTCTTGGCAAAATTTTTCAAAATTGATAAATATTAATTTCCAATTCTGAAAACTGCTGGCCTTATGAAACACCTCTTTATTTCATGTTTTTTTTTTCTCTCACTTTTTGTTGAGTATCTCCGATTGTGTTTGTCACATCAAGAAAACAAAAATATGAGCTTCTTCACAATGAAATTTCTGATACATAGTGGAGTAAAATCGCTTCTCTATATCGCTTATTTTGGGCAGGTTTTTTTTAAGGTATAACCAAATTTTGGCTATCCGAAATGGATTTCAACAACTTTTTTTAGTAGGACCGCCGAATTTTGCAAAATCGTTTTTTTCATGTCTGAGAAATAATTTGAAAAATGTGGTCGGCAGCTTAAATCAGTCAAACTAAGACATTTTGCCCCAAGTGCCTTAAAAAATACCCCGTAGGAGCAGCTCAGTGGCGTAGTTCATCTGGGGGGATCAAATTTTAAATATAATGAAATAAATAACCTGTGTGGGTAAGTGATGTATCCGGCATGAATTGGATTAAAAATATATAAAACTAATTTTTAACATTAACAATCATATGTGATTTTCATTCGATTGACAGTCGCATATGTATCTCGTTAGGAATAACAATTATAACAGCACTACGATTTTTGTTATCTATAGAAACGAATGACCAAGGCGGAAAATTCAACTTTCAAGGCCTATCAACAGTATAGCGGTAAGCAATAATAATAAAATATCTGCAATCTTGCGAAAATACTATTGCATTCTCCTCCACGGGCAGATTGTTCGTATAGTGCAACTCCGATACGAGAACCAAGATACTATGAAAAAAATTTGGCATTAGCCACTCCCTCTACCACTCCCGTTGCCACCCCCACCCTATTATCAAAGGGAGTAAAAAATTAAATTGGGATTTAATGTGTGCACTAGAACTGTGAACGATCCATGCTTTTGATGGAAGTCTGAAGGACGTATTTTTTGTTCGAAAAACTTAGAAAAATTGAAAAAAAATAGGTAAAAGAAAAAATTAATTTTCTTTTTCCTCAACCTTTTCTAAATGCTAAATAAAAATATTACGTTCACAAAATTTTTTAGGGTTCAAGTGACTGTTTCAGACGGAGATTAATGAATAAATCATACTTACTGTCGTTTATGCTTAACTGCGGCTCTGATGGTATCAATTGGAAGACGTCGTAACACTATAAATCTAACACTGTCTGTTTAACACTCTCTTAAAATTAAATCTGAAAGGGAAATTTTGTTAGAAAACACAAGTAAAAGACAATATAAAGTTCAAAAAATGTATATTAAATCTTTAAAAAATTTATGTTTTTACACAACTTCTTCAGTGAAAATGTTAACAAACAATGGTCTGACCCGTGTACAACACATGGTGAGGAACGGGACGATTCATACGGTACCAACTACCATCCAATATGCAGTTTGAAAAGCTAACGATGCACAAAAAGATTCAAGGAATAGTTCATGTAACTGAAATTTTGGTGGGCTTATGCTTGCCTGTCTTTATAAACGTATTTATTAATTCACATAAATTTTGGTCGCTCCTCGGAGCTTAAAATTGCTTGAAGCGTATCTACTTCGTTTGTATTATGCAATAACAAATTTTACGTTCAGGCAAGGCAAATCCCATGCACGTGTGAGTACATGGTATAGATACTTTTTTGACTCCGAATCACTGAGGAACCGGTTTAGGGCAAACCCCGTCAAAACGCATCATTTCCCCGTCAAATCTGACTGCTAGGAAATGATGGGGGTCCCATGTCGCTAAGGGCTATTTTCGCTATAACTTCCGATATACTTTGAATAGTCGTTGGACTAACTTGTCCTCATATTCAACACTTCGTAAGAGTTGCAGTGCTTGACAACGTGGATTCGTAAAAGGGTTTTTAATCTTGGAAATTTGGAAGTTCAAGTCCAATTTTATGATACTTTCTAAAATTGGGTGGTCGGGGCGACATTACGTCCCTGTGCAGCGACATTTACTACACTTACCAAATTAACGCTCCTCGAAGAGTTAGCGAAAATTTGGCATAAAAAACGCTCCGAAGAGCAAAAATATATTTCCAAGAATTAAAAACCTCCTCCACGGCGTTTTTACGTGAAGCACGCTTTTCTTACGAAATATTTCCTAAGTCGGATTTTGTTACAACGTCGAAAAGTATATCGGGGTTATAGCGTTCTTTAACACTCCCCTCCTTTCCGTGAATCTTTTTGTGTAACGTTTGGTAAATTGTTTGTTTGAAAATAAAATGGATCATTGGATGTAGTCTCCCATGTGTTGTATTCGGTTATCGTTCAGACCGGCCTATCTGAACAAAACATAGATGCAAATCTAAAAAATGGTGATAAACTTGAACATATATCGATGCATAGCATTCGATTGAATTATTGAACATTGTGTTTCAAAAATGGCATAAAAAAAAGAAAAAAAATCGAAAATCCTCAGATTCTCGATGACACAACACAAACACTTTCGACGCACTTATCTTTCTTAGTGTTCTTCCACTAATGCGGGCTTGCGTCTGCTCCTCCTCGTGTCTATGCCTCGTCGATCACCTTCGGTGTCGAACTGCCTTCTGGAACAGCTTAGGTGGTCCTCGGACTGCTTGCTCCAGCTATACATTGGTTCTGCTCGGTTTATATGAAACAATAAAACAAAATTTTAGTAAAATGTTTGTTTACATCCCGTCTGGGGATCTGCGACCGATAACATATCGTCGTCTTTGAGAATAGGAACACTGAATTTTGTTGACTTATATTGGTTGAAATGGTTTCCGAGTAGTTAAAAATTCTCTTCTTGGGAGAAATCTGCGACAGAATCTGCATCCGTCGGATCGTTGCATCTGCCCCTCCAGCAGACGTGGCGGCATCTCGCCCTTGAGTTGCTAGACTCGTCTGAATCGCGCTCTTGCGTCAGAGTCGTCGTCTTTCCATGCCGTGCCAATGGAACATTTGTTTGGACCCTTTGGGTCGGACTCTGCTTACAGATGTATATGTTTTGAACATATGAGGACTTAGAAAAAAAATTATAAAAAATACCAACTCTGCCGGACACGGTCAGAGTTGCTGCAGTGAATTTGGAAGATTTGTATGGACGATACAATATCCCCAATGAAAATAACTTGTAAAAAATGCATAAAAAATACCAACTCTTGCCTGACACGACAAGAAGTTGGTATGGAAATTTTGATAAAATAAACCTAGCACTAAGTTAAAACTTAGCCTAGGTTGAAAATATAATGCAATCAGAAGCAGGAATATTTTGGATTTTTTGAACTGCTTTCGCCTAAATGAGGCTCGTCGGCAGGTACATGAACTGCTTTCACCTTATCGTGGTCCGTCAGCAGACCCATGAGCGGCTTTCACCTTATTGTGGTCCGTCAGCAGGCACATGAGCGGCTTTCACCTGATTGTGGTCCGTCGGCAGGCACATGTATTGTGCTCCTGTCTGCTCGGACTGCGGGACCCTCGCGAATTCTTGACCTGATTGAGAGGTAGTGTCGTCGAGGAATGTGTCGTCTGGACTGTCCTCCTCTTCCTCAGATGAATTCAATTATTGGGCTGCGGGACTCCCGCGAGTTCTTGCTCTGATGAAGAGGCAGTTTCGTCGAGGAATGTGTCGTCTGGACTATCCTCCTCTTCATTAGATGATTTGGAATTCAACGTTTAGTTGTTTGTGTAGAGCTGATCGCAAATCATTGACATGGATCTTTGTAAATATATTCCACTTCTGATCAATATACATGGCATAAAATAAAAAAATTGTTTTAAAATTATTCGTTAGGAAGATCGTCTAACGTGAGTTGCTTCTGCCTTGGTTCGGACGTTGAGCTGGGGATCTCGCAGATGGACCCTGGCCTGGGTCTCTGGCCCCTTGAAAGTTTTCCGGTCTCCTGTTGAGATGAGGGTTATTCGGACACTGACTATGGAAGTGCCACTGCACTGTGTCTGTGCAGTATCGGCACGGGGTAGCCGGTCGGTCGGGTACTCGGAATTTCCCCGATCCGCCATTAAAATGGTTTTGCCTGCGGTCAGGATTCACTGATCCGCTTGATAAATTAGGCATAAAAATAGGACGACCAGGCGCTCTGCCTGGACCGTCCTGTCGAGATACGTCCTCTCGGAAATGCACCCTCGGTGCTGTCGGAGTTGGGCTTCCATTGCTCCTTATACTTGAATTTTGTGGACTGATGTGTCCCGGCTCTCGATAGTAAGACGCGCGGGACAGACGTTGATCAATAAGCTGGATTAGCGACGTCTGTTCGTCAGCTGAATCCCGCTCGACGTTAGTAGCCGCTGCTATTAACATCTCTGTGTTTGAAATTAGGTTGCTTCTCAAGCGTGACCTAATTTCTGGACGCAGTTGGTCCATGATGACCCGAGCTCTGATGGCTTCGGATTTAAAGGGATCAATACGATCGAAAAGACAGGTTTTCCTTGTGATAAACACTGCCGTGTCGTCTAAAGACGTTTGCTTGACGGCATACAGTTGAGCAATAGCTCGTGACTGTATGTCGGGAGAATTAAATCTCGTAAGGAATCTTTCCTTGAATAAGGCATACGAAGTAGTCAACGTCCTAAATTGTTCGGACCATCGTTGAGCTTCGCCCTTGAGTTGGCCGGTTACGTTATGGAGGCGATCATAGTCGTGGCTTATGCGAGCTCTGTCGAAATATTCCTCCATAATTTTCAGAAATGCTTCTGGATCTTCATGATCAAGCCCATGGAACGTCACGTTCGGACATCTTTGTCTCTCATGGGGCGTACAGGTCGACACGTTCTGTATCGCCTGCACGAAGCCCTCTGCCATTTTCAGAAACATACTCTCCATCGAAGCAGTTTGTGGCTGTGAAGCTGATAAATTAACATTATCTCCCTCCGGAAACAGTCGCTGTGGTTCTATCCCTCTAGAACCGTCGTCGACGAGCGGTGCGGTGACTCGCTCATAAAATTCTCTTGGGGTCGACCCCTCGGAGTCTTCCGCCATGAATGAGAAAGGATTTGTTGGGTTTGGGGACGGCATGGTCCCTGCTCGGGCGCCATGTGAACGATCCATGCTTTTGATGGAAGTCTGAAGGACGTATTTTTTGTTCGAAAAACTTAGAAAAATTGAAAAAAAATAGGAAAAAGAAAAAATTAATTTTCTTTTTCCTCAACCTTTTCTAAATGCTAAATAAAAATATTACGTTCACAAAATTTTTTAGGGTTCAAGTGACTGTTTCAGACGGAGATTAATGAATAAATCATACTTACTGTCGTTTATGCTTAACTGCGGCTCTGATGGTATCAATTGGAAGACGTCGTAACACTATAAATCTAACACTGTCTGTTTAACACTCTCTTAAAATTAAATCTGAAAGGGAAATTTTGTTAGAAAACACAAGTAAAAGACAATATAAAGTTCAAAAAATGTATATTAAATCTTTAAAAAATTTATGTTTTTACACAACTTCTTCAGTGAAAATGTTAACAAACAATGGTCTGACCCATGTACAACACATGGTGAGGAACGGGACGATTCATACGGTACCAACTACCATCCAATATGCAGTTTGAAAAGCTAACGATGCACAAAAAGATTCAAGGAATAGTTCATGTAACTGAAATTTTGGTGGGCTTATGCTTGCCTGTCTTTATAAACGTATTTATTAATTCACATAAATTTTGGTCGCTCCTCGGAGCTTAAAATTGCTTGAAGCGTATCTACTTCGTTTGTATTATGCAATAACAAATTTTACGTTCAGGCAAGGCAAATCCCATGCACGTGTGAGTACATGGTATAGATACTTTTTTGACTCCGAATCACTGAGGAACCGGTTTAGGGCAAACCCCGTCAAAACGCATCATTTCCCCGTCAAATCTGACTGCTAGGAAATGATGGGGGTCCCATGTCGCTAAGGGCTATTTTCGCTATAACTTCCGATATACTTTGAATAGTCGTTGGACTAACTTGTCCTCATATTCAACACTTCGTAAGAGTTGCAGTGCTTGACAACGTGGATTCGTAAAAGGGTTTTTAATCTTGGAAATTTGGAAGTTCAAGTCCAATTTTATGATACTTTCTAAAATTGGGTGGTCGGGGCGACATTACGTCCCTGTGCAGCGACATTTACTACACTTACCAAATTAACGCTCCTCGAAGAGTTAGCGAAAATTTGGCATAAAAAACGCTCCGAAGAGCAAAAATATATTTCCAAGAATTAAAAACCTCCTCCACGGCGTTTTTACGTGAAGCACGCTTTTCTTACGAAATATTTCCTAAGTCGGATTTTGTTACAACGTCGAAAAGTATATCGGGGTTATAGCGTTCTTTAACAGAACCAAGGAGCTCTAAAATTTATTTTGGTGTTTCTCATTTTAACTGGGACATTTCATTGATAGCTTCATTTATATTTTCTTGCGAAACATCACTAAATCGCTTTTTTTTCATTCATCTTGTGTATAAATACGAAGATGAAAACGCGAAATGTCAGATATTAATCATTTCAATGACTTTTTTAGTTTGACATATATTGCTAATACGAAAAAACTAATATACATTTTTCTCGACTTTTTCCACTGATCGATAGCCGTTTTCCTCACTTTAAGAAAATCTTATTGATCGATTTTTTCAAAATGTACGTTTTTATTGGTTAACAAAATAAAAATATATTAATCGTTATAAACAAATTGAGATTACTCTTTGACTTTTCGACTAAAATGAAAAGCAAAAACAAGATTTAAAATAAATGTTACAAAATATTAATTTAAACAAAAACATGTAACTTTTTCTTTTTTTTTTTCTTCATAAATCTTCTATTAATATAAAAATAAAATTACTTGAATCAAATATAAATGCCAATTTACTTACTAAGTTTCACTTCGACCAAACATAATTTTAATACACTTTCCAAAATTCGCTTTTTACTTAAGTCATTAATTTCACACCCGACACCACGAAAATTTTCCTAAAATTACTCTCATTGCAGTTCGCAAATTCACGCCCGGGGAGCAAATACTTTAATAATTTTTTTTACTAATTTTACTTTCGCAGATGCAGAATTTCGGTACAGTTCCTAACTTTTATTTAACTACATTAACAATTTTATACTCAAGCTCAGGAAATTTTATTGTACTTTCTAAATTTTGGTTCGAGAGCCGCACTTTTTAGAATACCTTCCACGTCCGGCAATCGTAATTTTCAGCATGCGTCTCCTAATTTAACGAAACTCAAATTTTGCAAAATCCAACGGCGATTCAGAGATTCCAGAACAAAGCAGAAACGAATTTGTAGAAAATTGTCTAAAATTGTTTTTAATCAGCCCCACTCAAAACTTTATTTTAATATTAGTAATTTGAGAAAATTTCAATTAAGCCATTTTGAGCAGCTGTTTTAAAAAATACTTTGTGCTGTGGTACAATATAAACACTATATTTTAGAGTATATTTTTAGTATTATATATCATTCATTGTTTTGTTACAAATGAAGTTAATATGTTTACGTGTCAAAATATAATATGCCCCCAATGCGAAATTCTCTACATGCAGCTATTTCATCACACTGTTTTACGTGCGCCGCCTGTTACTTTCTCCCGACATATGTATCAGCCCTACTCTTCGTTTTAATAAATAATCAATGCCCCAGAATATGGAGCAGGCTCTTATTTAAAATAGAAATAAACGTACACTTACCAGGGGAGATATAATGGTCTATTTTGGTCGTGTTCCAGTCTACTTATACTTCGCTGAACACAACTAATTAAGGTTTGTGAGAAAGGTAAGTTTTACTAAGTGGTAAGAGTGCACACTTTATGAGGTGCCGCAACTTGGTCTATATTTACACCACTTTTGGTGGAAACACATTCGTTTAGAAGATTAATATTCATCCTCTCTGAGTGATGGTCTCTGAAAATCCTATATTAGTTTCACCAATTAGCGAAATGTATTTATAACAACAACAACAATAATATTTGTACGATTTTAGAATTGTATAAGTCGAATTGGCATAAAGCAATATTAATAATATCTCTGTTGACGAATCCGATCTTTTTGATAATTTGTTTATGTGTATGCAATCTGTATCTAATTTGATAAAGGTTATTTATTGACCACATTAAATTTGTGTACCTGTCGGAGAGGTGTTGTTTTTATTTTCCCAAGTCGGGCTGGTCCACTAATCGGAGGTTATATTTTTGACATTAGAGGGCGTAAAAGTCTAGACCACACAATTTCCTTGTTCTAACTTACTGAAACTACTATATCAATCTTTTATACAATGCAAATTGGAATATTCGTAATTATTTGGTCTAATCATTATAATATAGATATTTATTTAACAATAAACGGTCCAACGGAAAATTCTAATTACTGTGCAGGGTATTGCTTACAAGTAATCAAAAAGCTATGTATAACAAAAGAATGTAACATAGGTAAGTAACAACAAAATAATAAATAAAACTTTCAATATCTAATTCTAATATATCGTTAATATACAATAATATAATAAAGACAGGTCCATTGGTGCTCTGTAATTTATATTTTAGCCAAAATAAAGTTCATCTACTTTTACTGAATTAAGAACATTTTCTCGGAGACTATACATTTTTTTGTCGCATACATTATCAAACGCTTTCGCATAAAGAGTACTCGGGTGTTCATCGAATAATCCAATTATAAAAATGTTGTGTTAGATTTATACATCTCATTTGTAGTTTCTGAAACCGTATTGCTTACCACAAAATATTATATATTTGTATGAACTTAACAAATCTGGGTTATGCAATTTTTTCATATACCATTATATTGCTGTTGCTACATTATTTAGTATAACTCCTTGAGCATTAATATACCCCCAAAATATATTCATATTTTCACGAAAAACAATGTCTATCCGCACAGGGTGCCAATCTAATTAGTTCGTTTTGCATGAGATTTTAATTGAGCTGAAAGTTTGTTGGCATATCCTTATTAACTGAGACTTAACAAACACATTTGTAACAAAAGAAGAGGGTGTTCTTTTGTGACGCCTTTAATTAAAATCCATATCGACTGCAAGAGTTTTCATTAATAATCTTCAGGAGCACATAATAAATCAAAATAAAGCTTGGCTCGTGAAAAGCATAATTGAAATATATATACATGAACGAACTGGGAACTAATTTCGACTTGTAGAAGGGCGGTCGAGATGGTTTATTTTTTGCCCCATCAATAATCCCTAAGGTACTCAATTACAGCCATGTATACGCTCTGCTAATTCATTTTGGGAAAACAGGGCTAAAAACTCATGCAAAACGGGCTATTTCTGGAGATCTGCATTTTAGAAGAGCTCAGAGTATAAAAGCAATAAATATACTGTTTTATTGCGTTGGTTTTCGTCTAAATTCGCAAAAGAATCTTGTTTATCATCAAGTAGATGAATTATTAGAAACGACGGTAACTACCAGATCGAACAGTAAACTGCGAGATATGCTCGAGGCAGTTTTAGTTATATAAAGTGTCAAGGTATCGCTTACTGTAACTCCTGCGTTTAGGGTAAAAAACGATCAGCAAATATCCAAACATCTGAAGAGGTTATGGAAATACACATTGAATGTTGTGTATTCATTATGAACGGATATTTCGCACCTTTTGCAATCATAATTTCTTTATCACTAAATTTTTATTTTCATGCTTGTGCGAGGATCATATTAACCACAGGGTACAGTCACAATTCCATTTTTATTGTTATGTGCTGCCCTCTAAGAGAGAGATATAATTAGTCCCTGGTCAGTAAGATGGCGCCATCTTTGGGCCAACTGACGAACGCCTTTTAGCACTTGGCAAACTACAGAAATATCCAGCATATTCGAGAGGTTTCTAAAAGGAGATTCGAGTACATTCGACGGTATATATAATGAGTGAATTTGAGCGGACAATTCAGCTCAGTATACTATTATTAGCCGTTACTCGAGTCCGAGTATAAAAATGTTACAGTCGATAAATTGTGTACAATAAAAAACAAGTAAAAGGTGTAGTCCATTGTAATTCTCATTCATCTACGGTGCACACGACTATGGCTATAGAGGCCAATTCGGGAGAGCACATGTCGACCGCAGTCAGGACAAACATAGACCTGGTTAGGTCTTGGATTCGGCCTTCTTGCAGCAACATTTCCTTGATAGCTGGCCACAACCCCTCGCCATTCGGTTCTGTCCGCTGCAAGTTGTTCCCATTGCTCGTCTGCAATACCGCAGGATTTTAGATTTTCATGGAGAGTGTCTTTGAACCTCTTTCGTTGACCGCCACGCCTTCTTCTACCGTTTAGCAATTCACCATAAAGTGTACATTTAGGAAGGCGGTTATCATGCATACGATGAACGTGACCTGCCCATCTTAAGCGTGCTCTTGAAATAAGCACCTCAATTGGAAGGCTGTTTGCTCTCCTGAGTACTTCCACGTTTGATATGTGATGGAACCAACGGATTTTCATCATACTTCTGAGGTGTCTTTGCTGAAAACGTTCTAATTCTTTCACATGACGACGGTAAGTGACCCAGCTTTCACATCCATATAGCAGTGTTGGAATGATAACTGCTCTGTAGACAGCCATTTTCGTTGACAAAGCAAGGTCGTGGTTGTCAAATACTCTCTCTCTAAGTCCCCAGAGTGCTCTAGATGCAGCGTTAATTCTATTGCGAATCTCGCTGTCCATGTTTGCTTTGTCATTAACAACGTTGCCTAAGTAATTAAACTGATCCACCACTTCAAGAGAATTTCCGTTAAGTGTAATGTCTATTTGGTTCACTTGATGAGGAGTTGACATAATCTTAGTCTTTCCAATGTTGATTTTAAGTCCTAAGGAATCGTAGCTCTGGGCATACACATCTAAAAGTTCTTGAAGCTCTTCCGGCGTAGAGGCTAAAAGTGCACAGTCATCCGCATACTGGAGATCACAAATGAATCGTGTGCGTGTCTTCGTGAAAGCTCTGAAGCGCCCTATGTTAAAAAGACCGCCATCAAAACGGTATCTGAGACCTATTCCTCTGACTGTCAGTTTGTTGTCAACAATAATTGTTAGAGCAGTGGTAAACAAATTAAAGAGTAGGGGTGCCAGGACACATCCCTGCCTAACTCCAGTGAGGGTTTGGAAAGGTTCGGTTGCCTCATTATTATACATAACCTGGGCGTTGTTGTTTGTATGTAGACTGCGACATACTTCCACAAATTTTCTAGGGATACCTAAGCGGAGCATAATTTTCCAGAGCACTTCCCTGTCCACCGAGTCAAACGCCTTGGTTAAATCAATGAAGGCCATGTGAATTTCTCCTTGATGTTCGAGTGCTTTTTCTTGAAGCTGTTTAAGTGTGAAGATTAGATCCGATGTGCCTCGGTTTGGTCTAAAGCCACTCTGTGTTTCAGGAAGTAACTTTTCCATAACAGGTGTTAGCCTATTTGCCATCGCTTTAGTGAGTATCTTCCCTCCAACAGCCAGGAGAGCTATACCCCTGTAATTTCCACAGTCCGCAGCGCTCCCTTTGTTTTTGAAGAGGTTGATTAAAAGTGTATCACGAAACTCCTGCGGAGCTTGACCACTTTCCCACACGACATCAAACAGTTTTTTGAGGTAGGGTATGAGCTCTGACGACACAGCTTTAAAGATCTCAGCTGGGAGTGAGTCGGCGCAGGGAGATTTGTTATTTTTTAGCTGCCCAATGGCGGTTAAGATCTCTTCCGTTGTTAGTGGTTTATCTAAGTCTTCGAAGGTGTCATATTGAGGGATAAGATTTATAATATCGTGATCGGCTTGACTTTGCTGGTTAAGAATGTTAGAGTAGTGTTCTTTCCATCGGGCTCTTATTTCCTGGTCTTCTTTGAGGAGATTTCCATTTAAATCTTTAATAGGGCACATATTTTTCCGACTGGGGCCGTACACTGCTTTTACTCCTTGAAAGAAATTCCTGTAGTCGTGTGAATCGGCGTACCTTTGAATTTCTCTGGCCTTGCTTGCCCACCACTCGTTCTTTATTCTTCTGATTTCGCGTTGCGTTTCATACTTAGATTGGGTAAAAGCTTCTGCTTTTGATGAGTCGTTGGGGTGGTTGATAGCGTTTTGGAAGGCAATATGTTTGCGGTCAAGAAGTTCTTGTATAAAAGCTTCATTATCATTGAACCAGTCCTCCTGTTTTTTACTTGCTGCAGTGCCAAGAATTTCCTCACTCGCACTTTTTAAACTGTCTTTAATTTGTGTCCAGGTAGCAGCGACATCTACAGAATTGGTTTCTTCTAGTGCACTCAAATTCTCTTGAACTTTTTGCTTTAGCTGTTCGACGGTTTGTTGGTCACGCAATTTACTAATACAGAGACGGAGTCTACGTTTTACTTGAGTTCTTCGGTGTTTGGGTCTCATAACAATTTTCATTTTAGAGACAACAGGACGATGATCGGTCCAACATTCGCTATCAATGCGCGCCTTTGTAATTTGGACGTCCTTGAGATGCTTCCTACGTACGATAACATAGTCCAGTAGATGCCAGTGACCTGATCTGGGGTGACGCCAGGTGCCTTTAAATTTATCCTTTTGTCGGAAAATGGTGTTTGTTATAACTAGATCATGTTCGGCGCATTTAGTTAGGAGTAGTTGACCGTTAGCGTTCATGTTGCCCAAACCGTTCTTGCCTATGATGCCTGGCCAGGTGTCTGCATCTCTCCCTACTCTAGCGTTAAAATCGCCAAGAATAACGAGTCGTTCCGTTTTAGGTATTCTACAGAGGGTTTCTTCCAGCTGTTGATAGAAGCTTTCCTTGGTTTCGTGACTTGCATCCAGAGTGGGAGCGTAGGCGCTTATTAGATTTACCGCGTTGCCATCTGATAGCT